>CM059431.1:18006080-18749830 GCA_030390025.1 Squalus acanthias | reverse complement strand
AGTAGCTGTATGAGGTTGGAAATGGAAGCATTTTAGGATTTTGTCCATGAAAAGTTCGGAGGAGGCGGTTGCTACATTGAGGGTTTTATTTATTTTATTTTTGCATCTATGTGGAGCGTAAGCTTAAAAAAAATCCATACAGAAAGTGAAAGAAAGGGGGGGGGGGGGTGGAAACCCTCATTACTAGAACCTTCCGGGATTTAAAGTGCATAAACATAGAACATAGAAACTAGGAGCAGGAGTAGGCCATTCGGCCCGTCGAGCCTGCTCCACCATTCAATACGACCATGGCTGATCATCCAAATCCAGTACCCTGTCCCTGCTTTCCCACACAGAATCCCCATCGAGCCTGCACCGACACATATCCCACCCATCTATGTTATAAATAATGAGACCTTCTGTTTGCTGATTGGATCCCAGGTACGCTTCCGCACACGGTGCGCCCCTGGGATCCGTGGGCCACTATGCTGCCCTCTACTCCGCAGCATCTGACAGGATGTTCTCGGAGGAGGGTCCCCATCAGGTAAGTGCGCATTCGGTTCGGATGCCGGCAGCGTTATGCGTAGTTACGCCGCCAACCTCAAAATCCAGGCCAATATTTTACTGTAGTATTTGTCAATGTTAAAAAGAAAGTAAATGCTGGTCTTGCTGGATCCTTGTTTTTGTATTTCTGGAAGTTGACTGGTTTACCTTTTTTGCATTGTTTTACATATTGGTTTCCTGCAGTAAAATATTTGAATATGAATCATTATAAAAATTTGGAGCCTAAATTTATTGGTGCTTGTAAGAATCGCTAACTAAAAAAGCTTTCTCTCAAAGTAGATTTCAAAAAAAATACAAAAGTATAGTGACTTGATTTGAATTATAAAACGTCATTAATTCCATGCACTGTACAATTTCCTGATCTGATGGCTCATCCAGGCAGTTTCACATCCTAACTGGCAACAAAGCTCTTTTAATGGTCTGTACCATACATCATTTCCTCCATACATTTTTTAAATGTTTAACAAAAATGCAGTAAGTTTAATTATTTATAACGATACACCTAATATAATTTCAGCAAAGTCGTCAAGACTTTTCCTTTTTGTGTCTTCATAGCTATATCCTCTTACCTCTTACAGCAGTTAAGGAAATAGACTCTTCCATGTCTGCTATCACCATACTTATGGGGCAAGGCTGGTCCTGCTGTTCTCTGTCCCGAGTGCAGGGAGTCTTACTTTAGTGGCGTGGCTGAGAACTGTCAAAATTTGTTTGAAAGCAGTCCGTGCTGAGATTAAAACTTTAGCTTTAAAATGCTACAAGTACCAGATCAACCTCCTTTTTGTATTTTACTCCTCCCCTGCTATTTTCCTCCCCATTTGAGTTTTGTCTACACCGTTCTCTCGCTTGAATGCACGACCTCCTTCCAGGCATTTGTAACCTGTTGATTAAAAAGTTCGCTGGGTTTGAATGAGTTGTTAAACTGTCTGTCTCTTCAGTTGGATGTTGAAGGATCCCATGGCACTATTCAAAGAAAGAACAGAGTTTTCCCAATGGTCTAGTTCTGAAGACATTTGGGATCAAGTGTAGTGTCAGGTGTTGTAGTAAGCCTCAAGCATAGAATCTTGAAGCACAGCAGTAGACTATTTGGCTAGTCATGCCTGTGGTGGCTCTTTGAAAGAGCTAACCAATTAGTTCCATTTCCTGCTTTTTCCCCATAGCCCTGCAGTTTTTTCTGTTTCAAGTATATATTCAATTCCCTTTTGAAAATTACTATTGAATTTGCTTCTACCACCCTTTCTGGTAGTGCATTCTAGATCATAACTTGCTGTGTAAAACAAATTCTCCTCATCTCCCCTCTGGTTCTTGTGCCATTTATCTTAATTCTGTGTCCTCTGGTTACAGACCCACCCACCAGTGGAAACAGTTTTTTCTTATTTACTCTATCGAAACCCCTCATAACTTGTACTAAATCTCTCCTTAACCTTTTCTCTGAGGAGGACAGTCCCAGCTTTTCTAATCGCTCCACATAACTGAAGTCCCTCATCCCTGGTATTCTGTCCAATCTCGTCTGCGCCCTCTCCAAGGCCTGGACATCCTTCTTTAAATGTGGTGTCCAGAATTAAACACAATTCTCTAGCTGAGGCATAACCAGTGATTTATAATGGTTTACCATAATTTCCATGCTTTTGTACACTGTCTCTATTTATAAAGCCAAGGATCCCATTTTTAGGCAGCTTTATGAACTTGCCCTGCCACCTTCAAAGATTTTGTATGTGAACCCCCGGGACTCTGTTCCTACACCCTCTTTAAAATTGTTTCATTTAGTTTCTATTGCCTTTACTCATTTTCCCTCCCAAGATGCATCACTTCACACTTCTCTGCATTAAATTTCATCTGCCATGTGTCTTCGCATTTCACCAGTCTTTCAGTCACCCTGAAGTCATCTGCAGACTTTGAAATTGTGCCCCCTTGCCCAAGTCCAGGTCATTAATACATATCAAAAAGAGCAGTGGTCCCAATACCAACCCCTAGGGACACCACTGAATGCTTCCCTGCAGTCTGAAAAACAACCATTCAACATAACTCTCTGCTTTCTCTTAACTAACTTTGTATTCATGCTGGCACTGCCCTTTTATTCCATGGACTTCAACTTTGCTGACAAGCCTATTGTGCGGCACTTTATCAAACGCCTTTTGAAAGCCCATATACGCAACCTCAACTGCCCTATCTTCATCAATCCTCTTCATTATTTCACGAAGAACTTAATCAAGTTGAATTGATTGAGTTTTTTGATGAGGTAACAGAGGGTTGATGTGGTGTTCCCCAGGGGTCGGTACAAGGACCACTGGTTTTCTTGATATTTGTATTAATGACTTGGACTTGGGTGTACAGGGCACAATTTCAAAATTTGTAGATGACACAAAACTTGGAAGTATAGTGAACAGTGAGGAGGATAGTGATAGATTTCAAGAAGACATAGACAGGCTGGTGGAATGGGTGGATGCAGGGCAGAAGAAATTTAACACAGAAAAGTGCAAAGTGATACATTTTGGTAGGAAGAACCAGGAGAGTCAATATAAACTAAAGGGTACAATCCTAAAGTGGGTGCATGATCAGACACCTGGGGTATATGTGCACAAATCGTTGAAGGTGGCAGGGCAGGCTGAGAAAGTGGTTAAAAAAGCATACGGGATACTGGGCTTCATAAATAGAGGCAGAGACTACAAAAGCAAGGAGGTTATGATGAACCTTTATAAAATACTGGTTCGGCCTCAACTGGAGTATTGTGTCCAATTCTGGGCACCGCACTTCAGGAAGGATATGAAAGCCTTAGAGGGGGTGCAGAAAAGATTTACAAGAATGGTTCCAGGAATGAGGGACTTCAGTTACGTGGCTAGACTGGAGAAGCTGGAGTTGTTCTCTTTAGAGCAGAGAAGGTTGAGAGGAGATTTGATAGAGGTGTTCAAAATTATGAGGTGTGTAGATAGAGAGAAACTGTTCCCATTGGCGGCAGGGTCGAGAACCAGAGTGACGGATTTAAGGTGATTGGCAGAAGAACCAAAGGCGACATGAGGAAAAACTTTTTCACGCAGCGAGTGGTTGATCTGGAATGCACTGCCTGAAAGGGTGGTGGAGGCAGATTCACTTGTGGCTTTCAAAAGGGAATTGGATAAGTAACTGATGGAAAAAATTTGCAGGGCTACGGGGAAAGGGCGGAGGAGTGGGACGAGCTGAAGTGCTCCTGCAGAGAGCCGGCATGGGCTCGACGGGCCGAAAGGCCTCCTTCTGTGCTGTAACCATTCTTTGATTCGATGATTTGTCAGACACAACTTGCCTTTAACAAATCATTGTCGGCTGTCAGTAATTAACCCATGTTTTTCCAAGTGACCATTAATTTTGTCCCTGATAGTGATCTCTAGAAGCTTCGGCACCACAGACATTGGGCTGATTTGACCTGTAGTTACTGGGTTTATCCCTCCCTTTATTGAACAGGGGTGTAACATTTGCAACCTTCAATCCTCTAGCACCAAGGCGGATTGAAAGATTGTGACCAGAGCTTGTTCTATTTCTACCCTTCCTTTCCTCTCCAACCTCGGATTCATTCCATTCGGACCAGGCGACTTTTCTACTTTGAGCGCTGCCAACCTTTTGAAGTACCTCCTCGTCATCTATTTTTATCCTATCCAATTTCACATTCTCCCCCCCTTCCTTTGACATTGGTAGCATCCTCTTCTTCAGTGAAGACCGATGCAAAGTACTTGTTCCATACCTCAGCCACGCCCTCTACCTCCAAGAAGATTATTTTTTGGTCCCCAGTTGGCTCCACCCTTTTTACTTTTTTTTAATGTTTGTAACATGCTAATCTTTTCTCGTACTCTCTTTGCCCCTCTTATTTCCTTTTCCAATTCTCTTCTGCACTTTCTGTATTTTGCCTGATTCTTTACTGTATTATGAACCAGACATTTATCATAAGCTGCCTTTTTCTGCTGCATTTTAATTTCAATTTCTCTAGTCATCCAGAGAACTTTAACTTTGGTAGTCTTACCTTTCCGCCTCATGGGAATGTATTTAGTCTGTACTGAAGCTATCTCCTTGAAGGGGAGAGTGCATAATGGTGGCCCTCCTTCCCTCCAGGATTGATTTTCTTCATTTTGTACGAGTACTGAGGTTTTCCCTTAAATTAGTTTGTAAAATATTGAAGCATTTCATCTTTCCTTTGCCTACCATAAAATTCCCCCCCTTTCTGTTCTGAAGTCCTCACGTGCTGCTATGTTGGCTTACCCAAGATACCCTTTTTTGATAGTGGTGGCAGGCTAGTTGACTATTGAGGGACATCACAGTCAAACTGTAGCCTGTCCTCAGTGGATGTCCACACTTGCACTTTCCAGCATGGGATCACTGGATAGTGATTAGCTAAGTTAAAATCCTGGCTTTTTTTTCACTTTCTTGGTTCTGGAGTGCTGAGGGCAGATGGCCCAGTAGAAATGAGCTAACTCGGGGAGATGAGTATAACCTGAGGACTTTCCTGGCCTGGCTCAGTTCCACGTTATGCTGTGCCTTAGCAACTGAGCCATCGGAGGAACTGTTGCAGCTTAAAAATGTGAAGGCAAGGCGTCACTTAAGTAATTCTGGGAAAAGTAGATGTACAGGTATGTTCTTAACCTTTTTTAAACTCACCATTCACCTACATTTGTCGTCTGGCAGACATTTCCGTGGACATCATTGATGCCTATTTTTGGTTGAGCATTCAGGAAACACTTGAGCAACGTGCAAAGTGGGAGGCATTCAGCTTCCTTTAGGCTGAGTGCAGTTAAATTAGAGCTCTTGTTTCATCTTGTGACTCACAGTAACGGTGAATGTGGGCGTACAGATGACTGTAGCGTAATTAGAATTTTCCATAATTTTACCACGGAAGGAAAAATCCAATTTAATTGGGAAAGTTTTATGAAAGGTTTCTAATAAACGTTTGAGAATTTACGTAACTTCCCCCCCCCCCCGAAGAACTTGCTATGATGATCAGAAGGAACACGGAAGTAATAATCTACATGTAATCTGGTGTCACAAATGTCGAGTAACTAGGTCAGAGGATGTAACCGTCTGAGCTGACTTTTATTTTTCCATATGCTCCCTTTTCTCTAGTAAATAGTAAATATTTCATATGACATCAAGATCTTCACTCTATTTAAACTGACAAACTGTTATTTTGGTCAGACATTAGTCTGTCATGCATAGAAACTATCACCATGTCTGAGTATCCAAATCCAGCTACAGAACAACCTGCATCCAACTGTAGGGTTTCTGTTTTTCCCCATATGGATTGTGTACTTGCTCTCATAGGGACACATGGCACTTAATCCAGTTTAGAGAGTTTAGGTGCAGGTTGGCCGAGCCAAGGCTTAGGGACCCCAAAGTGTGTGCTGGAGTTTGACTAGCTAAAACCACGTGGCATATTGGAGCTGCTTCCCACTGTTTGTCCAACTAGGACTAGCCTACCATTGGGACATTGGCTGGCATGGTTATTTGGAGCTGAGTGGTGGGGGGGCTCCAGTGACTTGTCTATCCTTTCAGATTCCATTAGTAAGTCAGCCTGATTGTCAGATATTGACCTGGTTCCCAGCCCCATCCATCCATCGGCAGGTATGTCTTGGAGTCACCTCAACCTCCGATACAACAACAACTTGTATTTATATAGCATCTTTAACGTAGTAAAATGTCCCAAGGTGCTTCACGGGAGTATTATAAAACAAAATTTGACACCAAGCCACATAAGGCGATATTAGGGCTGATGACCAAAAGCTTGATTAAAGAGATACGTTTTAAGGAGCGTCTTAAAGGAGCAAAGAGAAATAGAGAGGCGGAGAGGATACTCCACTTGACTCCTCCCCAAGTGGGATAGTCAATAGAAAACATTAATAGTGATTCCTGCTTGCTTTTGTATTTGCGAAAGTGTTGGAAATGACATTTTGCATACCAGATGATTTTCTCCAGCCTGGGGAAGAGCAAGTTAGCAGTAACTAAATTTTAAATGACCAGTCATATTGCAAAGATACATCAAAATTTGTTACAACTTGAATTGTGACCAGCCCCTATTCAGACATGTAATGAAGGATTATATTTCGGGAATGGGCAAAGTTATTTTTTCACATGTGCCATTTCTATATTGATTTGCAGGAAGTAGAACTCCATATTTAGGATGTTATAGATCCATGGTTTAGGGAGATTGAATGAAAGTCTGGTGTCGGTGATTGTTGGGATCTTTAGGGTGTTCAAGTTGCACCATTGCGTGGTTATCTATCTGAATAGGTTGCAATCAGAGTGGTACAAAGTGCAGCGTTGTAAAGGAGAGATGGTCAATTATATGTTAATAAAGAAAATTGCGACAGAGCAGATAAGAGAGACTTCATGATTAGTTGTAGTTAGTGGAACCAGTCTTTATGTGCATTTACATATAAAGTTTTAGGAGTGCTACTTTCCTTTTATAGTTCTTTAAAACTACTATAAAACTCGCGGTGCAACAGAGTATATCAGTTTATACTGATCCTCTTCCAATACATTCCAAATCGGGTATTTTTCAGCTCTTTTTGTTAAGGAGTTAATAAACATTGGCTCAGTTGCTTTCATTGGGACTTATGTTCTACATATTCACAACTGTGTTGGGAAAATAAATTCTTAAATCTCTTGTCTTGCTTGAGGTGAGGTGTGTTTAATTTTGAACCTATAATCCTCTAGTTCCCAACTTGTAATTCAAACCAAATGATCACTTCGATCTACATCTATGACTGTCTGCGTTTTAAAGACCCTGTTCTCCTCTCTCGTTTGTCTTTTAATGAAATGAAAGCCAACATACAATCTCGCTACATTAGAGGCCTCAGTCTAGGAGGAGTTTTCGAGGTTACTTTTAGGTCTCATGATCGGCCCAGGCCATGGTCTCGTGATGGATCAGCCTCGGGCCCGCTGCTCGAGTGCAATGTTCTGACCATTAAATGCTGAGACCAAGATATCCATGGCTGTGTGTGTGTGTGTTGAGCACAAGCCAGCATGAACAATAGCACAGTAAGTAAGCAGTCGAAGAGGTACACTTGCAATCAGGATATATGAACGGATGTGGGCGATTCCACAAAAAAAGGCCCAGAAAAGGCTACTAGACTTGGACCTATAATCTAGCTCCAAGCCACCCAGACCTCAATGTGCCACACCTCCTTAACTTTCTCAATTCGCTGAGTCCAAATGTCCACATGCTTCTGGCAATCCCAACTCTGAGTCTGTGTCAATTGAGGGTAGGGGAAGAAAATAAGAAAGAAGGGTTTTCCTCGTTGATTTTATTTCCCATTGCAGGATGGGAAACCATTCTCCTTCGGATTGGTTCTGGTTCCCATGTTAGTTAATGGGTGTTTAACAAAACAATACATGAAATTTTTTCCAAATGTAAGTATTTTTTGTGTGTGTGTGTGTATATATAACACAACACCAAACACTTTTTTCCATTTGTAAAAATTATATAATATATTACTGATGTCAGTGTTCCTTGTTTTGTACTAAATACATGTCTAATTAACTCACTATTGTATGTTCTGTATTTTCTGAATACTTCACAGCAGTAAGAGCAAAATACTGTAACATAATTTTGATTTGGGAGCTCCATTGACCTGATTTACCTGACCCATATAATCAGGAAATAGATGAGTCTTTTTTTTCTCACATGGCAGCTGTTGATGATTCTGCCATCGCCATTTACACCTCTAGTCATCTTTTGTTTCTTAACTTGTCCCATTGCCATCTCCTTTTGCCTCGCACCATCATCCCTTTTGTCAGTCAATCTCTCCTGCCTTCCAGCCTATCACAGACCTGCCCTTTGTTCTTCCCTCCCCTGCCCCTACACTTCCTTTAAAAATCTGTTACTTCTCTAACTTTTTTCCAGTTCTGATGAAGGGTCATCGACCTGAAACGTTAACTCTGCTTCTCTCTCTCCACGATGCTGCCTGACCGGCTGAGTGTTTCCAGCATTTTCTGTTGTTGTTTATAATAAACGAGTCTTGTTTTACTTGGACATCGATCAATGTTTAGCTGGGTCTCTCTCTCTGGAGTGCTGTGTTATGGTATTGCCATTCCATTGAGTGGGGATGGAAAGTGAGGGACTGATCTCCAGTTTTCTCCTTGCTGTGATTGTATCTCCCCAGGCTGCTTCTGGAATGGCACTGAAAGTTGGGCAAAAGCTCAACTTTGATCTTGTAGTGTTGGTTGGAGTATCGTTCCATGTTGGTGAGCAAACAACAGGGGACAAAGAGTAAATATATTAAGTCCAAAATAAATCTAGATTAAATGTAATAAAAAATAATCATGGGACTTTTTTTTTCTAAATGAAGACTTTGAATCTGTATTTCAGCTTTTTAAGGTCACTGAAGCTTTTTTAAGTCTGATAATTAGGAAAGCTCCAGAGTCAAAGCTTGGAATAGTTGTGTGTTATATAGGGTAATTATGTCTTGAAGCTTCATATGTTCCCCAGGGGTTCAGTGGTGGAACTGTACACTTGGGTTCTGAAAATTTTAGTTGCGAGTTCTGCTTAGCCTACATTGAAGCTTCAAATTCAAAAGATGTGGGTGTTCTCAAGTCTTCAGTGCAAGTCTTCAACAGAGTCGAATTGGCTGTGTTCTTTTTTTGTGTTCTGCCTAAAGAAATGGTGCAACTCCCCTTGGGTCTGTGCAGCTGAATCATCAGTTTCAAATCAGAGTGGGGGTACATAAGTAGATCAGCCAAGCAGCACTGGCTGGAGAAACAACAGCAAGATATAGATCTCTGAGAACTGCAGCAAAAATATTTCTGTTCATTTTTAGGTTCCACCAACATCTTGCTCTTCCTTCACACAGGATGTCTCAAAACAATTATAGACTTGTACTGTCTTGAATTCCAACGTCCTTTTTTGTCATGCTGAAAGCAAGGTAAGAATTTCAAATTTTATTTTGTCAAACAATGCGACATCTAAAGGGAGGGTGTGTACTATATAACCCAATATGGCACGAGGATGGCTTTAAAGGATATTATTAAAGAACAACTTAATGTCTCTGACTCTTCAAATTTGCTAATGAAATATTGTCTGTGAATAGAGTTCACAACACTTGATCATAAATTATGGTTTTAGTGAAGGGTACTTGGTCATTTCAATGAAGTCTGAATAGCAGTTTGATATTGTACTACCATTGTATTGCAGCTTTGCTGGAAGTTGCAATCTTTCATCAAGCAGAGTCAGAGCAATAAAAGGGTACTTATCCTTGACCGCATACACAGCTTGTTCATTCGAAAGTGCTGCAGTTTAAAAGTGACTTGGTGATCCTTCAAGGAATGTTGGTATGTGTGAATGCAATTACTACAGCAAAGAAACACATTTATTCATCAGCCTTATCCAAATGCAAGTACATCTGCCTGATCAGTTAATCATTTTTATAACTTTCTAATGTCACAAAATTGGCATTTACAGCTATCGCATCATCAGTGTATATGAAAAATGTAAATGCTTATTTCCTCTTCAAAATGCTAATGTATACAGTTTTTTTTTAAAAAAAAAATCATTTTTTTTCCACCTCCCTTTCTCGTCCAAAGCCATTGAGCTCCTTGCTTATTCTGTGGGCACTGGTCTTCCTCAGTTAACTTGCCCAACTGGCTACGATTCATGTGGGTACAGTAGGCGAGTTGTTCTAGTACTAGACTACCAACTGAGAGGTCATGAGTTCACATTGAAGTTCAATAAATCTGGTAAGGAAACCTGCCTCCTTATCCTGTCTGGCTTAAGTGACTCTCTATAGTCTGTGGTTGACACTTAATGCCCTCTGCATTGAATTTATAAGCCACTCCGTTGTATAAGCGGATAATCCCACCACTCCCAGAGATGGGCAATAAATGCACCATGCTAACATTACCCATGTCCTGAGAACAAATAATGAAAAGAAACTTCTCGAAGGTGTGTGTCGGCAGTCTATTGGCCCATGAGCGGTCATCAGAGCCGAGCCCTTTCCTGCCCTCCCCTGATGCCCACGTACATGCAGTGGTTGCTCACTGGTTATCAGGAGGCACGACTCTAGTTGATTTTCCCCCTCCTAATAGAAGATGCTCAGGCCAATGCTGATGCCTTGGCTGAGGGTAGCTTTACCAGCACAAACCTGGGATCAATACTGACTCCTTCCTGGAAGAATGTGATTTTTAAAATTTATTTCTGTAATTGCTTTCAATAAAATCGATATGTAGGATGAGGTTTCCAAAAGCTAGAGGTGTAACTGATTATCTCCCCATGAGTGTTATCTTTTATCTGTAATTATATGAACAAACTTTAACAGTTTTGGATTTTATTATGCATTTTTGAAAATTGGTGAAAAAGTGGCACTTTATTATAACTTCCTTCTGAGCAGCACATCATTACAAGACACTCCGTATATCACACTAGGTGAGAATTGGCAAATCTGACAAATGAGCCTCTCGGATTGGGAGTGCCCTGTTAGTGCCATTTATGATAGTAGATGATGGCCACTAAGGTTGCAAATTCCTATTACCTTTTCTTTTACTATTCAGAGATATAGCTCTAGTCCTTTGACTAATAGAGCTCTTTGTCCCAGAGACACACACAATAATCAGGAATCCACGAGCTATTGTATGCCATTTATTGTTTCCCCGAGTAAAGCTGTATGCCATTAGACTTATCTATTTTAAGAGATTTTCAAAATGACTATATAATGGAAAAATAAACTCTATGTAGTATATTACTGAGAATTGAAAAGTTAAAGAATGTTAGTGCAGCCTATTGGGGCAGCAGTGTACTGTACTATAGAGTGGTAGAATAAGAGATTTAGGGGGGAAAAATTGGGTTACTGGGCACAAAGCAACGAGCGCCCGGGCGCGGCGCAGTCTGCGATGACGACGTCGCCGTGCGCAGCGCCCCGGCCGCAATCTTCGGGAGCGCCCCCTGACATACCGCCGGACGCTATGTCCGACGGGGTCAGGGGGGCCTACCTGCAGACGGGGAGGCGCTATTTAAAGGTGAGGTGCGGGGCGGCCATTTTTGTTGCTGGCCACCTGCCTGTGCTCCCGTCCCCGGCCTCTTGAACTTAAGTGCCGGGCTCTTTTGCCAGCACTCCAGATCCCCGCTGGGCCCCGGGTCGCGCTGCGCAAGGCCCCTCCCCTTTAAGAAGAGGAGGAAGACCTGCAATACCGCGGCACGTAGCACCGCAATATTGACTCGCAGCGGGGCGCTTCCAGTAGCACCCTGCTTCCCTCTTGGTGCTCAACCACTCAATTTCTGGCGCGGCGGCGCTAATTTTTCCAGGGCGCTAAAAGTAGAGCCCTGGCGAAGTTAGCACCCCAAATGGGGCGCTACTCAATTTTTAGCCCTTAGCCTTTGAGTGCATACAGCAAGTTCCTAATCTTGGCTTCCGAATGGGTAAGAGAATCCATTAGAGGAAGGGAAACACTTAATTTACCTTCTGGCTCCAACTCTCTATTTTTGGAAGTGCAACAGTTAGTGTCTGGCTGAAAACTAACGTCATAGAAAATTCTTCAGCCAGTCAACGCCCAGGTATCTAAAGGTTGAACTAGTTGTCATAGGTACCACCACTACGGCTGAATATTATCTCATTGGGTGATACAAGCAGCTCAATATAACCAGACAAGGTTGCTTAGTCATTGAATTCTGAGCATGAAAATATTGGATCTGAAATAAGAACATAACCTAAGAAATAGGAGTAAGAGCAGGCCATTCGGCCCCTCAAGCCTGCTAGGCTATTTAATAAGGTCATGGCTGATCCGATTTTGGCCTCAACTCCACTTTCCTGCCTGTTCCCCATAACCCTTGACTCCCCTGTTGTTCAAAAATTTGTCTATCTCAGATTTGAATATATTCAATGACTCAGCTTCCACAGCTCTTTGGGGTAAAGAATTCCAAAGATTCACGACCCTCTGAGAGAAGAAATTCCTCCTCATCTCCGTCTTAAATGGGCGACCCCTCGTTCTAGATTCCCCCACGAGGAGAAACATCTTCTCAGCATCTACCCTGTCCAACCCCTTCAGAATCTTGTATGTTTCAATAAGATCCCCTCTCATTCTTCTAAACTCCAATGAGTATAGGCTCAACCTTTCTTCATAAGACAACCCTTCCATCCCAGGAATCAACCTCATGAACCTTCTCTGAACTGCCTCCAATGCAAGTATATCCCTCCTTAAATAAGGGGACCAAAACTGTGCGCAGTACTCTAGGTGTGGTCTCACCAGCACCCTTTACAGTTGTAGCAAGACTTCCCTACTTTTATACTCCATTCCCTTTGCAATAAAGGCCAACATTCCATTTGTCTTCCTAATTACTTACTGCACCTGCATGTTAACTTTTTGTGTTTCATGTACGAGGACACCCAAATCCCTCTACCGCCGCATTCTGTAGTCTTTCTCCATTTAAATAATAAATAATTGCGGTTGGTGGCTTCCCGTGGGCGAATGCCTTCGAACCGCAAGTAAAATCCGTACTTACCTGATGGCCCCGGACCTACGAAGACTCGCGCTCCTGGGCCTGCAGGCATATGCCTGCGTAAAGGCCCACGTATCCCGGGGCGCATGCGGTTTGCAAGCATCCTATGGATCACGTGGGCCGGCCCAAGCAATCAAAAAGGGGATTCCCATTATGCTTATGGGGATTCCATTTGCGTACGGAATCCCCATAAGCATAATAGGAATCATCATAAATACATTTTCCCACAACCTAAATAAAAATAAATCATGTTTAAAATTAATTAAAATACAATTTAATTAAACATTTAAAAAAAAATTTGAAAAATAAACATTTTTAAAGCGGCCAAAAATAACAAACTAATTTTAAAGGTTTTTGAATGTTAAAATACCATTTAAACTTAGGCTGGTAAAAGAAGACCTTGCGCCTGCTTTTACCAGGTGTAAGAGTTTCAGGGGCATTCGCTGGGCAAATAGCCCAATCCTGCGCCAACGAATGTCCATTTCCTTTGGATTCGTACAATCTGTCAAGCTGAAACTTGATAGATCGCAAGTTCGGGGTTTTTGCGCATGCGGAGACCCGGTACTTGCGGACCGCTGTGCGTACGCGGTCATAGGCCCTGGAAAATCCGGGCCTTTGTTTACAGTTTTGGGCAGCCAAGGATATTCGTGCACTGAAGAGTTTGGAGATACACAGGCAAGCCTAGAGTTAAGTTATAATAAGACAAGTTGCAGAATTCTGTTCTCTGAACTTAATGCACCAATGTCCTCGTGAAGGGAGGGTGCCTAAAACTACTCACACACTATTCTAAATGTGGTTTCAACAGTGATTTATGTACGGTTAGAATAACTTGTTTTGACTTTATTACATGCCCTTGAGACACATGGTTACTTACCCATACAAGTACTTGTTTTCGGCACCTATGAGAATTGAATTGCTATGTGTTTCATTTGTGTAACTTTTTTCTATCGATTGAATCCAATTTCCATTTAGAAAACAACAGTATTTGTTGTTTTTAATGTAGACCTTGTCAGTAATTTTTTTCTGCAAGATTATATCATGCAAAGACCAAATGTTGGGAGCATGGGAGACGAGTCACTTTTTCCGAGAAGCACTCTGGCAAGTGTTTTACATGAGAGTAACTAGGATACAAACTGGCATTGCATATGGAATAGGAGCTCCACTGTCTTGCATCTCTTTTTCATGCCTTCAGTATGTTGGAGTCCAGGATCCTCCTCAGTAGCTCAGCTTGGTGTACTCGAGTGTAATTTTCCATTGTAGAACTGTCCTTTTTTATATGTCTATCTTCTGTTGATTGGTACCTTGTAGCTATATAAATGCTGCCTTAAGGATGTTTGTTTTAGATTCTGCTGAGCATAATTCTTGAGCATTTAATGGTGCTTCACTTGAATAGTGACACTTCCATTTTCTTCATATTGCAGTTTCTTTGAAACCATGTATTTTATTGGCAAGTTAATATGAAACTGATCTATCTGTAAAACTAAGTATAACAGGGTTGCAATTTAATGTGAGCACCCAAATTTCATCTGGGAACAATATCCCGTGAAGTAATTTTACACCGTATACACCCTCCAATGAAATTCTTGCTTCCTGCCAGAATTTTATTTACAGCTATGGCATAACCAAACCAACAATGTTCACTGGAATTTAGGTGCGCTAATAATTTTATACGTGTCCACTGACCTTGCAGCACTATTTCATGTATTGGAGTAAAGCGTAATACATGTCGGCTGAAACGTAATATGCTGATCCATTTGGGATTGATGGCGACAACCAAGAATTGGGGCCAGCTGAGATTTCGCTCAAAGCTGCCGTGGAATTGACTGGAATTTTAATTCTGTATTAAATAAATATAATTTTGAAGTAACTTTGCATATGATTACTCCAGCATTCATACGGAATTTATTTCCTGTTTGAAAGATGTGCAAATCGTCCTCCCTGCACCTTTATTATGTTGCGATTTACCGTTCTTTCACGTATTCAGAAAACAATTTTGTTCAATTAATTTGATGGTGATTTATTATGCATCTCTTCTGCAAGTAGCTTTTCCTGTGGCATTGTGTCCTTGTGTAGAAGGAAGGCTTTTTTGTTTTGTTAATATCATTGCCTAAACTACTAAATGAAGAGAGATCTTGAATCTAGAATGTATTATACATACAAATTAGTAGATGGATGGGAAGGACGAGGCAGTATTGGTTCATATAAACAGATGAGCTTATTGAATTTCATAACTATATAAATTGCCCAGCAGCAGCAGCAATCATATTGTTTTATTGTACCGCATTGAAAGAAAACTGCTTCTGAAAGTTAAAATTTAAGCAGAAGAAATATAATTCCTGAAGAGTGCTTTTTTTTTTGTCCTTGAGTTGGTATGAGTTGTGATTTTTAAATTCTTAACACGAATAAAAGATGAAGGACTGAGGCAGATAATACTGTCCTCCTGTTGATCACTTCCCTAATTGAGTATTCTGTTGTGAAAGCTGTGTGATAGCTAAAAGCTGAGGTTGACGATAAAACAGTTCTGTTCAGCGTATTGCTCTGGTTAATTAGCAGCTTGACAGCATGGGGTTCTTGTTATACATAATTCAGATGGAGTAATGGCAGCACATTTTAGGTACAGCTGAATGTAACTTGGTACTAAGATTTTTCTGTTTCCGCCTATGAATTAGTAATAGTGCATATTAATTATTCTTTAATTTTGTCTCCACTGATCATACAAAAGTCTCTCAGTAAATGTCCGAGAGCTAGCACCATTTATCAACACTGACTCCACTGTGCTTCTGACTATCTTGATCTTCTATCCTACCCAACTCTTTGCACATCTAGATTCTATTCATTTGATTGGAAGCTGACCAAGCCTCGCCTATCCTGAAGTTGATATCCTTTTTCTGTTGTCCTTATCCACGATCCCAAGAAACGCGATAGTGCGTGCGCAAGACTATTGAGAAAAGCCCTTGGATGTCAGCCGGTCTAGACAGACTAGATGCAGAAGGAATGTTTCCCTTGGCGGGTGAGAACAGAACTAGAGGACATAATTTAAGGATAAGGGCTAAACCATTTAGGACAGAAATGAGGGGGAATTTCTTCACTCAGAGGGTGGTGAACCTGTGGAACTCATTGCCACAGAGGGCAGTGTACGCCAGCTCATTAAATATATTTAAGAGGGAATTAGATATATTTCTACAGGCAAAAGGGGTTAAGGGTTACGGAGAGAAGGCGGGGACGGGATACTGAATTGGAGGATCAGCCATGATCTCATTAAATGGCGGAGCAGGCTCGAAGGGCCGGATGGCCTACTCCTGCTCCTATCTTCTATGTATCTATGAAAGACCACATTCCCAGTGAGATACTATATCGAAACTGAGACCGAATCACAACAGTAATAAAGCATAGGAGGCTGAAACCTACTAGTCATTGCTTCAGAGCAAAAGAGGAACTGGTTTCAGAACTATTCTGGGAACCAAAACTTGGAAACGGGTCAGCCTAGAATTAAGTGCAGTACTCAACTTGTACGGTGTACTGAAATTCTCATTGTGCAAGTGGCGTTGGAGGACAGTCACTGGAGTTTTGATGATAGTCGACTGATACACAATCAAATTCTAGTTTTTTAGCTATTCCCAATTGCTTCTGACTTCTTGATATGTAGCCTTTTGAAATCTGAAATTACTCTTCCACCATGCACCGTGTTCTTTTTTTGAAGACGATGATTAAGGTTGGCCCCATTTGTCCAAATCCAAAATAGGACAGAATGCAGGGTAGAGGTTGGGCATATGGCTTGAATTCTGATGTTTGCTTTTCTGCTGATGATAAATTCAAAGTAAACTTTAATAAATAATGGTGTCTGCAAAAGTAACTAGAAGAAATTGATACTTTTTAAAGAACCTTTTTTTGGTATCCAGCATATATTGCCAAGACTTTCAGACCCCTCACTTAAAAACTGATCTATGGTCCAAAACTTGATGGATGGCAGCCCTAGGAGTGGCTCATGCTGGGGTATAGCTGGTGCTAGCTGCCAGTCTGTACTTTTCCCAGATTATGCTGTTTTACGATGTGGGTGGCATCACAGATGAATTTGTTTGGGGAGGGGGGAAGGGAGGTGGCTGAGCTCTAACCTGTTTTTTTTCGTTCATGGGATGTGGGCCTCGCTGGCAAGGCCAGCGTTATTGCCCATCCCTAATTGCCCTTGAGAAGGTGGTGGTGAGCTGCCGCCTTGAACCGCTGCAGTCAGTGTGGTGAAGGTACTCCCACAGTGCTGTTGGGGAGGGGATGCCAGGATTTTGACCCAGCGATGATGAAGGAACGGCGATATATTTCCAAGTCAGGATGGTGTGTGACTTGGAGGTGATGGTGTTCCCATGCCTGCTGCCCTTGTCCTAGGTGGTAGAGGTCGTGGGTTTGGGAGGTGCTGTTCTCGCCTGACATTCATTTTCTAGTAGGGATCATTGGTTAACAGTCAGCTATGGAAACCACACCCCCCCGTTGAGAACAACATAGTCAACACTGATCTGACCTGAGACTTTCCTGGTTATTACCATTCCATGCACTTCATTTACCAAGGTAACCTGAAAGTGTTTTGCGTACACACTAGAAATATAGAATAGAAAAGACCATTACACAGTGATACTGCATGGATTATTTTTCATTATCAAAAGATTAGGGAATAGTAAAGCACTTGCAAAGCTTTTAAAAAAAAAAAAAAAATAATAATTTGAATGAAGTGTGCATTTTTAGCTTTGAACAGTTGCCAAAATGTTACTATGGTGAGTCAGATGTAGAAGAAAGTAAATGCTGGAAGGAGATCAGATGAGAGTAGGCTTGTATAATTGAGAGTATGGAATTGAAAGGGACTGACAACTGCATATTCAATGACTCCACTCTAATTTTACAACAAATTGTATGGTTTCTACACTATTTAGAGAAAATAAGTATCAATATTATGGCCCTGAAATTCGCCTCTCCGGCTTGCCGCAGGGATAAGGATCGCGCGCGCACTTACCTACCGCGCCTGCCGTTGTGTTTTGGGCCCACGGGAACTTCAGCTCCTGGGCCTGCTCCAAGTGCCGGCGCGCAGTGCTTGCGTGTCCCAGGGGCGCAGTTAGTGCGATGCATCCCCTGGGATCACGTGGGCCATGGAGAGCCAATGGCAGCAGACCATCTTTCATTCATAGATTTGACAGGAAGACCTGTCAAATCTGTGAATTGAAATTGGCCCCAAAAGAACAGCTAAACTTAAAATAAATTAAAAAAAACATCACATTTATAAAATAACTATAGTTAAATAAATTAACCACTTCAAACAAAAATTAAATTTTTGAAAAAATTAAAGTACTTTTTAAAAGTGATAAAAATAAACTTACCTTTCTTTAAAGTATCTAAAAAAAAAAAGATAAACCTGTTGAAATTTTTTTTAAATTATACTTAATTAACCACTTACCACATTGAAAACGGCTCCTGCGCCTCACTGTACCTGTACCTGAAGAAGGAGCAGAGCTCCTGAAGAAGGAGCAGAGCTCCGAAAGCTCGTAATTTCAAATAAAACTGTTGGACTATAACCTGGTGTTGTGCGACTTCTCATTTTTGTCCTTTTTTAAAAGCGTAGGTTCTTCACTACTTACCCTCCCGTAGAAACCTGAAAAAAAATCTAAGTGTGCTGCGTGCGCGCAGCCTCTACCGCGCACGCGGTTCACCAGACCGGAAGTTCCAGTTTCCCACGCATGCGCAGTGCATGCAGGAAACCGGCACTTCGGGACGCCTTACGGGTGAGTACGCACTGTGTACTCACCCGGGAAGGGCCGAATTTTTGGCCCAATGTATGGTATAGTACAAAGTCTTAACTGGGAGGAAAAGTACTTTAAGACAATTGAACACTTTTGCATTTCCCTTTGTGTTTTTTCTCCCCATGTTGTGCACTATTCCTGGCCAAGTGAGCATGAAGGCAACCTATTGCCACGACCCTACCAATGCTGTGAAATAGCGTAACAGGAATGTGTTCTCTGGCCTGCAAATCAGTTATTTTTCTCAAATTCTCTTGCTTCCTTACCCCATGGCTTCCTACCCCATGGACAATCACCCAAGCTTTCTCCCCCACCTCCCCACACAATCCCTCTAACAGCATGGTCAAGACTGAAAGCTCATTTATGTGTTAGAACACGGACTGTATTTAAAATTTGTCCTCCTATGGTTATCATTGGTTTATGATATCTTTAGCACCGAGAGTATAGTAGTTACAATGACTGGATTGAACAGAGTTGAACAATTGGGATTTAAAAAAAACGTGTTCTTTAGTTGTGGGCATTTGTTGCCCATCCCAAGTTGCCTTGAGAGGGTGATGGTGGGCCACAGCGTTGACAACTGTGTGGCTTGCTGCGCCACTTCAGAGGTCTCATTAAGAGTCAGCTACGTAGTGTGGACTAGAATCACATGTAGGCCAGACCAAGTAGGGATGGGAGGTTCCATTTCATCTAGAACATTAGTTGAACCAGTTGGGTTTTTACAACAATTGGAGAGCTAGAGCTAGCCCACAAATGATCAGACAAGCTGAATTCAGTTTCACTACTTTTCATAGTGAGAATATATGCTCAACCTCTGGATTGCTAGTTCAGTACTATAACCACTACATTACAGGAAACTCTTGTTTAACCGGCACCTAAATATCCGGAATTCTCTCTTAACCGGCAAAAATCATACTCCGAAAACTCCTCTCAAATAACCGGCAATGTTGCCGAGTCCGAGTCTCCCGCGAACGCCGAGTTAGTCAGTGGGAGTAGTTCTCCAAAGTGCCACTGCTCGGCCTCCTGGCGTTGTCGGAAGTCCGAACACTGCAGTAACAGGAGTCTGATTCTCCCGCGCTGCCGGGAGTCTCACTTACTGTTAAGTAATTAAAGAGTTAT
The DNA here is from genome assembly GCA_030390025.1 of Squalus acanthias. Taxonomy (NCBI): domain Eukaryota; kingdom Metazoa; phylum Chordata; class Chondrichthyes; order Squaliformes; family Squalidae; genus Squalus; species Squalus acanthias. The sequence goes on along the minus strand of CM059431.1, from coordinate 18,729,958 downwards.
GGATTACCCTCAACTGGCAGTACTGTACTTAATCAGGCATCTTCCACCATCCATTTAACACAACATTCTGTAGGTGAGTAACCAAATACTGTATACTGCACATTTCTTGATTTTTTTATGTTAAAAATAGCCTCGGTAGATATAACTCTCCGTTATCCGGAACTTTCGATCAACCGGCACCACCCCGGTCCCGTCGGTGCCGGATACCAAAGAGTTTCCTGTATTACCTGTAAGGGAGCTTATTCAAATGTTCACGCTGCCCTTGTCTGCACAGTGCTTCTTTATTTATTATAATAAGTACAAAGCAGTTATATCAAGGGATTCAGAAGTCTCTAGCTTGTGGCGTTTACTTTATATAGAACTGGATTTCATGGGCTGGTTTTATTCTGTTTCCACAGAAGGTTTTTTTTTTGGATGGTGATTGGTATCATGTACAACAGCAGACAGGCTTTTCTGTTTAAATTTTGATTTTAAACTTTAATTTTATTAGGTTTTATTTTACTGCATCCGTTCTATGGTAATAATCTGATCTTGGCACTCTGCGCTTATGTTGATTATGGCTGCCCTCTAATGGAAGTATACTGCTAACCAACCAGTACTGCATGGAAGTCCTGACTCGGACAAAGTGGATCATGTGGTTTAATAATTAGAACAGAAACAATAACAGTATATAGCATTTTCTGAATATTAGCATGGACCTGATGGCTTACATCCTAGAGTCTTGAAAGAAGTGGCGGTAGGGATTGTAGATGCATTGGTAATAATTTTTCAAAACTCCCTGGATTCCGCTAAGGTCCCGGCAGACTGGAAAACTGCTAATGTAACACCCTTATTTAAAAAGGGCAGCAGACAGAAGGCTGGTAACTATAGACCGGTTAGCCTAACATCTGTGGTAGGTAAAATTTTGGAGTCCATTATTAAGGAAACAGTAACAGGACATTTGGATAATCATAATTTAATAGGACAAAGTCAGCATGGTTTTACGAAGGGGAAGTCATGTTTGACAAATTTGCTGGAGTTCTTTGAGGAAGTAACATATAGAGTGGATAAAGGGGAACCAGTGGACGTAGTGTATTTAGACTTCCAAAAGGCATTTGACAAGGTGCCACACAAAAGATTATTGCTTAAGGTAAAAAATCACGGGATTGGGGGTAATATTCTGGCATGGATAGAGGATTGGCTATCTAACAGAAAGCAAAGAGTTGGGATAAATGGTTCATTCTCAGACTGGCAATCAGTAACTAGTGGTGTTCCACAGGGGTCAGTGCTGGGTCCCCAACTCTTCACAATCTATATTAACGATTTGGAGGAAGGGACCAAGTGTAACATATCAAAATTTGCAGATGATACAAAGATGGGAGGGAAAGTAGTGAGTGAGGAGGACATAAAAAACCTGCAAGGGGACATAGACAGGTTAAGTAAGTGGGCAGAGATTTGGCAGATGGAATACAACACTGGAAAGTGTGAGGTGATGCACTTTGGCAGGAAAAATCCTCGAGCAATTTATTATCTTAATGGCAAGAAACTGGAGAGTACTGAAGTGCAAAGGGATCTGGGGGTCCTGGTGCACGAAACTCAAAAGGTTAGTATGCAGGTGCAGCAAGTGATTAAGAAGGCAAATGGAATGTTGGCTTTCATTGCTAGGGGGATAGAATATAAAAATAGGGAGGTATTGCTTCAGTTGTACAAGGTATTGGTGAGACCGCACCTGGAATACTGCATACAGTTTTGGTGTCCTTACTTAAGGAAAGACATCCTTGCTCTCGAGGCAGTGCAAAAAAGGTTCACTCGGTTAATCCCGGGGATGAGGGGGTGGTCATATGAGGAGAGGTTGGGTAGATTGGGACTCTACTCATTGGAGTTCAGAAGAATGAGAGGCGATCTTATTGAAACATATAAGATTGTGAAGGGGTTGGATCGGGTGGATGCGGGGAGGATGTTCCCGATGACGGGTGAGACGAGAACTAGGGGACATAGTCTTAGAATAAGGGGCTGCTCTTTCAAAACTGAGATGAGGAGGAACTACTTCACTCAGAGGGTGGTAGGTCCATGGAATATGCTGCCACAAAAAGCTGTAGAAGCTACAACATTAATTAAATTTAAAACAGAAATAGACAGTTTCCTAGAAGTAAAGGGCATTAAGGGTTACGGGGAGCGGGCAGGAATTTGGACATGAGTCTAGGTTCGGATCGGTCATGGCCCTGTGGGTAGTGGAGCGGGCCCAGGGACTGTGTAGCCTGATTCTGCTCCTATTTCGTGTGTGCAATTCTGTTAGATGCAGGAGATGGTTCTGTGATAGATAGTAGATTGGCGGTTAGGATCAGATCAGCCATGATCTTATTGAATGGCGGAGCAGGCTCGAGGGGCCGATTGGCCTACTCCTGCTCCTATTTCTTATGTTCTTATGTTCTTATTACATCTCTGTTGATTCAGCTTAATGGCTACAAAGCCACATTTTTAAGACGAAAGACATATTTCAGTATCTTCCCAAGTAGTTGTGTGTGACATATAAAATCCAAAATTTCACAGCAGCACAAGTGGAGCAGTGTTCTGTTTAATGATCTGCTCGCGTTGCAGTTTAATTTACAGCAGCGTGCCATGTGTTGGCCTGTAGCACATGGCTCTTCAGCACCATCAGCACAGGATACTTATCTAGGGCAGGATGCCATTTATAGCTGAATTATCATTGGTCTTGCAATAATCTACAGAGAGATTGGTTGTCAGTGCTACTCCTTATGCTGCCTTGAAGTTTCTTTAAGATCCAGATTAAATGTTGTTTGAATGTAGATATATGTACCGACTGTACTAAGCACAGCAGCTTCCCAGATCACCACCCCTCAGCTCATCGTGTTCAAACATCTAATGACTGCTTTTGTAAAATTGAGGAACATTGATGAAAGGCCTAAGCTCATTCTGCAGGACACTATTAAAGTTGAAAAGAGGAGGCTAAAGCATGTAATGGGTTTGGGGATGTTTCTGAAAGTTATAGTACAGGTATGTTTAATGTTTGTACCTGAAGAAGGTATGTGTTAAAATAAGCTGCTAAAATGTAACTTTTAAACTTCCAATTTCCTTAGGGAATGTCTTGTGTGAAGGTTTATTTTCTTCAAGATTGGTTGTAGTTTTTGGTGTGAATGTATTAATTGGTTTTATTTCAACATTCATGCACTAAAGTGTCAGGCTAGATTATGTGCTCGAATCGATTGTGGGGCTTGAAGCCACCATCTACTGACTCTGGGATGAGAGTGCAGTGCACTGAGCCATTGCTGACATTTAAAGATAAGTCCAGACAGGGAACAATCAAATATTCTTTGAAGCACCGTCACCCCAATTCTGCTGGGGCCAAGGGAGCTTTATGTGCAAACTAATCCATGAGAATTCAATTAAAGTAGCTTTTAATGTTATATTGGCAGTCTGGAGTTTTCACTATTAGCTTTTTGAGTTGGGGAGAAATGTCACTGAGTTTACTGATGGAATCGCTTTACGTGTGATTATTTGCCTCCCTTAAGAAATTACATCAGGGACTGTCTACAAAATTGCACTGGAGAGGTACCACCAACGCTGCCTCCACAAGATCCTGCAAATCCATTGGCAGGACAGGCGCACCAACGTCTGTGTTCTCGCTCAGGCCAACATCCCCAGCATCGAAGCTTTGACCACGCTCGATCAGCTCCGATGGACGGGTCACATTGTCCGCATGCCCGATACGAGACTCCCAAAACAAGCGCTCTACTTGGAGCTCCGGCACGGCAAGAGAGCCCCAGGTGGGCAGAGGAAACGCTTCAAGGACACCCTCAAAGCCTCCTTGAAAAAGTAATATCCCCACCGACACCTGGGAATCCCTGGCCCAAGACCGCACAAAGTGGAGGAGAAGCATCCGGGAAGGCGTCGAACACCTCGAGTCTCTTCGCCGGGAGCAAGCGGAAGCCGAGCGCACGTCAACCCAAGCACCCCACCCACCCGTCCCTTCAACCACCGTCTGCCCCACCTGTGACCGAGACTGTAGGTTCCGCATTGGACTCATCAGTCACCTGCAAACTCGCTTTTAATGTGGAAGCAAGTCATCCTCGGTTCCGAGGGACTGCCTAAGAAGAAGGAGGTTAGGTAGCGACCACTGAAATGAGCAGGCTCAATAGGTCAAGTTACTTTTCGCACTAATATTTATGTTCTTACATTATTTTACTCTTGATACAGCGCCCTGTGCTCCTAATGATTGATTGAAACCTTCTACTAAATGGTTACAGAGCAGCAGAGTCACAAGAACAAATCACCTGTCTGCCAGGGAATAGGAGGGCCCCTCTCAGTTTATTGAGAAACCAAGGTGAAAAGGCAGTGTAGAGCCACGACCAAGGTTAAAAAGAGTAGAAGTGCAAGAGGTAAATCAGAAAGTGGTAATCCGGTGATGCCAAGCTCGGGTTTTAAAAGCCCTGTAGAGGGATTGAAAGTCTGGGATCAATGAGCAATTTCACAGTTTTGAGTTTATGGGGAAAGAATGAGTTGAAGTAGGATATTCTTGATTTCACCACCATGGAAATGTAGAGAGGGGGAAGAGTGTGTAGAACAGCATATTTGGAGCTCGAAGAAGAGGTAGGTTTAGAGGAGTACTGATCATGATAGGATCAATAAAGTAGAGAGAGGCCAGAGAGTGTTTGAAAGAGAGAGATTGGAGTGAGTTTATGATTAGTGTGATAAATTGTGCTAGAAGGGCATCCCCAGATATGGGAACAGTATTCAAGTCTTGGACAGACTTGGGCTATTTATAGATAGTGAAGAGTTGTTGAGGAGGAGGAAGGAGGAGCAGCTTTTGCCACAAAGAAAACCAAGCCTTTTGGAAGTAGCTTTAGATATCTGAGGAGTTGTAGGAGTTCCACTTAAGGTCAGAGGAGATGATAATGCCAAGAATGTCAACAGATGAAAAAGGACCAGGAATGAAGCCATCAAAGGTAAATAGTGGGAGCTGTTTCTTAGACTTATGGGAGATCAGAGGAAATTGTATCTTTTTGAAAAATTGAATGAAACGAGATTTTCATTGCACAATTGAAGGTAATGGAGGAAATCAAGATGCAGTGATCCAGCCATTACACTGCAGGACCTCCTTCAGATATTATGCCCTCAGGAAGTTGATAAATGTGGCGTGGACTCATCAGTAAAAGTAGACGGGAACAAAAACACAAGTTGCTAGAAACACTCAGCAGATCAGTTAGCATCTGTGGAGAGAAGTTAATGTTTCGGGTGTCGACCCTTGTTCAGAATTGGAAGAAATTACCAATGAACAACATTTAAAAAGGAACCGAACAAAAGGAAGAGGGAAGGAAAAACATGACACGGATGCACGCGCACGCACGTGGACGGGGTTTGAAGAGTGAAGGAAGTGAGAGAGGACAGAGCTCTGGGTAACACCCAAGTTAATGTTGGGGCGGGGAGTCAGAGGATGCGCCTTCAACTACAGGACAGATGGAGCAGTTTGAGAGGAAATTGGGTAACCATGAACAATCAAGAGCAGAAAATGAATTAAAAAGCAGCCTGTTGGTGCTGAGCATTAGTACACTAGCAAAGTTAATCTACCCCCTTTTTATATTTGTACTCTTTCTTTATCGGCACACATCTCCATGTTACTGATAGAGCTATGTGTCCAGTGGGGATAAATACAGTTCATCTCTTAATCGGAGCTCCATTGAATAACAAAGTGCCAAGCAGAGCCTGTCTCATCTTCCCATGCCTGAGTAGAGAGAGAAAATTGAAGGGGATGTTGCATTTGAGCAGTCCCAGGCGGCTGGCTTTCAAAGATGTTGATGACAGCCTGGAAGCAAGCCATCGAACCACCCTGTTTTCTTGTAGTAGTGCCACTCGGATGAAATTGGATATAAATGATTGAAAAAAGAGGGACACTTATCATCCCTTTCTGACACCCCCCAAAAAAAATTTAAATCATGGACAATGTTTTTAAACATTGATATTCTGAATGGATTTTAAATTACAAGGCTTTTTTAAAAAAAAAGTATAATTGAAATATGATTTGAATGTGCTGGGACTGAACTGCAACATTAAGATGTATTGGTGAAAAATATGAGCTGCGGTCATTATAAAAGTGTGGGCAGGATAACAGTTGCTAATGGGAGTAAGTAAATATAGGAGTGCATAAATGAAGTTGTAATTTTGCTTGTGGATGTTAACTTTGTGGTACTTGGTCATAATTAGATTGTGGAGACTCTGCATTTTATCTGTGTGTGCACACTGAAGTTAAGATCTTGATGATTTGAGCAGTTTGAAAGAAGCAATTACATTATTTTGGAAACTGTTAATATTTGCGTTCGCTTTTGGACCAAAATGTATTCAAATAGAACAAGACTACAAACTTAAAATAAACAAATTCTGATGTCTCTGGGCATCCTTTCGAAAGTCAAATCCTCTTTTCCCTATTTTCTGACCCTTGTTCCGCATCCCATTAATTCAGGTGGGATATGTTCCATTTATTTTTCAGGTGGCAGAATCAATAGTCTTCTTCCATCACTCTATAAAGTGCATTGTTGCCTACTCTCTGACCCTTTGCTGTACACCAATTCGTTGGCTGATTAAAAAGAAAAAGAAAGGCAGCACAAAGGGAACACAACAAGAGAGCAAGGTAAAAGTCAATGGCAAGGAGACTAGGAAGGGGTGAAAGACAACATAAAAAAGCAGAGTGTCTGTTGACAACACGGTGTCAGCCAATGAGTTGGAGGTGGGGTGGAGCTTAGGGCAGGACTTGCAACAAACACAGTCTATTTACTCAAAACGAGTCTATTTAAAAAGCGCACTACAGTAAACAGTCTACAGTCGATTTAAAAAGTCTCTATGAAGTAGAGGAAACAAAACTCATGACTGAAACTACAGCATCTTCTGATAAAACCAGGGTGATTTTTCCCAGCAGAATGCAGTGAGTGGAGGATAGTTGCATACAAATTATGTGCGTATAATCTATCCAAAATCTTGCACCTATCTCTCACCCTCTCCCTTAACCCCTCCCTTTGGCCATTCCTTCCCCTCTCTCTCTCTCTCTCTCTCTCTCTCTCTCTCTCTCTCTCTCTCTCTCTCTCTCTCTCCCTCCTTTTTCCTTCTCCACCACCCCCTATTTTACAAAAGGCCATACTGCTGCTACAGTGGGAGTTTAATATAGCAATATGAAAAGGGCCTGATGCAACCCAAATGGCTTAAATGTGCAAACAAAATATTAACCCTCCAAATTGATGTAAATAACATGAAAGCAAAGAATAAAAACGGAAATTGCTGGAAATGCACATCAGGTCGGTCAGTATTTGAAAGCGAAAGAGGTCAACTTTTTGGCTAGACCGTCGTTCAGAAATTGTCCAGACTGATGAACCGTCACACCCAAACTACCAGCTTCTTATCCTTTCAATTGTTGATCAATCGATTATGCATTTCCATTCTTTTGGTTTTTATTTTAGGTTTCCAGCATGTACCATTTTTTTTCTTACTGAACCCTGTTTATCTACAGGGCCAGCTATTCAAAACCACTACACACTTCCAAGCTTAGCCATATTTTTTTACTCGCTATTCTTGATGGTGAGAATTCAGTTTTCCCTGTTTTGAATTCCACTTAAGAGGTTGAAGATTGAGATGTTCATACAACTGCATCAAAACCACTAATTAAAGGTCACAGTCACAGATTGCAGCTTAGAATGATGCTGATTCTTACCCCCGTTTTAACTTGAGCAGTTCTGTAAATTGCTGTTAAATTCTACCTGTGTTCAAATGACTATATTTAGTGTAATAAATTCATTTTTGGCTGTTTCATGCTTCCTGGAGTGTTAATCAAATTGAGTTAATTCAGTGCTTTACATAGTACAAAGCCAGCTATTAACAGGTTGCCATGACGAATAAGTTCATCTTGAGCTATCATTGTTTTCTGAGAGGAAGTATGAACACACTATCCAGAGCTTTATTGTACTTGTAGGTAATTCAGTGCCAGATGTAATTTACGTTTGTATTAATGAAATGGCAACGTTTCACATTGTCTGCAGTAAAAGACAGCTTCAGCCTGAAGAACAGAGCTCCATATGGGCTCATTAGAGTTAGCAGTGCAGTGATGTCACCGCATTGACATTCCATGTTACCGAATTTAGTTATAAACAGCACTGTTTAGAAAGGACTCTGTGCTGACTGGCTCTCTCCCAGCATTTTTAATTTGGGTTCTAAGCAAAAAGGCAGTTTCCATAAGCAGACTGAGTTTCCTATGAATTGAAATCTGCACCCATGTGTGTGCCATGGGTCTAACAATTACCTCTTCCTGTGGTATATCACACCAGGGACCTTTCATGTCCATTAACTAACGATGAAGCTGAAAGCGACCTAGAAGTCTTGGTAGACTGAACTAAACATGTCCAACCAGTGACGGGTATGATAACCGAGTGGTTCTGATACTGGACTAGTGACAGAAATTGAGAGTGAACATCCCACCATGGCGAAACTGAATTTGTAAGCTGGCACAGAACAATGTCACGATGTTAGGGCATAGAAAAAGTTAATCTTGACTATTACTTTAAACTAAACTGTGAGTAGAACCACGGATACGGGTTCAAATTAGTAAATGATAATTTTAGGGTTGATGGCAGGAAATTCTTTTTCTCTCAAAAAATGATCCACTTAGGGAATAAACTTCCAGATAGTAGTGGAAGCAAGAACTCTGGAATTATTTAAGAAACAGTTGTATGCTACAGTGGTAGGACATTAGGATCAATCTGAATGGATGAATTAAAATGGGCCGAATGGCCTTCTCATTCTAATTATATTATGAAATCCCGCAAATTTCTGCATTTGCCACAATAGTGTGGTTTGCTGCCTGATGGCGTGGCAGCAACATTTCTGATTGGATCTGAGTGATGAGAAATCACTTGGCTTTTTTTGTTTATGCCCTACTAATATTCTTTCCAAGACAGTGACTCCTTGCTGAGGTGTAGTTTCATTGGCACTGGATGCTTTTTGGTTAAAAATACGTATAGAATTTAGTGATTTAACTGCACAGTTTACCCAATAATCTCACCTGAAATACATTTTTCAAAGTTTGCAGTTTTATAATTCTGCAAACTGATCTGATGCGCTTCCTGATTATTTAGCATCTGCGGGTTGTAGTGCTGCCTAATTCTTTTGGCTTTTCTACAATAGTGTTCATGCAGCAGGCTGCAGTTCATAGCAGCTGCAGTTTAGCAGCAGCCGCGACAGTTGCTGTTTCATTGCTGACTTTACACTTGCTCAGATGTACTTTGTAATGATGAGAGAGCGTGCAAAGCACCAACAGTAACGGGAATGAGCAAAGTGTGAATTATAACACGAGATATCAAACAGAGCTGAACTTTGAGAAGCTGTAGCAGCAAGAGTGAAGTGGGTAGTCTTGAAAGAGACTTAAGTTGCAAAAACTGGAGAGAGAAAAATCTTTGGATCTTCACTTTACTTCTAAGTATAACTGCTGGCTGCTGTTGTCTATTCTCCGTGAGAGGTAAAGAATTGTTTATACTTTTTTCATAAACATATCTTTGAATGTATTTTCATTCTATATTATCACCAGCAGTAATACTCATTTAGATAATAACTGGAGGTGAGTGACTCAGGTGGATTTTGTGCGTTAGTGCTGTATGAGAGTTTTAATTTAATTGGAGAATTAATTATTTTTGGCACTTTACCCAGAAATAAGTATGTCTTTACAAACCATTAAAATCCGTGATGCTGCTGGCCTTCTCCCTGCCATTCCTTCTAGGCTATAGGCACCCCTCCCAGTGCTGCTAAACCCCCAAACTATCCCCTGAATGCACCTAGACCCTAGGACGCCCTTCCCAGTGCACCCTGATGCTCAAATGAGTGTGCAACATAAATAGCAAATTATATACATACACATTTCCTTTGCTGCCACTCCCTCCTAAGAATCCATTTTTAGCCCTTTCCTCTTCCACATGCTGCCCCTTGGCAGCATTGTCTATAGACGTGGGGGTCAGCATCCACTTGTACGCTGTTAACAGCTCTATTTTCCACTACTCTTGACCCCTGCACTGCCTCTTTGCTCTCAACTGCTTGTCCAACATCCAGCCTGGGATAATCCATAATTTTCTCCAGCTAAACCTTGGGAAGATCGAAGTCATCCTCTTTGGCTCCAGCACAACTTCATACCCTTGCCACCAACTCCATCCTTGTCCCTGTCCACTGTCTCCGGTTGAACCAGACTGTTTGCAACCTTGGCATTGTGTTCCACTTTGAGCTGAGTTTCCGACCCTATATCTTCTCCATTTCAAAGATTGCCTACTTCCATCTCTAACATTGCCTGCCTCCGCCCCTCTCTCTCAGTCGCTTTACAGCTGAAAACCTCATTCATGCTTGTGTCACTGCACCCTGTCATGCTGTCTAATTATAACACTCTACTGTCTCGCTACCGCCACAGCTGAAGCCAGCTAACTGGGGATAGATCATCGATGAAACCTGGGATCTTGTAGTTTTGTACCTTGCCACACAGTGGCATTAGATGAGTTAATGGTGCAGTATCTTTTTTTTTGGTTAAAGATATCTCCCATTGTGGTGCAGTAGTCTGGTTTCACATTTAATTTGCTGAGGAAGCGGTGGGATGTTGATACCAGTTGTAATGAGCATATTGGAAATTATCCTTCTGGCATGATGGATGATTAATGAAAAACATAATTGCTTACTCAACTGAAAGCTTTGTTGTATTTGTCTCCTTGGTCTCATTATTAAGGCAAGGGGGTAGTGTGTTGTATTTGTTCAACCACAACACTTGGGAAGAAGTTTAGAGGCATTGTATTTTCTAATAATACTGGCTGTGCCTCTGGACAATGCTTAGATTAATATCCAGGCCTGTGTATTTTTTTTATCCGTTCATGGGATGTGGACGTCGCTGGCAAGGCCAGCATTTATTGTATAGAGGAATGTGCATTATCATTCTCTTGTAAGAAATGTAATTGCATTATCCCAGAACCTCCTGAATCATAGAACAATCTCAGGACCTGGAAGATGTTGTTTCACACTCTGCAACACACCATTTCTGCATGTTTTCACATTTGATAGAGGGAACATACTCTGCTGTAATAGTTTTTAGTGCCAGCGAGGTTGACTGTCAGTTATTAACACTTACCATGTCATTAAAAGGATACTTAGACGGAAATGGACAAATTTAGTTTGTATCTACCGCGCAAATACAGCAACTTCATGCCATTCAATGCATGTCAATGGTGAGGCAGACAGCGAGACGCTGTTTTCGCAGAGTGGCACAACTCTGACAGCAACTTTTGGATTTTTGAGTTTGAAGTTGCTGTACCACTTGTGCTTAAATAACGACAAGTGCCATTAGCCTCACCATTATTTTGACAGCAAATTATGGCCTATTATCTCTCTCTAGGTGGATCTTGTCGATCTGTTGATCAAAAAAGTATAAATTTTTCTGCTGTGTACATTCCTTTGTTAACCTCAGGAATTTTTTCCAGACTACTCGGGTTTTAGTTTTCCTCGCATCAAAATGTCTCGTCCCATCACTTTGTCTTGTGATGACGCACAGTACGCAGCTCATCCACCTCTTGCTCCTGAAACCAAAAAATACTTTTGCCAATTTTTTTTTGATGGTTCTCTAATAATATCCACTGTTTAACTCCTCTTGGCTTATTGAGTCCCTGTTTTGCTCGTTCTGTTTTGTCACATCAGTAATCTTAGTTGAACTGTTATTTTGGTCCCAGTGTGGTTTCCTGAATCTATTGCACATTGTACATCGCTTTGGTAAAGCAGCAAACTCTGGCTTCTGTACTTAATTTGTTTTTTTCCAATCTCTAACCACGTTTGACATTGATTAAACTGTAAGCTGGATTGTTAGTTAGGTTTAATGGGTGCACTAATCTTCATCCCACCCCCCAAGTTACCCCTCCTCACTCCCCTAGTTAAACTCAATCTAACTGATGTAAAAGCTGGCAAATCTACTGTAATGCAAGGGGTCATTTCTGGGTAGTTCCAGGGAAATGTTTTTTCAATTTTTTTTCATTCATTTTTCCTCCTTCCGGTGCTGACTCTTGCTGGAGAGATCTCTCGTTTTTCCTACTGCTTTTGCTCTTTATCTTGTAGCAACAATGATGGTCTAGCTGCCACCCCAGGCACATGTTTCGATTGGGTATTACATTAATCCCACTTAAATCGTTGGATCTAAGAGTTTTAAAGTGCAGTATGATCCCTGGATTAGCCGTTTGATATTTTGCATTCATAGGCAGAATTTTTCAAATTGAGAATGGTGAGTTGCTTGTTGGGAGTTAATTCTGGGGGAAACGTAGCTCAGTGAAAGAAAGCAAAATAGAAATCGGTCAAAAATAAATTTACAATAAATAACAAGAAAAGTATCTTCATTCAAAAAGATATAAATATTGGAAGTAATGTATCCAACATGGGTATTTGGATTATTCAAAATACAATTAGGTGCTTTAATGGGGGGGGCGTTAATTTACTAAAGGGATGGTCTGTAAAGGCTTTTCTCATTCCTGATTTTTGTCTTGTGTAAAACCAGGAAGGAAAGGAGTAAAGGGTGGCAGAGAGAAACTACAAAACTGGTGGGATGGAAATCCAAAGAGAGATATGAATTTGGAATGGGAGTGGGGTAGATAAAAACAAAGGAAAAAACTGTTAAAAAAATCAGACTAGTAGAGAAATGCGTAGTCTGCAGACTTCACAGATGTTCATGGAAAAATCCAATCTTGCATGGAATTTTGTGAATCCCGTATCCATTCAGCATTTACCTCGCTGGCCATTGTTAGTTGCACTGCTGCCTTGTGCGCGCATATCAAACAGGGATACTGACATATTTGCTTTTTTGTTTCTTTGACTGTCGATTCATTATTTGATTTGTGGTCAGGAATATTTTCTTTGGCACGCGAATCCGTGCAATAATGTGCTAATCAGAAGGAGGTAGTGCGGATGGGAAGAAGGAATGTGCAAATGGGAATGAGCTGGGAAGGTGAGACTAGGAGAACGAGACTGTGCAAAGAAATAGGAATGAGGAGGAAAAGAGAGAATGAGAAGAGAACTGAGAAGATTGTATGAGAACGTGGGAAAGAGATTTTACTTCAGACAAAACATTTCTTTAAGATATGAGGCAAAGGCGGGTATGTGGAGTTAGGTCGCAGATCAGCCATGATCTCGTTGAATGGCGGAACAGGCTCGAGGGGCTCAATGGCTTACTCCTGTTCCTATGCTCCCAAGACATTTCTGTGAAATCTTATTTGTTCTGTCATTTTCTAGAAAGTAATCTCAGTATGAATCCTAAATGATGTTTTTAAGCGGCAGCATGAGAGGTTGATAAGTTTTTTTTTTAAATGTCCATGTTGTTGTTGTAACACAGATGGTAACATCATTAACCTAAGTAAGATTGATGCCCCAGTATTGAGCCAAGAAGTGGGCACACCCTTGGGCATTTAATGTGGTATCCTCAGAGTTTTATTGGACAGCAGAGTCGAGCTTCTTATAGTGGAGCTATCTTAGAATGTTGTTTTTTCCAGATGTGGAACAGCTGCTGTGCCTCTCTGGCACTTTTTGGTTTTACTTCAAATTTTTTGCATTGTCCCATCCATAATTCACAAGAACAGTTGTTGAAAAATGGAAATAATACATTACAATCGTGAAATGCTCTTGAGGGTGGGATTGAGGTGCAGCATTAGGAAAATTTGTGAGGCTGGTGGTAAGAAAGCCAGTTAGTAGAGTGTTGAGAAGTTAATTCTTGAGATGATAAAGGCATGGATTCGAGTTTCAGCAATGATGGCTAGAGGGGCATAAACAGGCTTTGTTGTGGAGGAAAGTCTTGGCAATTGAGCAAGAATCTCAGTTTGAGGTCGAACTGGATGGTGCAGTTTCACATCTGAAACTGCAGTAATATTTCTGTGCTGTGTTCCAAAGTGGCAAGAATATAACCTATTCAGTGCACCATGCCATTAGTAGGAATATATGGCTTTGCACTGTTCTTGTGTTTTTTGTTGCTCGTGGTGGGCGATCAGGGCTGCAAGTGGCCTGTGGACTTTGTACATTGCCTGAAATGAAGGGATGAGCTAGATAGGCTGAGCAGCCTTTTTTTTATTCGCTTATGGGATCTGGGCGTCGCTGGCAAGGCCAGCATTTATTGCCCATCCCCAGTTGCCCTCGAGAAGGTGGCAATGAGCCGCCTCTTGAACCGCTGCAGTCCGTGTGGTGAAGGTACACCCACAGTGCTGTTAGGTAGGGAGTTCCAGGATTTTGACCCAGCGACGATGAAGGAACAGCAATATACTTCCAAGTCAGGATGGTGTGTGACTTGGAAGGGAACTTGGAGGTGGTGGTGTTCCCATGCACCTGCTGCCCTTGTCCTTCTAGGTGGAAGAGGTCGCGGGTTTGGGAGGTGCTGCTGGAGAAGCCTTGGCGAGTTGCTGCAGTGCATCTTGCAGATGGTACACACTGCAGCCACGGTACGCCGGTGGTGGAGGGAGTGAATGTTTAAGGTGGTGGATGGAGTGCCAATCAAGCGGGCTGCTTTTTCCTGGATGGTGTCGAGCTTCTTGTGTTGTTGGAGCTGCACTCATACAGGCAAGTGGAGAGTATTCCATCACACTCCTTACTTGTGCCTTGTAGATGGTGAAAAGGCTTTGGGGAGTCCGGAGGTGAGACACTCGCCGCAGAATACCTAGCCTCTGACCTGCTCTTGTTGCTACAGTATTTATGTGGCTGTTCCAGTTAAGTTTCTGGTCAATGGTGATCCCCAGGATGTTGATGATGGGAGATTCGGCGATGGTAATGCCGTTAAATGTCAAGGAGCGGTGTTTAGACTCTCGCTTGTTGGAGATGGTCATTGCCTAGCACTTCTGTGGCGCGAATGTTACTTTCCACTTATCAGCCCAAGCCTGAACGTCATCCAGGTCTTGTTGCATGCGGGCAAGGACTGCTTCATTATCTGAGGAGTTGCGAATGGAGCTGAACACTCTGCAGTCATCAGCGAACATCCCTATTTCTGACCTTATGTTGGAGGGAAGGTCATTGATGAAGCAGCTGAAGATGGTTGGGCTGGGACACTGCCCTGAGGAACTCCTGCAGCGATGTCCTGGGGCTGTGATGATTGACCTTCAATCACCACAACCATCTTCCTTTGTGCTAGGTATGACTCCAGCCAGTGGAGCGTTTTCCCCCTGATTCCCATTGACTTCAGTTTTACTAGGGCTCCTTGATGCCACACTCGGTCAAATGCTGCCTTGATGTCAAAGGCAGTCACTCTCACCTCACCTCTGGAATTTAGCTCCTTTGTCCATGTTTGGACCAAGGCTATAATGAGGTCGGCAGCCGAGTGTTCTTGGCGGAATCCAAACTGGGCATCAGTGAGCAGGTTATTGGTAAGTGCCGCTTGATAGCACTGTCGATGACATTTTCCATCACTTTGCTGATGATTAAGGGTAGACTGATGGGGCAGTAATTGGCCGGGTTGGATTTTTCCTGCTTTTTGTGGACTGGACAGGACATACCTGGGCAGTTTTCCACATTGTCGGATAGATGCCAGTGTTGTAGCTGTACTGGAACAGCTTGGCTAGAGGCGCGGCTAGTTCTGGAGCACAAGTCTTCAGCACGATAGCCGGGATGTTGTCAGGGCCCATAGCCTTTGCTGTATCCAGTGCGCTCAGCCATTTATTGATAACACGTAGAATCGAATTGGCTGAAGACTGGCTTCTGTGATGGTGAGGACCTCGGGAGTAGGCCGATATGGATCATCCACTTGGCACTTCTGGCTGAAGATAGTTGCAAACGCTTCAGCCTTGTCTTTTGTACTCGTGCTGGGCTCCACCATCTTTTTGTTACTTCTCCTTGATGTTCTAGTTTTCTATGAATGCTCTGTTACGAATATTGACTGTTTGGCAATAACGCTGATCCTGGTGATCTTGCATGAAAAGCTATCCATAGCTTCTCTGCAAATATTGTGAAACCAGAGTGCATTTCAAGTTTTGCACCTATTTTTGCCTGTGGTTCCAAACCATCGGTCTTCGCCAGGCTTGGAAGCGAAACAATCTTAGTTTTATAAAACTAACGATCGCTATTGAATAAATCACCTGCTTTCGTGGACCGATCTGTATAATCAGTAACCTTGGCTTCAGCGTACTTAACCATTTTTAGCTGAAATGGACTCCTAATACAACAGAAAGCAAACAAAATCGTCTGAATCAGAATTATGTTTCAGGCTGAACTATTTATTTTTAGTAAACTGCGTTGACAATCTTAAAAATTTGCAATGCACCAGGGTTGTATTGGAGCTTCAGTTTACTACAGTGTGGAGTGATAGAACGTCGTGATTCTCCGTACTCATCACTCCATTGAGTTGATGTCAAGCTGCGCTCGATGTCCCTTTACTGAGGAGGAATGTTAGAGAGAATTTCCCTCTTCCTTTTTTTGTGCATTTCCCTAGGAGCTGGCAATAAAATGGAATTGGCAGAGAATTTGAACATTTTCTTACCCTTTTAGTTGAGGACGATGCATGGGAGAAAACAAGCGGTCTCAGTGGAAGGGGAGTGGAGGTACTGGTTCAGAATGCTACATGACATGGTGTGAATACGAATTTATCTGAAAACCTCGCCTGGCAACTGTCCTTTTAACCCTCTGCTTTGTCTCTTGTTCAAATGACTATGGTGATAAGAAGTCAAGCCATAACTAATAATTTGCTCCAACCTCTTTAGCCCACTTCATGTTGGCAGTTGGCCAGTTTCTCATCTTGAGTAAATTTAAAATGGCGAAATGTGGTAGAACTACAGCAGCATCTATCTTGTTTGAAAAGATTTTTAAAAGCGACTGAAACATTTGAGTGCCAATTTTTTTTGAGAGAGAATGTATAATACATTACTGATCATTAAATCAACAGGATGCCAGCAAGGATCTCACTTACAGTTTCTCTCAACTTCTTGGCACAGTTAAAGTAGTCCGGTGAATAATAAGCTTCAAATTCAGATGGATTAATAAAATGGATGAAAATTTCTTGTGGAAAATGCCGTGGTATCTTAAAAGAAAGACATACAAGTCCTGAGGAATCACCAGACGCTCTGCAGATTAATGTTCAATGATCTGCTGCTGTCTTCTTGACCGAAAATAGATCATTTGTGCTGGATAGGATAAAATTACTCAGTTCCTGTTCTAACAGTTCAGTGTGGTTAAATATTTTCTTTGTGCAATTAAAATGTAAAATACTTCGCAATCTTTTTCATAAAAGTATTTTCTACATAATGGTTTCTGGTAGTGTACTGCTTGCTAGAAGCTAGTTTCCATATTCTTTCAGTACTGGGTTTTAAGTTAATATAATTAGAGAACTGTACGCTACTGTTAATGTACTGAAAGCATTTGGAAATGAGAACAGCTGTTTAGTTTATATTCACTTAACACCAGCAGCCACTGCCATTTGTAGAACTGCTTGCTTTGTTGAAAACGTATGAATAATACACTGAACAGAAAATGCACGTTACAGGATATGTGTTCTGTACACCGAGCTCCCACAGAACCAATGAGTATATTCATTTTGTTGTATCTACCCTGCAATATCTTGACTTGATTTGTATAAATCTTGCTGTCTGTTTTGATGGTTTAGATTTAGAATGGGGGAAAAAGTGTCAAGCTATCTGATTGATTTGTTCTATCTGATGCAAACCATCGCTCCTCCAAGGTCAGGCTAACATTTTATAGGGTACAATATCTCCAGCTGCGTTATTGGATGACTGCCTGAATTCTCCAATTGACATGCTCAGCTCAGCACATGCAGCTTGCCAGTGAACTGCAAGTCTACAATTTAGTTAACACCATTTTGGAAGAATTTTAATGCTAATCTGTGTATGGCAGGTGTATAACTTTTCATAAATAGCATTACTGTAAAATTTCTAATTTGCAATTCTCCACATTGGGTACTGGCAGAGGTTATACTAAAAATTTGCTTGCTTCCTCCATATGTTGTTGGTGGCTTTGTGCTCTTTGCTGCATCATTTGTACCATCTTCTCCTCCTCCTCCTCCTCCTCCTCCTCCTCCTCCTCCTCCTCCTCCTCTCCACCGCCATTGAACACCCCTAGTTAATATGAATTAACCATGCCAGAGGAGGATAGGATATTAGGATGGGTGACTAAAAGCTTGGTCAGAGGTAGCTTTTAAAGGGGGTTTTAAAGCAGGAAGGAGAGGTATTGGAGGGAATTCCAGAGCTTGGGGCCGAGACGGCAGAGTGGTGGATGAACAAGAGGCTAGAGTTTGAGGAAGGCAGAGTTCTTGGAGGGTTGTAGGGCTGGAGGAGGTTGGAGATGAGGAGGGGTGAGGCCATAGAGGGGTTTGAACATGAGGATGAGAATTTTAAAATTGAGGTGTTGGTGGGCCGGGAGCCAATGTAGGTCAATGGGCAAGGGTGATGGGTGAACGGGACTTGGTGCGAGTTAGGATACGGGGAGCAGAGTTTTTGATGAGCTCAAGTATATGGAGTCTGGGGGATGAGAGTCGTGTGGGGAGAGCACTGGAATAGTCGAGTCTGGAGGTAATCAAAGCATAAAGGAGACAGGTAATGTTATGGCGGTGGATGTAGGCGGTCTTTGTGAT
This sequence comes from Squalus acanthias, assembly GCA_030390025.1. Taxonomy (NCBI): domain Eukaryota; kingdom Metazoa; phylum Chordata; class Chondrichthyes; order Squaliformes; family Squalidae; genus Squalus; species Squalus acanthias. The sequence goes on along the minus strand of CM059431.1, from coordinate 18,711,372 downwards.
GCAGAGGAAATTGGGTCGGAAACGCAGCTCGGGTGCAAATAGGATGCTGAGATTATGGGCATCAAAGGTGGAGGTAAGGGGGTGATTGAGCAGATTGACAGTTGCAGAAGTATTGTGGTGAACGGAGGGCTGAAGGCTTGACGGCTGAAAGCTTGAAAGTGCCGCTGTAAGTGACTCGAAGAGGTTTTTTTTTCCAGGACAGACACAAAGAAGTGGGGTGGGAAGGGAGATCTGAGTGGTGAGAGAGGTGCGGAAGTGATCAGGTGGCCTTGTCTGTGATTGAGACGATGGGAATAGAAGCCACGTGAGATGGCACGTTTGAGGGGGTGGCCATGAATATGCGTAGGTGAGTTTATATTGGAGGGAGAGGTTAAGCGAGGACTGGAGGGTAGTGAACTCGGAGAGAGCAAGGTGAATTGAGATGGAGATTGACGTTGGCGAGGCTGAGAATTCACTTGGTGCAGAGAAACGTAACATAAGAAATAGGAGCAGGAGTAGGCCATTTGGCCCTTCGAGCCTGCTCCGCCATTCAATAAGATCATGACTGATCATCTACCTCATCTCCACTTTCCTGCACTATCCCCATATCCCTTGATGCCCTTAATATTCAAAAATCCATCGATCTCTGTCTTGAATATACTCAACGACTGAGCCTCCACAGCCCTCTGGGGAAGAGAATTCCAAAGATTCACCACCCTCGGAGTGAAGAAATTTCTCCTTATCTCAGTCCTAAATGGCCGACCCCTTATTCTGAGACTGTGACCCCTGGTTCTAGACACCCCAGTCAGGGGAAACATCCTCCCTGCATCTACCCTGTCAAGCCCTGTAAGAATTTTGTATGTTTCAATGAGATCACCTCTCATTCTTTTAAACTCTAGGGAATATAGGCCGAGTCTACTCAATCTCTCCTCATAGGACAATCCCCCCCATCCCATGAACCAGTCTGGTGAACCTTCGTTGCACTCCCTCTATGACAAGTATATCCTTCCTTAGGTAAGGAGGCCAAAACTGTACACAATACTCCAGGTGTGGTCTCACCAGGGCCCTATATATCTACAGTAAGATGTCTTTACTCTTATACTCAAATCCTCTTGTAATAAAGGCCAACATACCATTTGCTTTCCTAATTGCTTGCTGTACCTGCATGTTAACTTTCAGTGATTTGTGTACAAGGACATCCAGGTCTCTGAACACCAACATTTCCCAATCTCTCACCATTTAAAAGAAAAAATACTCTGCTTTTCTATTTTTCCTACCAAAGTGGATAACTTCACATTTCTCCACATTATATTCCATTTGCCATGTTCTTGCCCACTCACTTAGCCTGTCTATATCCCCTTGAAGCCTCCTTGCATCCTCCTCACAACTTACATTCCCATCTAGCTTTGTATCATCAGCAAACTTGGATATATTACATTTGGTCACCTCATTCAAGTCATTGATGTGGATTGTGAATAGCTGAGGCCCAAGCACTGATCCTTGCAGTATCCAACTAGTTACAGCCTGCCAACCCGAAAATACCCGTTTATTCCTACTCTCTGTTTTCTGTCCGTTAACCAATTCTCAATCCATGCTAGTATATTACCCCCAATCCCATAAACCCTAATTTTGTTTAATAACCTCTTGTGTGGCACCTATCGAATGCCTTCTGAAAGCTTCCCCCTTATCTATTCTGCTAGTTACAGCCTCAAAAAATTCTAACAGATTTGTCAAACACGATTTCCCTTTCATAAATCCATGTTGACTCTGCCCAATCCTATTATTTTCTAAGTGCCCTGTTACCACGTCCCTAATAATAGATTCTAGCATTTTCCCTACTACTGATGTCAGGCTAACTGGTCTGTAGTTCCCTGTTTTCTCTCTCCCTCCTTTCTTAAATAGTGGGGTTACATTTACATTTGAAGGAAAGGAGTAGGGATATCTTGATTAAACTCTGGGTGGTGCTTGGATCGGCAGTAGAGAATGAGGTTTTTAAAGGAGAGGTCAGTGGGTGGAACAACATGAGGTGCTCAAATAAGGAGAAGGTGCCAGAGGAGTAGGGACAGGCTAAGGTGAAATTTGGTGATAAGGGCCACACCATTACTGTAACGGTTTGGAGTTGGCAGGTGGTGGAAGTTATAGTCAGGTGGGGAGGCTTTAATAAGGGGGAAGGTATCATTACCTGTGAGCCACATTTCTGTCAAGGCCATGATGTCAATGCAATCATCCACAATATAGTCATGGACGGTAAGGACCTTGTTCACAAGTGAACGGGCATTCTAGAGGGAGAGGCAGAGAGTGGCGGTGATTGTTGATCCACTGGTAGAGTCTGGGGTGTGAGACGAGAAAGAGGCTAGCAAGATTAGCCCCCAACAGGTGGAAAGGTTGGCGGGAAGAGGAGGATGGGCAGTTGGGGTTGCTGCTCGTAAGGAGGCAGCATTGAGTGCCTCGATGGGCCGAGAGGTACAGAGAGAAGCTGTAGGCTTATCCAAGAGGGAGTTAAGCCTGGGACGGTGACAGGAGAGTAGGAAGGTAGAGGAATAGTGATTTGTTGTTGTTGGGTTGGGGTAGGGATTTATGGGGACAAAGTACCCGAGAGGGGAAAAGTGAAAGGAGACATGACTGGGTAACAGGAAGGGGAGGAAACAGGAGAGAAGTGTCCAATAAGGGTGAAGAGAAAGAAAAAGGAAGATAAAAGAAATGGACTCGAGTCATTGTTTCTCTGATTATCGCTGTGTTCCAAGTTTGTGAACTTCAGAATCTGTTGATCTTGAAGGAAGAACACGTCTAGATCACTGACTATTTGGTGAACTGTTCTACCAGCTATAAGATCATGACATTAACTGTACGAATAAACGGATTGCTATCAAATGCAGAAGACTGTGTATTTCTCAAGCCTTAAAACGTCCTTCATAACACATGAAGAGCTTGTAGGGATTCTTCATACCGGGGTAGGAACAGTGAAGGTTGTAAACAGGAAATTTAATTTACACTTGAGTAGCTGTCTGTTGCTTTCACACGTTTTGTGCTGGGTTATGTAGGTTAGGAGTTGCAAGGCGTCAACTGTTGCACAGAAAAGTTGCATCCTCTATAGCCCCAGTGCTATTATGTTATGATGTGGAGATGCCGGTGTTGGACTGAGGTGGACAAATGTGAGAAGTCGCACAACACCAGGTTATAGTCCAACAGCTTTATTTGAAATCACAAGCTTTCAGAGCGCTGCTCCTTCATCAGGTGAAGTCTTCACCTGACGAAGGAGCAGCGCTCCGAAAGCTTGTGATTTTAAATAAAGCTGTTGGACTATAACCTGGTGTTGTGCGACTTCTCGCTATTTTAGTTTTAGAGATTTGTTGTGAATCACCAAGAAGACATGTTAAGCTGTACTGCATCATATATTGGAACTATTGCAAGTACCTTCAGTCAGTAGATTTAACAGCATTCTGCACGACCTGCCAATACCCAACAGTTAACAAGGAAATAACACTTGTTTTCTTTCAGTGACACCTAATGCTACATGCATCATAATGCTACTTTAGAAACATAGAAAAATAGGAGCAGGAGTCGGCCATTCGGCCCTTCGAACCTGCTCCGCCATTCAGTATGATCATGGCTGATCCTCTATCTCAATACCATATTCCCGCTCTCTCCCCATACCCCTTGATGCCTTTTGTGTCTAGAAATCTATCTATCTCCTCAAATATATTGTGACTTGGCCTCCACAGCCTTCTGTGGTAGAGAATTCCACAGGTTCACTACCCTCTGAGTGAAGAAATTTCTCCACATCTCAGTCCTAAATGTCCTACCCCGTATCCTGAGACTGACCCCTCGTTCCAGAACCCCCAGCCAGGGGAAACATCCTCCCTGCATCCAAAAATGAAGTGAATAACACACAAAAATAGCATTCATTGCATCAAGTCTTTGAACCTAACTATTTTGGGAAAGAGCATGATTAGACTAAAGACATTGATGGAGGGTGGGGGAAGAAATGTTTTACTCGGTATATAAATCGAGAGTAAAGATAACCAACGGTTTATGAATAGTTTAACCCTCCACCCTCAATAAAAGAATGTTCAGTTTCTATTTACTAGATCTGTTGCTAGCATGCTTTGAGATGTATACATGTCAACAAAAGGTTTACATTGTGTTTTTTGAAAAGGAGCATGTTATTTGAAAATCATCCAATGCTTAACAGCTGTGAAAGTTTAAATATATACACTTGTGATGCCAAGGGCTGTTTGCTGATATTTTAAAACTTTGTATACAAATGAAGTATTGATGATATAACAAATCATTTGCAAAGGATTTGGAGTGAACAAATGACCATTGCTGATGATTTTGAGAGAAACTTTGTTTCCATCGTTCACTAGTGACAAAGGTAACCCTTGTCTGTGTGGGCTACAAGATCATGTCAGAAAAAGGCTATTTGCTGTTGACTTTGGTAAAATGAAAGAAAGAAAGACTTGCATTTATATAGCGCCTTTCACGACCACCGGACGTCTCAAAGCGCTTTACAGCCAATTAAGTACTTTTGAAGTGGCGTCACTGTTGTAATGTGGGAAACGTGGCAGCCAATTTGCCAAGGTCCCACAAACAGCAATGTGACAATGACCAGATAATCTGTTTTAGTGATGTTGGTTGAGGGATAGATATTGGCCAGGACACCGGGGATAACTCCCCTGCTCTTCTTTGAAATAGTGCCATGGGATCTTTTACGTCCACCTGAGAGCAGACGGGGCCTCGGTTTAACGTCTCATCCGAAAAACGGCACCTCCGCCAGTGCAGCACTCCCTCAGCACTGCACTGGTGTGTCAGCCTAGCTTTATGTGCTCAAGTGCCTGGAGTGGAAGCACACAATACATTGTTTTTCAAAGCATTTGTTCCAGTCTGTGAACAGTGTTTCTTTATAAATAATATCGTGTGTTTTACCAGTCACACCTGTCCTTGCAAATTTCTTTAATGTCACTTTTTTTAAAAAAGAGATAAAAATTTGCAGATTACAGAGCAGTGTGACTTGATTCCTGAAATTTATAAGCACTTTCCAATCTGCATTACATTGTATGAAACTGCTGGTGTGTAAAATATATTGCTCAGAGTTAGAGAATATGCTGTTTAAGAGACCGCATCAGGGCCACTGATTTATGCTGTTTGAATAATTGAAATTAAATTTTTTATTACATAGGAGTGGTAGCAGTACTTACAGGTTAAAATGATGTATTTATCCACATTGTAAATCAGTCGCCTTGATTGTTTATCTACGTACTCCATTTAATGTTTATCTACGTACTCCATTTAATGTTTATCTACGTACTCCATTTAATGTTTATCTACGTACTCCATTTAATGTTTATCTACGTACTCCATTTAATGCCACTTTTTTTTTAAACGTCTATGATCAATGGGAAGATGGTACGGAAGATAAGCATGTAGAAGTAGTGAGGAAGACTGGGGAATATGATTTGGTAGTGTTAGGAGAGCAGTGGGACTAGGTGGTAGGAACGGAAGCATTTTGGGATCCAAGAGTATTGGGGAGGGGGTTCTTGCATCTTGAAATAGTGAGAGAGGGGTTTCATGGTATGGGAGTACTGGGAATGGTATACTAGAAGGTATGGATGTGGGTGGGGGGTGGATGGATTGGAATGATGGTGTGGTTTGGAAGCATTGGTGAATATGCCTACTGTTGTACAATTACCAGACAGTGGGACCAATGGTTTATGAAGTGCTGCTGGGCACATGGCCATGACTTGTGACTACCCTGCACTACCCAGGGGTTCATTCCATGTTCATGCTTTGGAGGACTATTCCCGACATCAATCCTAATTATTTTTCTTCTAACATTTTAACTTGAAGTGAATCTACCTTTTTTTTATGATGTTTACTAACTAGAATATACCTCTGAGCTTTTATCTCTGTCACTACCTTTCCAAGGCTTAAAAGGCAAATTTCTCCAGTCTTGCTTCATAAATTAGTCATCTGACACCAGAGCTCAGTCTTGTGACTTTTTTTTATATCGAGCATGATTGAATCATTTGAAATTCCTCAGATCTTTTGGTGACTAATGAGCCTGATGTGGTCATATGTACAGGTGAAAATTCTTTTTTTTTCTTTTTAAATCTTTTAAATTCTTGTCATGTTAAACATTTTAAACAAAACCAGTTCATAGCAAAAGTAAGAAAACTTAATTTTAGTTTCAGCATGCATACGGTTCAACTTTCAAAGTTTCTTTTTACTTATACATAAGTCTGCTGGGGGCAATGATTTAACATGGAACAGTAAATGCCATAATAGTTGCACTGTCTCAGAACCTTGCACACCTCGCCCCCAGAACTCATTAATCAGAAGGATCACAGCTAACATTGGAAAAGTTTGAAATTGGTACTTCTGAAATCCTCTAGCGTAGCTCGGCAGAGCAAGTGGGATCATCAGAAGATTTGGTTGGACGTGGATTTGTTTTTCTCCACCCACAGACAAAGTACAGCAAGTCTTCCTATTAACTGGAAAGGTCCAGTTGCTCCCAAGGAGAAGTCGAAGCAGCTAGGGTTGTGGGGCAAGAAGATTCAAGGTACTGGCATTGGCCAAGTAATATTTGCAAAATTGCCCATCCAGTGGTAGTTGAGGTTTCACTTTTGCTCCTGGTTAATCAGGGCATCAGAAGAGGCAAACTATTGGACTACGACAAGGGGACATAACCTTAAAATCAGAGCCCGGCCATTCAGGAGAGAAGTTGGGAAACACTTCTTCACACAAAGGGTGGTAGAAGTGTGGAACACTCTCCAAAAAGCAGTAGATGCTAGCTCAATTAATAATTTAAAAATCTGAATTGCATAGATTTTTGCTAGAGAAGGGTATAAAAGGATATGGAGCCAAGGCAGGTGGATGGAGTTAAGACACTGATCAGCCATGATCTCATTGAATGGCGGAACAGGCTCGAGGGGCTGAATTGACTCTTGTCAATTGTGAAATATTTGAGCTTTGTAATCAATTGAAAATTCAATTTGCCTCTACCAAGGCGCTGTAATTTATACTTGACCAATTCCAGTAAAGCAAGGTATTGTCTCTGCTGGATAGGTTTGCTGACGTAAGCAGAATGCTACATCGCCTAGGTATGATTCAGAATACCGATTGAACACTTCCTACAAGTCTTGGCATTGGGGTTGTGGCTGCATCTTCATGGTGCTTCATGCAAGGCTTCTGGTGTTAAACCTCTTTCTTCCCTGCAGTGGTCCTCTGCATAGTCCCTTCTATCCTGAGAGATTACCATAGACTAGAGAGCGTCCAACACCTTCCACTGATGATCACAAACCTCCGATACACTGACTGGGACAGCTGCAGCCACTTACCATTACTAGCCTTTGTGACTGCTTCCCTGTTTGCGTGGGAGGCCCATATCAAGGGAGCCTCGAGGCAAGGAATCTATGACCTTCACTGTGCAGCTCTTGAGCTGTGTGGCTGGTGCTGGGACAGGACAGAAGACAAATAGGGTGTGAACCGACAGCACGATTTATCATCTGCTATGTCAACAAGCAAAGCAGAGCCTGCTCTTCAGCCCTTTTAAGGAAGACAATACTAAACTAAGGTAATTTAACATGCTTCCTCATTTATTTAACCTTTTTAAGAGGTGAAGTTCTCGAGGACTTTTAACCTCCGGCCAACTTACTTGGAGCACTCCAGCCGAACATCCCGAGTGGTTCAAAGGCCGTAATGCCATGGGTATTGCTTCAAAGTACTGCCTTACAGATGAATGAATCCTCTACTTTATTGCCACAAATCTGACCGCTGCGCAATTGCAATGAGCTCTAGCTTTGTGTGATGCATCCCACCCTGCCAGGGAATTATGCCAGGCGATACTCTCCACTACCCAATTTGGGTTTGCTAAAGTTCTTCTGAAAGAAATACACAATTATGTAGATTGATGGGGCATCTTGCTCAGTAGAGTGGGGGCGAGTGTGTAATTCATAGACTCTCACAGATGATATGTTTAGTCTGTTCAGTCACTTGCAGCAGTAATATTTTTGACTTCTAAAATAGTGCTTAAATATGCAAAGGAGGAGCAAATAAGCAAAATGCGTTATGCAGGTACCATACTTTTAAGTTTTGCTTAAAACTTGCATTTGTACAGTGCTTAATTATGTCATTTGTAATACCTCAATAGCTTGTCATAAGCAGTTTCAAATGAGTTAGCATTTATTCATTTTTAATAAATATTGTGCATTAAATTTATGGAAGTACCTAATCAATATTCGAGCGTTTTTTTTCCTGGAGACATTGAAAGAAAGAACTTGTTGTCTAGTCCCTTTAGACTCCTAAGAACAGCAATTGTATCACCTCTCAACCTTCTCTTTTCCAAAAATGAGAAGTCGCACAACACCAGGTTATAGTCCAACAGATTTATTTAATTTTACAAGCTTTCGGAACAGTTCGCTCCTTCGTCAGGTAAGTTAGCAGTGAGAGAATCTCCCAGAATTCACAATTTAAACACCGACAAAATATATTCAAATCTTTCCTACATCAAAGAGCACAGCCAAGACAATGAGATGTGTCCCAGGGGGTCCATTCTCTTTTCCAGTGAGTAGATGCCCAATTTACATAATCTCTCCTCATAATCCATTCCCTCCATCCCCTCAATCATTCTGGTTGCTCTCTTCTGTACCCTTTCAGTAGCTGCAATATCGTTTTTTTGTACTGTGGTAATCAGAACGGTACACAGTATTCTAAAGCACCAATGATTTATAAAGTGGCAGGATGACCTCACTATTTTGGCGCAATATTAATCTTTTAATACATCTGTTTCACTTTATTGACTGTCACTGAACATTGTTGGGATAGCTTCAGTTTGTCAATCAGGACTCCCAGATCTTTCATTTTCCATGCACATTATGAGGTGCGATACATAGGAACAGAAGTAGGCCATTTAGCCCCTTGAGCCTGTTCCGCCATTCAATGAGATCATGGCTGATCTGCAACCTAACTCCATATACCCACCTTTGACACACATCCCTTAATACCTTTGGTTAACAAAAATCTATCCATCTCCGATTTAAAATTAATAGTTGACCTAGCATCAATTGCTGTTTGCGCAAGACAGTTCCAAACTTCTACCACCCTTTGTGTGTAGAAGTGTTTCCTAATTGCACTCCTGAAAGGTCTGGCTCTAATTTTTAGACTATGCCCCTTAGTCCTAGATTCCTCAACCAGTGGAAATAGTTTCTCTCTATCTACCCTATCTGTTCCACTTAATATCTCAAACTTCAATCAAATCACCCCATAACCTTCTAAATTCTAGAGAATACAACCCTAATTTGTGTAATCTCTCCTCGTAATTTAACCCTTGGAGTCTGGGTATCATTCTGGTAAACCTACGCTGCCCTCCCTCCAAGGCCAATATATCCTTCCTAAGGTGTGGTGCCCAGAACTGCTCACAGTACTCCATGTGTGGTCCAACCAGGGCTTTGTATAGCTGTAGCATAACTTCAACACCCTTGTATTCTAATCCTCTAGATATAAAGGCCAGCATTCCATTAACCCTTTTGATTATTTTCTGTACCTGTTCGTGTCATTTTAATCTATGTACATGGACCCCCCAAGTCTCTTTGGGCCTCCACTGTTTCTAGATTTTCACCATTTAGAAAATACCCTGTTCTATCCTTTTTAGGTCCAAAGTGGATGACCTCACATTTGCCGACATTGAAAACCATTTGCCACACCCATTCACTTAATCTATCGATATCCCTTTGTAATTTTATGCTTTCATCTACAATGCTGCCTATCTTTGTGTCATCAGCAAATTTAGATATGTGGCTTTCTATTCCATCATCTAAGTCGTTAATAAATAGTGAAAAGTTGAGGCCCCAACACAGATCCCTGCGGGACACCGCTAGTTACATCCTGCCAATTAGAGTACCTGCCCATTATCCCTACTCTCTGTCTCCTGCCGCTCAGCCAATTTCCTAACCAGTTCAATAATTTGTCTTCAGTTCCATGGGCTTCAACTTTAGTTAACAGTCTCTTCTGAGGGACTTTATATGGACTTCCAGAAGGCATTTGATAAATAACATCCATAGACATTCCCCCGTCCACTACTTTAGTCACCAATCGGGTTCGTCAGGCATGACCTACCTTTTACAAATCCATGCTGGCGCTCTCTGATCAACTGAAAATTTTCAAGGTGTTCAGTTACACTATCCTTAATTATAGACTCTAGTAATTTCCTGACAAAGATGTTAGGCTAACTGGTCTACAATTCCCTGGTTTCCCCCTCTCACCATTCTTAAATAGCGCAGTGACATTAACCAGTTAATTGTCAATTGAGCAATAAATCTTGGCCATGATACCAGCAGAACTCCCCTCTTCGAGTAATGCTGAGAGATTGTTCATGTCCACTTGATCAGGCAGACAAGATCTGGGTTCAGTCTCTTATCTGAATGATGCCATATGCAACAATGCAGCAATCCCTTGATACGTCACCGTGTCAACATAGATTAAGCACTCAAATTATGACGTGGAGCTCAAACCCACAAACCACTGGCAGAGGTGAGGTTCTTGGGTTTATCTGAATTGGTTTTTACAAAACCAGTGACTACCTAAGAAATGCAGGTGTCTTGTGCCATTGCAGACAGTAACAGGAAGTTCGAGCTATGCAGAGGTTGCATGCATTAGGCTTATCTGATTTGATGGAAGAGTTGTATAAAATTCATTTTTAAATCTCTGTTCTCTGATAGCATAAATTGATGTAGAGTTTAGTGTAATGAAATATTTTGGAATAAACAAACTAACTCTTGAAGGCTCTTACCCTCTCTAGATCTTTTCATTGCTAACTGCCGCCGTGACATCGGCCAGCTCAATTTCTCTGCTCCCCTCACTCACTCCAACCTACCTCCCTCTGAACTTGCAGCACTCCATTCTCTCCGATCCAACCCTGACATTGTCATTAAACCTGCTGACAAGGGTGGCGCTGTTGTTGTTTGGCGAACCGACCTCTACCTAGCGGAAGTTGAACGCCAACTCTCTGACACCTCCTCCTACCTCCACCTGGACCATGACCCCACTACGGAACATCAAGCCACCGTGTCCAAGACCGTCACTGACCTCATCTCCTCTGGAGATCTTCCCCCCACGGCCGCCAACCTCATAGTTCCCCAACCGCGCACAGCCCGCTTCTACCTCCTTCCCAAGATCCACAAACAGGACTGCCCCGGTAGACCCATCGTTTCAGCCTGTTCTTGCCCCACGGAACTTATCTCTTCCTATCTCGACTCTATTTTTTCTCCCCTTGTCCAGTCTCTTCCCACCTACATCCGCGACTCTTCCGATGCCCTCCGCCATTTTAACAGTTTCCAGTTTCCCGGCCCCAACCGTCTCCTCTTCACTATGGACGTACAATCCCTCTACACCTCCATTCCCCACCAGGATGGCCTGAGGGCGCTCCGCTTCTTCCTTGAACAGAGGCCCAACCAGTCCCCATCCACCACCACCCTCCTCCGCCTGGCTGAACTTGTTCTCACATTGAACAACTTCTCCTTTGACTCTACCCATTTCCTCCAAATTAAAGGTGTTGCTATGGGTACCCGCATGGGTCCTAGCTATGCCTGCCTTTTCGTGGGATATGTGGAACACTCTTTGTTCCAGTCCTACTCGGGTCCCCTCCCTCACCTCTTTTTCCGGTACATTGATGACTGTATCGGTGCCGTCTCCTGCTCTCGCCCTGAACTAGAACATTTCATTCACTATGCTTCCAATTTCCACCCTTCCCTCACCTTCACATGGTCCATCTCCGACTCTTCCCTTCCCTTCCTCGACTTCTCCATCTCCATCTCTGGGGATAGGTTATTGACTAACATTCACTACAAGCCCACTGACTCCCACAGCTACCTGGACTACACTTCCTCCCACCCCGCCTCCTGTAAGGACTCTATTCCATTCTCCCAGTTTCTCCGTCTCCGCCGCATCTGCTCTGATGATGCCACCTTCCATACCAGTGCTTCCGACATGTCTTCCTTTTTCCTCAACCGAGGATTCCCCTCTACCGTGGTCGACACGGCCCTCGACCGTGTCCGTTCTATCTCCCGCACTTCTGCCCTCACCCCTGCCCCTCCCTCCCGGAACCACGATAGAGTTCCCCTTGTCCTCACCTCTCACCCCACCAGCCTCCACATTCAACGGATCATCCTCCGCCATTTCCGCCACCTCCAGCGTGATCCCACCACCAAACACATCTTCCCCTCACCTCCCCTTTCAGCATTCCGCAGGGACCGCTCCCTCCGCGACACCCTAGTCCACTCCTCTACCACCCCCAGCACCCCTTCCCCTTCGCCCGGCACCTTCCCGTGCACGCGCAGGAGATGCTACACATGCCCTTACACCTCCCCTCTTCCCACTGTCCAGGGCCCCAAACACCCCTTCCAGGTGAAACAGCGATTTACTTGTACTTCCTGCAATTTAGTATACTGTATTCGCTGCTCACGATGTGGTCTCCTCTACATTGGGGAGACCAAACGCAGATTGGGTGACCGCTTTGCGGAACACCTCCGTTCAGTCCGTAAGGGGGACCCCGAGCTCCCGGTGGCCTGTCACTTTAATTCACCGCTTCACTCCCACTCTGACCTCACCGTCCTCGGCCTATTACACTGTTCCACGGAAGCACAGCGTAAGCTCGAGGAACAGCACCTCATCTTTTGTTTAGGCACGCTACAGCCCTCTGGACTCAATATCGAGTTCAACAATTTTAGATCATAACCTCAGCTCCAATCACATTTATATTTTATTTTTTCCACCCTTTTATTTGCCCCCCCCACCTTTTTTTTCCTCCTAGAAGCTGGCAGCTGTCCTTCATTCTGCCAGTGGATTTCACACTTCTTTCAGCCTTAATCTGTCACATTAACACCACCTCTAGCCTTGCATATCTCTTAATGTCTCTTAATGTCTCTTCATCTCCCCCTTTGTTCTTTTATCCCCTCCCCCTTTTCCCAGCTTTACTCTGGCCTTAAATCTATTTGATTTCCGGCTCTTCACAGTTCTGATGAAAGGTCATCGACCTGAAACGTTAACTCTCTTTCTCTCTCCACGGATGCTGCCTGGCCCGCTGAGTTTTTCCAGCGTTTTCTGTTGTTATTCTTGAAGGCTCCTATGACCGCTTAGCTGAGTAAACCAGAGTGCAGCTAAGCCATACAAACCAAAAAGATCCAATTCTTCATCTGCACTTTGTGCTAAATTGGCTGATCTCAGTTAGAACAATGGTATGGACGCTTCAGTATCCCTGATTTAAAAAAAAAAAAAATTTAAATGCTAATTCATGAGAATGTGAAGCTGCTTTTATCCGGACTTTAAAAAAATGTTAGAGCAAAACACAAATTGGGGCTCTCCCATGGGGATAAGGTAGAACCTGAAATATCATGAATAAACTTTAATTTAAAAAAAAAAATTGTTTTAAGTTTCTTAAATTGTAATTTTTATCATAATGGAGAAATTTGACACAAAATTAAAATTAGTTTTTCAGGGCCATAACATTTGTTTAATAGTCAAAATGCTGTTAAAACCCCCAGTTGCACCTAATCCAACAAGGCTTCACATTTAATGGGGTATTTAACTGCGATATTACCGTGGAAAATCCCAAGTTTTCATTAGTTTCACTGATTTCTCTGATTACACTGATTGGCGGATATGGGTGGGGAGGGGTCCACAGCGCAGCCAGTGTCGGAGATTGAATGACTGACAGCAACTTCAGGATTTCCGCGTTTAAAGCGCATGTGCTACCTCCTGAAGTTGCGTTCCATTTCAAAGGGCTAATAACAGCGAATGCTGTTCATTCACCGTTATTACCCACCGCAAATTCTGGCCCAACGTCTTAAACACCATGGTTGCAGCCACAAGGAAAGTAATAGCTATCTGGGTGTTTCAAGTGCAGGACAGACTATAAGTTAGTTATCGGAGTTTATTTGTACATTTTTAAGAACAAATAGTCTTGTAACTTTCTGCAGTTATTCTAATTTGTGCCCAGTCCACTAATGCTAAGGGAGATCAATGATGACGGGTAAGGTTTGAATCACAAAGCAAGATTGAAAAGGCTTGAAATGGGCACAGTACCTGTGGTCTAAATGGAATGATGACACAAAAAAGTTGTATACAAACTGCATCAGCCTTTGATCTGCAATGAAGCAGTTGCTAACTGGGCTCATTCTCCATGCACTTTTAGTTCCTGCTTTTTCCATTAATCCCCCCAATCTGTGCATCAGTAAACCAGATGCCAAGAATACAAATACAAAGTTCATTAGAAACGCCACTGATCAGAAGTGGCGATTGCTATGTTTAAATGCACAAGACACTGTCTGTGACCTATTTGCCCCAAAGAGGTAAGCAATTCGGAATTTAAGGTTTGTTGCAGTACTTTAATTTTTCTGAGAAGTCGCACAACACCAGGTTATAGTCCAACAGTTTTATTTGAAATCACAAGCTTTCGGAGCGCTGCTCCTTCGTCAGGTGACATTAATAACTTTGAAGCCTAAGGGATTTTGTTAGCTTAGCTTAGCTTAGTTTTAGGAATGCAATTTGTCCATCCAATCAGGGTTGGTATGCATCAGCTGTGGCTCAGTGATGGCCCACTCGCTTCTGAGTCAGAAGGTTGTGGGTTCAAGTTCGAGGATATAATTTATGCTGACACTTCTGTGCCGTACTGAGGGAGTGCTGCACTGTTGGAGGTACCGTCTTTCGGATGAGATATTAAACCATGACCCGGTCTACCTTCTCAGATGGATGGAAAAGATCCTACGGCACTATTCGAAGAGGAGCAGGGGAGTACTTCCAGTGACCAGGCCAACCGTTATCCCTCAACCAATACCTAAACTAGATGATCTGGTCATTTATTTTATTGCTGCTTGTGGGAGCTTAATGTGTGCACATTGGCTGCCGCGTTTCCTACTTTACAGCAGTGACTACACTTCAGAAGTACTTCATTGGCTGTAAAGCGCTTTGGGACATCCTGAGGTTGTAAAAGGTGCTATATAAATACAAGTCTTTCTTTAATAATTCGTGCTATCCACAGAATTGACCTCATTAATAACAGTTGAAAGATGAAGTCTTCATGAAAATGGTACCAAACATGCCAGTTTCATTTCCGTAATATCACATTCAGATAATTTATTTCACTATGATTCAAGTTATTAGGTGATGAAAAATAAATGGCTTATCGAATGCTTTGTCACAAATGTGGTGCTCTGCACGATACCCCTTTAAATTATTTCGGCTGAGCATCAATTGGTCTGGAATTCTGTGGCTCCCTAAAGTCTGGACATATACAAAGAAAGAATGAACTTGCATTTATATGGTATCTTTCACATCCTCTGGACATCCCAAAGCCCTTCACAACCAATGAAGTACATTTTGAAATGTAGTCATTGTTGTAATGTAGAAAATATGGCAGCCAATTTGTGCACAGCAATGTCCCACAAACAGCAATGAGATAAATGACTAGATAATCTGTTTTAGTGAAGTTGGTTGAGGGATAAAGTGTTGGCCAGGACACACACATCCTTGACTCATCATGACTCAGTAGGATGAGCTTTGATGGGACTGAAAGCCGATAAGTCCCCTGGACCTGATGGCCTACATCCTAGGGTTTTGAAGGAGGTGGCTATAGAGATAGTGGATGCATTGGTTGTCATTTTCCAAAATTCCATAGATTCTGGTACGGTTCCCGCGGATTGGAAGGTAGCAAATGTAACCCACTATTTAAGAAAGGAGGGAGAGAGAAAACGGGAAACTACGGAGTAGATAGCCTGGCATCAGTAGTAGGGAAAATGCTAGAATCTATTATTAAGGACGTGGTAACCGGGCACTTTGAAAATAATAATAGGATTGGGCAGAGTCAACACGGATTTATGAAAGGGAAATTGTGTTTGACAAATCTGTTGGAGTTTTTTGAGGTTGTAACTAGCAGAATAAATAAGGGGGAACCTGTGGATGTGGATTTTCAGACGGCATTTGATAAGGTGCCACACGAGGTTACTAAACAAAATTAGGGCTTATGGGATTGGGGGTAATATACTAGCATGGATTGAGGATTGGTTAACGGACAGAAAACAGAGAGTAGGAATAAACGGGTCATTTTCAGGTTGGCAGGTTGTAACTAGTGGAGTACCGCAAGGATCAGTGCTTGGGCCTCAGCTATTCACAATCTACATCAATGATTTGGATGAGGGGACCAAATGTAATATATCCAAGTTTGCTGATGATACAAAGCTGGGTGGGAATGTAAGTTTTGAGGAGGATGCAAGGAGGCTTCAAAGGGATATAGACAGGCTAAGTGAGTGGGCAAGAGCATGGCAAATAGAATATAATGTGGAGAAATGTGAAGTTATCCACTTTGGTAGGAAAAATAGAAAAGCAGAGTATTTTTTAAATGGCGAGAGATTTGAAAATGCTGGTGTTCAGAGGGACCTGGATGTCCTTGTACATGAATCACATGCAGGTACAGCAAGCAATTAGGAAAACAAATGGTATGTTGGCCTTTATTACAAGAGAATTTGAATATAAGAGTAAAGACGTCTTACTGCAATTATATAGGGCCCTGGTGAGACCACACCTGGAGTATTGTGCACAGTTTTGGTCTCCTTACCTAAGGAAGGATATACTTGCCATAGAGGGAGTGCAACGATGGTTCACCAGACTGATTCCTGGGATGGGGGGGGCGGCAGGGGGATTGTCTTATGAGGACAGATTGAGTAGACTAGGCCTCTATTCTCTAGAGTTTAGAAGAATGAGAGGTGATTTCATTGAAACATACAAAATTCTTACAGGGTAGATGCAGGGAGGATGTTTCCCCTGACTGGTGAGTCTAGAACCAGGGGTCACAGTCTCCGAATATGAGGTCAGCCATTTAGGACTGAGATGAGGAGAAATTTCTTCACTGAGGGTTGTGAATCTTTGGAATTCTCTACCCCAGAGAGCTGTGGTGGCTCAGTTGTTGAGTATATTCAAGATGGAGATGGATAGATTTTTGAATATTAAGGGAATCAAGGGATATGTGGATAGTGCAGGAAAGTGGAGATGAGGTAGAAAATCAGCCATGATCTTATTGAATGGCGGAGCAGGCTTGAAGGGCCAAATGGACTGCTCCTGCTCCTATTTCTTATGTTCTTATGAATGACCTTTTCCCATCTTGGCTTTACCTGTGTTCTTGTGTTGATTTCTAGCTCTGGCTCATTGTTAACGTTCTGTCTCTTTAAATTGGTCTATGTTAGTGTTTGTGGCTTTTCATCACAGATTGATCTAATCTAACGTTTATCTGCTACACTTCAGTTCAGTCAGTTTTTAAGAAATGTGTACATTGGCTACAGGAATAAAAGCCATCCCTGTTTCCAGGTACAATTATAAACTGCTTAATAAATTATTCCAATCTTGAGATATTAATGATGAGGTGCAATTTTTTGAAGTAGAAATTCTGCTTTTTCCTTTAGTGTATGCTAGTGGGAAGGGTAAGAACTGTCCTCTTGAACTGATGTGCAAGCATCAGGAGAACTGTTTTAATATTTCAATTCTAAAAGCAGTGTTTGTTCATTCATTGCAGTCGAAGCTTTATCTTGAGCCTGTATCAGCAAAGCAATTACTGGCACAAACTGCTACTGGAATATGTAAAGTGTGTGACATACTGGGGGTTTGCCCAAATAAATAATTAGTAAAACACAGCTGAAGAAAATTCATCTTCTAATGGAACAGCAACAGTAGGTGGCGAGCAGTGTTAAATGTTTGATCCTTTTTGAGTCCCAGATTCAAATGATTTTATTGCTAATTGCTGAATATCTAATTGAGCCCTTTGTTGTGTGTTTGTGCGTTGGACGTCCCTTTATTGCTATTTTATTAAAACATTGATCGACAAGCCCAGGGATTGTGCACACCATTGTCAACTGTTTTGAAACCTGAGAGGAATAATGAATAGATGAAATTAAAGCTCCACTTAGTTGTGCATAATTGGAACAGCAGAATCTAGGGGGCATGCTGGAGAATAAACCCCAACGTGGACTGGTTAGGATGAACATGTTGTAATTTCTGTGTAATTCTACATGCCTTCACCTCATTGCCCAGCTTGGAATCTAGCCCAAACTGATGGGGCAAAGATCTCCTTCCTTTTTTTTTAGTTGTAGAGTGTTGTGTGAAGTGAGTTTGGGCAGTATCGGCCAAATTCCTAGCAGGTGTGGGTCCCCAGTGCAAAGTGCTCCTGATTTGGCACAAAATCATGTCTTAAGTTTATTTTTTTAAAAGATTTAAAAATATACAAAAAGTGTGGAATACAGAATTCTTGAGATGCTTTTCTCAGGGCCTGATGTATGCTTAGCCTAAGGCGAAGCTGATGACCCTGTTATCACCTCATAGACTGTGACCCCCCGTGGACCTCCTGTTTGAAAATCCGAGGTAAAGGGGGTTTTACTGTGCAGTTTTCTGTGCTGTACCTGATCTGGGAGTGCTGGATGCTGCCACTGGCCGCCTACAATGGAAAGTGTTCCAGTCTCCATTGCTAACGTTGCTTGCCTTGACGAGCAAAAATCATGGGGGAAATGAAACCGGCCTGGGGGGGAAAAAAGATTAAAATAAAAATGGGGAGGAACTGCTGTTCCTGGATCATAATGAGGCTTTTCCATCAGTGGTGCTTTTCTGTGCTTTACCCATGAGAATTTTTTTCATGCATCAAGAAGTGAAAACCCATCACAACATGTATGGAAATAATTGCTTTGTTCTGCAAAATGGTACAAAAGGGTTTCCCAGAAAGATGATCAGATTGTGGTGTTTGGTATACACAACTCATAGGCACCTTTAACATTTTTGAGATAAACAACCATTTTGGAATTGGGCAGAAAACAAAGGGAGCCCTCATCTCATTGAAGCAACCGTTATTCAAATGAAGCTTCAACAGTGAGTGCTGGCAGGTTATTTGACTGTGAGGGGGACATCAAACAGCTAATCTGGACCCCTCCTCATCTACCCACACACACACCTATCAGAGTTCATTGACTGATTCTTTTCTCCCTAACCCAGGAATCTTGGGACCTGTTGTAGCACATTTACGACCATCTCAACTAAGATCAGCTAACTTGGAAGATACTGGGAATCAAACTTGGGGCTTCCTACTCTATATGGTTCAGAAACTCCTTGCTGAGCCATCATAGGAGACCTAATATTTTTATTTTTATGGTTCTTCAGAAGTGTAAAGAATGCTGTTTGCATTTCTGTTAATTAAGATAATCCAGCATCTATATGGCATTCTCTGTGCAATAGGCATTAGTGTTTTACTGTGGTGGTGTTTCTGAACCTTTTTTTGTTAACCAGCTCCGAGTAGTAGGAAGTGGGTTATTCCACTTGTGAGTATTTAAACGCAGCTGGCTCACTGAAGGTGGAATTGTTCCCCTGAAGGAGGGGGAAAGAGTTTGAGAATCAACCCACACTTCCTAGCAACACAAGATTAAAAACTGGCAGAATGCCTAATTTTCTTCCATTTCCCCATTTTTTTTCTAAAGGTGGTGACTCATGCTCCGGTTTAGTTCTGTGGCACTTGCAGGTTTCTACCTTGCCCAAGTGCTCATTCTTTGTGTGTAAGTCTATACAGTTAGTATTGGCTGGCTATTTGGGGCAGAGGAATGGAGCATCACAGCCAAGCATCACTTTCTCCTCACTTGATGTCCACATTTACATTTCCAGCAGGTTGCTTAAAAGTGAGGAATAGCAGGAATCTTAATTTCCCTGCTGCTGCCCAACATTGGAATACTGTGACCGATTGTGGTAACTCGCTACTTCATTTGTTTAACTTAAACCAGAAATGAAACCTGGGAGATTTCCTGGGTTGTCTGGTCATGCCTTGTGGTATATTTACCCACCGAACATAATCTAGGTTTTTAATAATGCAAGAAATTAAGCTTTAACCAGCTAAAATGACACCATGTACCAGCAACAAGCATTTGTATGCTTCTGTGCTTGTTCAGGTCGAGCCACCCAACCCTAAAGAAGCTATAAGCTAATTAATAGTTTCTTCTGGCAGTAGTTGGTTACTGAAATAAATAGTCTCTCCATGCAGTAAACACTGATCCAGTCAAGGGAATTCTCAGAAGATTGGCAGAATATGGGGGAAAAATGCAAATTGGCATATATACCAACAGAGAAAACTAGAAAATGTGGACAAAGCCCCTTTAAAAAAAAATAAAAAAATTGGCAACCCAGAAACCGCATAGGATCTATGTCTGATATGCAGTTACCCTGAAGGTACAGCAGGGCATGGGCTTTCAATCACTTAAGCTGCAGGTATACCCAATGATCTATTACTTTTCTGGTGAAAGATAATGGTAATAATTGCATTCTCCCTCATTTCCTGTAGAAATAGAGATTGTGGGCTATTCATGTTTATTGGTACTCTATTGCTCATTCCGATTTGTTAAATTGTTTTAAAATTGCTATATGGTTATCAGTGACGGAGACACGCTTCTACCGCTTTCTCCCCAGCTTGGAAGAATACAGTACTGTGCACACCAATATTTTTTGTAATTAAAATGAAAGCATGAAGTTCACCTTAAGTAATGTGGGTCTGACAACCTTCAGTCTTAATGCAGTGTATGTTAATACTTTTGGTTCCAAGTATAAAAATCTCCGTTAAGAGAACAGTGTTTCCTTTTGCCGTTTGCCTTTGCACCATCATCCCTTTTTTTGTCATTTAATCACGCCTGCCTTCCACCATATTACAAACCTTCCCTTTTGTCCTTTCTCCCCCCACCCTTTTCCCTGCCTCTGTACTTGCTTAAAAACAGTTATATCTCTAACTTTTTCCAATTCTGACGAAAGGTCATCGACCTGAAACGTTAACTCTGTTTCTCTCTCCACAGATGCTGCCTGACCTGCTGAGTATTTCCAGCATTTTCTGTTTTTATTTCAGATTTCCAGTATCTGCAGTATTTTGCTTTTGTATTCGTATTGAGATTTGCTCTGGTTGTAATTAGCTGAAGTTTATTTGTTTTAAAGAAGTTAGGTACTCCTTGCTGATTATTTCAATTCGATCTGTCAAAGTTTATAATTAATAGACAATTAAACCAGCTAGTTGTCTTACTGCTAGGTTGGCTGTTCTGGCCATAGTACACAGAAGACTGCTGATGTGGCTCTTAGTAAAACAATTGCTGAGGTATATTTTTAGCCTTGAATTTCACAGTGGGCAGTTGAGGTAGTGTAATTGTCAGCAGAAAAATGAAGTGGACAAGCTAACAGTCTAGTAGTTCTTGGGGCTAATTATTGAAAATGAATTTAAGTAGGACGTATGCTTACGAACAGTGATTTAATATGTTTCAGTGCATAAGTGTTAATTCATTTTTATTCTCTCTAAGCTCATCTAAGCTCATCTTTTATAATGCCTATTTTCTTTTCTGCTCTTCCTCCTCCAATTCCCATTTACATTGAGGCTGCTTGCTATGGAGAGCAAGGCAATCTGAGAGACTCAGTTATTTAAAATTCCTATTGATGCTTCCTCATCAGCTAACAGAACTAGACAATGTTGAGCTTTGTGTTCTTTCTTAGTGTCTTCCCTCTCCAAAATGAAGCAAGAATTTTTACAAAAGTGAAAAGACATTTGGCACAAGATATAACCAGCTTTTCTTCATATCCCTCAATCGGTGTTCTCTGCAGAACCCATTGTTTCTTGAACCGATTTATATTGTGAAAGTGGAAAGGTGAAGAGAGACTGAGCTATTGCTTTCGGAACACACATTTTTTCTATTGGTGTAGATAAACTGGAGTGTGTGAAGAAACAATTAAAAAAAAAGTCTTACTCCTTGTTTTTATGTAGAGGGAGGGTCTAGGAAATACTTTCTAGTAAGTGCCGTAGAGGGTCTTGGTATTTTTTTTAAGGTTACAGAATGGTTAATTAGATTTGTCCAATATTTTTTGCTGTCCTGGAGCTAAGAACTTACATGAGTTGTGTAATCTGCATCCTGCTGCTCTGAGACATTATACCATCTTATAATGTGGTCTGGGATGTTGCGATGATAGCAGGGATTCCATTCTGAGTCGAAAGGTGAAACATTTCAGTAATTTATGTTGCACTGCTCTGAAATAACCAATTAATATGGAAGCTGTCTTTTTCTTATGAAACTTCAAAATGGAGACGGGGGCGTGCTGTTTGTGAGTCACAAGCCCAGTGTTTTATATGTAAATCAGCTAAAATGCAAAATGTTGGTGCCAGTCAAATTCTTGGTCCTTTTTGAAGGATCATCGATATTTTATGCTAACTCCCACGCATGCCAACCAAGCAAAAAGTTGTGATCTCAATTGCTGTTGAATGTCAAAAGCAATCAGGTCAACAGATGGCCAAGAGACTACAATCCATCTATCTACACAAGTGCTAGCAATGGTGAATATCTTAACTGCCTGACCATTGAGGTGAATTAATTTAATCAATAATCCTGCTTTAGCACCAAAGTAAACAGACATATAATTGGGGAACGACTGTGTGGTCCCCAGTTCCCTGCTTCACACCACCTATACAATGCGAGGTGGCCAAGAATCATCTCAGTCGAAAGCTACTGAAACGAACCACAGAGGTTTGGACTATCTCATGGTGTTTTGAAACTGTTTATGTATTATGTAACGCAAGTATTGTACTACTTTTCTCTTGCTGAGTCTTTCTGCTTGTGTACAATTATCATACTTGTAAATAAATCTGAACGCAACAGTGCGGTATTTACTGCCTTTTGGAGTAGACAGAGTGGCAGGCATCCCACGTTGTCTCTGGTGCATTATATTGTAACTAAGGTATCATTCCAAGTCCTGTGGCAAGTCATGGCACATAAAAGAGGAGAAGGTTGTTAAAGTATTGTTCAATTCTGGGCACCATACTTTAGGAAGCCTTAGAGAGAGTGCAGAAGAGATTTGCTGGAATACTACCAGGGATGAGGGACTTCAGTTATGTGGAGAAGCTGGGGTTGTTCTCCTTGGAGCAGAGAAGGTTAAGAGGAGATTTGATAGAGTTGTTCAAAATCATGAAGGGTTTTAATTTAGAATAAATAAGTAGAAACTGTTTCCAAAGGCAGAAGGGTCGGTAACCAGAAGACACAGATTTAAGGTGATTGGCAAAAAAACCATAGGCGACACGAGGAAAAAAATTACGCAGCAAGTTGTTGTTCATCTGGGATGCACTGCCTGAAAGGCTGGTGGAAACAGATTAAATAGTAACTTTCAAAAGGAAATTGGATAAATACTTGAAGGGGAAAAAATTTGCAGGGCTATGGGGAAAGAGCAGAGGAGTGGGACTAATTAGATAGCTTTTACAAAGAGCCGGCACAGGCACGATGGGCTGAATGATTCTCAAAGGGTTCATAGGGGACTTGGTCCAATTGTAGACGCTGCCTTTCTGCCGTGACCACAAAGCAAGAAAGTTGGGAGAAACCTATACCGTAACCATGTATTTTACTACAGATTTCTAACACATGTCAGATCCTGCTATATATTGGGCCACACAGTTTTAATCGCCTGTCTTGGTGATCT
Source organism: Squalus acanthias (assembly GCA_030390025.1). Taxonomy (NCBI): domain Eukaryota; kingdom Metazoa; phylum Chordata; class Chondrichthyes; order Squaliformes; family Squalidae; genus Squalus; species Squalus acanthias. The sequence continues at coordinate 18,687,897 of CM059431.1, read as the reverse complement.
TGAAAACCACAGTGGCAAGTAAATCTGACATTGCAATTGCATGGCCAGAAAACAAATGGAAAACTAAATATTTAAATAATATTTCTGTTGGATAAGATCATATTGTGAAGTAAATCTTAGGCTAGCTCAAAACTCAAGTAATTATTTTCTGATTAGTGTGGTGCAGTCACACTCCCTTCAACAGCTGAACCATCCGGGAACTACAGAACAAAAACTTAACGGTTTTAAAAATAATTAACTTGTTCATGATGTCAGGAGATGAGATGTATTATCTCTATTTAGATTGGAACATGAGAAAAATTAAGGAAGAGAAAAGGCTATTTGGCCCATCCCGTTTACCCGCCGCGGGCCGTGGACCAGAGTCCGAGTGATCCAGCCCGCTCTGAGGGGTCAGGACGATCCTGACTGTGTACTGGTGCCCGAACGGGTGTCGGGCAGGGCTGTGGCAGATCAGTTTCCGAGCGTATGGTACGGGGTGGATCGTGGCTGCGCGTGCGAGCCCCGACAGGCTCATAGTCAGTCTGCCCCAGGTCGGCACGCTGGAGTGAGGTACCAGCCGGCGTCAGATCCAGATCGTGATGAGAGGCACCTGGCGAGCCCAGAGATGTGCCTGGTACAATATCATCCCCTGGTGTCCCTCTATGTTTCGGCGGGCAGGGAGCCAGATCCCGCAATGACACGGTAGATTCCCGACCGTCAGGATACCGAATATAGGCGTAGGTAGGGTTGACGTCAGTGAGCTCAACCTCATCTACCAGGGGGTCATTCTTAGACGCCCGGACATATCTTCGGAGTAGCACTGGTCCCGGTGCAGTCAGCCACGACGGGAGAGATATCCCATAGGATGAGCGACGCTGAAATCGGAAGAACCGTTCATGAGGCGTCGTATTTGTGGCGGTCGAAAGGAGGGACCGTGTGGAGTGTAATGCGTCTGGAAGTACTGCTTCCCATTGCTGGTTGGGTAGGCCCCGAGATCTCAAAGCCAGACGTACCGCATTCCAAATGATAGCGTTATAACGCTCGACTTGCCCATTCCCGACTGGATGATAAGGCGTCGTTTTGCTGGCAGCAATACCCCGTTCCGAGAGATAGGCCTTGAGTTCTCCTGACATAAAAGAAGGGCCCCGATCTGAATGAACATAGGATGCCATGCCACAGAAAGCAAATACCTGCTCAAGGCAGCTGATAACCGTGGTCGTCAGCATATTGGGGCAGGGAAAGGCAAACGGAAAACGGGAATACTCATCGACCATGGTCAATAGATAAGTGTTGCGAGTTGAAGAGGGCAACGGCCCCTTAAAATCGATGCTAAGCCGTTGCATTGGCTGGGTCGCATGTATGAGTATACCACCCGAGGGGCGGAAAAACTGAGGTTTCAATTCCGCACAGACTCTGCAGTCCGAGCACATCTTCTTTACATCCCCGGTAGAGAATGGGAGATTTCGGGACCGCACGAAGTGTAGCATGCGAGTAACGCCCGGATGACACAACCCATCATGGATGTCTACGAGCGTAGAGGGTGCCATGGCGGAGCAGAATGCTCGTGTGAGGGTATCCGGAGCCACATTCTCCTTGCCAGGTCGATAGTGGATGGTGTAACCAAAAGAGGCCAATTCCAGCCGCCAAAGCTGGATTTTATTATTTTTAATTTTGGTCCGTTTTCGATTATCGAGCATGAAGGCGACCGATCGCTGGTCCGTGATTAAGGTAAAGTGCTGGCGAGCTAGGAGATGAGTCCACTTCCGTACTGCCTCTATGATGGCTGTAGCTTCTTTCTCGACTGGAGGATAATGTAGCTCAGCCCCTTGAAAAGTCCTGGACAAAAATGCCACCGGACGACCTTCCTGATTCAGAGTGGCCGAGATCGCCACCTCCGAGGCATCACACTCAACAACAAAAGGAAGACTCTCATCGATGGAGTGAAGAGCCGCTTTCTCCAACTGTTTTTTCAGGAGGTTAAAGGCTGCAACAGCCGCTGTGTCTAGTGGGAATGTGCTGGCCTTCAGTAGAGGTTGGATTCGGTCCGAGAAGTTAGGAATCCATTTAGCATAGTATGCAAACAGGCCGAGGGCCTGGCGCAAGGAGGCCGGATTCTTAGGTGGCGGGAGCTCTTGGAGTGGGCGAAGCCTTTCAGGGTCAGGTTTAATGATGCCATTGCCCACACAATAGCCAAGGATGTTGATGGTTGGTTGTGACTCAATGGATTTAGCCGCATTTAATGTCAAATTACGGTGCTGGAGTGCATCCCAAAATCGTTGGAGATTGGCGTCATGTTCCCGCTGATTGCGACCTGCGACAGTAATATTGTCCAGATAAGGAAACGTATCCTTCAAGTCTTCCTGTTTGACCAGGTCATCCATTGCTCGCTGGAAGACAGCCACTCCATTAGTGACCCCAAAGGGGAGGCGACGAAATTGATACAGCCGTCCATTGGCTTCAAAGGCCGTATACTGCTTGTCTGAGACCTTCAAGGGTACCTGATGATAGGCACTTTTCAGATCATATGTTGAGAACACCGTGTACTCAGCCAGTTTATTAACCATATCATCGATGCGCGGCAATGGGTATGCGTCCAAGTCCGTATATTGATTGATGGTCTGTGAATAGTCAATGCACAGCCGTTTCTTGTGAGGTTGTAGAGGGTTCTTAACAATAACGACCTGGGCGCGCCATGGCGACGAACAAGGCTCGATGATATCCTCTGCTAAAAGCCGAGAAATCTCAGCCGCAATAAAAGACTGGTCTTCCTGACTGAAACGTCGTGACTTTGTTATAATCGGTTTGCATCGAGGAGGGATACTGGTAAACAGTGAGGGTTCATCCAGTGAAGCTGCTGACAATGCACAGAACGGTAATCGAGGTCGTATATTAGAAATAGTGAGTTCAGGTTTGGATCCGCCGAACTCAATGGTGAGCTTCTTATGCTGCTTTTGAAAATCCAGCCCTAAGATAAGATCACTACATAAGTCCTTGAGCACCGAAAGCCGGGTGGAGGGATACCTGTGACCATTAAGTGTTATTTCAACCATACAAAAGCCAGAAATTCTGGTATTAAGTGATGACTGAGCCATCGCAATTGCCTGGTGCGATGGGAAAACATGTAGCTTTAACTCTGCAACAATCTGTTCCCTAATGAAACTATCAGTGCTACCTGAGTCAATTAAGGCATCTAAAGTATGTCCATTAATTGATGCTTTTGTAGCTGCATGGAATAGGTTCTGAGGACAAGCAGCTGTAATTGGTGTCGTTGCACAAAGAGTGGCTGAAACTCTAGGTGTGTTTCTTCGAGAGAAAACCCGAGAGGAAGCACGGTAGATTTTAGCCGGAACATCTTGATAGGCCCTTACCGGGGCAGTTCGGTAGGACTTAGCTTGATAAGCCCTCGTAGAGGCTCTTGATAGGCAAACCTTTGCAAAATGACCCTTTTTGTTGCAATGACTGCAAAACGCATTGCGAGCAGGGCAGAATTTCCGAGGGTGAAACTCATCACCACAAAAGAAGCATTTCTTAGATTGCCAAGAGGCTGCCACAGTGGGGTCATCATCCTCTTCATCAGTGAAGTCATCAGATTGATCGTCAGGGATAAAGTCCTCCCTAATAGAGTTCACCTGTGGCCTCTTAAATTGCCTGACTGTAGTTAAGGCAGCAGACCGAGGTCTGGGCACTGTATAAAGGTCTGCATTTCTTTTTGCCAGATCTAGAGAGCAAGCCATGTCATAAGCTCTCTGAAGCTCAAGTGTCTTACTTTCCAGTAGACGCTGGCGTATAAATGGGGAGGCAAGCCCGCAGATGAAAGCATCACGGATCATTTCTTCACGGTACAGCTCAGCTGAGGCCGCCTGAAAGTTACAGTCCATACTAAGTCTGCGAAGCTCTTGGAGGAATTTATCAATGGATTCCTCCGGCCCTTGTTGGGCTGTAGCTAGTAGATGTCTGGCATAGACCTCATTCGGTGTCTTAGTATATAGTCTTTTAAGCGTCCGAATTGCCTCCTCGTAACTGCCCCATTCCTCAACATACTGAAATACATTCGGGGTGACACAGTTGATGAGTATCCGCAACTTTGTGTCATCATCAGCCTTGCAATATTCGAGAAAATTGTCAAACGTGCGATACCAGTGTTTCCACACCTTACCGGCTGCTGGGGTGTTTGGGTCCAAGTCAAGACGCGATGGTTTAAGGATGTTTTCCATGATGGGTGATTCCCTGGATCCTTAGTTCCGAGTTCGTCCAAAAAGTTTGAGTGCGAAGTTTTTCAAAGTTGATTAAATTGTCATAAGAATGAGCCTTACGCGTGGTGAACTTAAAGTAAGCTTTAATCAACTAAAAACATTAACTCGCCCATCATGACATCTAATTATATTTTCCATATAAGTTCAATTATGCTATTGCCTTCCTAGGTAGATTATTCCAAACATTTATCTCCTGAGTAAAAGGTATTTCCTGATATTTATTCTAAAGTTACTTTTTACTCATTTCCATTTATTTCTTCTGGTCCAATTTTCTTTGGTGTATTTTAAAGTGAAGAATATGTAGCCCACTCCATCCACATATGATTATTCTATCATGGAATCTTCCCATCCCCCATTAGAATCATCATCTGTTCATCTCCTTTCAGGAACATTAAGTTCCTTTTCCAACTTCTGTGATGGGTTGGGGGTGGCAGGGAATAGTAGTAATATTTCTGCAATCATCCGATCCCCTTCTTAATAGATATGTTCCATTCATGTTAAAATTTGAGATCAAGGATTCCAATCACTTATAATCTAATAATATGGTATTTTATTTATATCACGAATATTTTATATACCTTGAGGATCCAACACCTTCGCTACTATACTGGATTGTAAAACGTAAGCTTTTTTAACCTTTCCTCAAACGCATCTCTAACACTTGGACAAAAAGCAAAATACTGCAGATGCTGTAAACACTCAGGCCAGGCAGCATTTGTGGAGGGAACAGATAAGAAGTTTCAGGTATGGACCCTGCCTCAGGAGTTTAATCAAACTTTAGACACCTGGATTATGGAAAGAAATATTAACAAGTCCTTATTGTACTATATGCAGTTTTAAGTAAAAACTGTATTCATGATTTAATACTTTTGTCTTTCTGTTGGTATATACAGTTTTAAATTTGTATATAGGAGGTGCTGTTAAAAATAAGCTCATGGAGTTGTATTTGACATCCTCAAAGATGTCGAGGTTTGTTGGGTAGGATCTTAGAGATGTTAAGTTATTGCTCTCGGGATACTTTTCCAGCTACCTATTGGAATAACTGCCATTATTTTACCTGTTGTTCATCTGTGGATGTAAGGGCCAATTTTTCAGCCATTATTTAATAAGTAAATGCTATGTTTGCCTGCTTCGAATCTCTTAGAATCTCCTCAGTGATAATAGTACCTGCAAACGTTGTCCCTGGTCTCTCTCAGCACAACAGGGTATATACCTCTGGAGTTTTTCTTGATCTTAAATTAAAGGGAATTATCAAATACATCTGCCATGCTGATTTCAAAATCCTCTAGGTTGCTGGGTAAACTACAGAAATTTGGATAGCAAATTAATCGTATTCTCAAAAGCTTTCAGAAAATGTTTAAATATTTAAGTTACTGAACTTCACTGCCGCTTTTATCTTTGAGATCTAACTCTAACTTTTGCTGGTACACTGAAAGAACTTTTTAGTATTCTGCTTACTCGTCTTCAGTGCGCTTTGCATCCTCGCGTCTTTATTTTAATTAGCATCAGCAAATTTCTATACACTCAGTAACATGGCCTCTAGAGACTAGTTGCTACAATACAATTGGATCAAAGATTATCTGTCAGCACCAATAAAAGAACTTGCACTTATGTGCCAAGTTATCACACTTCAAAGTACTTCATGTGAAGTGTAGTTAATAATCATATGTGGGCTAATGGGGCAGAAATCTTGTGCACAAAAAGGCCCCCCAAACAGTGAGGGGGAATGATGAGTTAATCTGTTTTTGGTGGTTCACCCCTCCCTTCGATGACAACAGATGTCAGCTTCCATGTATATACTGAGAACACTGCGCTCTACTTCTCCACCACTTCCCTCCATCCCATGGCCACCTCTATGATGATGGGCTGCCTGACTGACGTTACATTGCACAAGACCAGAACCGTCATATTTGGTGCATTGCCACTGATTCCATCCCCCTCTGGCTACTCTCACAAGCTGGATCGGGCAACGCAACGCAAAACCTTGCCGTCGTGTTTGATCTAGAGTTGAGTGGTGAACCTGTGGAATTCTCTACCACAGAAGGCAGTAGAGGCCAACCAGAGATCAGTCCATCTTAGACTGGGTATTATGTAACGAGAAAGGATTAATTAGCAATCTTGTTGTACGAGGCCCCTTGGGTCAGAGTGATCATAATATGATAGAATTCTTCATTAGGATGGAGAGTGAAGTAGTTGAATCAGAGACTAGGGTCCTGAATTTAAATAAAGGAAACTACGATGGTATGAGGCACGAATTGGGTAGGATTGATTGGGGAATGTCACTCAAAGGGTTGACGGTGGATAGGCAATGGCAAACATTCAAAGACTGCATGGATGAACTACAGAATTTGTTCATCCCAGTGTGGCATAAGAATAAAACAAAAAGGGTGACTCAACCGTGGCTAACAAGGGAAATTAGGGATAGCATAAGATCCAAGGAGAGGGCATATAAATTGGCCAGAAAAAGCGGTAACCCTGAAGATTGGGAGCAGTTTAGGATTCAACAAAGGAGGACAAAGGGATTAATTAAGAAGGGGAAAATAGAATATGAAAGTAAGCTTGCAGGGAACATAAAAACTGACTAAGAGCTTTTATAGATATGTGAAGAGAAAAAGATTAGTGAAATCAAGTGTAGGTCCCTTGCAGACAGAAGCGGGGGAAGTTTTATAATGGGGAACAAAGAAATGGCAGACCAACTAAATGCATATTTTGGTTCTGTCTTCACAAAGGAGGACACAAATAACCTCCCAGAGATGTTGGAGAACATAGGGTCTGATGAAAGGGAGGAACTGAAAGAAATCAGTATTTGCAGGGAAATGGTGTTAGGGAAATTGACGGGATTGAAGGCCGATAAATCCCATGGGCCTGATAATCTACATCCTAGGGTACTTAAGGAAGTGGCCCTAGAAATAGTAGATGCATTGCTGATCATCTTCCAACATTCGATGGAATCTGGAACTGTACCCATGGATTAGAGGGTAGCTAATGTTACCCCACTATTCAAAAAGGGTGGTAGAGAGAAAGCGGGGAATTACAGACCGGTAAGCCTGACATCGGTAGTGGGGAAAATGCTAGAGTCCATTATAAAGGATGTAATAGCTGAGCACTTGAAAAACAGTGACAGGATCGGACAAAGTCAATATGGATTTACAAAAGGTAAATCGTGCTTGACTAATCTACTGGAATTTTTTGAGGATGTAACTGGGAAAATAGATAAGGGAGAACCAGTAGATGTGGTGTATTTGGACTTTCAAAAGGCTTTCGATAAGGTCCCGCATAAGAGATTAGCGTGTAAAGTTAAGGCACATGGGATTGGGGGCAAGGTATTGACTTGGATAGAGAACTGGTTGGCGGACAGAAAGCAGAGAGTAGGAATTAATGGGTCTTTTTCTGAGTGGCAGGCAGTGACTAGTGGGGTACCGCAGGGATCGGTCCTTGGACCCGAGCTATTCACAATATACATTAATGATCTAGAGAAGGGAACTAAATGTAATATCTCCAAATTTGCAGATGGCACAAAGCTGGGTGGGAGTGTGTGCTGTGAGGAGGATACCGAGAAACTCCAGGATGATTTGGACAGGTTGGGTAAGTGGGCAGAAGCGTGGCAGATGCAATATAACGTGGATAAATGTGAGGTTATCCACTTTGGTGTCAAAAACAGAAAGGCAGACTATTATCTGAATGGCAATAGATTGGGAGAAGGGGAAGTGCAACGAGACCTGGGTGTCCTTGTGCACCAGTCGCTGAAGGTAAGCATGCAGGTGCAGCAGGTGGTGAAGAAGGCAAATGGTATGTTGGCCTTCATAGTGAAAGGGTTTGAGTATAGGAACAGGGATGTCCTGCTGCAGTTGTACAGGGCCTTGGTGAGACCACACCTTGAGTACTGTGTGCAGTTTTGGTCGCCTTATCTGAGGAAGGATGTTCTTGCCATGGAAGGAGTTCAGCGAAGATTCACAAGGCTGATACCTGGGATGGCAGGAATGACATATGAGGAGAGATTAGGTCGATTGGGCTTATACTCGCTGGAGTATAGAAGAATGAGAGGGGATCTCATCGAAACATATAAAATTCTGACAGGTCTGGACAAACTAGATGCAGGAAGAATGTTCCCGATGGTCGGAGAGTCCAGAACCAGGGGTCATAATCTAAGGATAAGGGGTAAGCCATTTAGGACAGAAATGAGGAAGAATTTCTTCACCCAGAGAGTGGTGAACCTGTGGAATTCTCTACCACAGAAGGTAGTTGAGGCCAAGTCATTAAATATATTGAAGTATGAGTTAGATATATTTCTTAAAGCTAAATGTATCAAGGGATATGGGGAGAAGGCAGGTACAGGGTACTGAATTTGGATGATCAGCCATGATCTCATCGAATGGCGGAGCAGGCTCGAGGGGCCGAATGGCCTATTCCTGCTCCTATCTTCTATGTTTCTATCATATCCATCATCCAAGACTTCTTACTTCCACCTCTACAACATCTGCCTCTACCTCACCATCACCACAGCTGGCTCCCTTAACCATTGTTCGATCACCTCTGCACTCTCCCAAATCTCTTTGCCGGCCGTCCATCCTCCTCCCTTCATAAATTTCAACTCGCTCAAAATTCAACTGTCCATATTCTGCCCTGTACTAATTTCTGCTCGCCCCTCATCCCTGTCTTTGTCTTTGCTGATCACTCTTCGCTGAAATTCCTTCACAGCCTCACTCCACTGCACCTTTGCGACCTCTTCCAGCCCTGTATCCTTTCCCAAACCTTTTGGTTCTCCAGCTCTTGCAATCTGCATCTTCCCCTGCCTCCCACTTCACCCAAGCATTGGTGGCAGAGCCTTCAGTCACCTTAGTCCTTCTTTGTGGCGCTCCCTCCCTAAAATCCTCATTCTGTCTACACCTTTAAAACTTTCTTAAACTCCCTCTTTTAAACCAATCTTTTCGGGCACCTCTCCTAACATGGTGTTCACTCCCTTTTTTTCCCTCTAAAATGCCTTGTGTTTTTCTACATCAAAGGTGCTACATAAATGCATCATTGTTGCAAAGGCCAAATTCAAAGGGATCCAGAAGAAGAAATTAAAATAAATTATTCGCTCCCTCTTTTGTAGGTTTTGCAAAATGACTATCTTTGATTCCCATTTCAGTTGGCCATTCCTTTTGGAGGATATTCTTCACTAGCTGTAGCAAAATTGTAAACCTATTTGTTATAGCACATTTACAGTATTGCTACAAATAAATAAAAGGAGGAAATTTTCACCATCGGTCTCGTTACACATTAACTAGTTTTGTTCTTCCATCATTACCATTAAAGAACTCCCATCTGTTTTGTGTTCGCAGTCGCCCTTGTTGCACGCAACCAAGCCGGTAAAATTCACGGTATTTCTTTTGGAAAGTTAGAAGCGACATGGTTAAGAATATTGGTGCAATGAACCTTAATGGTTCTTTTTTATTCAAGTCAGGAGTGTTCATCGGCATCATAACTGAACAGAACAGAGCCTGTTCCTGGGCTCAAGCACTTTCCAGTGCGTTCAGTTGTACAGTTAAACAGGCATTATTCAGTTAAACAGGCAGTGTCTGAGTAGGAAAACACTGAGCCCATACCAATTTTAAAGAGACACTTGTTTTTTTTAATGCTCAGGATAGAGACCAGCTCAACAGCTGTCTGTGGTTTTCATCTTGTTGAATTTTTTTCATTTGTGAGTAGTGAACTTCTTTAATAAAGGAAATTCCCCTTTGATGGTAATGGAGGCAATTAATCTAGACTGGTGAGAAAGTGTCAAACATTTTTATAGATCAGGGTAACGCCTTCTATCTGTCTAGTTAGACTTGTACGAGTCTGTTATTTCCTGTACTGGTTACTGCTGGGTGGGAGGGGGGAGATGCAGTTTATGCTTTTTCTACGTACTTTACTTCCTAACAATAAAAACTTAGTGGTTTTGCAATCTGCAACAATGTTGTGAGGAAACTGCAAGACAACCGAATTGAAGTCTTTGAGGAAATAAGTGTATGATAAAGGAAATACAGTGGATGCTGTGTACATAGATTTTCAAAAGGTATTTGATCAGGAGCTTTGTTAAAATTAAGGCACGTAGTATTGAAGGGAATGTGGATAGGTTGGTTCAAAGAAAACGGCAGTAGTTAATTTTTTCCAGAGGGTTCCAAGTATAATTTCTATAATATATATACACATCTGAACTTGGTTATAGGGATATAATAAAATTTGCAGATGACAAAAATGAGTGCAGTTAACTATGAAATCAACTGTAAGCAACTTCAGGAAGGACCTACACATTGGACAGATAGATTCAGATGAAATGTACTGTAATTTGGAGCAATGTGTTGATGCATTTTGGGAGGAAGGATGAGCGTAAATTCACGCTAAATGGTAGAACTTCAAAAGGAATAGAGGGGCAGAGGCTTAGGGCTTCAGATACATAAATCTTAAAAGTGGAAGGACACATATAAAGAGGAAATGAAATGGAATCTTGGCCTAGAGTACAAAAACAGAGCTAAACCAATGCAAATCATTGGTTTGGTGACAGAATATTTGTGCCCTACTTAAAAAAAAAAAAAATTGTCAAAACCATTGAGTGGATGCAGAATATACTGACTAAGACAATGCAATGAAGAGAGGCTTTAGATATGAGGAAAAACTAGACACTAGGGCTCTTTTTTTATTAGGACCGAAGGTTAAGAGGAGATCTGGCATGTTCAAGATTGAGGTTGTGATAAAGGGGGAAATAAACTGCTTGCACTGGTGGTGAATTAGTCACTTGAGAACTTGGAGCAATGTGAGATGATGCATTTTGGGAGGAAGAACTTGCATTTATCTAATTTTCCTGCCTTATACTATTCATTGGAGTCTCCAAATGACAATTTTAACTTACAAGAAATAGAAAAACAATTATTTTTATATCTAGTCTCCATGATTTTTAAACAAGCAGGAATGTATTTATTTTTCATTTTGTATGTGTAGTGAGTGCCAGGAGGGGGAGAGGAAAGAGGTTGACTGATAGAATGTTCTGATGAAAGGTCATCGACTTGAAACGTTAACTCTCTTTCTCTCTCCACGGATGCTGCCTGGCCTGCTGAGTTTTTCCAGCGTTTTCTGTTGTTATTTCGGATTTCCAGCATCCGCAGTATTTTGCTATCGTATTTTTTGACTGATAGAATGATGCACACAAGGCTAAATATCTGTTACCATAGTGATGGGCTCTTCCACATAGTGTGTCATCTGCAAATGTCATGTTGGTCAGAGCAGTATGTGTGCACCTCATGATGTTACACTGTTGTGAAATTTATCTAAGTTGTATGTTTGAAATCAGAGTTTGGCAAAATGCAGAGAGAAGTGTAACTACATTTAGAAGACTGATTCACCTGATGAGCGATGTGTTTTCACTGGTTGAAGGGACCTACTTGATCCAGAAAATTTGTGCATTTTAACTGATGGGTTGTTTCAATAAAAACAGTAGTACTGCTTTGCTATTTCTTACTCTTTCACAAACCGATGCACAAAGGTCATTTTTTTTTAAATTCCCTTTTGACTACAAAACTACCTCATTTGAATGCAGTTTTTGAAAATTTTGTTTGGAATGTTATTGCCGAGTCCCATTCGCTATTTTGGTTTGTTCTACTAACTGAAACTCTGCATGAGGTGCATCAAGTTTGTGGTGTTACATTAAAAAATTATTTTTGTATGTCTTCAACAGTACTACGTGAGCCATTAAACATCCATAATTTCAAGTGTACCATGCTGGACTGTCACAACGTTCTGAATGATGCGATACAGTACTGTGCATTGTTTGCTTTTCCTACTATATTCCTGGTCTAGAGTTTTCTGATCGGATTTGTTTTAATCTCTGGTGACGTCTGCCGTATTGCATAGTTTATGCCTTGACGCGCTGCAGCGATGGTGCTGAATGGTTGCTTGTAAATCAACGTAACTTGTACATGAATGCACTTAGTGTGCCCTCGGAAACAATTTTATTCTCTTTTTGTCTGAATCTGAATAGCGCATTTGAAAAGGAGAATAATGCTGTATCTTGCCGCAGATGTCTGTGTTGCTGAGTCACATGACAAAGCCTGTAACATAAAGCCTTTGTGATGGCCCTTGTAGTGCGTGTCAATTGGGTAGTATTAACTCTTTCGTGTATACAGTGATACCCTACTGACATGACAAACAGGTGCGCTATAGGATTGTTTACTAGTAAGGGTGGCGTCCCATTTAAAACTAGCACTGCTTATTTGGTGGGTAGTGCTTTTTAGTCTCCTCAGAAATTATGCAGTCTGTTCAAACCATAACTTCCCCTGCGTGGTAGCAAAGGGAGCTGTGTAGATGCTGGGATTTTTTTTTTTACATAGCTGTGGAGGGAGTCCCTGAATTCACATTAAATAGAACGCTGCTATTCACTTTGGTATTGACAATTATTTAAAAATATTGGTAATTTTAGTGCACCCCATGTGTTCTCCCAATACACTCCCTGCCGTGATACCATTTCTTGATCAACTTCCAAAGATGTAACTTTTTTCTTTAAGTGTGGAGTGCTCTGCCCTCACTAATAGGATTTGATTACCACCGCCTATTAGTTGGATACCCCCCACAACAAGCAGTCCGCGCACACTAAACGACTTGTCCTTTTAATGATTACCAAAATTGAAATTGTTCAATGTAATTTCTACATTTTAATTTTGCCACAAGTTCTTACACTTATTTATGGGTAGTTACACAAGTTCTTAGACCTCAGCCTAATGTGGAGTTGTTACATAGAATTTCTCTCACAGAAATCTGTCCTTTGGCCAAACTGGTCTAGCCAGTGTTTATACTCTACACTAGCCTCCTCCCACTCTAATCACCTCTTCCCACGCTACCCCCACATCTCTCTCTTCCCATCTCCCTCATGTATGCATCAACATGTGTTCATTCTTACTGGCCGATTCTTGAATATATTCAAACTGTTCAAGTAAAATGTTTTTGTATGGAAATAAATTAAACAAAAAGCCTGGGTATGTATGCCCAAAAATGCCCCTCTTTCCACCACCCCCCCCCCCCTCCCCGAACAATAAATTGATTTTATGGGGTACATTGCAGAATTAATAAGCCCTGGAAAAACATTTTTGAGATTATTGGACATGTATGTCCAAAGCCATTTGCTTCATTGCCCCATGAAATCTGTCAAAATGTTAAAGGTTTAAAAAAGAAAGTGACTCTGCTTGAAATGCACTGTAGATAAAGGCTGAGAGTATAATTGACCTTGGCTGTGAGGGCCTTCACAGTTGACTAGCCTGCCAACACTTACTGCATAAGGTACCACATGAAGAATGGCCATTTGAGTAAGATACAGGAAGGCTGGCAGCGTGCCCAGGAGCATAGCCCATTGAGAGTCGTACCTTCAAGAGAGATGGGGACACAGATAATCTGGTTAAATGATTTTTTTTTTTGCTGTGCGGTTTAAAAAAAAAATATTCTGTAGAAAATACAAAATGTACAGATTCACAGCCAGTTGTAAAAAATAGTGTATGACCTGGATTTGTATATGAAGAAAATGTGAGTTTTCAGTGAAATTGAGATATAGATTGAAAATTAGAATTATAGTTTTACCACCTGTTGTAGCTAAATATCCTTTTTTTAAAAAAAAGAAACTGCAGGTTTTTAAGGGTTACTATCGCAGCATTGTGCAGCAGTGGGTGATGCATAATGCTCTGTGCCAGCCCCCTCTCCCCTCGTCTGCCCGATAATAGGACAGAAACGGTAAAATTGCTCAGGCCACCATCGCATGAATAAACTTGTCGGCTTACACCCCAATCAGTATTCATGTAAGTATTAATACCCTCAGCCTGAAATAGTTTTGGCAGCCTGTCTGTTTATGTGAGAGATGTCTATGGGTTGTTCAGAAGGAAGCAAGCATTAGTCACATGGGCAAAAGCTGCTTCCTGCCTCATTGTGGGAGACTGTGTGCACTGGTTAAGTGCTCCTGTCTCTGGAATGTATTGCACTGAAGTACTTGGGCCCTGTAGATGTCTGTTTAATCTGAAAGGTGACACCGCACCATTGCCCAAGGCCGAAAGCTGAAGGTTTATCTGTACTGTGTAAGTGAAGGTTGCTTGTTATTTGGAGTGTGTTAGGCTGTTAAGTGATTTTTGTACTGTAGGTGATGCAGTTTGACATGATGGCCCTGGAACAGCTTTAACATTTTGTAATAGATGTGATTGTGTGCAAGTTTGCACTTCATATTGCACCAGATCTTTGAATTACCTGTCACTGAACTGTCATTTATTTTTAACTGGTGCTGTAACATGATTATTTTAATTTAATGCTGCTGTTTCAGGCCCAAACTGCTGCGCGAAAGCTATCCATAATTAATGACCAAGAACCTATGCCCTATTTCATAACAGTTTTTCGGTGGAGAATTTGAGTGTTTTAGAAACATTTTTTAACTTTTTTTTAAGCAACTGTAGAATCTGGAGCATGTAATGGATTGGGCCACAATATTCCGAGAATGTGTTCTTTAATGAATGCGAAAGGCTGATTGTTTTCATGTATGTACAGGGAAGGACACTTCACACTTGAAGACTTTTACAATAGTAAAAAAAAACATCATTTATACAGCACATTATTGCAGGGCTATGGGGAAAGAGCAGGGGAGTGAGACAAATTGGATAGTTGTTTCAAAGAGCCAGCACAGGCAGGATGGGCTGAATGGTGGCCTCCTGTGCTCTAATTCTATGAATTGTTACAGCTGGGATCCACCGTACTCTCAGTACTGCAGCAGGACAGCAGATCCAATTTGAGCAATAGAATTTTAAAACATTTTACGAGTAGTACAGTACTCGGTACACGTTATATAGGTTGTACAAGTGCTTCAGTCAGTTGAGCACTGAGCTCAGCACCAGAAGTTTGTGTTCATGATCCCAGCAGGGTTCATTTGGCTTTTCATCCTTTCGGGGTGGATAAAATGAGCACTTTGAGGTATGAGGGGAGAGCAGAAGGCTGCATTTACACACACTGCTTGCTACACTGTCACCGTGTCGGTCATTGGACACTTGGCTGTTTAGCTTTAGAAACTGGGATTAGCCCTAAATCCAGCAGAGCACCTCCTACCAATGTATGATGCACATTTTCACACCAACTATCCTTAAAGCATTGCAAATGAAACTGGAAATTTATTGCTATCGGGAGACTTCCATCCAATGTTCCCCCTAAATTTTTTTTCAGGTGCGTGGTCCCTTTAATGGGCTGTGCGGCCCATTCAAAGTTCCGCGCATGCAGGAAATTTCACGTTTGAAAAGCTGGTCCCAGGGTGCACGGTAGACAGCTGCGCAGCTTAGCGGGAACATTGCTTCCATCACACCATTTGTCACTGCATGAGAACCCAGAGCAGGCCTGCGCCATGCAGCCCATCCTGTTTTTAATGTATGTATATGCAAGCACACAGAATGTACTCACAATCTCTAAATATGACACAAGGTGTAGATCTAATTTGTACTAGGAGATGCCAACTTCATGAAAATTGTTTGACCAATCTTTTTTCACTTGTTTATAAACACACATGATATAAAATACAGTGAAATAAGTCATTGCATCACTAGAGTGCAACATCATGAAAATAATGCATGGCACTTTTGGTTGTTTTCCTGCTCCAAATACATAGGAACAGGAGCAGGCCATTCAGCCCCTCGAGCCTGTTCCGCCATTCAGTTAGATCAGCGGTTCCCAACCTTTTCCTTTTATGCGGACCACTACATCGTCATCAAAAGCTTTTGCGGACCACAACGTCAGCAAGCCGTTTAAAACATTTTGTGAATAATATCACAACTTACCTCTGGCACTATTATTACCCTTCTCTTCACTTGCCATGTTAAATGTGAAGTTGTTCTTCGCCATTCAGTTGCAGTTTTTACACTCTTGTCTTGCCTACTGGTTTTGAAGCCGCCTGAAGTCTGTGCCATTTACAGTCATGGCCTTAAATCCCTTTTTCTCTTCTGGATGAATTGTTTGTTAGTTCGGTTGAACCAGGCTGGACTGTAATGACGCTCCGTGCCTTTGCTTTGCATGGGTACACGTTGATCCATTGCATTCAGATTCACCTCTTTGAAGGAACTCCATAGAATAACTACAGCAACAACCTCCACATCTAGTTTAGACACTCCCCACATTCTATCTGTCCTGCCGGCCAACACCTCAAACCCTTTTGTTTCGGTGGAACCCATCAGGTCCCTCTATTCCGAAAGCTGTAGCACTGTTTCATGAAACGAACCCCTGTTCGTGTCGTCACAGGCAAAGCTCTGCCCGAACCAAACTCCCACAGTCACAGGATTAGAATGGTGGAGGCCGGCAGATTCCCCTTCAATGTTGGTGCAATCATTCTTTTCACAATTAAGTGCTCTTTTTCTGTTGCTTTCGATTTACATACTCGTTTTTATCGAACAGTGATTATTTTCTATCGGAATCATGTTCAAGGGATGCGGTGTGTTCATTATCTGTACAATAACTCTGTGACCCAGTGTGAGAAGTAAAACACAAACCGCCCAGCGTGGGGCTCGAACAATCCGGACAGCTTTTATCACAGTTGTTTAGAGCGTGGTGCTAATATCGCTAAGGGCACGGGTTTAATCCCTGTACGGGTCATCAGCAGTTTATTTCTTACTTTTTCGGTTTCTCCTGACATTGAAAATCCAGACTTTACAAAAAATCTACACAAACTGTCAGGGGGAAATTATTTTCAATAACATCCATTTCACCTTTGCACTGGGCGAAGCAACACATCTTTCTGTTAATTTGTCTTTCTTCGGTTTGCTGATAAAAGTTTATCTCGCGGCCTGATCCCTCTGTGGGATCATAAGAGAATATTTTGTTCTTTAAAAAATGCCCCGCTACGAATCGAACCCAGGCTCTCCTAATATACTAAACAGGCGCTTTGACCAACTAAGCCACGGAGCCAACTCACGGCTGAAACTTCTTTGCTCCCCTCACTGATATCTGGTACCTGTGGTATCGCGTTCCACATTCCAACCACTCTTTGCATAAACAAGTTTTTCCTGATGTCCCTACTGGATTTATTATTGAGGATCTTATATTTATGACATCTAGATTTACTTAGTGTGACTCGAGTACTGGCGGCTGCGGTTGTCTAAAGCCCACTGTCAAAGACCCACACTCCGTACATGCACACCTGAGGTTGTATAATAGTGGGGACACTGGTGAAGATTGTTGAATTGAGGGGGCACTGGTTGGGTTTATATGATAGAGTGGAGCAGTACTTGCCGTTGTGCGGTAGTGAGGTGGGAAATATTTTGGTGAATTTGTCTGGAGCTGATTTTTCAGCCCAGTTGATTTGCTCCTTCCAGAAAACCAACCCGCCCTCCATCACCAGCAGGTTTTCACTTCCATCAGCTCATCCCCAAAACCCAGCTTTAAACAGCAAGAAAAACACTGGAACCACACGGCGGGTCATTCAACATCTGTGGAGACAACAGACACATTTATTTTAGGGATTTGGACCATTTTTTCACGGACCACCTGCAGTACCCTCGCGGACCACAGGTTGGGAAACACTGAGTTAGATCATGGCTGATCTGTATCTCTACTCCATTTACTCACCTGTGCTCCACATCTTTTGGATACCCTTATCTAACAAAATCTAGCCATCTCAATCTTGAAAATTTCAATTGACACAAGATCCACAGCCTTTTGGGGGAAAGTTCCAGATTTCCACTGCCCTTTGTGGAAAAAGTGCTTCCTGATTTCACTCCTGAACAGCCTAACTAATTTTAAGATTATGCCCCCTTGTTCTTGATTTCCACCCCCCCCCTCCCCTTCAGAGTTTCTCTGTATATACCAATTGAATCCCTTTTTATAATTTTAAAGACCTCGATTAGATCACCCCTCCACTTTCTAAACTCAAGGGAATACAAACCAAGTTTATGCAATGTTGAATGGGCTCTCCTGATAGTTCAGTGGGGGAAATACACCACCCAGTGTAATACTAAACCATACAGACCAAGTCTCAAGTCTAGCCTATGTTCTGGCATCTTGACAGCAGTGGGGGCAGTTCACCTGGGCTCCGCGTAACTCCCAAATTCTATTCAGTCACTCACTCTTTCTGGAAAATATATGGACGCCAAATGAGGGCCAACATTGTCGAGTAGTCTGTAGATGCTTACTACCCGAGCTCAAACATCATGAATAAGTGAGGTACTGAAGTGCTGCTAATACCTGTAGGACCGTACTCCATCATGAGGCAAACAACTTTCCTGCTGATCGGGAATTGCCTGGAGTTGTCGTCGTCTTTCGGATGGCAGTAGCAAAAGCAAGTCAAATGTCAGTATCGAAGTTGGATATCCAGGCCGAAGCTTCCGGTGTAACAGCGTGGACATCTTGTAGGCTGCCTGCGAATTTCCTCTGAGGGCAGTGTGCAATGATGTGCTCCTGGGTCTGATCAGGAGCTCCACAGTCGCATGATGGGGATGCTTTAATCTTCCATCTATGGAGATGGTGGCAGCATCTACCATGACCAGTTCTGAGGCGGTTGATGGTTGTCCACTGTTTGCGAGGAAGGTTTGATCCTTCAAGTTGTACTGTGGGGTCCTCGATAAGGAATCCATTCCGTATGTCGCAGTTCTTCCAAGCATTTTGCCATCGGTCATCGAGGCTGAGGGGAGATCGCTGAAGGGCTTCAGCGACTGTCCAAAATGGCCTTCTAGATTTGAGACGCGTTGGTGGTAGGTTGTTCAAGTCGGCTTGGATTGGCAAGTCTTTGCTGGTGCAGCGGTTGTTCTCTGGAGACTGCATATTCACGGCGTAGATGTGGTGGTGCAATATTTGCAAGCACGGGCAGCCAAGGTGTTGGTGTCGATAATTCTCATAGTAGAATTCAGCTGGACATTAACGGATTTGACATGCGGACTTGATAACCATGCCGGAGAGCAGTACTCCGCTGTAGAGTACACCAGGACGAGTGCTGCCTTATGGAGGGTTTGAGCATCTGCTCCCCATGTGGATCCGGCGAGTTTCTGGATCAAATTGACCCTACTCCGTTAGTTTCTCCCCAAGGTTCTGGAGATGTTGTCTATATGACAGGGTGCGACCAAGCGTGACTCCTAAATAGGAGGGTTTTTTGGCATGGTTTACCTCTGCCACTAAAGGAAACTTTCAAAGCTTGGTTTGCTTGATGGGTGTTGAGGTGGAATGTTGGTGACGGTCTTTTGCGGGTTTGGCAGAAGTCGCCATCGGTGGAAGTAGGCCTCCATCCTCTGTAAATCACTGTTCAGGGTCTCCTCGGTGATGGACAGATTCATGTTTTGCGTGGCCAAGGCAGTGTCATCAGCGTATACGAACTTGTGGGACTCTGTTTCAGGCAGGTCATTGGTGTAAACGTTGAATAACATGGGCACCAGGACAGAACCCTGTGGAAGTCCGTTGTTCAATGTCCTATATCTGCTCTTCTGGTTGCCAGGGTACACATGGAAGTGTCGGTTGCTAAGCATGGAGTTGAGAAGATGGATCGTTGTTCTGCAGGGTAAAATGGTGGAGAGCTTGAAAAGCAGCCCGTGCTTCCAAACTGTGTCATACGCCGCTGACCGGTCCACGAGTGCTACGGCGGTCTTGAGCTGGCGCTGGACGCCTGCTTCGATGTGTGTTAAAGCTACCACTTGGTCACAGCATTTACGGCCACTCCGGAAGCCCGCTTGCTCCTTCGGAATGGTTGGCTCGATGATGGGAGCTAGTCTGTGGAGTAGTAACCTCTCCAGGAGGAGTGCCTGGAGTTAGGTCACAGATCAGCCATTTGAATGGCGGAACAGGCTTGAGGGGCTAAATGGCCTACTCCAGATCATCTGTTCCTATGTTAGACACAGAGTAAAGTGCTCTCTTTGTGACAAGGTGGGGCAGTCATACTGTAGCACTGTCCAGAAACCTCACATGGTTTTACTGTTGTAATGCAGTACCTAATGATACAGATGCTCTTTATAATGGACGAATTGAAGTCAGGAAAGAAAAGAGAGAATTTGAAATTATGCAGTGATTTATCACCTCCCTCAAGATTTCCCAAGGCCCTTCACTTATAATGAATTATTTTGAAGTGCAATCCTTGATGCTATGTAAGCAAATGTCGTAGCCTTTTTTACACACCGTAGGGCCCCACAACTAGCAATGAATGAATGATCAATTAATCTATTTTTAGTTGCATTGGTTGGGGGAAGAATGTTGGCCAGGACATCTGGAGAGAAGAAAATGATCTTGGAATGCAAACTTTTTCATTTTTTTTTTAGTTAACAATTCAAACTGAACATCCTACTTTCAGGATAGTTGGAGGATATGACATTCAGCCATCATGGAATTTATCAATGGGTTATACCAACTTGACCTTAATTCAGTACAAAATTAGGTTAATTAGAAAAAGGATTTCTTCCAGCTCAAACCAAAATACCTCATCATTATGGTTCGGAGATGATCTATTAATGCTAATTTACATGTGCAAACTAGGTTAATCAGAAAATGAACTTTCCCCATTTTGCACCATTTCCCCAGCAAACACCCACTGGTTCATTACTGGCATTACCAGCAGAAACTGTTATTGCACAATTTTGATATTTTATCCTGTGCAGGTGAAACGCAGTTCAGTGGCAATCATAGTCATAACGGCACAGAAGGAGGCCCATCGAGTCCATGCCGGCTCTCTGTAGAGCAATCCAGTCAGTCCCATTCCCCCGCTCTATCCCCGTAGCCCTGCAAGTTTATTTCCCTCAAGTGCCTATCCAGTCTCCCCTTGAAAACGTTGTGTGTCTCCGCTTCCACCACTTCCGTCGGCAGCGAGTTCCAGGTCCTCGCCACTTGCTGCGTAAAAAAGTTTTTCCTCACACCCTACCCCCCCTGTATCTCTTGCCCAAAACCTTAAATCTGTGTCCCCTAGTCCTTGTACCATCAACTAGTAGGAACAGCCTTTCCCCGTCTATCCTATCCAAACCCGTCATAATCTTGTACACCTCTTATCAAATCACCCCGCAACCTCCTTTGCTCTAATGAAAACAAATCCAGCCTGTCCTTGCAGCTAAGATCCCCCATCCCCGGAACCATTCTGGTAAATCTCCTCTGCACCCTCTCAAATGCCTTCACATCCTTCCTAAAGTGTGGTGACCAGAACTGGGCGCAATACTCCAGTTGTGGCCTAACCAGCGCTTTATAAAGGTTCAGCATAACTTCTCTACTTTTGTGCTCAAAACCTCTATTTATGAAGTCCAAGATCCCATATGTTTTGCCAACCACTCTCTCAATATGTCCCGCCACCTTCAGGGACCTATGGCACATTAACTCCCAGGTCCTTGTGTCCCTGCACACACTTTTAAAACTGTGCCATTAAGTGTATATTGCCTCTCCCTGTTCCTTCTGCCAAAATGCATCACCTCACACTTCATATTTTCTACATATTCACTACATATTTTACTGCAATGCCTATTTTTGGAAAGTTTGTTTGGAAATGTAAACTTGGAAATTACTGTGATGATTAGCTCATTCCTATCAAATTCCTTTCTCTGCTACTTTAACAATAGACATGAATCCATTTAAAATAGGTTAATACCTCTGTTCAAATTTGATGAAGTACGTTGAGCTTTCATATAACTTTTCCTATAACATCACTCACTGTAATTTCCAGGTGTCAGCCGTGGCTCAGTGGGTAGCACTCTTGCCTCTGAGTCAGAAGGTTGTGGCTTCAAGTCCCCACTCCAGAGACTTGAGCACATAATCTAGACTGACACTCCAGTGTAGCACTGAGGGAGTGCTGCACTGCCTGAAGTGCTGTTATGAGACGTTAAACCGAGGCCCCGTCTCCCCCCTCAGGTGGATGTAAAAGATCCCATGGGATTATTCGAAGAAGAACAGGGGGGGGCTCTCCCCTGTGTCCACCTGTCGTATGACGGGAAAAGCTTCTAATGGGATGTCTAGTTTGGCTAGCCATTCGATGGCCTCCTGAGATGCTGAGATGAGAAATGCAACAGTTCTTAGTGGGCAGGTTGATGTGATGTGTTTCATGGTCTGGGACTCATGGCCACCGTCGCATTTCGGGCCGTCCCTCATCTCCTGCTTGTGGAGCAGGCGGCTGCATCGTCCACGCCCTGAGAGATTCGGTTGAGTGCTGTCTACTGTCTGTCTTCGAGGGAGGTCGAAGACAGGGACCTCTGCTGTTGGGTCAGTGATGAGGTGTTGATTCTGTGTCCTGGCCAATATTTATCCCTCAACCAGCATCACTAAAACAGATTATCTGGTCATTATCCCATTGCCGTTTGTGGGAGCTTGCTGTGTGCAAATTAGCTGCCGTGTTTCCTACATTACAACAGTGGCTGCACTTCAAAGTATTTAATTGGCTGTAAAATGCATTTGGACCCCCTGAGGTTGTGAAAGGCGCTATATAAATGCAAGTCTTTGTTCTTTCTCACTGTAATTTCCAGCCTCAAACATAACGTTGCAGATCACACAAAAAGAGTAAATATTAAACATTTAACAAAGATAGACAGTATCATTGTTAGTCACAGGTGTAATGGATGAATTCCTGTGTGAGCCAGTTCATAAAATTTGAACTCTATACTGCGGTAATACAGTGCAGAAAACAAATATTGCAATTGTTTTCACATTAGGGAGCCACCACTAGCGTAGTTTTATGTTTGAATATGTTCTTCTGTGAAGGTTGTGGGTTCACACTCCCTTGTGGAATTAAAGATGAAATATAGGCTGCCACTTCACTGCAGTACTAAGGAAGAGTGCTGCTCTCGGGTGCCGTCTTTCAGATGAGCTGTTAAGCCAAAGCTTTTGTCTGCCTGCTTGGGTAGATATAAAATATATCTTGTAGTGTATCCAGTTCGAGTCACACAGACACAAAGAAGACATTCACATGCTGGAGACTGCAAAGAAGAGCCCAATATTGGGGGAGTGGTCCTAGTTATGAAGAAAATCTGCAGATAGTTGGACTCTTCATCCTTGAAAGGAGATGTCCAATAGGTGCTCTGAGGTATACTGTAAATGGTATTGAAAAGGTATATCTGTAAAATTACTCTAAATTGTGAGGGTAGGAAAAGGAGTCTTGGGTTTAAACTATTAAATAGCAAATTTAGGACCAGTTTCTGGAGGTTTTCCTTCATACACACTGGCCAACACTTGGAATGGACTTCCAGGAAACCGTGGTGGAGGCGGAATCCCTAGAATCATTTAAAATGTCATTAGATGCTGCGATAGGGGGAACTTGAGGGTATTCTGGATGGGTGAACTAAGATGGGCAAAATTTAGAATATAAAAAGCCCTAGTAATAGATGCCGATGTTGGTGCTGCTGCTTGTCTCTGTGATCGGGGCTGTGGAGCTGAACCTTTTATAAACATCGACTGTGGGCCACCCTTCGTCGTAGGCCTTCTCTGATATGAATTTCTGACAATGTGAGGTATATAATTGGGCCATAATAACTCAGTGTTGAGATTTTAAACTCCTTCAGGCAACCCCCAAAAATACCTGCAGGATTTGCCTCCATGTTGCCTTCAGGTGACTGCTTACAGTGCAGAGAGAACCATGGCCTCAGTAACAAACTCCCTTGCATTCCTACAAATGAATTCACATTTAATGGTTTACACAGACTGCAGTACTGTTAGAATTGGTTCGAAGATGTTAATCTTCTGTATCGTACAGTCAATGCCATCACTAAGATTTTGGTGAAGTGTAATTATGTCAGTGTGAAATGTCCATGCTACATCCACCTGAGCTGTGAAATATGTCCAACGGTACCATTATAGGGTTCCTCCAAATTTTTGTCTGCAGGATATCATTTTGAGCTACAAAACACATGGGTGGAGTACCAGCAGTTACAGGTCTGTCACTGTTGGTGGTTTAGTGGAAATGCTGAATTATGAGAATCACAAGAATATTCTAACATGGTCACTGAAGTGTGATTTTTGCTGTAGTGTTTTAATACCAAATAAACCCAGAGCCAACACTTAGGAGACATGCTGGCCGGCAGTGAGAAATGCTGAATACCTCCAAGAAGTGAAACTAACCAGATAACTCCGAACAGTGTGAATCATCCCTCATCTTAGCACTGGAGCAAAAAACGTTTCAACAAAAAGAAAATTGATTACAGGTTTTAAGTTTTCATTTTTCTTTACTCTTCTAAGGTGGAACATGGAAGTAGCAAAACTATTTTAAGATGAAGAAATGCAGGGTCGACCTTTAATAACACAAGCAAACCAGTCTTGCTATATGTAAGTAACGGAAGTGTATTCTAAGGATTTATACGTAACCACTTTGTGAATTGTTAAACTTTCACAGTTTTCAAGTCTGATTACAGTGTGTAGCTTTCTGTATTTTTCCGTTTCAGAAGATTTTGTTTAATATATTTGATACTGTTGATATTGTGTTAACCTGTGTTTTGGAAGAAACAAAGCCCTCTGGATGTTCCAGCTTAGTTCCTCTATTAAAATAGGTACTTGTAGATTCTCCCTTCTTTCCGTTCTGCTACAGTATTTGCCTTGACCCATCATTGCTCACCTAGGAGTGTCTGGACGAACTTCGCAATTGTTGCAAGATTAGATGAGTGAAATTGACTTTTACATTTCACTGAAAAGGATGTTCTCTAAGTTTGTGACCATCCTGTGTAGGTGATCTATGTCTTCTCTTCCCCAATTGGTGCATGTTCCAATGTAACCAGAATAATAGATAGCAGATATGTTACAAAATAAATGAAAATTGCTAGAATCGTAGAATGATACAGCACAGAAGGAGGCCATTCAGCCCATCGTGCCTGTGCCGGCTCTTTGAAAGAGCTATCCAATTAGTCCCACTCGTCTGCTTTTTCCTGTAGCCCTGTACATTTTCCCCCTTCAAGTATTTATCCAATTCCCTTTAGAAAGTTATTATTGAATCTGCTTCCACCACCTTTGCAGGCAGTGCTTTCCTGGTCATCTCTCACTGCATAAATGTGTTTTTCCCTCATGTTGCCTCTGGTTCTTTTGCCAATTACCTTAAATCTGTGTCCTCTGGTTACTGACTCTTCTGCCACTGGAAACAGTTTTTCCTTATTTACTCTATCAAAACTCTCAATGATTTTGAACAGCTCTGTCAAATCTCCCCTTAACCTTCTCTCTACTCTAAGACGAACAACCCCAGTTTCTCTAGTCGCTCCACGTAACTGAATTCTTTCATCCCTGGTGCCATTCTGGTAAATCTCCTCTGCACCCTCTCTAAGGCCTTAACATCCTTCCTAAAGTGTGGTGCCCAGAATTGGGGACAATACTCCAACTGGGGCCTAACCAGTGTTTTATAAAGTTTTAGCATAACTTCCTTACTTTTGTACTCTATGGATCTATTTATAAAATTGAGAGGTCGCACAACACCAGGTTATAGTCCAACAGTTTTATTTGAAATCACCAAGCTTTCGGAGCTATCGATTGCTCCTTCCTCAGGTGAAGTAAATTAGATACAGAATCGCCAAAGCATATATAGATAGAGAACAAAGCATGTGTATCTTACAATTGCAGACCACTACTTCACCTGAGGAAGGAGCAATCGATAGCTCCGAAAGCTTGTGATTTCAAATAAAACTGTTGGACTATAACCTGGTGTTGTGCGACCTCTCAATTTTGTCCACCCCAGTCCAACACCGGCATCTCCGCATCATGACCTCTATTTATAAAGCCAAGGCTCCCGTATTTCTTTTTAACAGCTTTCTTAATTTGTCCTGCCACTGATTACTACATTTAAGTTTCGTGTCTACAAATTTTGAAATGATGCCTTGTATATCAAAGAGCATTGGTCCCAACACCAACCCCAGAAAGACACCACTGCACACTTCCTTCCAGTCTGAAAAACAATTGTTCACCACTACACTCTGCTTTCTGTTCCTTAGTCAAATTCTTACCCACACAGCTGCTGTCCCTTTAATCCATAGGTTTCAATTTTGCTAACCAGTCTATTATGTGGTATTTTATCAGACGCCTTTTGAAAGTCCACATACATAACGTCAACCATACTACCTTCATCAACCCTCTCCATTACTTCATGAAAGAACATGATCAAGTTAGTCAAACACAATTTGCCTTTAAGAAAGGCATCTTTTGTTTATTGTCCCATTACCATCTCCCTTTTGCTTTGTACTATCATCCCTTTTGTCATTTAATCTTTCCTGCCTTCCACCCTAGCACAGACCTTCCCTTTTGTTCTTTCCTCCCCTCCCCCCTTTCCCTGCCTCTGCACTTGCTTAACATCTGTTACATCTCTAACTTTTCCAGTTCTGACGAAGGGTCACAGACCTGAAACGTTAACTCTGTTTCTCTCTCCACAGATGCTGCCTGACCTGAGTATTTCCAGCATTTTCTGTTTCTATTTGCCTTTAAGAAATCCTTGCTGGCATTCATTTATTAACCCAGATTTTTCCAAGTGCCAATTAATTTTGTCTCTGATTATTGTCTCTAAAAGTTTCCCCACCATCGACGTTAGGCTGACTGGCCTGTAGTTGCTGGGTTTATCCCCCTCCCCTTTTTTGAACAGGGGTGTATCATTTGCAATCCTCCAGTCCTCTGGCACCACCTCCATATCTAAGGAGGATTGGAAGATTGTGGCCAGATCCTCTGCTATTTCCACCCTTGCTTCCCTCAGCAACTCTGGATGCATCCCATCCCATCCATATGCAGGTGACTACCTGCATATTATCTCTTTTATCCTATCCAATTTCTCTACCACCTCCTCATTGGCATTGGCAGCCTTCTCTTCAGTGAAAACAGATGCAAAGTACTCATTTAGTACCTCGGTTAGGCCCTGTGCCTCCACAATATCATATACTTTTTGGTCCCTAATCAGCCCCACCCTTTCTCTGACTACCTTTTTTACTACTTTTACTATTTTTATGTTTATTAGACTTTTGGGTTCCTTTTTATGTTATCTGCTAATCTATTCTCATGAACTCTCTGCCCCACTTATTTCCTTTTTCAGTTCTCCTTTTGTACTTTCTGTATTTAGCTTGGTTCTCTCTTGAATTATGAACCTGCCGATATTTATTGCCAGCTTCCTTTTTCTGTTTCATTTTAATCTCTATGGGGGAAAAATTCAGTTGGTTGCGCCTCCCGTTGGCGCCTTAAGAGGGCGCTAATGGCGCAAAGCAACTAGCGCCCGGGCGCGGCGATGTTTGCGCCGCTCGCAAAATTAACTAGACATTTTGCGGCGGTGCTAAACACTACCGCCACGATCTCCTGCGCCGGCAGATCGTGACGTCAGTCGAGTGCACAACGTCCCGGTATCGCCCCGGAGCGGATATTGAGTGGCGCCCCCTGCCTTACCGCCTGCCGCTAGCAACGACAGGTTGAGGGGAGCGTTTTGCAGTCAGGAAGGGACTGGGGGAGCGCTATTTCAAGGCGACCGCTTCCTGCCTTTTATTGTTGGTGACATTTTTGAACCACGCATTCTGAGAGAGAGAGAGACTTCTGGAGAGATTCAACGCTGTGTGAAGGAGTTTTGGGTGCTGAGCAGCACTTTGCAGGTTCATTTTGATTTGCCCTTGTATCGATTTAGAAGAGACTGTGGGGGCTGCATTCTGAGCTCTTTCCCTGGGCCTCTCCATTGTTCTTTCCAGCAGATTTGATGTACAGGTCTCTCCAGGCCGAGATTCAAGGCTGCAATGAGCAGGATGTGGATGGAAAGCAAGATCAACCCTCCCCTTTAACAACTGGCCCACGCCATTGTGTGTGTGTTCCATTGCTGACTGACATCACATGAGCTTCGCCAGCGCTCTGAGTTAGCGCCTCGCTCCTCGGCCTTTGCACCTTAAGACAGATGTGAAGCGCCTGATTTAGTGCTCCAATCACCTCCAGGGGCGATAAAAGTCAAGTTTGCAGTCGGAGGCAATAATTAGCGCCAGGCGCCCGGCCGATAATTGCGCCCCAAATGGGGCGATACTGAATTTCTCCCCCTATATCTTTAATCACCCAGGGAGCTCTAGCTGTTGGATGCCCTTCCTTTCCACCTTGTGGGAATGTCTAGTCTGTACCCAAGCTGACGTAAGAAAACTACTAGGCACTTGGTCTAAGCGTTAAACAAAGCTTTAATCAACTGTTTTACAACATGGAGATCTAGTTGTCCTTCACTAGTTCCTGTTAAAGAATGTCCTGAGCAAGCTGGGCCCATGCCCGAGTATTTATACTCTCCCTGGACAGTGCCACCAGCAGGCCGCCCAGTATTATGTCATAAGTCATTTCCCATGAATGACAAGATTCATGTCACAAGCTATCCCCTCTTTGAAGACCTCTTATATCACAAGAAAACAGCTGTGACATTGGAACAGTTACCATGACATCTTGTGTTACTGAAGAAACAATTGTTAGTTTTGTACAACACTATACCAACAAGAATTTTGTGATAACTCTCTTTACTAAATATAATTTGGTAATTATGTTATTATTTATGGTATAAAGTGTTCCTCCGTTTCTGAAATGAAAACCAACACGACTGTGAATTATTGAGTGCAGCAATTACATGAAGAGTTGATAACTCTTGGTAACAGGGAATTTGATCCCTGAATGCTGGGTTGGAAAGCAAACACCTTAAACTCGCTGCTGTAGTGAAATCATCCAGGTGTCTTTTTAGTTTACAGCCTGTGTTGGTCAAAGGTACTCTTCCAGAATACTTGAGTAAATGGCCCTTGGTTAGAGTTTTGTAGTTAAATCATACTAAATCAGGCTTCAATTTATCTGTACATTTTAGAATCTTGGAAAACTTCAGTAAGGTCTCCTGAGTCATTTTTTTTCTCCCAAGTTAAGAATTCTAAGTTGCCTCAGACTTTCCTAATACCTCAGGTGCATAATCCCTGCTATTGGTTTGTTACGTTCCTCTGTACCCACTCTAAAGCCAGTATTTCCACAAAAATTGTGCACTGTCTTCTAGGTTGTGCCAAGCTTGGCAGTCTTTAGCAGTTCATATTGTCTTCCAGGACTTCTGTTCTAATCTTTTTGGCAATACAGCACAGGATGTTGCTTGCTTATCTACTATTGTGTATTAGGCTGATTTGTTTGTTTCAATGAGCTATTCACCACGACCCCAGATCCCTGTCCTGTATTCTGTTTTCTATTACTATATACCTTATATTCTTGCTGCTTATTCTTTTTTCCTAGTGTCAACTTGCAAGTGTCTATATTTAAACATCTGTGATTTGTCAGTGCAACCACCTCAATGTATCCAGATCTCTCTGCAAAATAGGTTATAGGTCTTGGAAAATGGACTAGTTTGACTTTGTGAACTTCACAATTGCTGCTTAAATTTGTAGTATTAAGTTGCCAGCTGATAAATCATTTCAATAATAAAGTTTATTGTTAGTCCCATCATAGAGAAAGATTGTAAGAATTTAATAAATTGTACATTTGCACACTATGGGAATAATATGCTCATGGGCTAAAAGTTTGAAATGATAGATATGACAGGAATAATTGTTTTCTTGGGATAAGTGTATATTTCAAGGTGACCTAATTAAGGTTTTTGAGATTAAGAAGGGAATTACCAAAGTTGATCCAGGCAATTTGTTCACATTGATGGAGTTCAAATACCAAGGGACAAAAGTTAAAAAAATTAGGAAATTAAGAGTAAGAAGGAAATAGTGGTGAAAGTTCTCAATCAAAGAGTAATGGACATTGAAGCTGACGGTGTAAAAGGGTCTAAGAGACAATTTAGGTGTGTTTCTGGAGGAGATTTGATAAGGTGGGTGGTGAGTTGACCTATCAAAAATAGAGAAGAGCTTGTTGGCCATAATGGCCTTTTCTTTTCACAAATTGCACTCTTAATTTGCTATAATATATGGCCACTCATATGATCAGGAAACACCAGTGGCTTAATTTTAAAGTTGTCCCATCCTTACCAGAAATAAATAAAAGGAAATTCTGGAAATCTGAAATAAGCCTCAGCACTTGCTCTTGTCCAACAGTTACGAGGTTCTTACTCTGTGTGGACGAGAGCAGGGACTGCAGTGAGGATGAGCAAACTGACCACAGCACCGTGGTACAGGGAGCCATTCAAGTGGGGGGAGCAAAAATAAATGTGGTAGTGGTAGGGGACAGTATAGTTAGGGGAATAGACACTGTTCTCTGCAGCCAAGAGCGTGAGTCCCGAAGGCTGTGTTGCCTGCCCGGTGCCAGGGTAAAGGACATCTCCTCTGGGCTGGAGAGGAACTTGGAGTTGGAGGGGAAAGATCCAGTTGTCGTGGTCCATGTAGGTACCAACGACAGAGGTAGGACAAAGAAAGAGGTTCTGCTGAGGGAGTATGAGCAGCTGGGGCTAAATTAAAAAGCAGAACCACAAAGGTAATAAATCTCTGGATTACTGGCTGAGCCACGTGCAAATTGGTATAGGGTAAATAAGATCAGAGAGATGAACGAGTGGCTCAAAGATTGGTGTGGGAGAAATGGGTTTTGATTCGTGGGGCACTGGCACCAGTACTGGTGTAAGAGGGAGATGTTCCGTCGGGACGGGCATCATTTGAACCAGGCTGGGACCAGTGTCCTGGTGAATTGAATAACTAGGGCTTTAAACTAAATAGTGGGAGGGAGGGATACGCTGAGCGGAAATTAAAAAAGTCAAAGAAAAATGAGACGGCAAAAGTGCAGGGTAGCGATAGGGGTAATGATAACCAGAGTGTGACAAGAAGGGACAGAGCGTATACACATAAGAGTGCATCAGAAAGAGGGGTCAGAGTAGGGGAAAATGGTAAAAAGACAAAATTAAAAGCTCTAAATCTGAACGCACGCAGCATTCGTAACAAGATAGATGAGTTGACAGCACAAATAGAAATAAATGAGTATGATCTGATCGCCATTACAGAGACGTGGTTGCAAGGTGAACAAGGTTGGGAACTGAATATTCAGGGTATTTGCCATTTCATAAGGATAGACAGAAAGGAAAAGGAGGTGGTGTAGCTCTGTTAATAAGAGATGAGATCAGTGCAGTAATGAGAAATGATATTGGCTTAGAAGATCAAGATGTAGAATCAGTTTGGGTGGAGATGAGAAATAATAAGGGTAAGAAGTCACTGGTAGGAGTGGTCTACAGGCCCCCAAACAGTAGCCACACTGTAGGACAGAGTATAAATCAAGAAATAATAGAGGCTTGTAAGAAAGGTACGCTATAATCATGGGAGATTTTAATCTTCATATTGATTGGACAAAGCAAATTGGCAAAGGTAGACTTGAGGAAGAGTTCTGAGAGTGTATGCGGGATGGTTTCTTGGAACAATATGTTGTGGAACCAACCAGGGAGCAGACTATTTTAGATCTGGTAATGTGTAACAAGGCTGGATTAATTAATGATCTCGAAGTGAAGGATCCTCTTGGGAAGAGTGATCATAGCATGGTAGAATTTCAAATTCAGTTTGAGAGTGAGAAAGCTAGGTCTCAAACTAGTGTCCTGAACTTCAATAAAGGTCATTACAAAGGTATGAAGGCAGACTTGGTTAAAGTGCACTGGGGAAAATATATTCCAGGGTAAGACTGTAGAAAGGCAGTGGCAAACATTTAAGGAGATATTTCATAACTCTCAGCAAAGATATATTCCAGTGAGAAAGAAAGACTCTAAGAGAAGGATGAACCATCTGTGGCTAACTAAGGAAGTAAAGGATGGGATCAAATTGAAAACAAAAGCATACAATGTTGCAAAGAATAGTGGAAGGCCAGAGGATGGGGAAATTTTTAAAAACCAGCAAAGGACAACTAAAAAAATGATAGAGAGAGAAGATAGCTTTTGAGAATAAGCTAGCAAGAAATATAAAAACAGACAGTAAGTGCTTCTACAGGTATATAAAAAGGAAGAGAGTAGCTAAAGTAAATGTTGGTCCCCTAGAGGATGAATCTGGGGAATTAATAATGGGAAACCGGGAAATGGCAGCGACTTTGAACAAGTATTTTGTATCGGTCTTCACGGTAGAAGACACTAAAAGCATCCCAATAATGGATAATCAAGGGGCTATTGTGGGGCGGGCGGGGGGGGAACTTGTTTTATCACTAGAGAAAAAGTACTAGGCAAACTAATGGGACTAAAGGTGGACAAGTCCCCTGGACCCAATGGCCTGCATTCTAGGGTCTTAAAAGAGGTGGCTGCAGAGATAGTGGATGCATTGGTTGTAATCTACCAAAATTTCCTGAATTCTGGAGAGGTCCCAGCGGACTGGAAAACCGCAAATGTAACTCCCCTATTTAAGAAAGGAGGGAGACAGAAAGCAGGCAACTCGACCAGTTATCCTAACATCTGTCATTGGGAAAATGCTGGAGTCCATCATAAAGGAAATGGTAGCAGGACATTTAGAAAATCATAATATAGTCAAGCAGAGTCAGCGTGGTTTTATGAAAGGGAAATCATGTTTGATAAATTTGCTGGAGTTCTTTGAGGATGTAACGAGCAGGGTGGATAAAGAGGAATCAGTAGATGTCGTGTATTTGGATTTCAAGAAGGCATTCGATAAGGTGCCACATAAAAGGTTACTGCACAAGATAAGAGCTCTTGGGGTTGGGGGTAATATATTAGCATGGATAGAGGATTGGCTAACTAACAGAAAACAGAGTCGGGATAAATGGGTCATTTTCAGGTTGGCAAACTGTAACCAGTGGGGTGCTGCAGGGATCAGTGCTGGGGCCTCAACTATTTACAATCTATATTAATGACTTGGATGAAGGGACTGAGTGTAATGTAGCCAAATTTACTGATGATACAAAGATAGGTGGGAAAGCAAATTGTGTGGAGGACGCAAAGAATCTCCAAAGGGATATAGATAAGCTAAGTGAGTGGGCAAAAATCTGGCAGATGGAGTATAATGTGGGAAAATGCGAGGTTATCCACTTTGGTAGGAAAAATAAAAAAGCAAATTATTATTTAAATGGGGAGAGATTACAAAATGCTGAGGTACAGAGGGATCTGGGGGTCCTTGTACATGAATCACAAAAAGTTAGCATGCAGGTACAGCAAGTAATTAGGAAGGCAAATGGAATCTTGGCCTTTATTGCAAAGGGAATAGAGTATAAAAGTAGGGAAGTCCTGTTACAACTGTACAGGGCGTTGGCGAGACCATACCTGGAGTACTGCATACAGTTTTGGTCTCCTTATTTAAGGAAGGATATACTTGCATTGGAGGTAGTTCAGAGAAGGTTCACGAGGTTGATTCCGGAGATGAAGGGGTTGTCTTATGAAGAAAGGTTGGGCCTATACTCATTGGAGTTTAGAAGAATGAGAGGGGATCTTATTGAAACATATAAGATTCTGAAGGGGCTTGACAGAGTAGATGCAGCGAGGATGTTTCCCCTCGTGGGGGAATCTAGAACTAGGGGGCATAATTTCAGAATAAGGGGGCACTCATTTAAAATGGAAATGAGGAGGAATTTCTTCTCTGAGGGTCGTGAATCTTTGGAATTCTCTTCCCCAGAGAGCTGGGTCATTGAATATATTTAAGGTGGAGATAGACAGATTTTTGAATGGTAAGGGAGTCAAGGGTTATGGGGAGCAGGCAGGGAAGTGGAGTTGAGGCCAAGATCAGATCAGCCATGATCTTATTGAATGGCAGAGCAGGCTCGAGGGGCCAAATGACCTACTCCTGCTCCTACGTCTTATGTAAAACCAGAAAAGACTAGATGTTCACAGCAGCTCCGTTCTGACAGTGTCTGCACCAGAAATATTTAACTACCTTTTTTTCCTGATGCTGAGGGACCTGCTGTGCGTGTCCAGCTTTTTCTATTTTTCTTGTGTATCTATACGTATTCTATTGATCTGGAATCTGATGTATATATCGTAATATTGCTGAGGACACGAGGAAGCCTAAATGAATTATTTAGAGCTTGCACAAAAAAGTCGCGGCTGCATTTAATTTATCTTACGATTCGGTCTCTTCTTGGAAGGCCAGCTGGTGAATTTTGGCTCGCCTTTGTACCAGTTACAGAATAGCTAGAATTTATGCAAAGCCAAAATTTTTTAAGTAATTGCTCATGTGTAGATACCACAAAGTTGCAAATGCCATTATGTGGTAACTACATATGACCAATTATTCTGGTGTTTACCACAAGTCTCTGAATCACCCATGATGTAAACTGGTCGAATTCAAAACACAAAGAACCAGATCACCATATGGAGCTGCTTCCACCGGAAGTGGTTGCATAATATAAATGGGTTTATGTCTTCTGAACTCCTGGATATGTTATTGTCTTGAAACATTTCTAAAGATCAGTTATGCTAGAATTATTTTTCTATATGTGGAGCATGGTAATTCACAGCCCACAGGATCTGCCCTGCTGCGAGAATAATCCGGGATGATTGCAACAAAATATTTTTCTCTAACATGCGCAGAGGTTTTAAATGCGCAGTTTAAGGAATTAATAATATGTTAGATCTAATATTCGGAGTGTGGTTTTGAAGAAGGTTATATACCCAAAACATTGCCTTTTCTCTCAACAGATGCTGATTGACTTGCTGTGTGTTTCCAGCTTTATTGGTTAATGTTGAAGCAGATAGAGTGCTGGCTATTGAGACAAATCAGTAGAGTACTGATTGGGGAATGTCATTCTGAAACAATATACACTCTGATCAGATGATATCTTAAGTATTATGTCCACATTTGGTTACTGAGACAGAATTGAAACATTCTAGTCCTGGAGCAATATGAAGAGCTATGGGATTGATTTCTACTCCAGAGGATAAAGTCATGAAGGAAGTCCAGAGATACTGAGCAACTTAGGCTTAAAGAGGTGAACCAAAGGGCACTGCCTAGAAGTATATAACATAATATAAATGGTATAGAAAAATCAATCCCAGTTACTACTACAGTTAAGCTATGACTGTTTCAGAACGTAGGAACAGGAGTAGGCCATTTAGCCCCTTGAGGCTGTTCTGCCATTCAATTAGATCATGGCTGATCTGTACCTCAACTCCATTTAACTGCCTTTGTTGCATATCCCTCTATAACCTTACCTAACACAAATCTACCGATCTCAGTCTTGAAAATTTCAATTGACCCAGCAGCCTCAGCCTTTTGAGGGAAAGAGTTCCAGATTTCCACTACTGGGGGTGAAGACAGGATTCAGTTGTAATGCTCCATTCCCCCTACAGTTGAATAGACTTCTAACAATTAAGGGTCACACACACACACTTGTATTTGTGTAACACCTTCAATGTAGAAAACACTTGAAAAATGGCCACTTGGGCAAGGTACCAAAGAGCTGTGTGCATCTGTGGAATTGTACCCCTGCAAGGATTCAATGTTCACAGGGAAAAGAGGATGGAAAATTGATAGAAAAAGGTTTGCGTAGTTGGTGGGGTGGGGAAGACTATGAAGCTGCCCGGTAATGATGCTTCTGTGTGCAGCAGTTTACTATATATTTCTGAAGAATAGAGATACTACAGCATTTGTATCTGTAATTTAGAATGTCAATTGAAAAGACCTGACATATGACAACAAAAACAACTTGCATTTAACGTAATAAAATGTCCCAAGATGTTTCACAGGAGCGATTATCAAACAGAGATATTAGGACAGGTGACCAAAAGCTTGGTCAGAGGTAGATTATAAGAAGCGTCTTAAAGGAGGACCGAGAGTTAGAGGTTTAGGGAGGGAATTCCAGAGCTTAGGCACCAATGGTAGAGCGAAGAAAATCGGCCAGAATTGGAGGTGCGCAGAGATCTGAGGGTTGTAGGGCTGGAGGAGGTTAGAGATGGGGAGGGACGTGGAGGGTTTTGAAAACAAGGGTGAGAATTTTATAATCGCCAATGTAGGTCAGCGAGCACAGGGGTGATGGGTGAGCAGGACTTGGTGCGAGTTAGGATACAGACAGCAGAGTTTTGGATGAGCGTGCAAGGTGGGAGGCCGACCAGGAGAGCATTGGAATAGTTAAGTCTAGAGGTAACAAAGGCATGGATGAGGGTTTCAGCAGCATCTAAGCTGAGTCAGAGGCGGAGATTGGCGATGTTAGAGGTGGAAGTAGGCAGTCTTGGTGATGGAGAGGATATGGGGTCGGAAACTGAGCTCGGGGTTAAATAGAACACCAGGGTGGCGAACAGTCTGGTTCCGTCAAGACAGATGATACATCAGTATCGGAGGTATCAGCCAAGTATGATATATTAGATGCAGTTTCTCCAATTATTTCAGTTTCATAGGTCTGATGGGAAAGTATTTCCAAAACACCTTGGGGCGATTTTGCCAATGGGGGCGCATTGGAGGCGGGACTGCTGCTTGTCTGGTCGATGTCCCACCTCCATCGATTTGTGGCCAACCCACGCTATTTTCCCTTGATTGACCTTGTTAAGCTCGCCCAGCGGGCTTAGCAGGCCAATTAAGGGAAAGCCGGTTACAGAGAACGTCAGCGTATGACGTTTCATCTATCAAAAATTTTTAACAGATGAATTGTTATCGTTTGACAGCTCTGTGAAGCTGTCAAACACTGACATTCTCTGTAGTTTGATGAGTTCTTGAATTCAAGACTCATGAAACCTCTTTCTTTAGCAGAAATTAGATGGTTGTTGCATTGGAGAATGCAACGGCCATCTGTCATCTCTGCCGCGGAGGTGCGAGACTCTCCGCATCCCCAACTCTTGAAGCCTGCAAGAAGAAACAAAGGTAAGTAAACTTTTACTAACACTTTCCACTTACCTCACAGACTCACCTCTCCACATTTGCACCCATCACTTACCTTCACAGCACTCTTTTGCACCCCTCCGACCCCCAAAGACCCACTGCTCGCCTCGGTGGCCCTGGCGGGGTTCGCAGCCTTCGGGAAGCCCGCACTTGTGTGGGTAAAATGGGGATAATCCTCTTATCTGCCTGTTAACTACCTGTTAACAACAGGCAGTTAAGTGGCTGTAATCCCCTTCCCGCCTCCAAGGAGACGGGACCCCGCACGGGTTGGCTACCCGCCTCCTGGTAAGATGGCACGGTGGGTTGGGGGCGGGTTGGGCACCCGCCCCCAGATTCTGCCATTTTCCCGGCAGTCCCACCTCCATACCCGCCTCCCCAGGGCTGGCAAGATCGCGCCCCTTGTCTTTGCTTCCCCTCTTATATTTTTTTCTCCATTGCTGTAAACCAGTCTTTCCTCTACAACGCACATAGCTAGGTCCTGTTTATAGTTCATATTGATCCAGTCTATGTAATATGGGATTGTTAGTCATTGAAATATTGATTAGGATAGGTAAAGGATTTTTAGTGTAATGAGGTCAAGAATCAAAGCTTTCCTTTCCTTTCAGTGGCCCTATTTTAGGTTATGGCTTTGAGCAGCATTGGGACAGGAAGCTTTTCCCTCCGCCGACCGTATAGCTAGTCGTAGAGGTAAAAAGATCATTGCAAATACTGGAATTAAAACACAAAATGCTGGAAAGGCACAGCCGGTTGATTAGCATCTGAGGGAGAGATGGGTTATACTTGCAATACTTAGAATACTCATTTTTCATCAGTACAATTGGTAACCTAGCTGGTTTTGTAGTTTTCCCAGGACACTTGCCCAATTACAAGTGACCATTACAAGAGTGTAGCCACTGAATCACCATGAGAAATGCCATTAAAATTACATAGTATTTACACTACAAAACAGGCCATTCGGCCCAAAGGACCATGCCGGTGTTTATGCGCCACATGACCCATGAACTAGGTTTGTCAGAATATCCACTAGGGTAATGTAAATCTGACATGCCTATTGGCACTGCAGTACATCAAGTTCTTTGTGTGCCAACAATTACCAGGGTCAGATTTTCTGCCAGCTGCATAATGTGTCAAAGCAGCCTTAATGCTTCTGCCAGGAGGTTTCCGAGGCTGTTCATATCGGCAAACTATCCATTCCCATGCATATTCTAATATATACTTTAATATTGAGATACTCCCA
This sequence comes from Squalus acanthias, assembly GCA_030390025.1. NCBI lineage: Eukaryota > Metazoa > Chordata > Chondrichthyes > Squaliformes > Squalidae > Squalus > Squalus acanthias. The sequence continues at coordinate 18,649,834 of CM059431.1, read as the reverse complement.
TACTTCATATGGGTTACTTTTTCCAAAACTAAACTATAGCAATCGCAATGAACCTTCTTGGGTTCTCAGGCACTCAACTTAAACCTACAGAATCCCCAGTGCCATAAGCGGCAGCTTTACCAAAGATCCAGGGCTTGAGGATTTATTGCATACATGTTACTTACTTGGTCAGCTAACATTAGAACAATTTTCATAGTGAACCTGCAAAAACAAAAGTTAAACAGATCTTAAAGGCTAGGTCCAAGCAAGTCCATAACTAGTACTAGATACTCGATCTAATTTATATTTATGTTCCAGATAGTGGTGGTCTTCATGCACACAAACAGCACCTGAGAGCTTTAGGATCATAGCCGGGATTTTATTAACCTCGGCGGGCGACTCGGTGGCTCCATCCCGCTGTCTGAAATGAATTTCCCTTGATTGGGCTTGTTAAGATTTCCCGGCCAATTAGAGGAAGTGGGTCTGGTGACTTCATTTGATGACTCGTCATCAGCCGGTTTCCTTAAAGGAATCATGTCGAAATTTATTTTGACATTTGTGTTGTCCGTGTTCTATAGCATTGAGGTGCTGCAAACACTGACAATGATTGCCAAAGGTACAGGGCTGCACCAAAGCTCTCCCACGACTCCCTCCATTTGGAGGGAGTTACAGCACGCAGGGAGGTCCTCTTCCCTTCCCATGGGCAGAAGAGACCTCCCCAGGAGATTAACATAGCCTGGTTGCACATTGCATAGGAGGACACAAGCAGGGATGTGGTCAGGGGGACCTGGGTGCAGTGCCGCAAACGTTTCAATGATCTCCGTCGATCATGAAACGTTAGTACAAAGCCACACTCAACCTCATCCTGCTGTGCCTCTCATCACATCCCCATCACTCTGCCTTCCCTACCCTACTCCTGCACATCCTTACTCACACCAACTTACCCTGCATCTCCACCCATCCCTCTCTATCTACATTATCACATCCCCATCTCACTAGCTACCCCTCACACTCACCTTCATCCTAGTGCAATCATACCAACTAACTTCACACAAGGGTAGGCACTTGGGTGTTTTATGCAATGCTCATGTAAAGTTTCTGTTAATGTGGTGTCAAACATTGAAACCTTTATTTTCAACACTTTGCGTTCTTGGACAGATTTGTGTGCACCTTTGGAAGTGGCTTAGTGAGTTGCAGTGAACGGTGAGACATAACGGTACCCCCCACAATGGTGATGAGTGTGAAAGGAATGGCTTGGGCATTGTAGGGATGCTTTATGGTGTTGGTGTGGGGTGGTGCCAACCTGGCGCATCATGTGGCAACCAGGGTGTACAGCGTCAAGTGAAGTAAATCTGGCCATGGTGAGGCCATCCCTGGTGACCTGGGCAGCAATGTGGTCGGGTGCTGATGCCATCTGTCCTCTGCAGCATCAGTTGATTGCAGAGAAAGTTGGTGGTGTTGGTGCTGCTGGTGTTGGGGCTGATCCTGGTGGCATTCTGAGGACCAAGGTGAGAGAGTATAAAGGGCACCCATGCTGATGGAATAGATGGCAGGTGAAGTAGAGATGACAGAAGCGATCTGTCAATGGTGAGAGGTAATGAGGTCAGACTGGATGGAGACTTGTATAAAGACTTGCAGCATGGTGAATCTGTTGTGGAAATGCAGTGAGGAAGAGCTTGAGGGAAGATATCTCTAAGGTGGGAGCTTTTACTTTACATTTGAAGCTGTCAACTCAACAGCTGGAACAATGGCCACTGAATCCCGCCTCAGCTTGACAGACGTGGTCCACAACCAGCGTGGACCTCTTGAGCAAGCTGTCAAATGCAAAAAGTAAGCTGAAAATCATTCTTAAGTGGCTCTAAACAAGCCACTAATTACATGAATTGGGTCCCCCCCGCCGATGCCGGACGGGTCTGCTCAGCAATGACAGACCTGACATTGGGAAAGGCACGTGATGGCGGGTTCACAGCGGGGTCCCGACCCGCTGGAGAAATAAACACTTTTCCCACCCGCCACTGACCGTGCCCGCTGACCCCCCCCCCCCCCCCCCCCCGCCCGCCACAAAATTCCAGCCATACAGTCAGTCTTGAGGCTGAACCTGACTGTTTGCAACCTTGGTGTCCTATTTGACCCTGAAATGAGCTTCCGACCACATAAACGTGGCATAACTAAGACCTCCTATTTCCACCTCCGTAACATCACCCGTCACCGCCCTTGCCTCAGCTCGTCCGCTGCTGAAACCCTCATCCATACCTTTGTTACCTCTAGACTTGACTATTCCAACGCACTCCTGGCTGGCCTCCCACATGCTACCCTACATAAACTTGAGGTCATCCAAAACTCAGCTGCCTGTGTCTTAACTCACACCAAGTCCCATTCACCCATCATCCCTGTGCTCACTGACCTACATTGGCAACGCCTCGATTTCAAAATTCTTATCTTTGTTTTCATATTCCTCCATGGCCTCGACTCTCTCTATTTCTATAATCTCCTCCAGCCTCCCCCAACCAAGATATCTGCGTTCCTCAAATTCTGCCCTCTTGAGCATCCCTGATTATAATTGCTCAACCATCGGTGGCTGTGCCTTCAGCTGCCTAGGCCCTAAGCTCTGGAATTCCCTCCCAAAACCTCTCCCAAGCTTTTGGTCATCTGCCCTAATTTCTCCTTATACAGCTCGGTGTCAATATTTTGTCTTGTAACACTTCTGTGAAGAAAAATGAGAAGTCGCACAACACCAGGTTATAGTCCAACAGTTTTATTTAAAATTACAAACTTTCGGAGCTCCGCTCCTTCTTCAGGTAAAGGTACAGTGAGGGAATCTATTACACAGTATATATAGACCGAGAACAATGTGTCTGCAGAGATACAATCTGTTAGGGAGGCATTACATCAAAGACACATCAGAGTACAGCTAAGACAATGAGGTGGGTCACAGGGGGTCCAACTTCTGTGAAGCACCTTGGAACGTTTTACTACATTAAAGGTGCTATATAAATACAAGTTGTTGTGCTTTATTATGTCTGTAACTGAAATAACTTGACTTGTTTATGGGCTATCAGTATCTGACCTCTTGCTAAGTCCTCTTTGTTTTTTTTGGTTGATTGCACTTTCTTTTCACATGTTCTGTTTGTAATGCCTCCAGTTTAATTTAATCAATGTCTTCTCTTCTAGGTCCCCCTTTGGCAACATACCACAGGCAAGCTACCAGTGCTATGTAATAACAGGGCACTAGATGTGAGCGAGTGGCCTGTGGTGTCTAACTTGACATTTCCCTTTCTCCTTGGCCTCTGCTTGAAGTCAGGGCTTTGCTCTGTGGATACTTGCTAGTGTGAACCTGTCTCCTGTCCTTCTGTGACACCGTTCATGGGTATGCTGCTCAAAATATTTTCTATATATTTTAATAAACTAGACGTTGAGATTTACATCTCGGTATTAATGCTGTCTTTCTTTTTCTGTTCCTTAAAATACATTCCTGGGGTTTATGCTTGAGGTGCCGGTAGCATCTAAATTATCAATAAAGAATTTGTGGCAATGGTGTTACGCACTTAGTCACTGGATTTAAAATTTGCTGATTTACCACAAAATGTAATCTCAATCCTAGTTAATATGAAACAATAATATATTGCTTAGCATTGAACAATGTTAAAATCTTGTGTCATAATGAAATTGATGGATTTAATAGTATTTATTTTGTGGTTAGGAAGATTATTGCCCCCCAAGCCCGATTTGACACCTCCCTTCAAACAATAAGTCTGAAACATTTCTCTTGAGTTTTCTTCTGTTTAGAGCATCTCTGCCTCTTCTCAGGAATGATGCGGAGATGCCGGTGTTGGACTGGGGTGGACAAAAGTGAGAAGTCGCATAACACCAGGTTATAGTCCAACAGCTTTATTTGAAATCACGAGCTTTCGGAGCGCTGCTCCTTCGTCAGGTGAAGTCACCTGACAAAGGAGCAGCGCTCCGAAAGCTTGTGATTTCAAATAAAGCTGTTGGACTATAACCTGGTGTTGTGCGACTTCTCACTCTTCTCAGGAAGGATAAGAGAAACAAGACCACAGATTATCCACAATCTTACTGTCAAGTGCTGCTTTCTTTTCCTTCCCCATTCTCCTCCCCCCTCCCCCCCACCCTATTGCTACATCTTTGTTGTCCTTTCTCTTCAGAGACCAGATACCAAATGTAAGCTCTTTATTTCGACTGGCATTAAATTGACAGCAAGACCAATTCTTTTGAAACAATTTGGAATAAGTTTATTAAACACACACTCATGCACATCAAAACAATAGCCTACTGGTATCCTATCGACTCTACTCGATTACAACAAGTAAGGTAATGGGTTAGATTTAAACAGACTTGTACTTCACTGAGTCAAGCAATGCACGCGGCCTTTTTCCTTGCTTCTTGGTCTGGTCTGTAGAGGGAGGGCTTCCTGCTTTTCCACGTGGTCATCCAGAGAGAGCGCGAACCTTTGGGTTCCTTATTATATCTTTTTAAGTCCATTGTCTCTAGTCTAAATTGCTAAGACCCCAGGGTTGGATCTTAGTTTCATGGCAGTTCTTGATTGGCTTTCCTTTGAACATGTGTCTGTCTGCAGTGCCATTTCTTGATTAAGTTAATTGTTTGTTAACACCTTTTAATGCCTCTTGCGTTTCAATGGCGAGTTTTGATGGGTTTTCGATGCTGTCTCTGTGGGGGTTATCCTGTTATGCAGGTTTCCTTTGTTAAGTTTCGCGCCATTGCCTTGAGCTCCGCTCCCAGGGAGAACAATACACATCAAATTCATCTTTATTACATACATCTTATATTAATAGTCTTGAGTCCATCACACATACAAAACATATATTTTTATTCTTGCAGATTCCCCGCCTTGAGGGGGAAATATCCTTATTGACCCCTCATTTGGTTTATCTCCTCCGGGCTTGCATATGGTGGTTTAGTTTTCTAAGGAGTTTTCTCAGGTAGCAGATCATGATGATCCCCACCACTACAATTATGGCTTGTGCCAGTATCATAAGCATTGAGAGGGTTCTGAGCCAGGGGTGTTGTCCTACATTATACATTGTTTCCCACCATGGGCTGGCTCCTAGCTTTTGTATAGCTCTGCTGTTTATGGCATTGTTCGGTGTCATCTGTATTAAATGTCTCTGAGGTGGATGACCGCTGTAGAATGGATTTTAAACAGAGAGAGAGGGGGAAGTGGATGGCTAAAGTTATCCACCGCTCTCAGGGCCTCTGCTTGTTCTAGAAACTCTACCCTGAGGTCAGTGATGTTATGAATGCTTACCGGGAGCAGCCGATGGTCCCCCCAATACAGTCGGGGCAGTTGGCGTGAAACAAAAGGTGGGCGTCTTAATGGGGCACTCCTGACTCCCAGGCCTCATCGTCTTGGCATTGGTGGTCACGCAATATGCCCCATGACTCGTGTACGCATACTGGGCCTGATTCAGTCCCCACCTCGTAAGGTGTACGCCACACGCAGGGGGTTCACTATCCAGAGTGAATCCGCAGGCTGGGCGCCCTGGGATTCTCACGTTGCACCTACACAGGTAAGCCCCGCCCCATCAGAACAGCATTCCGTGTTGGGGCTCTCCCAAGTCTGGTCCTTTTTTAATTAGGATCGGTGGGTGGTTGTCATACCCCAGGTAAACCTCTCTCGTCTCCCAATCGACACCACTCGGAACACCTCCCATTCCTGCCTCTTTCTAATCGGGGCAGCCATAGTACCTGCGGGACTAGGCTCGCATCCCCGTGGTGGTCATCCCCTGCTACTCGATAGGACAGTCCGTGCTGTCGGGCTCCCACAGTGTGCTCATGGTCAGTGAACCATCCCTGAATCGTACTGTCATTAACAAAGGACGGAATGCGGTTGTCCTTTAATGTCGTTTAACTCAGCCATAACCTGATCGAGCATGTAGCTCCCATAAATGGCGCACACAATGGCCTTCGAGGTATCCCGTTTGTTGTAGGGGCTAATCGGAGCCTTAAGCGGACCAACCGTGAAGGAGAGTCGACGCGTTACCCGACTTAGCCCGACTGAGCAATAAAACTCAAACACCAATTTACACGGTTAAATGTGGGAGTACACTTTATTCAGAGCGCTCTGGGAGAGAATTGATGCACCCGCGTGCAGTCACCGACCTCTCAGATAAGTCACTCCGGGGCACAGTATTTTATACATCCATCATTGATCACATCGTGCTCACATGAGCGCGTGATAGTTATTAGAATCCAATCAATTTTATGTATACAATTGTTAAGCATGGTAAATAAATTCAATTAACGTCAGGGTACAGTTGATGTGATCAGCCTCGTCTATGTGACAGTGTTATCTCGAGCCCTGTATGTTGTAACGTTGTCTGACAAGGCAGACTGCCAACCCATTGCAGCATGTTAAAGTCCTGTGTCAGCAAATTTAAAGTTCATTAACTGGATGAGTTTTTCTTCTCCGACATTTCTTTAATAATTTTCTTCTCCAACACCGTTCAATAGCTTTGGTGCTGTTATATAACAGGTTAACGTAATCCTGGACCTGTTTAAATAGGCCAGCCTCCTCTCTTATGGACACGAGGTTCTGGGACAGTTCATGTATTACATCCCGTCCCTCTTTATTTGTTCCTGTCAGGATCCCCTTAAGCTGTTTCCTCATGGTTTCACTATGCTCCCACATGCTTTCTATGTCCACATGGTTCCAGGTTGCTGTTGCCGTGTTGGCTCCAATGCCCAGCCACTCCCATAGCTCTCTCTTCTTCCTATGTCTACCCTCTGTCCTGGACATGTTTATCCCTTTCACATCCTCCTCCCCACCTCCTGCTCCCCACTGCTCCTGGGCATAATTCTTTTCTAGGAAGCCTTTGAGGACTTTCCTTACTAATTCATAGTAGAAGGTGGCATACTTTCGGGGGCAGAGATTCTCGGAAGGGGTATGTCCCCGAAATGGAGAATGACTGGCACTATCTCATACCGTACATCATTGTACAAGTGCTTGTATGTGTGTGTGATTACCAACCTGTTTTTCGGACCCTCCTTAAATCCGGGACAGTCTCCCTAGGAGGTATTTTGGCTTTTACTGTTACTCTTGGGAATGATCCAGACTTCATATGTGGTCGAGGAAAAGCCGTATTTATTTTTCTCAAAGCACTTCACCAACCCTTGGTGTCTTAAACTCATCTGTGGCCAGTTGAGGGTCACCCCTCCCTCCTCTAGGTAAGGAATATCGGTGGAGTTGGTCATAATCAAACTGAGGTTCTCTGTGATCCATCCCCGGATCTATATGGCCACCGAACTGAACCTCGAATTGATGTCCCAACAGACCCATTCCATTGGCATACTTAGTACAATAACATCTCCAGCGGAGACCCTCCACTTCCCGTATTTCCAGTGCACCGTCTCTACTCAAAGCACATTCATGACATTCGTAAGTCATGCTGCAGCTCCCGCTTCCCCATCTTCCCTCTGCTTCGGTCGTGGCCAGGATCGTCCCGACAATCATAAGGATCCGTATCATGGTCCTGTGGGAAACAAGATCAGTGTGTGTTTACTCTTTGGCAGTTCTTAACTGGGTACTTAATGCCCTTTTTCCCCGGTAACTGAATCAAATAAACCGCGGGGTTCAATCAGTCTATAATCATATGCGGTCCCACCACCTGGGCTCAAAGGCATGTTTCTTTTTCCCATAATTCGGAATCATTACAGTGTCCCCCACCTGATGCTCAAACGGACGTACTTTCTTGTCAAAGTACCTTTTTTAATTTGTCTTTTTGACTTCCCCAATTTCGTGGCCACAAATCAATTCATCTGATCGGGGTGATCTACCACTTGTTCCAGCCACTTGGAACTACATGGTTCCATTGTCAAGGGGCTCATCCCCGTTTGTATTAGCTGGCCTGGCGTTCTCATGAGTCTCCCCGTCATGGCCTGATATGGGGAGACTCCTGTCGTTTTATGAGGTGTGAACCTCATTACCATTAACCACATTGGCAGCATGTTAGCCCATTGAGTGGGGTGGTCCCCGCACAATTTTTTAAACATTAACTTGAGGGTCCTGTTTCCCCTTTCGACCCCTCCGGATGACTGGGGGTGGTGAGAAATATGTAGTTTGTTTTTTATCCCCAACATTTCCTGCAGGTGGATAAAAATCTTACGGTTAAGTGCGAACCTTGATCACTGTCCACTTATACCAGTACTCCTCACCTACAAAACACATGATTTAATAGTGTTTTTGCTGTCGTAATTGTGGTGTTGGAGCAGCAGGGGAATGCTTTGCTCCATTTAGTGAATTGATCCACCACCATTAGGGCATGCCGAAAATTGCCTTGCGCCTCTGGAAGTGGCCCAATGAAGTCTATCTGGAGGTGAGTCCATGGCCCTTGAGGTGGGGGCACGCTTTGAAGCGAGGCTCGGTTAGTGCACATGCAAGAACATAAGAACATAAGAAATAGGAACAGGAGTAGGCCATTCGGCCCTTCGAGCCTGCTCTGCCGTTCAATGAGATCATGGCTGATCTTCTGCCTCAACTCCATTCACCAGCCCCATCGCCATATCCCTTGATGCCCTTACTAGTCAGAAATCTATCGACTTCTGTTTTGAATATACCCAGTGACTGAGCCTCCACAGCCCTCTGGGGTAGAGAATTCCAAAGATTCACCACCCTCTGTGAAGAAATTTCTTCTCATCTCAGTCCTGAATGGCCTACCCTTTATCTTGAGGCTGGAGCCCCTGGTTCTAGACTCCCCAGCTAAGGGAAACATTCTCCCAGCATCCATCCTATCAAGCCCTGTAATAATTTTGTATGCTTCAATGAGATCCCCTCTCATTCTTCTGAATTCAAGAGAATACAGGCCTAGTTTATTCGATCTGTTCTCATACGACAGTCCCGCCATCCCAGGAATCAATCTCGTGAACCTTCGTTGCACTCCCTCTATGGCAAGTATTGAGGATTGTGTTGCAGGCACGGTAGGCATCGTGCCACATATAGGTTGATTGTTTCCCTCATGGAAGGCCACCAAGCTGTGGATGCTACCTTTATAGAAGGTTACCAGGGCCGAATAGTGCCCTGTCGTGGAGTGGGAGTGGAAGAGGGAGAGCAGTTCCTGACCCACCTCTGATGGAACACACACCACCGGGCAGGCGTATGGCTTTCTTTTGAACATGTCTCTGCAGTGGCTGGTGCCATTTCTTGATTAAGTTAATTGTTAACGCCTTTTAATGGTTCTTGAGTTTCGATGGGTTTTCGATGCTGTCTGTGGGGGTTATCCTGTTATGTAGGTTTCCTTTGTTAAGTTTCGCGCCGTTGCCTTGAGCTCTGCTCCCACGGAGATCCATACACATCAAATTCATCTTTATTACATACATCTTATATTAATAGTCTCGAGTCCATCACACATACAAAACATATATTTTTATTCTTACACAAAGGATCTATAAGGTAAAAGTCTCAGAAATGCAACAGTTCACGCTGCACTGTGGCTTTGTTTCAGGATTTCAAACCCCTAAAAACACCTTCTGTCTGCTTATTCACATAAAGGAAGGGATCTGCGGCTTGAACTCTTGAAGAGATTAAAAATCTGGCAAAAGAAAAAAAGATATTACTCATGAGAAAATGTCAACAAAGGATCAAAGTCCTCGGCACAGTATTAAAACCAGGTCCATGCAGCGAGCTTCAACGTTTGATCTGTCTTCAGATATGTTAAGTTTATCTCTGGCAGGTAAGAAGTCTTGCATACATTTGTATTAAAACCTGTTGCCTGGAAATACATTTTTTTGAGCTCAATTTTTTGAAGTAGCCGATAAAGCTTAGATGAAATAAAACCACTGTGTTGGAATGGCATTTGTGGGGATCTGTAAATATCAGAGTAGACTGTCTAATTAGCCTGTTGGTTAGCTGACTGCATGCTCTCTCTGAAGGGCATTGTCCTGGCTTTGCTGCTTCTATTCCATGAGACTTTACTGGGACTATTTAGTGTTCTTCTTTGAACCCACCCTTCTAACATCAGAACACGTTTTTTTTAATGATAGAAGTACATTTGAGCTTTTAAAAGCTTTAATGTCTCATTTATGAAAATCTAGTCAGCAGGACATTTATAACTAATCTGGTCTTTTAATACAACGCCAGCTGTTGAGATATTGATGCTGTCAAGTCACTTAAACCTAAGTTTGAAAGAACCTTCATCCCTCCAAAAAAAATTCCAGCTGTAATGCAGAATTTCCTCAAAGTTGAATAGATTGAAAACCAGGGCATTTTTAATTTTACAGATGTAGTTGAATGGAGGTTGTTTTCTCATCCAGAAACTGGATGCGAAAGAATTGATAAATTAAATGTTAATTTTCCTTGTGGAATATTTGTCACATCTAGGGCTGTGGAATGAACAATTCTCTCACAATGGCAATGCTGTGCATGGAAAATAAAAGCCCTGCAGTAATTAGAGATGCTGAGCGTTTAACCTGACTTTAACTTGGCACAGTTCCTCTCGCGCTACAACAAATGATTCAGGTCTTTCGATGAATATAGTAATTAAAGATTTTTGATCCTTGATGGTGAATATTCCCTTTGCAGCCAGTAAATTATTTCACTGTAAAGAGATGTAATGCCAAATGAGTAAGATTTGTTTTGTGGTGTCGGCACAGTCAGTTTGGAGTTGACTTATGAAAGAGGCCTGGAAGAGCAGGTCTTCTCTCAACACCATTATGATTGGTCTCTACACACACTTGTGCTTCTTTTGAGTTGGCATCAACTTGTGCGCTTAAAATGGTTAGCTTCAGTGAGCTTCAAACTCTTGTACTAAACCGCTGTATTTAATTTGGATTGGGCTATTCATGGGCTTCCTTTTGAGATTTTTTTAATCAAAAAATTAACTGAATGTAATTCCTTGAGAAATAAATGATGTGTCCTATTTCCCCCCCCCCCCCCCCCTTCATCTTATCCCAGAGTTCAAACACCGATTTCATCGCGTTAGCATCTTACTGCATCAATATAAAAGAAGATTTCTATAAACCTGTACATTTGAGGACAAAACTTTAAGTGGCTCCATCACATTGCTGGATGGATTATATAAGATAAGAATAAACACATTTTTAGAACAGAATATCCCATCCCTTTTTCATACGTCAGCTCCATCATATCCTAAAATCCTATCTCCACAAATCCATTCAGTTGTTTCGTGAATCCATTTGTAACGACTCTTTCAACATAAATTTCAACCTCCTAAATCTAACAGATGCCCAAAATACAAGGCATTACATTAAAAAAAAATTACACAACATTTAATGCTGTTATGCTACTACCTCCCGATTAAATGAGGAAGGATGAGTACTGTCTCACCAACATGAACTTATATATCAGCTTAAATAAAATGAGACCAGAAGGACCTGAACCAGTATTTATCCTCTTTGTTCTTGTCATTTGTGAGTACTAGTTTCAAGCAAGTGGAAAAATTGCGTGCTGTTGGACTGCTTTCTTGTTCCTTTTCGTCTTGTTTAAACGCCAGATTACACACACGCTCAGTTGTCGCAATGCAGGATCAGGTCTTTATTGAAACATCATACTTCACAAATCCAGAGGGAGAGCTGCTTCATACAGGAAACTCTTTATTAACCGGCACTGACGGGACCGGCGTGGTGCCGGTTAATCAAAAAGTCCGGATAACGGAGAGTTATATCTCCCAACGTACGAGAGCCCCGTACACATTGACATGTGCCTGCATTCGGAGCTCCGTCTTCTCGGGGACCGCCAGCTGACCATCTGTCGTGTCCGCTGCCTACCCGGGCTACACGTTCCCCTCCCAATCTACACGCTCCGATACAAGGCAAACGCCTCGGGGGTTTTTTTTAAAGTTAATTTTAAACGAGAGATGAAGGAAAACCCCGGTTACCTACTCAAGAATTTTGCCGGTTAAGAGAGATTTCCGGATATTTGGGTGCCGGTTAATAAAGAGTTTCCTGTACTATCCAAAACCATTGAGAGTTGAGACATCATACTTCACACAACCAGTATGAGCTGTTATACAGTGGTTCACTCCCATATCTTGTACCAATTTTACCTTTGATCACTACATTCAATGCATACCACCAATAAATCATAATATATCAAAGATACCTACAAATGACGACAGAATAACAGCATGAACTAAACAAACATGCACTTAACTCTTCTAATTATTTTATTACCATAAACACAAGTGACCAAGCTAACCTATTCCAGACCATCACAGACATGGCTGAGTGAGCCTTAAACATTCCACCATCCTCCTTTTCTGTGGCGATATCCTTGGTTTAGACCTCCTTACACAATTCATCCCATGCTCAGCAGAAAGCTGTTTTAACTCATTGTGTGCTGGTCAAACAGACAGCCCAGAAAGAACATCGAGGTACTCGGGTAGTGTGAACCCTCGTTCCCACACGTGCTACAAGCAAAATTTAATGGCTCACCGCTATTGGGTTCTGGGGTTATAGAGTCTTGCATCACTCCATGCTCGCCACAGTTATAATGCTAGTAAGAGGTTTTCAGGATGGCAGGAAGTAGCTAATTTTAGTTGGAGCACGGTCTCCTCATTCTGTAGATCAGAGCATGGTGACTCATGATTGGGCGTCGAGTAACAGATCATCATATGTTTCAAATCTCCAAAAATAAAATAAGTTTCACAAGTTTTACAGCTCCCCAGTTCTCTCCTTGTTGTATGTTCCTTGGAACTGGGTTTATTGCTATCAAATGGTAGCAAAACATGAGCCCCTATACATAGAGTTGAAACAAAACTGGGAGAGAGCCAAGAACATTCTATTTATTTTATTTTGGGATATTGCTGAGTGAATAAGGTCTGAAACAGATGCAGTGCCACTGGTATGTTGTTCATGTGGAATTTTATTCACTGAAAGGGTTGAGAGAGAATTTGACAAGGAAGGCCTTTGAAGCACATGCCTTTAAGTATCCCATGTCTGACAGGACATCACACAATCAAACAGTGTCTCACTAAGGGCCAGAAAAGTACCACATTCACAGTGTCTACCTTTTTGGATAACTTCCTTTTTTACTCCTAGATTTATAATCTTTAATTTGTGTCACCTGATATTTGAACCCTCACCACAGTGAACAATTTACTCAGGTCGATTTTTATCAATTTCCTTTGTAATCTTAAAAAACTTTAATTAGATCACTTCAATTTTTCTTTTTTTTAAAAAAAGAAAATAAATCCGATGTGTGTCTGTGTGCACATACGTGCTCTTGCTTTATTTCTGTCTCTATCTTGCACTTTCCAGTAAGGATAGTGGACATGAATTGATACCCTTGCCGATTTGTGTATGTGAAACAAATTGTAGCATCTCTGCCGTTGTTCAGACTGAGATCAGTTAGCACAAACCAGGGATCAAACCCAAGACGTACTGATCTGTTTGGCTCAGTACCACACCAGATAATGCATTTATCAACTGCCTACGGCCATTTCTTGTTACTATTGTGGTATAATGCTAATTGCCAGACAGTTTTAATCGGGATAATGTGTGTGATAAATTAATGAGAATGAACATAACATGACCGTATTGTCTTGCTCATTTTTCCGAATGTAAATTATCTCTCTCTAGCTCACTTAACCTCCTTAACCCAGTGACTTGGAGTCTTTACTGCATAAGCTTTGGCAATACTGCTGGTTGAACGCAGGTCTGGCCTGTGTTATGCAAATCTTGCACATTATAGGACAGCAGGACCCTCACGAAGGCAATATTCGAGCATTAAATTCTTGGAGGACCACTGTCCTAGTGATTTGCTCCCATTGGGTGCTGGGCTTTATCGTAACTACAAATTGTACTTGTGATTCAATTTAAGATTTAAAAAAACTTTGATACAGAATACTTCTGAACCTGGTGATTATGATTTTTAATTTGAAGACTCTAGGTGTTGAAATTTGATTTGCTTTATTCTTTGGTATTATGAAGAACTAATCTACTGACAAACCTGTCTTCTTTTCTAGCTAACAGCCAGGATCCAGATGAACCCATTTTGGAATTTAGTTTAGGTGGGTAGGAGACCGTTTCCTTCATTATTTATTTAGTAAATATACTTGCTGCTATTTTTTAAAAGCAATTAAATCTCTGTACTTCTCTCTCTTCTCCCCTCACTCTTTCTCTTTGTTCAGGTCTTGTTAGGCATAAACCTCCTGCATGCAGGAGGGCAGGTGGACATGCAGGCAAGCTTCTCTTAAGCCTCTTTAATGAAAAGTTGGAGATGCATAAGGCAGGCCTGATGGTTCCTTTTCCCTATGGAGAGGCCCTGAGAAGAGACTTTGTGCCCTCCCTCCTTCCCCACAGCAACACAACCAAAATCAGGAGCTTAGCATCGTGTGAGGAAAAGCCTGGGTTTCTTCATTCTGTGGCACTGAACGTTGGTGCTCCAATATGCAGATCTACCACGTTGCCACATTTAATAATTGTCCTTAAAAAGAGTGCATTTTTAACAATTTATTTTTGCACTTTATGGAATATATATCTGATATGTTGAGTTTTGTGATCTTTGAATTAATGCACATCTAATTTGTTCCCATTCATTTTGCAGTATTTATCAATCTCTATTTAAAGTTAAAATAGATAATGTTGGAAATACACAGCAGGTATACCAGCAGCTGAAAAGAGGAAAGACAGGCCAACGTTTTGGGTGTCGACCATTTGTCAAGAGTCGGGGCTAAACTGTCTTTTTGCAGTGTCTCATTCTGGGAAATGATGGGAAGAGTATCCAATTTTAGAAGCACCTTTATTAGAAGTATTGTTTAATATGGATTCCAATCACCTACTTGCCTCCTTAAATGTAGTTTTGTCTGTTTAGCATAATTTTGGGGGCAAGAATAGCGCAATTTATTTTTTGAAAGCTAAATTTAAGGGATTTTTGTATAATGTGGAAAAATTTTTACTCGAATGTTTAATGATGAACAATTAATATGGTAACTTTTGATAGTTTCCTGAGATTTGCTATCTGTGTATCAAATGAATTACCATTATGTTAATGCTTGTGCTTTTCATTACTGGCACGCAAAGGATAGCCGGAGGAAGCGTGTGATCTCTCAAAAGATTTGCATTTTGTAGGACGAAAGGGTTAAACTGATACAGATTAGATATGGATTTTGCTTGTTATAATATGTTCATCAAACTATTAAATTAAAATGAAATAGTTTCAGCGAAAATTAAATAAAGGCTCAACTGAGAAACAAAGGTCACTGGTTAATTGGGAGATTGCTGTAATGAACAGATACCGGCCTTCATTACAGGTACAGATCAGGAAAGAAGTTGGCAAGAAGTGTGAGATGGGAGCACACTACAAGACTGGGAGATAGTGGTCCATGGAACCACAGACATTAGCAGAACGGTGGGAGGTTATTTGGCCCATTGTGTCTGTGCCAGTTCTTTCTATTGCAATCTAATAATCTCGTTGCCTCCACATATACACCATACCCCTGTATCATCCTCTTTAAATATTTATCCAATTTTCCCTTGGTCATAAGGAACTTTTTTTTTTTAAGTGGTTAGGTGCGTGTGTTACAAAGAGAAAACTCACAGGGTGGTAAGTTGCCGACCTGGAGCTGGAGCTTTGCACTTTGAGGAATGAGAGAAGGACTACTGAAGAAAATAGGAACAGAACCAGTCGTGGTGGCTCATTTGGAGTTAACAATATAGGAAACAATCATAGAGATGTGCACATGTGAGGATCACCTCAAAACATAACAAATGGTGGTTAATGTTCTCGCGCATACCTCCAGTGCTTGGTAAAGAAAATCAGTTCATTTGGAAGACAGGATATAAGCAATGGCTAGCAAATTAGTGTAACAATAATGAGGCTGTTTCCTAAGTAACTACTTCACCCCTTCCATTGCTTCTACCTTTTCCACTTCTGCCAATATTTTGTCAGCATCCACCTCCTTAGTGAACACCGATACAAAGTACTCATCGAGTATTTTAGCCTTGCCCTGCGCCGCTAAGCATATATCACCACCTTTGTCCCGAATAGGCCCCGCTCCGCCTCTTGCTACCCGCTTACTGTTTACATGCCGGTCTTGTTAGGCATACACCTCCTGCATACAGGCAATGGAGAATCGTTTAGAAAATAAGGTCTGCGCCTTAACAGCAGGAACCATGAGACCAGCAAGGAACGGAGAGATAGCTATTGTAAAGCATTTAAACTAGACCGGGGTGAAGAGGGGGCAGAGAGGTATCTGGGTGCCATATGAAACCAATACATGAACTGACCGCTAATGGACTAGAATCCTGATAGTGCTGTGGTGGATGCAGAAATGCGGAGATCAGGAAATTATGCAGCACAAACAATGATTGTATAGGGAAATTTTAATTTTCACAGACTTGGAGAAGCAGAACAGCTCAAGTAGTAAAGGCATTGAGTTTCTAGAATATATTTGGGACAGTTTTCTGGAACTATATGTTTTAGAACCGGCAAAGGAACTGGCCATACTAGATTTCATGATGAGTAACGAAGCAGAATTAGTTAACAATCTGACGGTAAGGGACCATCTTGCAAATAGTGACCTTAATATGATTGAATTTGACGCTAGGTTTGAGGGAGAAGGGTGAGTGTTAAATTTAAGTAAGGCAAACTTCGATGGAATGAGCAGGAGCAGTAAAGTGGGCTGAACTGTTAATGGGTGAACCTATAGACAAACAGTGGGAAGCATTCAAATAAGTACTCCTAAAAGGCAAAAATAGTCACTTGCCTAGCTAAGCAAACCATGGTCAACAAATGAGGTAAGAGACAGTATCAAGCTAAAAGAAAAGCCTTTCACAAATGCAAGGGAAAATGGAAATCCTGTAGACTGGGATAGCTATAAAAAGCAACTAAGTGATACAAAAATAGTAATGAGCTGTAAAAAGGGAATATAAAAAAACTTGCAAGGGATATCAAAGATAACAGCAAAGTTTTTATAAATATATTCAGAAAGAGAGTGTTTAAGAGGAATGTGAGCCTATTGATGTCACATACTGGTGGGACTCTAATGGACAATAAGGAAATGGCATACTTTTTCAATGAGTACTTTGTATCTGTTTTCATAGTGGAGGAAGAGCGCAAAATACCAGTGGTACAAGGCAACTTAAAAATATAAGTATATTGTAATAGAGAAAATAATGGGATTTAAGTTAGAAAAATCTCCAGGACATGATGGTTTCCACCCCAGTGTATTAAAAGGAAATGGGTGAGGAAATTGCTGATGTGTTAGTCATACTTTTCCAGAGTTCTCCAGATTCAGGAATTGTACCTTTTTTGGATTGGCAAATTGCAAATGTCACTCCATTATTTAAGAATGGAGGGAGGAAGAAACCAAGTAACTACCTACCCTTCAGTTGTGGGGATGTACAACTATCATCAGAGACGGAGTGACTGAGCACTTGGAAAAGTATGAGCTGATCAGAGAGATGCTAGGTCAATTGAAATTTGCAAGACTGAGATCGGTAGAGTTTCGTTAGGTAAGGGTATCGAGGGATGCGACGCATAAGCAGCTAACTGAAGTTGAGTTACAAATTAGCCATAATCTGATTGAATAGCAGAACAGGCTCAAGTGGCTCAATGGCCTCGCTCGTGTTCCTATGTTCCTTATTAGTTGCTGTCCAGAGGATATACTAGATGTATTTTAAACAGGGCATATAATGGACATATTACTTTAAGGTCAATGAGATATTTTAATAAAAAATAATTGTTCCCATAGTATTTCAAAGACATGTTGACTACTGTTCCATTAATATAGTCAACATTTAAATGAAAAAAAATCATTAAAAAGTTCCAAACACTGCCGCTTTGAATATTAATGAAAACAAATTTATGCTTTTGATTGATTGTTTCTACTCCTATAGCTTGCAGTGAATTGGTCACTCCCTCCTTGGACCGAAAACCTAATAGTTTTGTAGCAGTAAGTGTGACGACCCCTCCACAAGCCTTCTGGACAAAACATGTACAAACTGAGATTATAGAGGTGAGTTCAGCCATCTGTTGTGATGTGTTGATCTTTTTATCTGATTTGCACACCATAATTACATAGAATTCATAGTACAGAAACAGGTCGGAGTTTATGCTCCACACGCACCTCCTCCAACTCTATATTTACTTGATCTCACCCTATCAACATATCCTTCTACTCCTTTCTCCCTCATGTACTTATCGCGCTTCCCCTTAAATGCATCAATGATAGTCACCTCAACCACTCCATGTGGTAGCAAGTTAAAGATTTCTATCCGGTCATCTCTTTTCTATATAAAAAAAAGAGCCACAGCCTGTTCAACATTTCCTGAGAGTTGTACCATCTCAGTTCTGATATCATTCTTGTAAAAAAAAAAAGTTGCACTTTCTCCAGTGCTTGTAGTTTTTAATTTAAAGTTTGCACTTTTTTTCCACTTGCGCATGTTAGAAAAATTGATTCGTAGTTTTTATTGCTAATGGAAATATATAGTTACATTGATGCCCTTCAATCAGTGCTGTATAACATGCTTATCCTGGAATTGATTCCAATATGAGCTAGGAAGAATAAACTAGCGTTGCACATGTCCTTTTCATCTCAAAGACCACCCACTTGTGCCCCTGCTCAGCCCATCTGCTGCTGAAACTTTCATCCATGCCTTTGTCACCTCCAGACTCGACTATTCCAATGCTTTCCCTAGTCTGCCTCTCACACTCTATAAACTTCAGCTTGTCCAAAACTTTGCTGCCCATATTCTATTTGACTCATCTATCAGCCTAGTCTTGCTGTATTAGCTCCCAGTGTCCAACATCCCCAATTTAAAATTCTCATCTTTCAAATCCCTTCATTGCCTTGCTCATCCTTATCCATATAACCTCCTCCAGCCCGACAGAGCCCTCAGAACTCTTTGTTCCTCTGGCTTCTTGTACATCCCTTTACCCTTTGCCCCACCCGTGCCTTTGTCCCAAGCTGTGGAATTACCTCCCTTAAACTCATAATAACAACAGAAAACGCTGGAAAAACTCAGCAGGCCAGGCAGCATCCGTGGAGAGAGAAACAGAGTTAACGTTTCAGGTCGAAGACCCTTCGTCAGACCTGAAACGTTAACTCTGTTTCTCTCTCCACGGATGCTGCCTGGCCTGCTGAGTTTTTCCAGCGTTTTCTGTTGTTATTTCGGATTTCCAGCATCCGCAGTATTTTGCTATCCCTTAAACTCCTCATCCTTTCCACCCGCCTCTCCTCATTTAAGACCCTCCTTAGAGCCCACCTCTTTGATAAAGATTTTGGTTACTCCTAATATCTCCTCCTTTGGCCGGCATCCATTTTTGTTTGACGACACCTCTGACGTGCCTTTGGATGTTTTTCTATGTTAAAAGCACTATTCAAATGCAAGTTGTTGTAAGTTGGGTAAACCATCAAAAGAATTATAAGTTAAAGTTGATGGAAAGTAAACTTAAAACAATTACATGTATTACAGTAAAATGTCTTTACTCAACTGGATGATGAACATTTATTTAAAACTACCAGGTAAGGTTGAGCATGTTAGGCTGAAGTGCAATTGAAATCAGCGCTGTTGAGCTAAGGTAGGACAAAGTCATTCATAAAAGGAGCTTTAATCCACTGAATGGGCCTCTTCTTGTGCTTTACTATTTATGTTCTTACGACAAGACTTTGGGCTAGAAATTCGGTGCATTTGCGCCTCTCGTTAACGACTTTTTGCCCGGGCGCGGCACCACTAACGACTCCCGCTAAATTCAGCAGGAGTTTAGCGGCGGCAGTAACCAGTAGTGCCCCGCTCCAATGCGCAGACGATGACGACGTCATCACCGTGCACAACGCCCCGTTTTTTTCCCCGCCTGCAAAATTGTCCCGTGCCCCCTGAATCTGCGCCGAGCGATGACAGTGACCGATTCAGGGGGCGGGAACAGAGCGGCAGGAGGCTAACTAAAGGGGAGGTAGTGGACGAGGGGGAAAAAAATTGTCTGACTTACTTGTCGCAGCCCGTTGCATCTTTGAACACGGGGTCCGTGCCGCGATCTGGCAGCCCGGTGCTCCTTGAGTGCCGGGCTGCTGGCACAGCTCCCCGCTCCCCGGTGGTCCAGGTAGGGCCTGGCAGAGTTGTGTGCTTGGGCCCCTTCCTTTTAATGAGGGGGAAGAGCCCTTCCATGCGGCAGCGCTACGTGGCCCAGTGCGTCGCGCTGCAGAACGCACCACCCTGATAGTCGGGGTTAGCACTCCAAGAAGGAAGTGGATGCTTGATTTAGCGCTCCGCTTCCCTCTTGGGACGCTAAAACTGAATTTCATGATCGATTAGCGCCGGGCGCTAAAGTTCGCGCCTAGGCGATGTCGGCACCCCAAAATGGTCGCTACCGAATTTTTCTCCCTTTGTCTTTAGAATTAATGTATTAATTGTTTCCTCCTTTTCATGCAGGGTACCAACAATCCCATATTTCTAAGCAGTGTTGCATTTTTCCAGGATTCCCTCATTAATCAAATGACACAAATTAAACTTTCAGTGTATGATGTCAAGGACAGATCTCAGGGAACTGTAAGTGCTACAATATCTGCCTCTGTTTGTATGTGTAAAACTGCTATTTATTAATATAAAAGCTTCCAAAATCAGATCATGGAACATAATTGCAATTCGGCTCACCATTCTCCCTCTGGTATATTGTATTCATTCATTGACATCATGACGCACAAATTATATGAGGTATTGCATTTTCTGCTGAATCAAAATGGGCAAACAACAAAATATTTGGAAAGATGTTCAGCAGTGAGCATACATTGCGAAAAGAATAATTTTAACATTAACCAAGATTTGATGGCTCAGTGGTTAACGAGATGGTGTAGTATGGAAGCATTAGGCAGAGAGAGTCGGAAGTTCAATTCCTTAGCTGTGCTTGAGTTAGTTGATCTCAATGGAATTGGTAGTTACAGCAGTACAATTGGGCTCCGCGCTTTTGAACTCAGGAGAGGCAGAATCGGTCAATGTTCACGCTCTTGATTGCTGTCTGCTGATTTTGCTATAAAGTTCAAGTACGTGGACTTTGGGTGAGAATGTGATTGGACTTTCTGAGATTGATTATTGTGCTGACACTCCTTGTCTAGGCTCACGCATGAAGAAAGCCCATTTGGGCGAGGTAACGAAAGGCTGCCACTTAATTTTTTTTAAATTAAATACACTTAAAGTTTAAAATTTGAGACCAATGTTATGCTTGAATCAGTATCTTACTGTCAAATGGCATTAATATGCAGTACAATAAAATCTAAAATTTTTGCTTGACTCATCTGCAGTCATTAGTTCCTAGTAAGCTATTGGATTGGGGGAAGGTAACGCTATGGGTATGTACCATTTAATGATCGCCTCTAGAATTGATTTATGGACTAGCCTCCTCACCAGCCTCCACTCACAAACTCCAATTAATCCAGAACTCTGTCCCTGGTCCTTTCTCAAACGCTGTCACATTTGCATCACCCACCAAGCTCACCTTCTCCATGTTCTCTAGTGCATCGACTTCATGTTCATTTTCATAACCCTCCACAGCTCTGTCCCACTAATCCAGGAGTGTAACAATAACACTCCCTTATGGCCTGGATCGGATATTCATCTCTTTCACATGTATACTTCTTCAAACTCTCAGAAGGCAGACCAAACAAACACTTGGTGAGGCAAATCATTAAGCTGCTTTATTTCTCAGCACGTGAACAAATAGAGCAACAGTTTATGATCAAATTCACTTATTACAATCAATACAAATTAACTTCATATCATGATACAAAATAATGAATAGGTCGTGCTTCCCCACATCAGTTGGCATCTTACTATCCTCCAGCATTTCTGACCTTGTCACTTCAGTGAAGACCCTGACGTGAAGTTTTTGTTCACCTATTTGCCATCCTCACAGGATGTTGGGGTTTGGTTCATGACCCCTCCCACTGTCAAGGGGTTGGCCAGAAGAGCTACTAATCAAGCCAGCTCTCGTACCCCCTCCCACTGTCCTTTGCATGAAGCTAATTTCAATGAGAAAAGACATTCCATCCCCCTTTGGTGTGAATATTGTTTGAGAGCCTCTGGGGTGGAATAACATCTCTCCTATGGTTCCCAAATCCTTTTGGTGGAAAAATGGTCGAAAAATCTAGAAAGGTAATGCCTTTGATACAGTATCCCATAACTTCAACACTTATCAATCCAGTCTTACTGGAGAGCTACCTCCAATTTACAGAACGTCACCTGTGCAATATTCCCAGATAAAATCTGTCTTAACCTCACAGGCGCATGAGCTGAAATAGACTATGACCTTCACTTATAGTTGCTGGACTGTAGGGCACAGTCCTCCTTCTGCCTGTTCCCACTGGATGTTCAATAAAAGTTCACAGCTGGGTAGTTGGCAGCCTTATTATTCAGTTAGACTTCCTCCCAGCATTCCTTGTGGAAGCTGATGGATGAAGCCACCAGGCCCTGGAGAGGTGATCATGACTGAGAAGCTGGGCGCAAGAGAGAAGAAAAAATCTCCCCTCTATCTGCTTTCAAAAACTCAATCAATTGGTGTATAATAATTTTTCTGTTAAGCAATGCATCAGCTATTCACCATCTTCTCCAGTAGGTGGCACTACTGATAAGGGAATAACATAAATTGCTCATGTCCAACTTGCAAAAATGTGTGAAATTCTTTTATCTTCGCACTGGTCCTGTAAGATTAGGTTGATTAAATTCCGTAACACACAATATTTAACATCACACATGAGCTCCTTGTAATCATCTAGAAAAGGAACTATGTATCCAGTCGCTGCTGGTTCCCTTTTTTTTGTCCCTTTCCCCTGGATTCTCCTTGTGCACATCATACCTAGTTGAGAGGATCCCTGGCTTCTGTACAGTCTCTGAAAAAAGCCACTGATAGCAGTTAAAGAGCGACGCAGGGTGACTCCCACCAGCTTTTTGTTCCCTCTGTGGAGAACCTTCTGACTTGTGGTACTAAGGAAATCTGACTCTCATTGTAGATGATCACAAGATCTGCTACCACCTCATGGCGCAGTACATTGGAGACGTTGAGCCATTTTACCACCTACCCAACAATCAATCAACAAACAGTCCACAATTTAGCGATAAGAGCTATTTTAAAAAAAAACCAGCTGTTGTCCATTAAGAATTTGCTAGTCAAACCCCAGCACGTTCGAGCTCTTCATTTGGTCTTTAAGAATTCCAATCAACACAGTCATATTGGGCCACAACTTGCTGTAAAAATAAAGGTGAGGCGAATGGCGTTCGCTGTTATTTATGCACAAATTCTACAGTAACTTCAGGCAAGGGCAGATGAGCGGTTAATTGCGGAAATCCAAAGGTTGCTGTCTGAGATGCGGCACTCTTGCTGTCTGGCTCACCATTGAAATACATTGAATGGCGTGAAGTTGCTGTACTAGCGCAGTAGATACGAACTACTGAAAGTTGGAGCTGGTCTGAAATGACGCAAGGAGCACGTTTGAGCCATTTAAGGTCCATGCATATTTAATTAAGCCTGGATTAGCTGTCAGATTCTTTTAAGCCAATAAACCTCTTTGGCACTGAAAATTAACTATTGCAAGTGTGGTGTCTCATTCCTTCAGGTTTTAATTGTTTACTTTTTTTTTTAAATGTAAAATTTTAATTTAAAACTTTAACTTTACCTTTGTCTTTTTTACTCTCTCAACACAATCTTTCTTTCCCTCTCTGTATTTCACTTTCTGTACCTGATTTGGCATTCAATTCGCCCACTCTAATTTACACTTCCTTCTCAGTCCTTGTGCTGTTAATTTCACAATCCTTCAATCTGATTGGTTAAGGAGATACACGGTTGCTTTCCCTGTTCGCACAGGACATAACATAAGAACTTAAGAAATAAGAGCAGGAGTAGGTCATACTGCCCCTTGAGCCTGCTGATCATTGACCTCAACTCTACTTTCCCGCCCAATTTCCATATCCCTTGATTCCCCTAGAGCAGCGGTTCCCAACCTTTTCCATCCCGCGGACCACTTCAACGTTATCAAAAGCTTCCGCGGACCACCAGCCGTTTAAAAATTTTTTAACAGCCTAAAAACGCAGCTGTTTCTAATCATTTACTATGCTCACTCACAAATACATTGCACTGGCACTCGTCACAGCCCATTTAACTACAGTAGGCCTACCAGTGGGGAAAAGATAACACTTACCTAATGAGAAGGCTGATGTTGTTTTGCAGACGTCAAACGCTGGATGTCCGGTTCCAGCAATGACAGTCTCAATCGGAGATCTGGTTCAACTTGCAGTTTATTCCGGTATTTGGTGTTCAATGCGACAAGCGCAGCAAATCCAGTTTCGCATAGGTACGTTGTGGGAAAAGGCATTAGAAACTTTACTGCCTTGTCGGACAGTGCTGGATATTCCGAAGCAACTTTAAGCCAAAAGTCAGTCAGGTATTGCCGAGAGAAATCCTGCTTTAAAGCACTGTCACAGGACAGTTCCACAAGGTTGTCTTGCTCTGTCGAGGTCAGGCTTGCGAGGATGTCATCATCAAGACTCGCAAAGGGATTTCGTATCCAGTTGAATTTTGTGTCAGGCACAGGGAAGTACTTGCGTAGGTTTATTTTCAAACTTTGGAGGTGCTCTCTGATGATTTCTTTCACACTGTTTGGAAGCTGCATCTCTGCCGTGACCAAAAAATCAGACCGATTCGCAAACGAGTCGTAATTTGACTGCTCAAGTCGTTTGGTCCACATCTCTATTTTCTTGATCATCGCTTCTATTTTGTCCTGCACATGAAAGAATGTCACTGATTTTCCCTGAAGACGCAAATTGAGACCATTCAAGTGATCGAAAATATCTGCCATATATGCCAATTTGTCCAGCCACTGAAAATCACTGAAGCGATGTGAAAGTTCAAACTTTGAGTCCAGTAAAAAAAAATCTCACCTCTTCATGCAACTCTAAAATACGAGTGAGTACCTTTCCTCGGGACAGCCAGCGGACCTCGGTGTGCAGAAGTAGTTGATGGTGATCACTGCCCATCTCGTCACAAATAGCTGCAAATATTCGCGAATTCAGTGGACGGGCCTTGATATAATTAACAGTTTTAACGGCTTCCTCCAAAACGGTCTTGAGATCAGCAGGCATTTTCTTTGCAGCTAACGTCTCCCTATGGATGCTGCAGTGAATGGATGATGCTGCCGGAGCCACTGCTCTTACACGCGTAACAACCCCACTGTGTTGGCCTAACATCGTACGGGCCCCATCTGTGCCGAGTCCGACACATTTTGACCAATCAATCCCATTTTCAATAATGAAACTGTTCAACATTCCAAAAATAGCCTCTGCAGTTGAGCGTGTGGGCAACGATTTACAAAAGAGAAAGTCCTCATGTATCTCTCCATTGTGTTCATACCTTACATAGGTGATCAGGTTTGAAAGGTTTGCAATGTCCGTTGATTCATCCTTTTGAAGTGCATAAAAACGACTCGCTTGCATTCTCGCTATTAGCTGATCACACAAGTCCTGAGCCATCTCATCAATTCTGCGTTGAACTGTGTTATCCGACAATGAAATCATGTTAATTTGCTTGCAGGCCCCCTCTCCCAGCATAACACCCACCATCTCCTTAGCCGCTGGCAATATCAACTCCTCCCCAATTGTGTGCGGCTTCCCTGTCTTTGCTATGAGCCTAGCTACCTAGGTACGAGGCCTCCACCGCCTTAGCATTATCACTGCCTTTTAGATGTGCATTCCATAATTGTCTTGCTACGTTGAAATTCTTTGAGCTGGTTGTAAAAAAAATCCAATTGGCTTGGACACGTATTCCCCATGCTTAGTCTCAAGATGACGGCGAAGATTAGCGGGCTTTAGGCTTTCATTCGACAGAACATCATAGCACACGACACATACTGGTAACGGTTCGTTCTCAGTTCCAGCGTACGTAAATCCCAGTTTTAAGTATTCACTGCTGTATTTTCTCCTCACTTTTCGCTTACTTTTGTTGTGCTGAGCTTCATTTGCTGATGTCTCACTGTCATTCTTACCACAGGAGAGAGTTCGCTTACGCGTGCCAGATAAAAGCCACCGATCCATTTTTTGATTCCCGCGCTCTAACCGTCGAATTTTCTAGAAGAATCTAAGAGCGTCGGTTCACGTTGACGTCACGCAAAAGCGCCACACCCCCACACTATTACTGTTTAATAAAGTCTCTTCATGTTTGCAGCTATGACTTTAAAAACTATGACAAATGCTATTTTAGGTCTAGTTGTTCTCTTGCCTCCAAGCAAGTTGCGATGAACCCCAAGTGTACTCAACAATGCTGTATTTCAAAGAGCCATCTAAGGAAACAAGGTTTCCAAGGCTGCTGAAGATTTTAATTCCATTATCTATGAGAGTTCGCTTACACGTGCCAGATAAAAGCCACCGTCGAATTTTCTAGAAGAATCTAAGAGCGTTGGTTCACGTTGACGTCACGCAAAAGCGAGACACCCCCACACTATTAAAATTTCAGAAGTGCTTTGTTCTTTTTAGTCAGTTGACTATATAATAATAATGTATCGCATATGATACATACGAGGTACATGCGGTGCTATTATTATTACAGTATCAAAATTTTTTTTTTCGCGGACCACCTGCAGTACCCTCGCGGACCACTGGTGGTCCGCGGACCACAGGTTGGGAAACGCTGCCCTAGAGTCCAAAAATCTATCTATCTCAGCCTTGAATATACTCAAAGACTTAGCATGCACAGCTCTCTGGGGCAGAGAATTCCAAAGATTCACAACCCTCTGAATGAAGAAATTCCTCCTTATCTCAGTCTTAAATGGCCTACCCCTTATCCTGAGACTATGCCCCCTATGTTCTAGACACTCCAGCCAGGGGAAACAACCTCTCAGCATCTACCCTGTCAATCCCCTTCAGAATCTTGTATGTTTCAATGCGATCACCTCTCATTCTTCTAAACGCCAGAGAGTATAGGCCCATTCTACACAATCTCTCCTTATAGGACAGCCCTCTCATCCCAGGAATCAATCTAGTGAACCTTCGTTGCACCGCCTCCAAGGCAAGTATATCCTTCCTTAGATAAGGAGACCAAAACTGTGCACAGTACTCCAGGTGTGGTTTCACCAAGGCCCTGTACAATTGTAGCAAGACTTCCTTACTCTTATACTCCAACCCCCTTGCAATAGAGGCCAACATGCCATTTGCCTTCCTTATTGCTTGCTGTACCTGCATGCTAGCTTTGTGTTTATTGCACGAGGACACCCAAATCTCTCTGAACACCAACATTTGAAAGTTTCTCATCATTTAAAAAAAATTCTGCTTTTCTATTCTTCCTACTAAAGTGAATAACCTCACATTTCCCTACATTATACTCCATCTGCCACCTTACTGCCCACTCACTTAGTCTATCTATATCCCTTTGCAGACTCTGTGTTCTCCTCACAGCTTACTGTCCCAGCTAGCTTTGTATCATCAGCAAATTTGGATACATTACACTCGGTCCCTTCATCTAGGTCATTAATATAGATTGTAAATAGCTGGGGCCCCAACACTGACCTTGCGGCACCCCACCAGTTACAGCCTGCCAACCTGAAAAAGATCCGTTTATCCCTACTCTCTGTTGTCTGTCCGTTAACCAGTCCTCTATCCATGCTACTATATTACCCCCAACCCCATGAGCCCTAATCTTGTGTAATAACCTTTTATGTGACACCTTATCGAATGCCTTTTTGGAAATCCAAATATACTACATCCACTGGTTCCCCTTTATCTACCCTGCCAGTTACATCCTCAAAAAACTCTAATAAATTTGTCAAACATGATTTCCCTTTCATAAAACCATGTTGACTCTGCCTAATCATGTTATGATTTTCTAAGTGACTTGATACCACTTCCTTAACAATGGATTCCAGCATTTTCCCGACGACTGATGTTAGGCTAACTGGCCTGTAGATCCCTGTTTTTTCTCTCCCTCCTTTCTTGAAAAGCGGTGTTACATTTGCGACCTTCCAATCCGCTGGGACCATTCTAGAATCTAGAGAATTTTGGAAGATCAAAACCAATGCATCCACTATCTCTTCAGCCATCTCTTTTAGAACCCTAGGATGTAGGCCGTCGGGTCCAGGGGATTTGTCAGCTTTTAGTCCCATTAGTTTCTCTAGTACTTTTTCTCTAATAATTACGTTAAGTTCCTCGCCCTCATTAGACCCTTGTTTCCCCACCATTTTTGGTATGCTTTTTGTGTCTTCTACTGTGAAGACAGATACAAAATATTTGTTTAACATTTCTGCCATTTCCTTATTCCCTATAGTAATTTCTCCTATCTCAGCCTCTAAGGGACCAACGTTTACTTTTGCTACTCTTTTCCTTTTTACATACTTGTAGAAACTCTTACAATCTGCTTTTATATTGCTAGTTTTCTCTCGTATTCTATTTTTTCCCTTTTTATCAATTTTTTGGTCAACCTTTGCTGGTTTCAGAAACTTTCCCAATCCTCAGGCTTATTATTATTCTTTGCAACATTATAAGCTGCTTCTTTCAATCTAATGCTATCCTTAACTTCTTTAGTTAGCCACGGTTGGATCACTTTTCCCGTGGAATTTTTGTTTCTCAATGGAATGTATTTTTGTTGAGAATTATGAAATATGTCTTTAAATGCGAGCTACTGCTTATCTACCGCCATACCTTTTAATCTATTTTTCCAATCTACCTTAGCCAACTCGCCACTCATACCTATGTAATTGGCTTTATTTAAGTTTAAGACTCTAGTTTTGGACTTGGGCAAGTTACTCTCAATGTGAAATTCTATCATATTATGATCACACTGCCCCAGAGGATCCTTTACTATGAGATTGTTAATTAATCCTGTCTCATTACACAATACAAGATCTAATATAGCCTGTTCCCTTGTTGGTTCCATGACCTATTGTTCTAGGAAACTGTCCCGAATGCATTCCATGAACTCGTCCTCCAGACTACCTTTGCCAATTTGATTTGTCCAGTCTATATGAAGATTAAAGTCCCCCAAGATTATTGCATTACCTTTGTTGCAAGCTCCTACTATTTCTTGATTAATATTCTGTCCAACGGTATAGCTACTGTTAGGGGGCCTATATACTACTCCGACCAGTGTTTTCTGCCCCGTGTTATTCCTTATCTCCACCCATACTGATTCTACTTCCTGATCTTCCCAAATGCCTGGTTTCCCTCGCTGCGCCGTTATCAGCTCCACACTGTGCAGCATGACAGTGCATCACCAATGGTGGGACTTGCGTAGTTCCTGCGAGCACCTGTTCAGCCACGCCTTCCCCCCCTGCCCCCTGCACACTCATTTTCAGCAGCAATCAAATTTCTATGTCTATATTGAGATCGTCCTTGGTTAAATTACAACCTATCGTTGCCTCTCAAATACCAGCATAATAACCATAACAGAGAAGTCCTTTCCCTAGTAAATGACCTTGCATCAGATTTGCTAGTTATTTCCCTGAAAGTATAATTTTTATATCTAGCTCAATTGAATTATTAATGCGACCAAACTCCTCTCGCCTAATTCATCTCCATTCCCAGACTGACCTCATTTATCTTAACTCCTTATTTCCAAAGCCCATTCACATAGTAATAAATGTGCTGCCATTGATTTGTATCTGTAGTTGGTGGTAACTGAGTAATTCTGATGAATACCAATCAGGCAGGTCACCTCAAGTAAGAGTTATTTTTTGAAAACTGAAATACCATTTTGTGACTCTCAGGGGTTGGGTTTTCATAGAATCATAGAAATTTACAGCACAGAAGGCCATTCGACCCATCGTGTCTGTGCCGGCCAAAAAAGAGCTATCCAGCTTAATCCCACTTTCCAGCTCTTGGTCCGTAGCCTTGTAGGTTACGGCACTTCAAGTGCATATCCAAATACTTTTTAAATGTGATGAGGGTTTCTGCCTCACCGCCCTTTCAGACAGAGAGTTCCAGACCCCCACCACCCTCTAGGTGAAAAATGTTCTCAACTCTCCTCTAATCCTTCTACTTTAAATCTATGCTCCTGGTTATTGACCTCTCTGCTAGGGGAAATAGGTCCTTCCTCTCCACTCTATCTAGGCCCCTCATAATTTTATACACCTCAATCAAGTCTCACCTCCGCTTCCTCTGTTCCAAAGAAAACAACCCCAGCCTATCCAAACTTTCCTCATAGCTAAAATTCTCCAGTCCTGGCAACATCCTCGTAAATCTCCTCTGCACCCTCTTTCCAGAAGGTGAGTAAATATTGAGGGTCCGAGTCTCTTGGGGGTGGGGTAAAGAGAGCTAGGGTGGCACCGACCCAGGCTGGTTCTGTGGAGCCTGGAGGAGCACTCCTAAGAACATAAGAAATAGGAGCAGGAGTAGGCCATTTGGCCCCTCGAGCCTGCTCCACCATTCAGTAAGATCATGGCTGATCTGATCTTGGCCTCAACTCCACTTTCCCGCCTGCCCCCCATAACCCTTGACTCCCCTGTAGATCAAATATATCTCTATCTCCGCCTTTAATATATTCAATCACTCTGCCACCACAACTCTCTGGGGTAGAGAATTCCAAAGATTCACGACCCTCTGAGAGAAGAAATTCCTCCTCATCTCTGTTTTAAATGGGCGACCCCTTATTCTGAAACTATGCCCCCTAGTTCTAGATTCCCCCATGAGGGGAAACATCCTCTCTGCATCTACCCTGTCAAGACCCTTCAGAATCTTTTATGTTTCAATAAAATCACCTCTCATTCGTCTAAACTCCAATGAATATAGTCTCAACCTTTCTTCATAACACAACCCCATCATCTCCGGAATCAACCTAGCGAACCTTCTCTGAACTGCCTCCAATGCAAGTATATCCCTCCTTAAATAAGGAGACCAAAACTGCACACAGTACTCCAGATGTGGCCTCACCAGTGCCCTGTACAGTTGTAGCAAGACTTCCCTACTTTTATACTCCATCCCCCTTGCAATAAAGGCCAATATTCTATTTGCCTTCCTAATTACTTGCTGTACTTGCATGCTAACTTTTTGTGTTTCATGTACGAGGACTCTCCGATCTCTCTGTACCGCAGCATTTTGTAGTCTCCGTTTAAATAATAATTTGCTTTTTTATTCTTCCTACCAAAGTGGATAACCTCACGTTTTCCCACATTATACTCCATCTGCCAAATTTTTGCCCACTCACTTAACCTATCTATATCCCTTTGCAGACTCTGTGTCTTCCTCACAATTTGCTTTCCCACCTATCTTTGTATCATCAGCAAATTTGGCTACATTACACTCGGTCCCTTCATCCAAGTCATTAATATAGATTGCTCCTCCTGGCCCCACAAAAATAGAGACTTACCTTTGGGCTCCTCTTTGGCCGGGCGGCCTGCTGATTACTGGGCAGAGCATGCACGACGCACACTCTGACCCGTTCAGGCGAAAAATTGCAATCCCGGTCCAATTTAAGTCACAGGACCCCGATCAGCATTTTAAATGGGTCTCCTTCCTGACTCTGGCCCACTCCGGCCGCCCAGCGGTAGGCATGGGAAAACCTTGCCGTGGCCACAGGGCTGCAGGTCATTCCCCCACCTTGTTCGAGGCGCTATCAATCCGTTTCCTCTGGGCGGGAGGCCATAATATTCAGCCCACTGTCTCCGAATTCAGCTTCCAGCTCGCTCTTGAAATCCAATCAGTGTCCAATTCAGATGGATAGGAATAGAGGCCAATGGAGTTTTAGGAATCATGTTGAAGTTCTACTCATCTGCCGTGGTAATAGTATGGCTAGTTCAGGATTATGGTCAATTTAGGTTTTAAAAATATAAAATCTAAGAGACCAGTACATCGTGATTTATCCAATGAATTTTTTTCTTGTGTTATTTTCCAGATGTATCTGTTGGGTTCTGCAACGTACACGGTAAAGGATTTACTGAAAGAAAAGAATCACAGATTACACCTAACACTACGGTCAGTAATTTGCCTTCTATGTAGATTGTAATGAAATAGTTGGGCCGATTCAAACAATCATACAGCACAAAAGGAGGTAATTCGGCCCATTGTACCTATGCTGGCTCTTTGAAAGAGCTAACCAATTAGTCCCACTCCCCTGCTTTTTCCACATAGCCCTGCAATTTTTTTCCTTTTCAAGTATCTATCCAATTCCCTTTTGAAAGTTACTATTGAATCTGCTTCCAACCCCCCTTTTCCACCAGTGCATTCCAGATCATCATAACTTGCTGTGCAATTTTTTTTCCCCCTCTGGTTCTTTTGCTAATCACCTTAAATCTGTGTCCTCCAGTTACCGACCCTCCTGCCAGCGGGAACATTTCCAGTGCAACCATCAAAAATATATAAACATGACCGGTTTTAATGAAAATTTAGACAAGCCAAAATACAACCTAGTGAGGCTTACTGTTTCTTCCCTTTTTTTTTCCCCCCACCATTTCGCTATATTGCTTTCAATGTTCAATATATTTTACCACAGGTCTGCTGAAAATGAACGTGTGGGTAATATCACTGTGATAGCGTGGCAGATGGAAGACAAAGTTGAAGACAAGATTCCTGTAAACAGATCACCTGACACCATTAATGGAAGGGTAAATATTCTAACCAAGTACCTTGATAATTTGAAAATGATGCAACTGATTTTGTCAGTTCAGATTATTTCACTCACCAGCCAGGATAAGACAAGTCAGTCATCAGGAAAACTATCCTGCCTGTAAACCAAGCTCTCTGTTGCCCGATCTAAAGTGGCATTGATTTCAGCGTGAAAAAATCTACAGCTTTAATTGTCTCATGCTCCTGTCTGCAGACAGATGATCTGCATCTGTGTGTAAGACAGATGATTCACTCATGAGAGAAAGTGTAGTGTGTTCGTTATTTTATATTATGCAAAGACGAGCAGCATTGATTTAAAACAAGTGAATCTAATTGTAATTATGTTCATATATTGTGAAATAAAGCTGCTTAGCGATTTATGTCGAGCCTCATCTCATTGACATGTTTGTTAGGCCTGCCTTCAGAAAGATTGAAGAAGCACATGTACAAAAGCCACAAATATCCAGTCCAGGTTGCAAGGGGTGCTATTATGTCCCTGGGTTGCACTGTCGTACAAGTAGATATAGGCGAGTCAGAGTCAACTGCCATAAAAGTAAGATGCTCGGACCACGTACAGGAGCGGCTGGCACCACTGAACCCAGGGCGGTATCTATGGCAGACCTGAACATGTAACAGTGTTCGTGGGCTACAAGGGGGAAAA
This sequence comes from Squalus acanthias, assembly GCA_030390025.1. Lineage (NCBI taxonomy): Eukaryota > Metazoa > Chordata > Chondrichthyes > Squaliformes > Squalidae > Squalus > Squalus acanthias. Next base: position 18,616,698 of record CM059431.1, on the reverse strand, counting down.
AGATCAACCAGACTTTCCAATCCGAATTGCCATCCCTGCTGCAAAGTGTCCATGTCTGTCCATTGGTTGAGGGCAGGATCAGACGTGGCTGTGATGTACCCCAAGGTTGAATTGCCTGTTGATGCATATTGTCTAGGCTCACACTAATACAAATGGGCTGCCAGCACTAATGGTACTGTACCTTTAGTGATGATCACTGTCAACAGCAGAAGAGGGGAGAAAATTGGGAAAAAATGTTTTAAATGTGAAGGATTTGTGATCATTTTTTTTTCCTGTGTAATGTTAGACTGTTTTGCCAGTTGATGAAAGTTTAACGGAATCTTTGAGTATTCGTTCGAAACACTCTTCACTGAAGAAAGATGCACTATTAAAATCAGGTAAATCATGTCAAAGTGCCTAAATTTGTAGACTTCTTCGAGTCTTCCACCTGCCAGTTAAATTTTGTGCTGATGCACTCTGTCTAGACTCGTGTGTGTGGTATAGTTCTGCTAGTTCTCAAAACCTAGAATGAGCTCTGTCAGTCCAGTCTTTACCCACGTTTTTTTTTTTACCCCAGCTGAACAAGGATTTGATTCTCAGGGATGCATGTTGCTCATCAATTCTCAACCTATCCAGTAGATGCCTCATGATAATGGACCATTCCTCCGTGGGAAATTGATGGCTCTCTCCTCCCAGCACAAACACAGCTCTTGTTGCCCATTCGCACAGTTGAGGAGGAGTCTAACTTTAGGAGTATTGTAGCTTTCTAGTTGAGGGAGGTGAAAAGGCTTGTTCTGGAGGAAAAAGGTGATCTCCTATCATTTGTCTTGGGCCAGCAAGTCCAGTGTTCTACATGAGGGGATCAAAATGTCCACTGCATTATAAGTTTTCCCCACTTTATTTGTGTGCATTTAGCTCCAGACAGCTAACACTGCAGTTTTAGAAATCATGTACATTTAGAAGTCATGTGACAAGAAAGTAAAATGACTGCAAATAAAAAGAAGCAAGCCTTACTGGTCGCAAGACAGTGACTTTATTGCCACGAGTTAGACCTGATTAACAACAGTAAATTAAAGCCGCGTGAATTCACGGAGAAATGCAATTTGTACTTGAAATCCATTTTTTTAGATATTCAAGTGGAATGTTAGCAAATGTAAATTTACAATTAGTTGGCAGACTGACACGAGAAGGGAGACAGGAGTACGCCTTCTGGATCCCCTTCCCGCCACCAAAAGAACAATGAACCAATCCAACCGTATTCCTCGATGAACTAGGGTTGCCCCTGTACAGCAGTGTAACCACTGCCAATAAATCACTCTGATCCTGAAGTGTATAACACCACTATACTTTTCTCTAAACTATGTCTCAAGTGTGCACAACCTCCAGACTCTCTATCATTATATGCTCCTACACATTCCACTTAAGCACAACATACAACTGGAACCAATATATATACCAGTCTAACAACTATGGAAAGTTACTGAAAGTACATTTACAGCCAGGTCACACTTTCATCTCTGATCTAAGGGATAACACTGTTTTAAAGAAAAGTAAATTCCTGCTTCAAACAAGGTTTTAAATATGTTTGGCTGTTTTCTAATGTTTAGGTACCAGGTTTATAAACTTTCCTCTTAACATTTAACAGTTATTTTTAGGGAAACTAGACTGTGGGGTCGTACAGCTTTAAAAACGTCATAGTTTGTTTGTCTAAAGTTGTTCCATTAATGGAAATGTTGAACAACAGAATGTCCGCAAAATCTAACATGTTCCACCTGTTTATTGCAGTGTTTGGGGGGGTTATCTGTCGGATGTACCGTTTCCCTACAACAGATGGGAACCATCTACGGATACTGGAGCAAATGGCAGAGAGCATGTTATCACTCCATATCCCCAGGCAGTTTGTAAAACTGGTCATTGAAGAGGATGCAGCAAGGTAAGATTCAGTTACTTTTGAATTAGCATGAACAAATGGCATAATTTGGCATAATTACTGTCAGTTCAGTATAGGTCAAATCAGATTGCCTGATCTGGATCTAAAGCTTGAACCTTTTCAGTTTTTGCAACCCATCGTTTTGATACTCTCTCTCTAATCCAAAATGAAATGCTTTCGGTGGTTGAGTCTCAAAATTTGACTTCAGCACTGCAAACTACACCACAACAATATTAAGACGGGGTCTGAGCTGTAATATGTGCTGTAATAGACAGCTCTGCTGCCAGATCCTAAACCCCTACAGGAAAATAGGGTTTTGCTTTGGAACTTCAGCTTGCAGGAGTAATTCGGGTACCAAATTCAGATCATTTAGGTTTTCTCTTTTTTTTTATTCACGGGATGTGGGCGTTGCTGGCAAGGCCAGCATTTATTGCCCATCCCTAATTGCCCTCGAGAAGGTGGTGGTGAGCCAATTAGTGGCTTGCTAGACCACTTCAGAGGGCAGTTAGGAGTCAACCACATTGCTGTGGGTCTGGAGTGACATATAGGCCACTATGGCAGATTTCCTTCCCTAAAGGACATTAGTGAACCAGATGGGTTTTTACGACAATCCTCACCATTACTGATACTAGCTTTTTTTATTCCAGATTTATTTAATTAATTGAATTTAAATTCCCCAGCTGCCGTGGTGGGATTTGAACTCATGTCTTCAGATCATTAGTCCAGGCCTCTGGATTACTAGTCCAGTAACATAACCACTATGCTACCGTACCCCGATTATCCGAACTTCAGAGAGCTTGAGCCATTTGGGAAAAATACAGTTTGGATTTTAATTCACCTGATGAACATTCAGACTGCATTTTATGCCAAAACACAGATCATTCTGCCTTCCAGCAAAGGTCACTTATCTTTTCTTTTTGGGAATCAATTCCTCCAAGATCTTGGCCTTTCATCACCTCAGGACATCCCAAAGCACTTTACAGACAATTAAGTACATTTTAAAGTAAAGTCACTGTTATGTAATGGCAAGACATGTAACTGCCAAACCTGTACCATTGTGAATTTTTACTTCGCTCATACCAACTCTCCTTGTGGGTAGTCTGAATGATATGATATTGCCATATTTAATGCTAAATTATGGCCTGTGTTTTGTGCTTTAGGTTCATGTCCATAAGTGACATGAATGAGACTGTCAAATTCATTTTGTATGGGATCTTTGTAGCCATCAGAGAGAGGAAACTTTCATCCTGTTAGTCATGGCTGATTTGAATCTAGTGGGTCGATATTTGACTCCAGGTGCATTCGGAGTATGAGGGGTAAGAGGGAAACCTCGGGTGGGAGGGAATCCCCTGTGTAGACTTCAGCCCGAGGCCCAGGCCGTCTTTATTCATGGGCCTCATTTAAATACTCCAGCACTGTGGCCCGCCCAGAACTAGCAGGAGTGACGTTGGAGCTGGTGGGTGGGAGCAGAATTTGAGACTGGAGCCCAAGGGCACTGGTGACTCAAAGGAACTGTCATTGACATGAAGTTAGTGGTGGGGGTGGAAGGGAATTTCCACAGGCCATGCACACCTGGAGGGAGAGGCAAGGCCAAGGCTGGGGATGCGTTCCTGTTCCTCTTGGCTCACTAGGAATCTGCAGAGAAAGGATATTTAAATCTTTATTTTTGGCCCCTCTGCTGACAGCCGCCAGGTTATGCTGGCGGGTTTGGCTCTGTGTAGGCCCCACGGAATTTTTCAGTTAAAATGGTGTTGAGGCGCCGATGACCTTGTGCTGCAACTTTTGAATGTACAGTAGGCCCCACCTGCCTGGGCGAGGCGGCCCTCCCATGCCTGTTCAGAGGTGAGTTAAAATGGTGGAGGGGTGATAACACTGCGTGACCACCGCACCCGCAGCCATCTTAACCTCCCGCCCACATCGTCTTCCATCAAACAGGCAGGGTTAAAATGGATCCCAAGAGATAAAAAGGCACTGACTGTGCCAACTAGTCCGGCAAGATGTCCCAAATTTTACTAAAACTAGGCTGCTTAATATTTTAATCAGGATTATTTTACTTTCAAATTAGACTGAAGTGGCCTAGTAAATTGGGCAGATTGGACCTAATTCTATTTGTCAAAGCTAGAAAAATAAAAAAGTGGAATGATTCTGTTGGTCAATTTGGAAGATTTCTGTGTGTTTAACCTCAAGAAACTGGAGTTTAATTAGCACTTTATGGTTGACAAAATGCTTTCTTCAGTTTCTAATTGTTCTTGGCTCTCTTGCAGGATATGTGAGCTAGATGATCTAGGTGAACTATCACCCTGCTGGGAGAATCTTCGACGACAAATTGTTACTCAGTACCAAACACTCATAATAAATTACCAGGAGAATTTAACAGAACTGCACCAGTATAAAGGTTGGCCTAAACTTATGAAACATTATCTTAATGAATTATTGCCAGATGACGTTCCAAAATCTTTCCATTCTTATTTGTCATCATCCAAGGTGCGGGGTGTTCATGAACAGGAAATGTTGTCCAGTTTGCAGTCATTGCTTGACCCAGGAAGGCTGGTTGTGACCATTGCCACAGAGCAGTGTGCAATGCACAGGTCACCTACATTGCTGCAGCAATATGCCTCAGCCCAGTCTCTGAAGCATATCCCTTTCATATCAGTGCAACAGTTCCCTTTACTGCAATATCCTTCCTCATGCATTCTCTGAGCAAAATTGATGTTAGCTTGGACGATAGTTTTCCATTATAAATATCTACTGGGAAATGAATTATCCACTCATGCTGGTCCATTGTTGAAGGCTGTTAAAGCTCATTTCACAAAACAACCAACTGTTGCGATGTGTAAATATCCGAGTGTATGATTAGAGCTTTAAAAGTATAGCAAGCTGACTGATATATGAAAATGATGATTTTCTTTTAAGGGTTTTAATTGAGTGCTCAGTCTAACTAGTTTAAAATTGTCCCCCGCAGGTCCATCTTTCAAAGCAAGCAGTTTAAAAGCTGAGAAGAAATTAGAATTTGTACCCACTAATTTGCACATACAGCGGATGCGGGTTCAGGATGACGCTGGAACAGGTAATTGCTTTGATGGGTCCCTTAAATTTTACTGTTGATCGTCACCAACTGTATTTTTAAGTCAAAGAAACCAAGTTATTGCTACCGTTAGTGCTGCTTTACTTCAATTTTTACTTCCCTATATTTTATTTTTCCTGATGAGTTATGTTTTAGGCAATAGCATCCTTCCTCATTAGTTTGTCCTTCACATACTTCAAGACAGGTCCGTCGTTGAAGCATGAACAGTTTTTTTTTGTGCGTTTTTTTTTACAGTCAGGAAAGTTTTAGGAATTGATGTAGTTATTTTCACACTGGAGAATTTGATGTTTGGTTGAAAATAATATCTTCTGTTGTGGAATGTTTTCACCAACTGGCAATCATCTGAGTCTTCAGTGAAAGAGCTTCGAAATGTAAAGCTTACAAAACACCATACGTTACATAGAATTTACAGCACAGAAACAGGCCATTTAGCCCAACTGATCTATGTCGGTGTTTATGCTCCATACGAGCCTCCTTCTGCTAACCCTATCAACATATCCATCTACAGTATTCCTTTCTCCCTCATGTACTTATCTAGCTTCCCCTTAAAGGCATCTATACTATTCACCTCAACTACTCCATGTGGTAGCGAGTTCCACATTTGAACCACTCTCTGGGTAAAGAAGTTTCTCCTGAATTCTTTTAGATTTATTAGGGACAATCTTGTATTTATGGCCCTTCGTTTTGGACTCCCCAACAAATGGAAACATCTTTTCTACATCTATCCTATCAAACCTCTTTATAATTTTAAAGACCTCTCTCCTTTTTTTGAATATGGAGGCCAAAACTGTTCACCGTATTCTAAGTGTGGTCTAACCAAAGTTCTATTAGTAAGATTTTCAGAATTTAAAACTAATTCAAAGGTGCACTCTGTTTTTCATTTTGATATTCCTTGCAGGTTTTTCAACTTTTCATCAAATTCCTTAACCTTCTGGTCGTCAGGTTTGGAGCACATTTCCTTAAATAAGTAAATAACCTGTTCTCTGGCCTATAATGTCTTTTTGGGGCAGTTGTTACCAGAGTGAATCACCCCTGGTGGCTCCGACACTACCTTTTTCCCTTCCCTATGAGGAAGTGTCTGACCTTGCCTTGGTAGCGTACTCATCATGGAACAGTTGAAATGGTGAGCTTGATCAGTGGGCAAGTGTAGACATGCAAGGTCATGAGATTTGGAGCTCTTTGTTTTAAATCCGAGTGGGTATTCCTGTTGGACTTCATCCATTTGTTAACTCGGTAGTTCTCCGTGTTCTTTATGCCGCAGATCAGACCTATGACATCATTACTATCGGGGCCCCAGCAGCTCACTGCCAGGCTTTCAAAACTGGCGGCTTAAGGAAACTTCTGGTCAAGTTTGTGGAAGCCAAGAAAAAGTAAGTTCAGGAGAATTTAAAATCTGTATTATTTGAAAAGTTTTGTCTTGCTTTTCCTCCTGGTGAATCAGGAGTTGTAGCTTGAAGTTGCTCACTAGTTGCTGCTTTTCTGTTTCTTGCTCAATTTTTTTTTAATTCAGCAAAATTAAGGAGGGAAAATCTATCTTTAAGAATCCAATCTATCATCTTGTTTATTTTTGGAGGCTGTAGCTGATATGTGGCATTAGGCACTGAAAGGCCCTGACTCCTGGTGAAACCACTTCGGCCGCAGTATGAATGGGAGAAAATCAGGCCGACTGACAGCTTGCCTGTCTTTCACTGCTGTACTGATCTCCCTTTTCGCAGCTTAAATGTGTCAGACTTTTTTTTGTTGCAGTTTTTCTCTTGATATAGTAAACTGCAGCTTAGGAAAAAGTGAAAACATTTTAAAAACTCCACCTTTTAAACAAAAGAGGGAATTTTTTTCACCCTGTTCTTTGATCTCCATTTTACTATGCTGAGTAGTGGAACTTGATTGTAGGTACATCCAGTTTAAATCATTTTAAAAAAGACAGCAGGACAGTTGTGAGTGCCAGTTGCATTTCCTCCCCAATGCCAAATCACCTGTGAAGCAAGTTGGTGTTTATACTGGTGAGAGTTCTTTCTGTTCATAATCTAAATTCACACTTAGACATAAATAGGAGCTAAGCCATCCATTTATTTTTCTGATTCATTTCCTGTTTGTCACTTTCTACCAGATTCAGAGAAACTCCTGTCTCTCAGATTAACAGTTCTGAAAGATTTCCACTTGCCCATTGTGGTGCTATAAAACCACTAATATTGCAGGGTTAAATCTACACACATTTCAAGAGGATCTAACTATAAATTACAAACAATACAATTATTAGCTTCCGCCCCTCTTCTCCCCCCCCCCCCCCCCCCCGGGGGTGGGTTGAGATTGCATTCAGTGCGTAGCTGAACCATACAGACTACAAATGTTCCTGTATTGCTCCCTGGTCTGAGTTAGTTGAGACAGTGGTAGGATGCAATTGGCTTTAAGGCCTCTTCATTTGAAAAGGGAAAATTGGCCAGGGTTCCTGCTGTTGATTGCTATCTAGTGACCCCTGCTGGAATCTATGGTAGTCTGCTGACACTGGCTGTTCAGGCTCATGCATGAATAATGGCCACTTGAGGTACTGGAGGACAACCATCGCCAGTGGAACTATACCCCAGCAAGACGTCAATGTTTTCAGGAGAGGGGGGGGGAGAAAATTGAGAAAGGGAAAACAAATATTTATTGAATCTGGAGTTGAGTGAAAAATTCGGTTTTAAATAGGATATTGTCATTTTTAGTTTCAAGTTTTAAATTGCCATCATTACAAAAAGGATAACATTTAGTTTCAGCGCACCCTATATTCAACTTGTTTAGCTGTTGACCGATCAGTAGATCTGCTGCCCTTGTATTCTAAAAGATCTCTTCTCTATGTCAACTAGCATGAATAATTACTTCAGCCTTCTAAAGACTGCAGACTAATTTTGTCATCCTGATGCCTGTAAATACCAACTGGAACCTGAATGCTAATTTGGCTTTGGGCAAAAATTACCATTTCATAAATTTTGCAGAAGTGAATAAATTGTTTTTGCTTGTCCTGAGTTTAAAAGTACAGTTTTATTTCTTTGCTAATTACTTGTTGATGTTGAGCAACAATGTTTGTAACACTCTTCTGCAATTGTTTTTGTTCTGTTTGTTTTACTCTTTTTGTTTCCCCTCAGCGTTTATGAGGAGGGTTGGTGAGTTCCTAGCTGTTGACAGCTAAGATTGTTTGTTTGGTTTCCACATTCATTTTACCTCCTGTTTCATTTTCTTTCCAAAAACCAAAATGTGTCCCCCCATTGACAATACCATAACCCCCTCACTCGGGCACTAACCACGGTTTGTCTAGAACTCCACATTTTATCATGGGTTGTCTGGAACTCCACGTTTAACCGTGGGTTGTCTGGAACTGTGTGCTTAACCATTGGTTGTCTAGAACTCCGTGTTTAACCCTGGGTTGTCTGGAACTCCATGTTTAAACATGGGTTGTCTGTTGAAAATACCAAAGCGTTACATAATGTTGTTATGTAATCAAAAACACCTGTGTGTCTCAGTGCGTATACTGTGTCCAAAATAGCTCCATTCCCCCAACTCAAAAAAAAAGCTTGAAAGCAACCATCATGCATGCATCAAGATGTATGGATAGAATCTTATTAGGTTATACCAAATAAATATAACTGGGTGTAACCTCATAAGTTATTTTCAGGATGTGCCTCAAGTGGTCTCTTAATAGATGTTCAACTTTTTATTGATTTCTTCCCTAGTCAGGTCTCCCATCAGTTCATGCACCTCTGAGGTTGTCTGCTCCTAATCCTACCAGAGGGAACAGCAGCCAGTTGAGATATTCTTTGTGGGTTTATCCCCCTCTTGCGACAGAACCTCCTAGTCTCAAGCTGATGGGCTCCCTGCACCACACAACTGAGTTTGAGCACTTGGTGCAGTGGAGGAGTGGTGCAATGGAATGCAGATTCAATGTCCGGGCTCCAAAGCTGCCCTCAAATATGAGAGATTACCTTTATTGTCTGGTTTGATTTCAAATGGTTACTGTCGATTAATTCTCTCTCATCGTTAATTTTCACAACTGCTTGCTCTGTTTGAGATCAGAACTACTGACATGTTTAAGGGAGGGTTCCTTTACGTGAAATAAACAGACTACGCAGCACGGTGGCATAGTGGTTAGCACTGTTGCCTCACAGCGCCAGGGATCCGGGTTCGAATCCGGCCCCGGGTGACTGTCTGTGTGGAGTTTGCACATTCTCCCCGTGTCTGCGTGGGTTTCCTCCGGGTGCTCCGGTTTCCTCCCACAGTCCAAAGATGTGCGGGTTAGGTTGATTTGGCTATGATAAATTGACCCTTAGTGTTAGGGGGATTAAATACGTGGGGTTACGGGGATAGGGTGGGATATGTGTCGGTGCAGGCTCGATGGGCCGAAATGGCCTCTATCTGCACTGTGGGGATTCTGTGAGACGAACCTAATGAAAATCAATGTCTCCAAATTTGACCCTGGAAATGGCTGTGGGTACAGCAAGACTAGGACAAATTGTGCATGCTTCAACAAACATACTAATTTAGCTAACTCAAGGTTAACTCTGTTTACAAGAGATCCAGTTTCAGGTGATGACCCCGTTAGGGTGAGATTTTCAGAGGTAGATAAAGCAGTGTGTCAAGTGCCGTGGTGGTGCTCTGTATGGATTTTTAGAGTGATGCAGAGTGTTGAGGTCGAATTGCAACAGCTTTTGTATTCCTGACAAATCTGGCTGAAACATGACTGTTCACCAGTCACGATTGTAGATGGGCACTGCATCATGGAGTAGACAATCCCCATCAAGTCCATGGGTCCTCATGGCTCTGAGCTGTATTGAATCCAGGATCAAGAGATGCAAGTTTGCTGTAAGCTTTATAAATGGTTTTCAATACAGTAATGACCTTGTTATATTAGGGTGTTCACACTATATTTAGTTTAATAGATCCAATTCTACTATTGGAACTGGATTGTATTGAATTTTGACTTCTGTTCTACCAACCACAAAACCACCAATATCTGGAGTACTTTTCTTAATTCAAAGTCGATTAGTTTGAATGACTGGATAGCTAATCTTTGTTTTTTACATTCAAGTGCAACTTGTGGTGATAGAAGGATGCAGCAGTTTGTGTGACAAATCTTTTTCTGCCAGTCCGTGTGCAGTTACACAACTGTAGCATCGGTGCAAAGCGGTTTCACTCCACACCGACTTTTCAGTTATAACGTAAATATAGCCTGAATCCAAAGTCGGGGCCTAACCTGACACCAGAGTAAAGAGGAGTGAGATTATTTGGATGAGGGTGTCGCTCTGCTTCACTGTGGAGTTGTTTCTAACATTGATACCCAATTCATACGCCCAGATTAGCATTCGTGAGAAGCCAAAGCAGTTTCTCACTAAACTTAGTGTGAAGAATGCACCATCAGCTAATTGGCCACCAGCTTGCACCTGGTTTGCAGCAGGAGTGGAAAAAGATTTGCAAAATTAAAAGCTTGTAGAGTCGAGGGAGGGAGGGAGGGACATCGAGTTCCACAGTTTTCTGGTCCTGGGAAAGACTAAATTAGATTGCTGTGTGATGACTGTTGATTTCAACAAACTGAGGATACATGAAGCAGCAAAGTGTGTCTGAAGAACCATTTATACCTGATATTTGAATAATAATTTCTTAAACAGTGTTAATCTTCTTTCTTGCAGTTCATCATCTAGTTCCCAGTCTATAATATACATACCACAAGACATAATAAGAGCTAAAGAGATTATAGCGAGCATTAATACTCTTAAAACACAAGTCAGTTACTATGCAGAACGACTATCGAGAGCAGCCAAGGAGAGATCTACAAATGGCCTTGAAAGAACACTTGCAATTTTGGCAGACAAGGTAAATAAAGCTTTTGATATTGTTACAAGTTTTATACCTCTGATAATGCTGTAATATTGCAAAGTCCCTTCAATCAATTACATCCCAGACCCATCTCTAATGGGCAAACTTCTGTATGATTGATCAATCTTCCTTCCTTTGAGTATAGAGATGAACCTCTTTTTGCAACCCAGTTGAAGAGGGAACAAAGAGAAGGAGAGACAGCCTTCTTGGGGTGGGGAGAAAACGGCAGTGTTCAACAGATAGTTGCGAAGGAGATAAACCCAGTGGGAAGGGTGAGGAGAGAGCGAGAATCTAGTTGGGGAGTGCTTGGGGTGGGACATTTTAGAGGCAGGACGGAGAGAAAGACACCTGCTGACCACGGCAGAGCGATAGGATGAGAAACCTCGTCACAGCTGAGCATCTCTGACTCTGCTGAGAACAGAAGGGCTGGTTGCTGTCGAGGTTTAGCGGACCTATGTTTGTAAACTAGGATATCCTCAGACACTGAGTAATGTCATGTTTTGCACTAATCTTTATTAAATTAATTATTGTGCTGCTTTGCTGAGTGTTTATAATTCTGGCTAGTTCTTGCACCAAATATTTGGTGATAATCTACAGTGTGTCTCTTTTTCCCCTCCTTTTTCCATAAATGCTGGTTACTATCTGGTACCTTTCTCAAATTGTATTCATTATTTGTGAGCCTAGATGGAAAATATTGACAGACTATTAGACGACAGAAGGGATGGGAAGAGGGTGCATGGCCTGCAGTACCTCATGATGAACTACATAGTCTTGGAGAAGAGCAACTGCTGTTACCACAAGAGTGCCTTAGCAAAGCAGCCAGCCCCGTCATCCAAGGCATTTCCATTCTCCTTACTGGTGGTTAAGATAACCATAAAAATAGAAATGTCCTTTTACAATGCCATGTTTAACTTTTTAAAAAGGATGTTCAACATGATATAGTAAAGGGGCTTTCAAAAATGTACATTTTGGAGTTGCATTATGAAAAGGGAAACATAAGCAAAAACTTTACTGTTTTAGATGGGACTTAAATTCTTACCCCAAATAAACTTTCTAATTGTGATTTTTGTTGCATTAATTATTTTACCTCCATTTTTATGTCTCCCTCCCCCAATACAGAGAAAGGCTTGAATATTTCCCAACAGGAGTAGTTGATGCTGAGTCAGTTAACTTCAAAAAGACATCAGGGAACAAAATGGAGGTTGTAGGGATCCGTGTAGACTGATCGAGTACTCTAAAACATCATTTCACTTTTTTCTTGCAGGTCTCCCTGATCTGCATATACATACAATCCTCCGTTAGGTCACCACAGACAGGCGGTCAATAAAGTACACCAATGTGATGCATCCCTTTCTGTTTTAGTTCTACTCATAAGTGATTTCCCCTGCTGGTTAGTCATTTAGGCCTTAATTTCTACCTCACCTCTGCTGCCTGTGTAGCCCAGATGAGTCTGCACCCATGGACCCAGTACAGTGCATAAGGATTCCCACAAGCCATGCAATTGACTTGCTGCACCATATTTAATTTGTACAGTCATTGTACATAAAATCAGCTATTTCTTGGTATTACATACGAACATATGAATTAGGAGCAGGAGTAGGCCACTCGGCCCTTCGAGCCTGCTCCGCCATTCAATAAGATCATGGCTGATCTGATTACTCCACATTCCCGCCTACCCCCGATAACTTTTCACCCCCTCGCTTATCAAGAATCTATCTACCTCTGCCTTAAAAATATTCAAAGACTCTGCTTCCACCGCCCTCTGAGGAAGAGAGTTCCAAAGACTCACGACCCTCTGAGAAAAAATTTCTCCTCATCTCTGTCTTAAATGGGCGACCCCTTATTTTTAAACAGTGACCTCTAGTTCTAGATTCTCCCACAAGAGGAAACATCCTCTCCACATCCACCCTGTCGAGACCCCTCAGGATCTTATATGTTTCAATCAAGTCACCTCTTACTCTTCTAAACTCCAGCGGATACAAGCCTAGCCTGTCTAACCTTTCCTCATAAGACAACCCGCCCATTCCAGGTATTAGTCTAGTAAACCTTCTCTGAACTGCTTCCAACGCATTTACATCCTTCCTTAAATAAGGAGACCAATACTGTACACAGTACTCCAGATGTGGTCTCACCAATGCCCTGTATAACTGAAGCATAACCTCCCTACTTTTGTATTCAATTCCCCTCGCAATAAACAATAACATTCTATTAGCTTTCCTAATTACTTGCTGTACCTGCATAGTAATCTTTTGCGATTCTGGCACTAGGACACCCAGATCCCTCTGCATCTCCGAGCTCTGCAATCTCTCACCATTTAGCTAATATGCTTCTTTTTTATTCTTCCTGCCAAAATGGACAACTTCACATTTTCCCACATTATACTCCATTTGCCAGATCTTTGCCCACTCACTTAACCTATCTATATCCCTTTGGAGCCTCCTTATGTCCTCTTCACAATTTACTCTAGTTCTGGATCACTGAAGAATGTCATGGTCAGTAGTGAAATGGTGCACAGCCCTACTGTGCCAATCAACAGTGCCATACTTTTCTCAGACCTGTCGATTTTAAGAGGAGCATAGGAGAGGCAATGGCGTCTCTCAGTAGGGAAAATTTGAATGGAAGTGCCATACCGTAGCAGTATCCAACACATCCTAATGACCAGTTACAGGGGGTCTTATTTACAGCATTGGAGCAGGCTGTGCACCTGGTCTCTTCAACAGAAAGCATCAGAATGAAGGAGAAAAAAAGGGGAGAAAGTTTAACCCCAGAATGCTCTGATATTAAAAAAAAAAGTCATGTTAGTCCAATTTAGTCATTGTTTTAGGAGATAAACTACATCCTAAGTTTAAAATTAATAATTTGTTAATTATCAATGTACAGCCAATGAATATCTTAAACATTCTAATGAATAAGACATTATTAGCATGTACAGAATAATGCAATCCAAATTCTAACCATGTTCTTCAGGTATAAAAATATTAACTTCCCAGAGGCATTTATTTTACTTTCACTTGACATTTTGTTTCTTCACATAGACGAGACAACTTGTCACTGTTTGTGACTGTAAGTTACTGGCGAATGCAGTTGAAGCCCTTAATGCTGCCAGACCCAATTATATCGCCTCCAAATCATCCCCGTCAGGAGAAGCAGACCAAGTGATGCTCAGGAATGACCAGGATACACTCATGGCCAAGTGGGCAGGCAGGAACAGCCGCTCCTCCCTGCACATTAGTTGGCATGAGGAGGAATGGGTAAGTCTATAGAAAACATTGAGTTTGAGGTCCATTAACATTGGTTGTATCACAGTTGGCGTTGCGGTACCCCACACAACATCTGAAGCCGATTCCCTGCAAGAGCTTTTAGTGGGGAAGATAATTATAGGGGTAAGTATCACTGATATGTACTAAAATTTAATCGTTTCTTTTTGGTCGATCATTTTTATTTTAAGTTTTAGTTATCGTCAATTACAGCGATTCTCTCAACAGCCATTTTGAATAACTGCGTATATAATGCACATATTGCAATTATTTAAGATAGGAAATTTTCAAGATTTTGGCCTCAGCAAGCCAATCCGCATTTCTGGCCCCTGAACTTGAGAACATCACAATCCAGCCTATGTGTTCTGAAGCGAAATTGGTGATTGTAGTTGACATTTTAGAAAAGCTTCTCTTTCACTATGGTTCCGATGAACTTTGACAGAATTGGCTGTTCTGGTGCTGTCGGAATTTGATCCCTGTTTGTGGATAGGTGCAATATTTGTTGTTTTCTGTTTAAATGGGTCAATACCAGTTGATGGGGACAATTGAAATAGATGAACCAGGGGAGCTTCTAGTTCCTCGGGTAGGGCTTTGAGAATCCAAGGTTTTCCAGGCCTAAGCTTTCTTTTTATTTATTTTTTCATTTGTTCTCAGCACTGCATTTATTGCTCACCCCAGTTGTCCTGAGAAAATGAGGGGGGCCATTTCAGAGGGTATTTTAGTTAACCATATATTGTGGGACTGAAGGCATATTTTGGCCAGATTGGGTAGGGCTGGCAGGTTCCCTTCCCTGAAGAACATTAGTGAACCAGCTGGGTTTTACAAGGAAAAAGTAGCATGGCCTTTTTCTGGTGCCCACAAATTACCAGATCTCTTAAATTCACAACTTGCAATGGTGGGGTTTGAACTCTTAACCTCTGGGTTGCTAGCCTAGTACCAAAACCATGACAGTACCGTATCCTACTTCAAGGATAAGTACACTTTTGTGCTTTTGGTACCTGACCTTCGATTTCAAATGATTTTTCAGTAACTATGAATTGAGAGAGCAGGACGGCATTGGCCATTCAAGCACCAACAGCACTATGGAGTGAAGAGACAGGTTTAATTCCCCACTCTGATGATTGCTGTGTCTCCAATGCATTATGTAGTGAATGCTCCAGGGTGAAAGCCAAACATCTTTTACATTGGACAGGAATACTAAATGCACAAGTTGTTGCTGGATTGCTCTCGTGCACCAGCTTGCAGCTGAATATGAGTTGCATTGATGAAAGCCTGCAAGTAGGTTGCCAACCTGCCCGTGGCTCCAGTTGATGTAGTTGAGAAAATAAGTTTGAGAGGAACAACTGGACATCTGTTATTAAATCTTGATATTTCAATGCAAGACATTGTAATATTTTGCACTTGACCATAATTCTATGACTGATTAGATCATTATTTCTTTAATCTTCCAATGGAGATACCTATATTTGAAGGGCAAGTGATAACTGGGATCGATTCAGCTGGTTTTAACTCGGTGTTGCAGTATTTTGGATTTTGGTTGGAAAAATACTTAACATACTAAAATTGTGACCCTGGATTAAGGAGATAAAATCAGCCAGTGTTCGTTCTTCTGCTTGCTATAAACAACAACTTGTATTAATATAGTGCCTTTAGATGGCGGGTTTAAGGAAGTTATTCAAGTATAGGGCTTTGGTAGACTGAAAGCACGGCCAATGGTGGATCAAAGGGAGGGGGGTGTGGACAAGAGGCTGGAGTTAGAGGAGTGAAGAGTTTTGGGTCTGAAGGAGGGGTAAGGCCATGGTGAAAATTAAACACACAGATTGGAATTTTACATTGGAAGCATTGGGGGAACCAAGTTTGCAGATGAGACCAAGTTAGGTGGCACAGTAAGTTACGTACATTCGAGAAGGAAGCTACAATAGGACATAGAATGATTAGGTGAGCAAAACTTTGGCAAATGGAGATCAATGTGGGGAAGTGCAAGGGCATCTATTTTGGATCCGAGAAAGACAAATCAGATTATTTTCTTAATGGAGAGAGACTAGGCACTGTGGAGGAGCAAAGGAATTTGGGTATCCATGTACACAAATCACTAAAAGCTAGCGCACAGGTATAAAACGTAATCAAAAGTAATGCTTCAGTTGTATAAAGTCTTTGTCATTCCCTTCTGGAGTATTGCGTTCAGCTTTTGAGAGCACACCTCCTGAAATATAGTGGCCTTGGAGGTGGCTAGGGTTTCTAACCCTCTCTGGTGGTCCAGGTGTCTCTTGGAATGATAGATTGATCTCCTAGGCACTGCTGCTAGCAACTCAGGAGGCAAGTACTTCGCATTTGCGGTTTGCGCTTGTGTACGGACCACGAAGTTGAATGTGCATTGCTGCTTCTACAGGTGGTCCAAGAGAGTATGAAATGAACGCAGGAGCACCATCCTATCCAGAATCGCATTGCAGCCCCGATCTTAATAGGATTCATTCTGTGATTCTGGTGTAATTTCTGGGGCAGATGTTCTTGCCCAGAATGCATGGTATGCTAGAATATGCCCTATCTGTTTGAGGAAACCGGCTAGATCTCGTAGCTCAAATATGGTCATACTTTATAAGAGCAATTAATGCAAGTTTGCTATTCACATATAGAAACAAAGCACAGAAGTAACTGAATCAACAAAGCTTTAAATTAAATGCCTCCTCCTTGCAATGTACCTACTGTTTATCTTCCATCAAACTGACTTAATTTCATTTTTTACATTAAGTTATCAATCATTCTCTTAAGTTGCATCAATAAAAGGGCAAATATATTGCAATCCCAAATAATTTTAAAAAGTGATGTCACCAATGCACAACCCAAGTCAAGCTCCCTTAAATAAAAGAATAAACTGCACAATTGTATTTTAAATGTTTTTCAATTGGTAACATTGAAATAATGCAAATAATATAACAAAGCAGTGACTGGCAGGATTTTCCCTCCTGCACACAGCAAATCTCTCCTGCATGTGTTTGTTTTCTATATTTCTATTGGCCAATCCCTTTGAGACTGTTTGTTTTTATTTTGAGAACAGGGGTGAAATTCCTGTTGATAATGTTAACATAAAAGCTGGTGTGAGTGTGAAATGAGATTACCTGCTTTTTATTCACGCTAAAGTTTTTAGCAAAATTATTAACCCCCAATTTCACAGCAGAAAGGGCTCTTTGTATGTCAGCTGGTGAATTTTTCAACTCATTCTAAATTTTCTTGTAAGGAGGCCAAGAGTTAGAATCCTAGAATGATACAGCACAGAAGGAGGCCATTCGGCCCACCTTACCTGTGCTGGCTCTTTGAAAGAGCTGTCAAATTCATCCCACTCCCCTGCTCTTTCCCCATAGCCCTGCAAATTGTTATGATCTGACATTAACATGTCTTGCTATCATAATTCAAATTACAGGAGGCAAAATTAATAAGCAATTTGTACCCTGGAAACTGTGGAAAAAATTACTTCTGAAGGTTTAAACTAGCTTCCAGAAATAAACGAGGACAGCAAAAAGGCAAATATACATAATTCCACTACATCCCACTGGAGATGGACTCTCCCTCACTCTTTCAACTGGACTAGACAAGTTGTACCTACAAATACAGCAGGGAGTTCTTTATCTGCAGAATGAGCTTTGTGTACTCTATGGTTTCATGATCCCATGCACATTGGCTGCTTTGACCTGTAAATCCAATTTTATTACATCATTTATATATTTATAAAAACACAATTTTGTTTTGATTTAGCCTGCCAAATTTAGTACTGGAAATGGACCAGCTCCCTGTTGCCCAGTTATTGAGGAGACAAAACTTTTCCAAACACTTTACTCTGATATATTACCTCTTTATATCGGTCTCAATTATTTTCTCTCTTTTATTTTTTTTCTAGTATTTGATTGTAAAGTATAATTTAGTGAAAGCTAACATCACTTTACAACACTTCTGGAGTTGCCGACCATGGAACAAATGTCATTCAGCGGTCTCTCGTGTGCGTAGCTTCTTCAGCTGGGAATTTGCAACTACTTTTCTATGTTCTTCTCGGTTCCCAACTATTCCAGTCATAGCGCTGAAAACGTTTTAAAATATACTACACAGACACAACCACCTGCAATCCTCTCTCCTTAATTCACCAACCTAGATAGCAGACTAGCTAATGAAATAGAAACAGAAATGCTGGAAATGTGCACAATCCTCATCTGAAAGGTAGGTTATGATTTTGATTCTGGGTCAGGGTGTCTAGGTTATGATTTTGATTCTGGGTCAGGGTGTCTAGCTTGTTGACCTGTGCCAAGACCAATGCAACTGAGAATAGGAGTGCCAAAGGACTGCTCCCAGGTTTCTGCTATTGCTGCTCTTCAGGCCACAAAGAGATGCAGAAGAGCAGCCCGCCATTAGACTGACCGGCTGCCCTCTCCGTCAAACTTGGTACGTGGCCCAGGGAGACTAACAAGAAAAGTACTTACCCTGAAATAATGAATGAATTAGAATTGTTTTCTACTGCAACCAATGAGTGATCCATTTTATAACCATTGCCATTTTTTCCTCCTTTAGGAGAAAGTGTGGCTTAATGTTGATAAAAGTTTGGACTGTATTATTCAGAGAGTAGACAAACTTCTCCAGAAGGAGCGGTTACGCAGTGATAGTTGTGAGGACGTTTTTCAGTGTGACACTACCTCTGCCAGCAAGAAAGGTAACCAAGAACATCGCGCATACTGGATAAATCCAGGGCCCTTAGATGAGAAATGTTCTCAATCTCCATCATCATGTCGTTCCTCCAATAACAGATTTGCGTGTGAGTGAACATTACCATTTGCTCTCCTTACTAACCCTTGGTATGTTAAGTAAAATAATTTTCTTAGGTTTAAAAGAAAAGAATATCCAGACAGGGAACCCAGAGTTGAACCAAAGAAATGAAACATTCACACACGAGGTGATCTGTTGACGGCCAGTAGGATGCAGGTTTATCCTAGTTTACCAGTGAAATTTCTGATGTCAGCTGAGCTGCTTTCCATGCATCCTTCTGTTTCTGGGCGAAGACTGCCTAGCCTGATGTGTTGTTCAAGATCATTCCAGATGATCAACAATGGTCATGCTTATTGCGATCCTGCTCTTCCACCTCCCCCCTCCCTTCCTCACCTGCCCTCCAGCAAAGGTGGCATGGCCTCCTCTCTCAATATGCTTCTACCAGGTTTGTTTGTCAGATGGCATTGAACTGCGATCTCTGAATAAAAAGGTTAGAACTCCTACTGCTGCTGGCCATCCTCAAATGATGACTTTATAAATGTCATGTTTTTAAGAGTGGTTACAGTTTTTTCCAACTTGTCCTTAATTGTCAATGCATCAAAGCACTTATTGAACATATAAAGCTTTTTTCTCTCTTTTTTTTAATTCGTTCATGGGAATGTGGGCGTCGCTGGCAAGACCAGCTTTTATTGCCCATCCCTAATTGCGCTCGAGAAGGTGGTGGTGAGCCGCCGCCTTGAACCGCTGCAGTCAGTGTGGTGAAGGTACTCCCACAATGCTGTTAGGGAGAGAGTTCCAGGATTTTGACCCAGCGACGATGATTGAGATCAGTGGGCTTTTTGTTTTGAAACAGCAGATGGGAAAACTGGCAATTTAATATAGTTAGTCTGCGAGCAAGAGTTTTGGAAATTGTATTTTCCTGAGGCATGATGCAATATAATCATTGATAAGGAAGTGCCAATCCTGATGCTTTGGGGATGATGCCCATCTAATTGTAACAATTTGGGTCTTCTAAATGTTCCAAAAAGATTGGCCTCTTCCAGTGAGCTTACCAAGGGTTAGTTTCCATTTCATTTTTTTCTTAATTTCATATTTTGGTATTTTTAATAGTTGGTTCATCATGCTGTTTGCTTTTGCCTTTGCTTGATCTTTCCTATTCTACTAACTCTCTTTGCTTTTACTGTAGTTTAATAGACAACTGGAGCTTACTTAAACATCTTTAAAAGATTAAAGTTTGATTTTGACTTCCAGTCCTGGAAACATGGCATGTCTTTCATTATGCTGTGTTCATGTGAGACCTGGATGGAGAAATGATTTAAAGAAATGAGATGAACACATGTTTCAAATTCACACATCCTCCCGCACCTCCACATGTTCGGTGATGAGGGGAAAATGGCCCTCCTTAGACTGCCATAGAAATGAGGCCTTATGCACATAGTCGTCATATAACAGGGTAAATAGACAACTCGTACAACAGTATTGTATGAAGTCAGATCTTAAATTAGTTTCATTGCTCAACCCAGAAGAAATCCTCGTACATAGTATGAATCTGAAGGCTTCTATCGTTTCCTCAGAAATGTGATAGCTGGATGTCAGATAGCCTGTTTACCCCCTTCTCCACCCTGCTTCTAAAGTAAAAGTGTGGATTTCAAATCCCAGCTTTAAAATTGAAACATGAATTCTAGATGTCAACACATCCTCCAACACATCCCCAACAGCTCTGAAATTGACTTGCGCATAGTTTGTGCTTTACATTTTTTTTCAACATTGATCAGCACAAACCCAGGAATAACCTACTTGATAAAGTACTAGTTTTGATTTTTTTTTTGTTCACAACACAGTTCTTAGCAAACCTTTTTCTAAACATATAGTGTAGCACAAATCATGTCCTTGTGCATCATTTTGTTACATATGAGAAAAGTTGTACCTGAAATGAGGCACAACATTTCTGGTTTCTTCTCCCGCCTCAAAAAACACATTTTTCTTGAAGACTGCTAGTTTCAGGCACTTTCTAAATTTAAATTTCAACAATAAAAATCCTGTTTTACAGAATCTTGTAGACATAATTTTTACAAGAAGTCCTTGTGCTTTATTTTAAATCTATGCTTAAATGCATAGTTTTCTTACTGTCTCATGCCCATTACCTGTGTGTATGTGCCTGTGTGCGTGCATCTGATACTTGGATGCGGCAATAGCTTCCGTTTGCTTACAGGGTGGACTGATATGTTTTGCCGATGCTACGGTAGTCCTAGAATTTGTGGATACTGAAATTATAACAATGGTACAGTAAGAAAATGAGGAAATTAATAAAGCAGTATATTGGTGTATCCAGCACCAGCAAACTCTGTCTTGCTTAAATTAACATAATGGACAAATCCATTCAAAATAAATTGGGATTGCACCAAAATGAATGTTATTAATAATTTGCTGGTACCTCAAGTCAAGTATGTTTTATGGGTTGATGTTGTAATCCTGCTTAATTAAATGCAAAATAAATCAAATACACTTGGATACCAATGCCTTGTGACACCATAATCTCTCCACCCTGGTTTTGTTATATTCATGGTTTATTATGCAAGTCTGAATTCACTTGATTGATTCGTAATGATTCCTGTATTCTGCTTGATTTAATTTAATCTGGAGTGCTGAGCCTAATTTAAAACCAACAGTCTTGTTTTCTGTGAAATCTTACTGTCCATTATTGTTTGTTTAAATGGCTTTAAAAATGGCCACAAAAGAAAGCATTGTCACTCGATATGAAAAGCAGCTTTAAAGTCCAACTTTTGTCCTGTTGCATTGACTACTGCATGCTGTGCGATGAGCTTGCTGCCTTAAATAACTCTAGGTACTTGCTCCCACATCTGGGCATTTTAAAACTTTTTTTTAGAAAGAATTGACAGGATTTTTATTCAGTTAAGCGTTGACTGTTTTTGTTTAAGGTTTATTTTATATATAATTTAAGCTATTGTGTCCTGGTTCTGTCCCCAAATTATTTTTCATGGCTGGCTAAAGCAGTTCTCTACATGCATAATAATTGCTGGTGTTTGGAATGATTAACACACAGCTATTTTTTTACTTTGAGGTCATGAAAACCCTCTCGTTTTCCTCCATTTTTTTCTTGTGCAGGTCGTGCTAGGGCACGAGCCTTCTATGAATAACCTGATCATTTGTAAACCAGTCACTGGTGGACTGGGGTAACTACACTCCTCCAATTTTCCTTCGCGCTGTGGGAAGGTCTTTGGGTCCACTCGGCATCTCTCCATAGCATGGTGTGGAAAGGGGGTGATCAAGCCTGCATTCTTTCAATCCATGACACTGTATGCTGGTGCCCCAGTGCAGTCTGCACAGTTCTCTTAAACTTACAAGTTATATGTTCAGCTCCTTGTTTAACCGCAATTATTTTTTTATTATCTTTTGAAGGACGACTATCCACTTTGACCTTTTTTTGTTGTGGATAAAAGGCTTCTAATTTATTTTTTGTGAAATGTTTCTAATGATTTTCTTGTTAAATAAGAAATGACTGACTTATTTTATGCAACACTTGTTTTTGGCTTCAACAATTGATGCAGGCCAACAATTGCAGGTTCCAGCTGAGAAATAATATAAAAGTGTACCTGTGGGGTTGCCTTTTCCTCTATGGCACTTTAATGCAAACACCCCTACCCTGTGGCCAGTTAGAGAACTGTATCAGAGAGTAGTTGGATCCAGGTTTGTATTTTGCGATAGAGTAAACAGCAGAGCCAGCGATTCCTGAGGGAGGGAAAGGAATTGATAGGCCCGTCATTGCATGCTGCTCTTTTGCATCTCCTCGTAGCCGGTTGCAGATGATCACTGGCATAGGCTTGGCAGCAGATCTCTGATCAATCCCCTCCGTTAGGGGAAATTGAAAGGTCTGAATGGACTTCAGGGAGAAATAGGGGGGAAAAATGTAATTAAATTTAGATATTTTGACCTCTCCTGCACCGTTTAGAAAATCAGAAATTTGTATGTAGATACAGATCAAGGCAATTTCTATCCAAAGTTATGCCTAGTTTTTGACATTTGCAAATCTGGGAGGAACATTAAATGGAATCCTAGTCAAAAGTTAATTTATGGTGGCGATGACCACGCCCATTAATATTATTTGTTTTATATAGTTGCACAATGTTGGGTGCAGCAGTATAAAATATTATGTACAGTATTTCAGTCAAGTAATAAATTATATCTTAACACCCTATTTCAGACTATTGGTTGTAATGAAATGGAAGTTTAATCTATTTAATTAGGTTTTCTAGTATCCAAAAAAACATTCATTCCTTTGTTTAAAATATTTGTGAGTGCTGATGTAGCAGTGCCTTCGATGCAGGACTTTTGATGCTATCTTGCCCATTTTGGAGATTTGTTTCACTGGTTGAATTTACTTTAAAAAGACAACCTAAAACCATGTTTTGTTTGGAAAATGCCCAGGTGTAGTCATTGTTGCACTGAAATGCTCTTGCTCTTTAATTCAGTTTTGCTTGCTGCTTTGTCAGAGCTGAGTGCGAAGTACCTCATTGTAAAATACTTCAACAAAAAAAAAAGCAAGTAGATCTGCTTGTCAGTAGATAAAGTGCTGCTTCCT
The DNA here is from genome assembly GCA_030390025.1 of Squalus acanthias. Classification (NCBI taxonomy): domain Eukaryota; kingdom Metazoa; phylum Chordata; class Chondrichthyes; order Squaliformes; family Squalidae; genus Squalus; species Squalus acanthias. The sequence goes on along the minus strand of CM059431.1, from coordinate 18,593,257 downwards.
AATCATGCATGTGCACCTCCATTTCTGTGCAGATTGCCACTCCACTGCAGAGGAGCCTACTGAAGGTATGTGTGTTTTCCAGGCCCTTTCACCAGCCAGTTTCTGCTTTTTCATACCTGACCTGGGTTGCAATAAATGCATCATGTTTTTGCACATAGATGCTTCAGCTAGGATGTTTGGACAACCGACCTATTTCAAGTATCTTGGCTTGTACGTGTTGTTTCTGGAACATCACGGCTAACATTATTTAATCACAATTTCAGTCTCGTGTTATGAAGAAAATTTTGTTCAACCTTTTTAATTCGATTTTTGTAATGGAAGTGCCTAGCTTCATTGTATTTCTTTCCACTTGTCTGCAAATCTCTGAGTCAGAATATTAGGGCAGGGTGAAGAAAGGGCCCAGATTTTCTTTGTAACGTTAAATACTGAGGGATGGGAGGAAGAAGCTGTTCAATCTCTCTTTGGAGGAAAGAGAGCTACAGTAACCTACTGGTTATGTTAGTGAGCTGGCAACCTAGAGGTCATGAGTTGAAATCCCATCATGGCAAGTTGTGAAATTGAATTCAATAAATCTTTGTGGGGTTGGCACCAGAAAAAATGGCCTTGAATGCTCCCATTTTGTTGTAAAAACCCAACTGATTCACTAATGTCCTTCACGGAAAGCAACTTGTCACCTCTACCTGATCTGGCCTACACATGACTTTAGCCCCACACTACCTGGTTGACTCTAAATGCCCTGAGGGCAACTATGCTGGGCAATAAATGCTGCCTTGCTAATGTCACCTACATCACTAGAACAAGTTTTCTTTAAAAAAAAAATGATGGAATTATTGTGGCCTTGAAGCAGTTTATGAACAAGAGGATGTGCATGTGCACAGTAGAACAAATATCACTTCTTAATAATGATCGAGGCGAAAGAAATGATGATCTTTCACAATGATATTTTTAAGGGCTGAAAAGACCTTTATTTCAAAATACAAACGTCTATTATTTTGCAATGCACCTTTTGCAATTCTTCCTGTAAACTTGTAATGATGAAAATTACAAAAAAGCGGATTATATAAAACCTTAGGAGGACAGTTGTATTTTTTTTATTCTCTTCTGTCCCTCTGTCCTTGATTTGGCCAGCCTATAATATGAGTGTAATCAAAAATAATTCTGTTGACTGTTCAGAAGCAGTTCAGAAAGGTCCCTCCGCACTAGTTTCCCTTCTTCCCCAGTGACTTAGCTGCAATGCCCTTGTGCTGGAATCCTGTAAGTGAGCATGAATTATGGCTGCGTTTTTGCATTAGTGCCCAGAACTGCAGAGTAAAGCTAAGAGGCTACCTTGAATCTTTTTGTGGAAATGACTCGCTTTTAGAACAACAGTCAAAGGAAATATGAGGTCTTTCCTAACAATTATACTGTCCAAAATCTAGAGAACAAATAGAAACAAAGCCAGTGATGTGTAGGTGCCTTCATTCTAGACTGAATTATAGCAGCTAATTTTAACTGATATTTACTTTATAACACCTTGATACAAAAAATTGTGATTAAGTTATGATGGCGCTGATGCTACAGAAATAATAGGAAATAAGTATGCTTTTTTAAAATGTTTGGAAATGTTATTGTTTGAGCATATATGAAATCCTTTAAAATGGCATGATAACCCCTGGTACTTAAAACAACTCAGGCCCACAAATTATGCTGCTGTAATAATGTTTTAGTAAATGCTTTTTAAAAATCTTACTATTATTAATGAGGACACTGATTTTTATTTTGTCATAGCTTAAATTTAAAAGTATTTATTGATTACTTAAAATTGTTAACTTGTTCATGCTGTTGTCCGTTCAGGAGGGATAAACCTTAAATGGAAATAATATAACAGTACAAGGAAATTGAGCTAAGGAGAAGACGATCTGAGAATGTGGCTAGCTAACTTATGAAGTACCTTTTTTAAATTGTCTTTTAACCTTAGCTGAAGTAACTTTAACTGCTTCTTCAGCTGAAGCACCAATAGAATACTGGATTTAATATCTAAAATTAAATATTGCATTGTTCCAACTTAAAGAATGAAAATGCATGCTAACTTTAAATGGTGACTGTAGTTTGTAATAAATGTACTAACCACACTACTATATTGAAAATAATTTGAGTGAAAAATGCAGGATCTCACATGACTTGTCACTTTTCTAAATACTAAAACATACCATAGTTTACAGTGTTGCACTGAGAATCCATTTCCTGTGATACAGGTAGAAGTTCAAACCGCACCTGACTTGTGATGACCTGCATAAATGTAAAATTGTGCGTTACTTTGAAACTTTGTTTTTCCTTTCTAGTGGACCCTTAGATACAGATGATTGTTACTTTATAAATTTGGTTTTACACATTTCTGGATTCTAACAGAGGGGAATCAAAAGTGTCAGTCACTAGATCCTGCTGCTCCTGTGTGATAGTTCTTTGTTGCCTCAGACCCTGGTATTGAAAGTAATTATTCCTTTGCTGTTTAACAGGTGAGTGGAGTGAAGCACTTTATCCTCTGCTGACCACACTCACTGACTGTGTAGCCATGATGAGTGACAAAGCAAAGAAAGCTATGGTCTTTCTACTAATGCAAGACAGTGCTCCTACTATAGCAATGGACTTGACTATCCAGTACCGCAGAGACGTGGTCTTTTGTCAGACTGTAAGTTTGCGTGCAGATGCAGCTATTATCTTTTACGATTAGGCCAATAAGTTTTTTTTACCTTTGCTCTTTCTCTTTTCTCAAATCTCTCCTACCATGCACTTTGCCTAACCAAGCTTGACAGGCCTCCCCCAATGCTGTTGTATAACCAGATACTGGAGGCTGTGCAAGAGTGGCCCAGTGTGACTTGGTCTCAGCTCGCCACTTCCCTGAATTGTTGCCACGTGGACCAGAAAACTGTTACTGCAGCCACCTTCTGGCTCTTTCTGGTACCCCAAGAGTAAGGAAATTTAACTCCAGGGAGTCAGAAAAGTGATGAGTTTTCAAACAAAACTTCAAATTAATTTCTGTTTCTATTACTGCAATATTTTGAACAGTATGGCTAAAGTAATTGCAAGAGACATCTCCATATATTGATGCATAACAATGTATCCTGATAAAGGCATTCATGCCCTAGCTCTAGTCTCTAGGGCCATAAGTGCAGTAGTGAGGGAGTGCTGCACTGTCAGAGGTGCTGTCTTTCAGATGAGACGTTAAACTAAGGCTTCATCAGCCCTCTCTGATGGACGCAAAAAATTCCATGGCACTGTTCAAAGAATAATAAGGGCGTTCTTCTTGTGTCTTGACCAACAGTTATCCCTCAACAGAATTATCTAGTCATTTATTTCATTGCTGTTTGTGGGACCTTGCTGAGTCCATATTTGGCTGTTGCATTTCCCTACAACAGTGACTACACGTCAAAAGTACAGCATTGGCTGTGAAGTGCTTCGGGACATCCGAGGATGTGAAAGGTGCTATAAAAGTGTACAGTCTTAATTCAGTATGTGGTGTGCAACTGCAAGACTAATTAAAATACCCTGAATGGTGTAGAAATGAAGCTCGTGTGTCATTTCATCCTCCACCCCAGTCCACCTATCTCATTGATGTGTATCATCTCACTTATGTAGATCAAAGGGTGCCCAAACCATGAACACAAAAGTGCTTACATACTCTGCAGCATGTAGCTAAAACACAACTTAAAAACAATTGCTGTAAAAAATAAAAGTTTGTGTGTGTATATATATCATACCATAGAGTGAAAAGATATGATATTTATTTATTGGGCAGACTCTCTCAACGCACATGTGACTCTTTGGCACATTCATCATATCAAATATAAACTGATTCTCTACTGGTTAAGTTGGCAGAACATCAGAAGAATAAGAACATAACATAAGAAATAAGAGCAGGAGTAGGCCATACGGCCCCTAGAGCATGTTCCGCCATTCAATAAGATCATGGCTGATCATCGACCTCAACCCCACTTTCCTGCCCGATCTCCATATCCCTTGATTCCCCTAGAGTCCAAAAATCTACCTATCTCAACCTTGAATATACTCAACGATTCAGCATCCACAGCCCTTTGGGGTACAAAATTCCAAAGATTCATAGCCCTCTGAGTGAAGAAATTCCTCCTCATCTCGGTCTTAAATGGCCGACCCCTTATCCTGAGACTATGTCCCCGAGATCTAGACACTCCAGCCAGGGGAAACAACCTCTCAGCATCTACCCTGTCAATCCCCTTCAGAATCTTGTATGTTTCAATGAGATCACCTCTCATTCTTCTAAACTCCAGAGAGTATAGGCCCATTCTACACAATCTCTCTTAGGACAGAAAGAAGCCTTGAAGAGTTCCTCTAGTTGGTGCATGTAGCATGATTACCAGTGTATGTGTGTGGGTATTCTCTGGTATTTTTAATGAAGAAATTACTTGCATTTATATAAAAAAATGTCATGTCTCAGGGCATCCCAACGTACTTCACAGCCAACAATTTACTAATCATCATAACAAATGCATTTCTGTACACACAGCGGCCAGAGGAATTACTTTCTTCCACCACTTTCAAGGACACGTAATCTATCCGATCACATTATATTTTTTGTCGATATTTTGAGTATTTTCTTTTATTTGTACTTGAATATTTTATGATTTATTTTAATTAACCCCTTACCCTGTATTATTGTGAAACTCCATGTCAAGAGAGCATTTCTGCAGCTTTCCCTGCGAACCACGGTGTCAGTCCCATGATGGGTAGTGGCACAAATCTTCCCGCTGGTATGGAGAAACTATACGTATCGTGCTGCACCATTTCACCATTATACTTCTGTATGAATGACTTGCCCGCAGTCATAAGAAAAATATTGTTGTATTTCCTTTGTACAATTTATCAGCTGGGATGTTTTTTGTGTCTTTATTGCTGAAAAATCCTTGTGCTTTTTACAGAGCAGTTCAAAAAAGCATCCAAGTGAAATGCCCTGAAAAAAGCAAATCTTGTACAAAAGGCAAAAAAGACAATCCTACATGTCGCAAGATAATCTCTGATGTTCATGTTTTTTATTGAATATCGTATGTTCTATTCTTTGCCTTCAATATAGCTGACAGCCCTGATCTGTGGTTTCATTATCAAACTAAGAAACTGCCTTCGTGATGATGGATTTTTGCGCCAGCTTTATACCATTGGCTTGTTGGCACAATTTGAAGGTCTTTTAAGCACATACGGTAAGACATTCATAAGTTTATTTGCATTACTAGATTTCTGATGTAGCACCGCCACCTTCTATGTTTGTTACATTCTAAATACCCTAGGAAAGGCCTTTGACAAAAATGAAGCTGTTTTGTCCATAATGTATCGTGATATTGGCTTCTTTCTTTCTTTCTGTTACAGTAAATAGGGTGTTAAAACCAAATGTACCAAATTTCAGTACCCTTAACTTAATCTAGATCAGCGTTTCCCAACCTGTGGTCCGCGGACCACTGGTGGTCCGCGAGGGTACTGCAGGTGGTCTGTGAAAAAAAATATATAAGTTTGACTCACGTCAGCCATAGGCCGTTAAAAAAAATTTAAACAGCTGGTGGTCCGCAGAAGCAATTTTTAAACGGCTGGTGGTCCGCATGAAGGAAAAGGTTGGGAACCGCTGATCTAGATCAAGTAAGTAGTCAAGAAACTTCACTGTAAACGAAGTTACCTAATTACAAATTAAATTAAATTAAATAAAACAAGGTCATATAGGGATGGTAGTGCAGGTGGTGTGCCACAACTGCAGCATGTGGGAGTTTGTGGAGAGCATTGTGATCCCGGACAACCATGTTTGCAGTAAGTGCCTGCATCTTGAGGAACTTCAGCTCAGAGTTTTTGAGCTGGAGTCTGAAGTGCAGACATTGCGGGGCATCAGGGATGGGGAAAGATACTGGACACTGATCCAGGAGGCAGTCACACCCTTAGGTTAGGTAGTGGTACAGGTCTGGTTAGTGGTCAGGGACAGGAGGGTGTGACTGCAACTCAGGCAGGTAAGGGGACCCCAGGTGCAGTGCTGGAGGAGCCTCAACCTTTGCCCTTGTCCAACAAGTATGAGGTTCTTGCTGCCTGTGTGGATGAGGGAAAAGCCTGCAGGATGGATGAGCATGGTGCAGGAGGCCATTCAAGTGGGGGGAATGAAACGGAATGTAGTTGCGGTAAGGGAAAGTATAGTCAGGGGGATAGATACTGTTCTCTGCAGCCGCGACCGAGAGTTCCGAAGGTTGTGTTGCCTGCCCGGTGCCAGGATTAAAGACATCATCTCGCAGCTGGAGAAGAACTTGGAGTGGGAGGGGGAGGATCCAGTTGTTGTGGTCCACGTAGGAACCAACGGCATAGGTAGAACTAGGAATAAGGTTCTGCTGAGGGAGTTTGAGGAGCTATGATCCAAATTAAAAAGCAGAACCTCAAAGGTAATCTCTGGATTGTTACCTGAGCCACGCGCAAATTGGCATAGGGACAAACAGATTAGAGGTTTAAATGCGTGGTTCAAAGAGTGGTGTGGGAGAAAAGGGTTTCAGTTCATGGGGTACTGGGGAAAGAGGGAGCTGGTCTGTTGGGACGGGCTCCACTTAAACCGGGCTGGGACCAGTGTCCTGGTGAACCGAATAACTAGGGCAGTAGACGGGGTTTTAAACTAATGAAGGGAGGGTGAGAGGATTCAGGAAAGAGTAAAATTAAAAGCAGTGAGAGAAATGTCAAGGCTCTAGAGCAGAGTAGAGTTTTGGGTAAAAAATAAGCAAAGTGGGTCAGGAAGGGACAAAGAGTAACAAAGGTAATAAGACATCAGTGACGAAGGTGACATCAGGGAAAAAGAGAAATAAGTCAAAGCTAAAGGCACTATATCTGTGCACAGCATTCGCAACAAAATAGATGAATTAATAGCGCAGATAGAAATTAACAGGTTTGATCTAATAGCCATAACGATGATGTGGTTGCAAAGTGGCCAAGGTTGGGAACTAAATATTCCAGGATACTTAACTTTTAGAAGAGATGGGCAAAATGGAAAAGGAGGAGGGGTAGCCCTGATAATAAAGGATGGGATAAAGATAGTAGAGAGAAAGGATCTTGGCTCCGAAAATCAAGAAGTAGAATCAGTTTGGGTAGAGCTAAGAAACAGCAAGGGGCAGAAACCATTGGTGGGAATTGTTTATAGGTCCGAAACAGTAGTTGTAATGTAGGGCAGAGTATAAATCAGGAAATTAGAGGTGCATGTAACAAGGGTAATAGTGATCATGGGGGACTTTAATTTACATATAGCCTGGGCAAACCAAATTTGCAGTAATAGTGTGGAGGACAAATTCATGGAATGTATACAAGATAGTTTCTAGATCAGTATGTTGAGGAACCAACTAGGGAACAGGCTGTTTTAGATCTAGTATTGTGCAATGAGAAAGGGTTAATTAATAACCTTGTAGTAAAGGGGCCTTTAGGGAAGAGTGACCATAATATGATAGAATTTTATAGTGAGTTTGAAAGTGATTTAGTTAAATCTGAAACTAGGGTCTTAAATCTAAACAAAGCAAACTACATAGGTATGAGGGGTGAGTTGGCTAAGGTAGATTGGGAAACTACATTAAAAGGTATGATAGAATTTTATAGTGAGTTTGAAAGTGATTTAGTTAAATCTGAAACTAGGGTCTTAAATCTAAACAAAGCAAACTACATAGGTATGAGGGGTGAGTTGGCTAAGGTAGATTGGGAAACTACATTAAAAGGTATGATGGTAGACAAGCAATGGCTAGCATTTAAAGAATTAATAGATAATTTACAACAAATATACATTCCTTTAAGGCACAAAAACCCCACAGGAAAAGTGGTCCAACCATGGCTAACGAGAAGTTAAAGATAGTATTAGATCAAAGGAAGAGGTTATAATGTTGCCAAAAAAAGTGGTAAGTCTGAGGATTGGGAGGATTTTAGAATTCAGCAAAGGAGGACCAAGAAATTGATAAAGGGAAATTAGAATGAGAGTAAACTAGCGAGAGACATAAAAACAGACTGTAAAAGCTTCTATAGGGATGTAAAAAGGAAAAGATTAGCAAAAGTAAATGTGGGTCCCTTACAGGCTGAGACAGGAGAATTTATAATGGGGAATAAGGAAATGGCAGAGAAATTAAACAAATACTTTGTGTCTGTCTTCACGGAAGAAGACGCAAAAAACTTCCCGGAAATAGTGGAGAACCAAGGGTCTAGCGAGAATGAGGAACTGAAAGAAATGAGTACTGGAGAAGTTAATGGGACTGAAAGCCGATAAATCCCCTGGACCTGATGGCCTACATCCTAGGGTTTTGAAAGAAGTGGCTATAGAGATAGTGGATGCATTGGTTGTCATTTTCCAAAATTTCACAGATTCTGGAACGGTTCCCGCGGATTAGAAGGTTACAAATGTAACCACACTATTTAAGAAAGAAAGGAGGGAGAGGGAAAACGGGGAACTACAGACTAGTTAGCCTGACATCAGTAGTAGGGAAAATGCTAGTATCAGGGCACTTAGAAAATAATAATAGGATTGGGCAGAGTCAACACTGATTTATGAAAGGGAACTTGTGTTTGACAAATCTGTTGGAGTTTTTTGAGGTTGTAACTAGCAGAATAAATAAGGGGGAACCAGTGGATGTGGTGTATTTGGATTTTCAGAAGGCATTCGATAAGGTGCCACACAAGAGCTAATTAAACAAAATTAGGGCTCATGGGATTGGGGGTAATATACTAGCATGGATTGATTAATGGACAGAAAACAGAGTAGGAATAAACGGGTCATTTTCGGGTTGGCAGGCTGTAACTAGTGGAGTACCGCAAGGATCAGTGCTTGGGCCTCAGCTATTCACAATCTACATCAATGATTTGGATGAGGGGACCAAATGTAATATATCCAAGTTTGCTGATGATACAAAGCTGGGTGGGAATGTAAGTTGTGAGGAGGATGCAAGGAGGCTTCAAGGGGATATAGACAGGCTAAGTGAGTGGGCAAGAAAATGGCAAATGGAATATAATGTGGAGAAATGTGAAGTTATCCACTTTGGTCGGAAAAGTAGAAAAGCAGAGTATTTTTTAAATGGTGAGAGATTGGGAAATGTTGGTGTTCAGAGGGACCTGGGTGTCCTTGTACACGAATCACCTGAAAGTTATCATGCAGGTGCAGCAAGCAATTAGGAAAGCAAATGGTATGTTGGCCTTTATTACAAGAGGATTTGAGTATAAGAGTAAAGACGTCTTACTGCAATTATATAGGGCCCTGGTGAGACCACACCTGGAGTATTGTGTACAGTTTTGGTCTCCTTACCTAAGGAAGGATATTTGCCATAGAGGGAGTGCAATGAAGGTTCACCAGACTGGTTCCTGGGATGGGGGGATTGTCCTATGAGGAGAGATTGAGTAGACTAGGCCTATATTTTCTAGAGTTTAGGAGAATGAGAGGTGATCTCATTGAAACATACAAAATTCTTACAGGGCTTGACAGGGTAGATGCAGGGAGGATGTTTCCCCTGGCTGGGGAGTCTAGAACCAGGGGTTACAGTCTCAGAATAAGCGGTCGGCCATTTAGGAATGAGATGAGAAATTTCTTCACTTGGGGTGGTGAATCTTTGGAATTCTCTACCCCAGAGGGCTGTGGAGGCTGAGTCGTTGAGTATATTCAAGACAGAGGTCGATAGATTTTTGAATATTAACGAAATCAAGGGATATGGGGATAGTGCAGGAAAGTGGAGTTGAGGTAGAAGATCAGCCATGATCTTAATGAATGGCGGAGCAGGGCCAAATGGCCTACTCCTGCTCCTATTTCTTATACTGGCAGAAAATTGCCTACCTTCTTTTGATCCACAATCATGGAAACTTGCTCCCTGTAAGATATTTTAACATTGTTGCATAAATCAAGTCATCCACTGTCTTTCCACATCTTTAACAACCCAACCTTTGGCACAGTACCTTTCTCCTGATCTCAATAATAGATCTTGTTTAATGTACAGTTGCTTAAAGTTGAACGCAAGTGAATTAAGCCTTTGTGTGAAACGTTTTCAAAAAAATTTCACCTAATGGCAAATATGTATCTACTTCTGTTAAGTAATCGCTTTCTCACTCCTTGGCACTGTTATTGTCCTCAGTCAAGTGTACTGTCAGTTTTGTCTTACTGTTTTCATCCTTGGCAAAAAGCTTCTGTACTGTGCTGTCCCCCCACAACGGGCTCTGGTTCCATTTTCATGGCATTGATCTTTCTCTATGCACAAACAATGTGAGAACGTACTGTTGTAGTAGAGGATGTTCTTGCGCAGTTATAACAAAGTAAATGGAGCTTTAAAATTGCATCTGGCTGTCTTTTGTCTAAGCTAGAAATGTTTAGTGATGGTGCTAAAAGTGGAAGAATGTTTCTTTGCCAGCAGTGATATCCTTTCCTTGGTAAGTAAAAGGTTAACAAAAAATGATCGTGAAGCCCTGACTAATAAACGTGTACCTTATGTAGGGGAGGAACTTGCTATGCTTGAAGATATGAGTACAGGAATTATGGATTTACGGAATGTGACTTTTAAAGTAATCCAGGCTATATCTACTTCATCAGTTGACATGCTGCCAGTCATTACTGGAAATCGGTAAGTAGCACTGGATTATCGTATTCCTTTTGGAAAAACTTGTGTTCGGTGAAAGGCAATAACACTTGTGTATGTTCCTGTGTGCTACATGCATTGGCACGAAAACTAAAATTCAGGCAGGCTCGCTCTTCATCTTGCTAACATCTGGCCTATCCCAATCTGGTGCCCTTGTTTTTGTACTAACTTTTTTTTCCTTTTCTGTTTGGACCTTACAATAACAATGGCTTGTATTTTATAGCACCTTTAACGTTGTAAAATGTCCCAAGGAGCTTTTATAAAAGTGTAATCAGATAACATTTGACACTGAGCAAAAGAAGGACACATTAGGGCAGGTGACCAAAAGCTTCGTCAAGGAGAGAGAAGTTGAGAGGTTTAGGGAGGGAATTCCAGAGTTGAGGCCTAGACAGCTGAAGGTACGGCCACCAATGGTGCGGAGAAGGAAATCTGGGATGCACAAGAGGCCAGAATTGGAGGGATGGAGAGTTGTTGGAGGTTTGTAGGGCTGGAGGAGGTTATAGAGGTGGGGAGGGGCGAGGCCATGGAGGGATGGAGAGTTCTTGGAGGTTTGTAGGGCTGGAGGAGGTTATAGAGGTGGGGAGGGGTGAGGCCGTGGAGGGATTTGAACGCAAGGATGAGAATTTTAAATTTGAGGCGTTGGTGGACTAATGTAGGTCAGCGAACACGGGCGATGGGTGAACGAGTCTTGGTGGGAGTTGGGACACGAGCAGCAGAGTTTTGGCTGAGCTTAAGGAGGGTGGAAGATGGGAGGTCGGCCAGGAGAGCATTGGAGTCGTTGAGTCTGGAGGTAACACAAGCATGGAGGAGGATTACAGCAGCAGATGGGCTGAGACGGACAATATTGCAGAGGTGGAAGTATCGATGTCTTGGTGATAGAGAGGATATGGGGTCAGAGCTCAGCTCGGGGTCAAAATAGGGCGCCGAGGTTTCGAACAGTCTGGCTCAGCCTGAGACAGTGACTCGGGAGGGGGATGAAATTGCTGGCTAGGGAACAGAGTTTGTGGAGGGGGCCGAAGATGATGGCTTCAGTCTTCCCAGTGTTTAAACCTTAAAATATTATGGTTGCTACTCCTGAAGTGCTCACCCACATTTAACACTGTTTGCAAGCTATCACTTTTTTGCAGATGTATAGTTAATAAAAACAAGTATACAAATTACTGTTGATGATAAAAGCATAATGTCCATATTACATTCCTCTGTCCACTATTTTAACACTGGCATTAATCCATTTATTTAAGTGCTCATCTACTGATATTGCCTATAGTTATTTCTAGGCTATGTTTGTGTGCTGAAAGAATGCCAAAGGTCTTAGGTACGCAAAGTTTATTTTGCATGCAAAAACCCAAACCTCCATTCATCTTTACAGAGATGGGTTTAATGTGCGAATCCCACTGCCAGGTGCTATGTTCGATGCCTTACCTAGGGAAATACAAAGTGGAATGTTACTTCGAGTGCAGCCAGTGCTATTTAATGTGGGGATCAATGAGCAGCAAACACTCGCTGAAAAGTAAGTACTGCCACCAAACAAGTTCAGCAACTTTACACAGTGATCACTGATCTTTAAGAGTAGAGATAATACAGGGCAAAAACTCCAAGTACTGAAAATCTGAAATAAAAGCATAAAATGCTGGATATATTTAGCAGGACTATCAGTACTTTGAAGTTAGGTTAATCTTTAAACGTTAATCTGTCTTTAAACTTTTCAGATGCTGATAGACTTGCTGAGCATTTCCAATATTTTTTATTTTATTTGTAGGCATTTAGAAGAAAAAAGGAAGACTTACATTTATATAGCGCCTTTCATGACCTCAGGAGGTTCCAAAGCGCTTTACAGCCAATGAAGTACTTTTAAAGTGTAGTCACTGTTGTAATGTAGGCAACGCGGCAGCCAATTTGCGCACAGCAAGCTCCTAAACAGCAATGTGATAATGACCAGATAATCTGTTTTTAATCATGTTCATTCAGAGATAAATATTGGCCAGGACACCGGGGATAACTCCCTCACTCCTCTTCGAGATGGGCCTCAGTTTAATGTCTCATCCAAAAGACGGCACCTCTGACAGTGTAGCGCTCCCTCAGTACTGCATTGGAGTGTCAGCCTAGATTTTTGTGCTCAAGTCTCTGGAGTGGGACTTGAACCCACAACCTTGTGATTCAGAGGCGAGTGTGCTACCAACTGAGCCACGGCTGACACTTTTATACTCTATCTCTGATTTATCAGGAAGTCCTTTATCCTGCCAAATATATACTTAACCTGAATGAATTAATCCTACAAAATGGAAGTGCCCGGGTGTTTACTTCAGTTTAAAAAAAATAGTTCTCAGCCAAAAGTTTTAAAGAAATCACTAACCCTCTATCCAGGGCAACTTAGAAGCTAAAATAATCATCAACACTGATTTTGATTAACCTTTTTGATGGATTACCTGCTTCACTTCACCTTAATTTGATAAAATTAGGGTTGGCGGTGGTATGAATTCCACCTCCTTTAGCGTTCCTTTAACTCTCCTTCACTGGCAGTTGAAGCAATGTTGATCATGAAGTGAGGAAGGAGAATAGGAAGGTGAGGGGGAGGTGCATCACTTCTCTAAGTACTACAGTAATTTAGATGCTGTATCAATCATACCTACAGCACTAACAATTCCAGACTTGTTCTGTAATGGGTAATGGCAAAGTCAGTCATGTTTGAGTATTGTGTGCACAACATTGCTCGTATTCTAGGCCCACAATTCGTTATTCTGTATGTATGAAAAACGAGGAATTGCTGTGATTCACACAGTAAAACGCTTGTGATTAACAATTATTGAGCCTCTTTCACAACCCTTATCTCTCGATGACAATCTTGGTCTTAAAACATCTGCAGTTTCAAGCACAATTTTAATGGAAACTTTCAAGCATTATCGAGTAGGGAGATGCGGGTTTGATTCCTCACTCCTGAGTTCCCAATTCCAGCTGTATCAAGTGGAAGCCACTGGAAAGGAGAGAAAACCTGGGAGAGATCCACCCTGAGCTTCTCTTGCATATTCCCCAGGAGCTGGTTGAGAGTGGCATTAGAGACGAGGTTTAGAAGGAAGTTACCCTCTTTTCCGCAGTTAGTGGGTGGCCTGGATAATGCAAAAATACTGAAAGCCTTGCACTCAAATATATATATTTTTTAAGTCCAATTCTGATAATCGTATTGATTTAGTGCCATGCATTGGATATTCATGTTCATGTTTTATCTGGGTTAGGTTTGGAGACACATCCTTACAAGAAGTAATTAATGCAGAGAGTTTGGGCCGCCTGAATTCCTACTATGAACAGTTCAAGGAGGTTTTGCCTGATGATTGTAAGTATATGCAGCTATGAACTGTAATGTTCTTTTCTACATTGTTCCTTCCTCTTGATTAAGTGAACACAGCATATCAAGCAGCATCAGCAACACTGCGGTTACTGAAATTATCATCTTAAAGCTTGCCTTAATGCTTGAGGCTCAGAGGTTGCTGAGACTTGAAAGGAAATGAGCTTGGTTTAATTTGTGCATGCGCGCGTGTGTGAATGCAACTTGTTTTTCTGTCTCAAGTCTCTGAAGAAAATGAATTGCAGCGTTGTAGCTAATAAGTTGTGGAATATTGAGGCGGGTCTGTTTTAACGTTGCATTTGAAATTAGATAAACTGTACATGAATTTGCCTTCACAGATGAGCTTTGCATATGTAGATTAAAGTAGTACTTGGTATTCTATGCTTATGCTACACATGTATTTTGAAATCTTTTTGAGAGTACCTGATACTATGCTATCGGAACTCATCATGTTGCTTTGCATATTGCTGGTTTTTATTTTTACTTAATTTGTTTTCCATTTTTACAAAAAGCAACTTTAAATTCGTCCATTTTTTTAATGGTAGCCTTAATGCATTAACACGTAGTGCTGTGGAGTACATGTGGATGCAGGGCCAAGCCACTTAGTTCCTACTTCTTCATTACCAAAACAGATTGATAGATTTCCACACACAACTTCTTGCCATCATAAGATCTTCGATGATTATACTTATCTCGGGACACAAAAAGTAGTGTCAATTTAGTATCCTAATTTTGACACATCCTCCCCCTTTCCTTTGTAGCTCTCATTAACTTTTTATCTTCTCAAATCCAGATCGAGAAAGAAAGAAAACACGTTACATTTATACAGCAGCAAAATACTGCGAATGCTGGAAATCTGAAATAAAAACAGATAATGTTGGAAATACTCAGCAGGTCAGGCAGCATCTGTGGAGAGAGAAACAGAGTTAACGTTTCAGGTCGTTGACCTTTCGTAATGTAGGAAACACGGCAGTCAATAACGAGCTCCCACAAACAGCAATGTGATGATGACCAGATAATCCGTGTTAGTTAAGGGATAAATATTGGCCAGGACACAGTGGATAACTCCCCTGCTCTTCTTCAAAATAGTGCCATGCGATCTTTTACATCCACCTGAGAGGGTTTAACGTCTCATCCCAAAGCCTGGATTATGTGCTGAAGTCCCTGGAGTGGGACTTGAACCCACAACCTTCTGACTCAGTGACAAGATTTCCGCGGCTGATCTGATATTAAATTCTTAATGACCTGGGAGAATAGAAGTAAAGGGTTAATTATTGTCTTGGTTGAGCGAACCTTGGGAGGGAGGGGGGTGGGGGGGAGAATGTAGGGGTGGAGTCGGTCACCACGACAACAGTATCAGACCTGATGTACACAAGTGAATTTAACGAAGCCGTGCAATAATTTGAAAAGTTTCAATTGATTAAATTTCAGATCTCCTACATAAAACAAGGCATTATCCTGTAACTTAACTCTTTTTTGCTGATTGTGCATTTAATGGTATAATGCATCCTGTGGATTTATAAAACCTGCTGCACCACAGAAGACATGTTGGTTAAATCTAATATCATTGATTTTTTTTTGAAAATACACTGATTACCTCACTGAGTTGTGGTTCTATGGGTGACACTTTGTCCAAGTGGCCATTATTCATGGTAGTTACCAAATATTCTATAAAAGCTGAAACTAGTGGTATGCTACATACAGAAGAAGAAATATATATTAAAACGCTGTGATGTAATTGAAGTGTGCGCTATTTGTACACCTAGGTCGCAAACTTTTTAAGTGATAATTAGTTCAGTGGATGTAAATCTACAGCATGAGCTACCTGCAAGAAGAAGAACAACAACAACTACTAATATTTCTATAATGCTTTTAACATAATAAAATGTCGCAAGGCGCTTCACAGGAGCGTTATCAAAAAAAAATGTGACACCGAGCCATACAAGGAGATGTTGGGGCAGGTGACCAAAAGCTTGGTCAAAGATGTAGGTTTTAAGGAGTGTCTTAAAGGAGGAAAGAGAAGTGGAGAGATTTAGGAAGGGAATTCCAGAGCTAGGACCTAGGCAGCTGAAGGCGCGACCGTAAATGGTGGAGCATTTAAAATTAAAACTGCAGAGTAAAACAAATTCCACAAATACAATTGCCAATCCTGCTCTGCTTTTATTCTGTTTATATCTTTAAAGTATGTGATTTCTTTAGGTCTACCTCGATCCCGGAGTCAGACATGTCTGCCTGAACTGTTGAGGTTTCTTGGCCAAAATGTCCATGCGAGGAAAAATAAGAATGTAGATATCCTTTGGCAAGCAGCTGAGGTAAGCACTGTTTTATTTGCTGTAGTTTAAATACAGGAAACTCTCTTTTAACCGGCACCCAAATAACCAGAAATCTCTCTTAACCGGCAAAATTCTTGAGTAGGTAACCGGGGTTTTCCTTCATCTCTCCTTTAAAAATAACTTTAAAAAAAAACCCCGAGGCGTTTGCCGTGTATCGGAGCATGTAGATTGGGAGGGGAATGTGCAGCCCGGGTAGGCAGCGGACACGACAGATGGTCAGCTGGCGGTCCCCGGGGAGACGGAGCTCCGAATGCAAGCGCATGTCAGTGTGTACGGGGCTCTCGTACGTTGGGAGATATAACTCTCCGTTATCCGGACTTTTTGATTAACCGGCACCACGCCGGTCCCGTCGGTGCCGGTTAATAAAGAGTTTCCTGTACTATGATTGTTCTGGTTCCAAGAAATAGTTACAACAACAAATGCTAGAAATGCGCACACACCTGGTCAACTTTTGAAAGAAGCAGCAGCGGCTAGCATTTCAGATGAGAGCCTTCAACGCGACTGGATTTCCAGTCGTTATGGTTTTTATTATCTCAACTCTACTAATTGTTGTAGAGGCGAATTAGTCACCGGATTGTGTGCGTCTCCAGTATTCATATGGCAACATCCATCTTATTAGCAAGGCAGCCCTTTCATTGGTTAAGACTGCATTGTTGCAGTGTAGTTTTGGGGAGAACACTGAAATGATTTAAAATTTGGAGTTTTTCCAACAAATCATTTTTACAATTAGTTGTGTTTTGGGCAGCCGATGTACATATTAACATGAATTCTTTTGTCTATAATCTATTTTCCTGAATATGGATGTCAATATAGCTTGTTACATGTATGTATGAGAAGAATGTATGGCCTTTTCCCTCTACATTGATGCAACTAAAGAAGTCTAATTCTAGGCAACTGTTCATTTACAGTGGTAGTAAGTTTTAGGTAAGGCCATAACTGAAAAGTCTTGTTAAATGAGTTATATATAAAGATTTTTTTCCTATTGCCGGAAAATTCAAAAAGGCACTTGATAGATATTTAACAGAGAAAGTTACTTAAGGGTATGAAATAAAGTCGAGCAGTGCATGGCATTTTTTGGACTTTGGGGTTGGTCCACTTTGTTCCTATGTTCTTTTTGTGTTATTACCGCTCTCTTTTAATATAACTAATCTCAGGAGCCAAGAGAAAGTAACATTTCATTGAGGAAACTTATTTAAGAAAATTATACAAGCAAAAACCAGCTGCACTGCTGGTCATCAATAACCAGCTGCACTGCTGGTCATCAATAACCAGCTGCACTGCTGGTCATCAATAACCAGCTGCACTGCTGGTCATCAATAACCAGCTGCACTGCTGGTCATCAATAACCAGCTGCACTGCTGGTCATCAATAACCAGCTGCACTGCTGGTCATCAATAACCAGCTGCACTGCTGGTCATCAATAACCAGCTGCACTGCTGGTCATCAATAACCAGCTGCACTGCTGGTCATCAATAACCAGCTGCACTGCTGGTCATCAGAAACCAGCTGCACTGCTGGTCATCAATAACCAGCTGCACTGCTGGTCATCAATAACCAGCTGCACTGCTGGTCATCAATAACCAGCTGCACTGCTGGTCATCAATAACCAGCTGCACTGCTGGTCATCAATAACCAGCTGCACTGCTGGTCATCAATAACCAGCTGCACTGCTGGTCATCAATAACCAGCTGCACTGCTGGTCATCAGAAACCAGCTGCACTGCTGTACATCAGAAACCAGTTGTATTGAAATCTATTGCTGCTGACAAATAGTAAACTGAATAACAGATTTTACCTTTTATTTGCAAACAATGCCATAGTATGTCACTAGTTAGATCTGAATTGGTAGGTGTCAGTAACTCCCTTTCTAAAGCCAAGTGCAGTTACATCAGAGTGTAAGAGTGAAGGTGCACCAGAAAGGAAGCTATTCTTTAATAAAAACAGAAAATGCTGGAAATACTCAGCAGGCCAGGCAGCATCTGTGGAGAGAGAAACAGAGTTAATGTTTCAGGTTGCTAACCTTTCGTCAGAGATTCTTCAGCCTTGTTAACAAATGTTCACAGTTGTGATATGTAAATTTTAAAAAGGTTAAAATTTGTGTGATTTTTTTTCTAAAGTGGAGTGGGCATAATCAGGCACATGTACTAGGAAATATGTATTACTGAGTTTTTCATTTATGAAAGTGGTTTAATAATTCAATTATTGACTGTTTCATGCTTGTAGCAAATGCTGCTAATAAACAATAACCCATAGAGGAAAAGAGCTCCCAACACTTACAGGAACCTTTTTAAGGTTGAATATCACAATTTTATTACCGGTGTCAATGTGCCCCACCTAGCAACTACATTTAGCACATATGCCATTTAATTACATGAAGGTATCATCTTGTTGATGCTTTGCGTGATGGCAGTATATTCATAACAGTGAGTTTAAGCTATAGTAGTGTCAGCTTGCTCATTTAGTTACATTGCTAGAGGTTGTGGGTTCAAGTCCCACTCCAGGACTTGAGCATGAACTCTGAAGTGACGTTCCAGTGCATTACTGTATTGTCAAAGATATCCTTCAATTGAGATGTTCCATTAAGGTCCTGTTCCACGGGTTTAGGTGAACTTTAAAGATCCAATGGCATGAGTATGGGATTCTCCTGGTACTCTGGCTAACATTTCTCTCTCAATCAGTACCATCAATTGCTTATTTTTATTTATTGGATCTTGCTGTGCTGTGCACACAATGACTGTTGTATTTATTTACATAAATCACTGCACTTCAAAGTGATTAATGACATGTGAAGCACTGAGACATTTCTGGAACATGTGATGAGATGTGATATAAATAAGTAATTTTTTTTCTTTTACCACAATTGAAGCTCTTTTTGCATTCATGAAGCTATCGGAACCTCTCAATTGACTGCAATATTATCCTTCTTGTATCCATTTATAAGTTTCTATAGCCTTGTTACATTCTTTTGATTCAGAAATATACTTCATTTTTGAAATTTAGGTATTCTAAAGAATTAAATCACTTTTAATCTTCTAATACAATTTTTTTTTTTTCATTTTGTGTTCTCAGATTTGTCGTAGATTAAATGGTGTTCGATTTACAAGCTGTAAAAGTGCCAAGGACCGGACAGCTATGTCGATCACTCTGGAACAGTGCCTGATCCTGCAGCATGAGCACGGCATGGCTCCTCAGGTCTTTACACAGGCCCTCGACTGCATGAGGAGGTAAGCTTTCATTTGTTGGCAAGTCATTCAAAACTGCACACATTGATTGCGGAAAGATGCAAACTGCAGAAAAGTAACGCTTCAGTAACGCAACGATTTGTAAATCCGGATGCAGTGAATTGCACCGGCGAAAGGGATACAGCAAAATTTTGTCAATTATATTTATCTTGGTAAGATGATCTAATACTGGGGCAGCAGAAACATATCTCAGAAGGAAGGTTATGCAATAGACTACAGATTAGAAAGGAGAGGGGATGACTCTAACACTTTTTCTGCTTTGGAAACGTTTGCTGCTCATCTGCCCCCTCCATCTAGAGCATTAACCGTCCCTCACTTGCTGTATGTCGCTTTCCCCATATCATAATGGTGCCCCCATATCATAATGGTGCCCCCAACCTGTGTATGAATTTCCCTAGGCTTTTCGTGACCGCCTTGTGGGTCCTGCCCCATTCCCAACAAAACTTATTTTCCCCCCCCCCCTCCAATTGCTGCCTGCTTCAGGACTTTTTGGAATATGACCACCCACTTCACCTTGGTGAACTTTTCTCACTCCTCTCCCCCTGGCCACCTCCTAAAACCCCTTCCCCTGCCACCTAGGGTAGATTTTAAAAAGATGAGGAGTGAGCTAGCTGTAGGATTGTAGATCAGCAATGAGTTATTTTCCAAAAGGAGATTGCAAAGTAGTAGAAGAAATATATACTTTTTTTTTTAAAAAGAGAAACTATTTCAAGTTTCAGAATGCTGTGGATAAAAAGGCTAAAAGTAATCTAAAATTGAAGTGGTTTTTTTTTAAAACATCAAATTTCCTGATGTCAGGAAGCACTTCACACAAAGGGCAGTGGAAATCTGGAACACTCCTTCAAAAGCTGTTGAGGTTAGGTCAATTGAAGAATTCAAAACTCAGATGTAGATTTTTGTTGGGTAAGGGTATTGAGGGATATGGAGCATAGGCTGGTAAATGGAGTTGAGGTACAGATCAGCCATGATCTAATTGAATGGTGGAACAGGCTCGAGGGGCTGAATGCCCTACTCCTGTTCCTACAATAATGAAGAACCTTCACTTTTTTTTTTTGTTTTTATGGGATGTGGCTGTCGCTGGCAAGGCCAGCATTTATTGCCCATCCCTAATTGCCCTTGAGAAGGTGGTGGTGAGCGGCCTCCTTGAACCGCTGCAGTCCGTGTGATGAAGGTACTCCCACAGTGCTGTTAGGTAGGGAGTTCCAGAATTTTGACCCAGTGACGATGAAGGATCGCCGATATACTTCTAAGTCAGGATGATGTGTGATTTGGAGGGGAACTTGGAGGTGGTGGTGTTCCCATGCGTCTGCTGCCCTTGTCCTTCTAGGTGGAAGAGGTGCACTCATCCAGGCAAGTGGAGAGTATTCCATCACACTCCTTACTTGTGCCTTGTAGATGGTGGAAAGGCTTTGGGGAGTCAGGAGGTGAGACACTCGCCGCAGAATACCTAGCCTCTGACCTGCTCTTGTTGCCACAGTATTTATGTGGCTGGTCCAGTTGAGTTTCTGGTCAATGGTGACCCCCCCAGGATGTTGATGGTGGGGGATGCGGTGATGGTAATGCCATTGAATGTCAAGGGGCGATGTTTAGACGCTCGCTTGTTGGAGATAGTCATTGCCTGGCACTTCTGTGAAGCGAATGTTACCTGCCACTTATCAATCCAAGCCTGAACGTCGTCCAGGTCTTGTTGCATGCAGGCATGGATTGCTTCATTATCTGAGGAGTTGTGAATGGCGCTGAACACTGTGCAGTCATCAGCAAACCTCCCCATTTCTGACCTTATGATGGAGGGAAGGTCATTGATGAAGCAGCTGAAGATGGTTGGGCCTAGGACACTGCCCTGAACAACTCCTGCAGCGATGTCCTGGGGCTGTGATGATTGACCTTCAATCACCACAACCATCTTCCTTTTGTGCTAGGTATGACTAGCCAGTGGAGAGTTTTCCCCCCGATTCCCATTGACTACAGTTTTACTAGGGCTCCTTCATGCCACACTCGGTCAAATGCTGCCTTGATGTCAAAGGCAGTCACTCTCGCCTCACCTCTGGAATTCAGCTCCTTTGTCCATGTTTGGACCAAGGTTGTAATGAGGTCGGCAGCCGAGTGGTCTTGGCGGAACCCAAACTGAGCATCAGTGCGCAGGTTATTGGTGAGTAAGTGCCGCTTGATAGCACTGTTGATGACACCTTCCATCACTTTGCTGATGATTGAGAGTAGACTGATGGGGCGGTAATTGGCCGGATTGGATTTGTCCTGCTTTTTGTGGACAGGACACACCTGGGCAGTTTTCCACATTGTCGGATAGATGCCAGTGTTGTAGCTGTACTGGAACAGCTTGGCTAGAGGCGCAGCTAGTTCTGGAGCACAAGTCTTCAGCACGATAGCCAGGATGTTGTCAGGGCCCATAACCTTTGCTGTATCCAGTGTGCTCAGCCGTTTCTTGATATCACGTGGAGTGAATCAAATTGGCTGAAGACTGGCTTCTTCCCCCTAGGCTGCTGCAATGACATAGCTGATCGAACTAAACCATATCTTGGAGCAGTTCCAGTCGCCTTAATCTGCACAGCATCTTCACACCAGCTGACCCATATGTGCCCAATCTCGGAAAAGTATACTAAAATATGTGGGTTTACTTAGGTTGGTAATGTGTGGCAGCCGTTGAGGGCTTTCTCCAGCCAGCACTGAAGAATTGCTACATCTTTCCTTAGTTACAACTGGTTTGCAGGAGAATGGTGTGACCCAATTTTGATCATTTAGGTTGTGAAAGCAGTAACTTCAATATACTTAAAACTGAGTCCACTTTTTACGTTTGGTACAGAGGCATTGACACTGGTAGCTCAGCAAAACCTTTATTTCTACACTTCAAAAGCCTGTGGTAATTTTGTTTTTTAATCTGTCTCAATTGTGGACCAGACCAGGCAAGTACTGTACATGACTGCCAAACTCCAACAAAATCTGGCAAGGAGACAATGCTTGATTGTCCTTATCTAAGAACTAAGACCCATCATTAACTCCTAACTCTGAATATTCACCCAAAAACCAAAGCTACAGTTACTCCCACAGCCCTGAATCATCCAGCTGCAGAGCACACATTTCTCTGGCCCTTCCTCATAACTCAGTTCTGTGACACTGGGGATCAGCCTTACAACCTGGAGGGAAAATGAGATGCAGTTGCTCTTAAAAGTCAAATGATCTCCTGACATTTTCTTTTCAAAGATTCATCATGTCTCTTTATTTTAAGCAGCAATAATTATGTAACGAGGCCATTGTTCTACACTTGGAAGCAGTCAAACCAGTGCTTGGAAGCCGGTAAAGTAATTGAGTCCTTTTTGATTGTTTGCAATCAGTGTAACTTAAAACCATTCAGAAAGACAAATTAATTTTGGCTTCAATATAGGTATACTTTTCCCTTCTGTTCATATTCAGTTTACTCTATCTTTTCCCCCACCCACTCCCATAAGTACCAAATGGAATTCCCTGTAGAAAATGGATAGGGGATTGGTTAACAGACAGAAAACAGAGTAGGGATAAACGGGTCATTTTCAGGTTGGCAGGCTATAGGATCAGTGCTTGGGCCTCCGCTATTTGCAATCTATATTAACGACTTGGATGAAGGGACCGAGTGTAATGTATCCAGGGTTGCTGCCGATACAAAGCTAGGTGGGAAAGTAAGCTGTGAGGAGGGCACACGCAGCCTGCAAAGGGATTCTAGACAGGTTAAGTGGGCAGTAAGGTGGCAGATGGAGTATGATGCGGGGAAATGTGAGGTTATTCACTTTGGTAGAAAGAATAGAGAAACAGAATATTTTTTTAATGTTGGTGTTCAGAGAGATTTGGGTGTCCTCGTACAGGAAACATGCAGGTACAGCAAGCAATTAGGAAGGCAAATGGCAGGTTGGACTTTAGTGCAAGGCGGTTGAAGTATAAGAGTAAGGAAGTATTGCTACAATTGTACAGGGCTTTAGTGAGACCACACCTAGAGTACTGTGCACAGTTTTGGTCGTCTTATCAGAGGGAGGATATACTTGCCTTCGGGTCGGTGCAACAAAGGTTCACTAGATTGATTCCTGGGATGAGAGGGTTATCCGGTGAAACATAGAAGATAGGAGCAGGAGTAGGCCATTCGGCTCCTCGAGCCTGCTCCGCCATTCAATGCGATCATGGCTGATCATCCAAATTCAGTACCCTGTCCTTGCTTTCTCCCCATATCCCTTGATCCCTTTAGCCTTAAGAAATATATCTAACTCCTTCTTGAATATATTTAATGAATTGGCCTCAACTGCCTTCTGTGGTAGAGAATTCCACAGGTTCACCATTCTCTGGGTGAAGAAATTCCTCCTCATCTCAGTCCTAAATGGCTTACCCCTTATCCTTAGACTGTGACCCCTGGTTCTGGACTCCCC
The DNA here is from genome assembly GCA_030390025.1 of Squalus acanthias. Classification (NCBI taxonomy): domain Eukaryota; kingdom Metazoa; phylum Chordata; class Chondrichthyes; order Squaliformes; family Squalidae; genus Squalus; species Squalus acanthias. The sequence continues at coordinate 18,569,336 of CM059431.1, read as the reverse complement.
CGCCATCGGGAACAGCCTTCCTGCATCTAGTCTGTCTAGTCCTGTTAGAATTTTATAAGTTTCTTTGAGATCCCCTCTCATTCTTCTAAACTCTAGTGAATATAAGCGTAATCGACCCAATCTCTCTTCATATGTCATTCCTGCCATCCCAGGTATCAGTCTGGTGAATCTTTGCTGCACTCCCTCCATGGCAAGAACATCCTTCCTCAGATAAGGCGACCAAAACTGCACACAATACTCAAGGTGTGGTCTCACCAAGGCCCTGTACAACTGCAGCAAGACATCCTTGCTCCTGTACTCTAATCCTCTCGCTATGAAGGCCAACATACCATTTGCCGCCTTAACTGCCTGCTGCACCTGCATGCTTACCTTCAGCAACTGGTGCACAAGGACACCCAGGTCTCGTTGCACTTCCCCTTTTCCCAATCTATTGCCGTTCAGATAATAATCTGCCTTCCTGTTTTTGCCACCAAAGTGGATAACCTCGCATTTATCCACATTATACTGCATCTGCCCAATCACCCAACCTGTCCAAATCATACTGGAGTTTCTCTGCATCCTCCTCACAGCACACCTGCCCACCCAGCTTTGTGTCGTCTGCAAACTTGGAGATATTACATCTAGTTCCCTCGTCTAGATCATTAATATATATTGTGAATAACTGGGGTCCTAGCACCGATCCCTGCGGTACCCCACTAGTCACTGCCTGCCACTCAGAAAAAGACCCGTTTATTCCAACTCTTTGCTTCCTGTCTGCCAACCAGTTTTCTATCCAAGTCAGTACGGTACCCCCAATCCCATGTGCTTTAACTTTGCACGCTAATCTTTTATGCGGGACCTTATCGAAAGCCTTCTGAAAGTCCAAATACACCACATCCACTGGTTCTCCCTTATCTATTCTACCAGTTACATCCTCAAAAAATTCCAGTAGATTAGTCAAGCATGATTTACCTTTTGTAAATCCATGTTGACTTTGTTCGATCCTGTCACTGTTTTCCAAGTGCTCTGTTATTACATCTTTTATAATGGACTCTAGCATTTTCCCCCACTACCGATGTCAAGCTTACTGGTCTATAATTCCCCGTTTTCTCTCTACCACCTTTTTTAAATAGTGGGGTTACATTAGCTACCCTCCAATCCATGGGAACTGTTCCAGAGTCTATGGCTATGATAAATTGACCCTTAGTGTTAGGGGGGATTAAATATGTGGGGTTATGGGGATAGGATGGGATATGTTAGGGGGAATTAAATACGTGGGGTTACGGGGGTAGGGTGGGATATGTGTACTGTGGGGATTAAAGCAGGGACAGGGTACTGGATTTGGATGATCAGCCATGATCGTATTGAATGGTGGAGCAGGCTCGACGGGCCGAATGGCCTACTCCTGCTCCTAGATTCTATGTTTCTATAGAATTTTGGAAGATGACCAGCAATGCATCTACTATTTCTAGGGCCACTTCCTTAAGTACCCTAGGATGTAGGTTATCAGGCCCTGGGGATTTATCGGCCTTCAATCCTGTCAATTTTCCTAACACCATTTCCCTACAAATACTGATTTCATTCAGTTCCTCCATCTCATTAGACCCTATGTTCCCCGACATCTCTGGGAGTTTATTTGTGTCCTCCTTTGTGAAGACAGAACCAAAGTGTGTATTTAATTGGTCTGCCATTTCTTTGTTCCCCATTATAAATTCCCCTGATTCTGACTGCAAGGGACCTACGCTTGACTTCACCAATCTTTTTCTCTTCACATATCTACAGAAGCTTTTACAGTCAGTTTTTATGTTCCCTGCAAGCTTACTCTCGTACTCTATTTTCCCCCTCTTAAATAATCCCTTTGTCCTCCTTTGCTGAATCCTAAACTGCTCCCAATCATCAGGTTTGCTGCTTTTTCTGGCCAATTTATATGTCCTCTCCTTGGATCGTATGCTATCCCTAATTTCCCTTGTTAGCCACGGTTGAGTCACCTTTTTTTTTATTTTTATGCCAAACAGGGTTGAACAAATTCTGCAGTTCATCCATGCGATCTTGTTTGCCATTGCCTAACCACCGTCAACCCTTTAAGTAACATTCCCCAATCCATCCTAGGCAACTCGCGCCTCATACCATCGTAGTTTCCTTTATTTAAATTCAGTACCCTAGTCTCTGAGTCAACTACTACTTCACTCTCCATCTTAATGAAGAATTCTATCATATTATGATCGCTCAAACCCAAGGGGCCTCGCACAACAAGATTGCTAATTAATCCTTTCTCATTACACAATACCCAGTCTAAGATGGCCTGATCTCTAGTTGGTTCCTCGACATATTGGTCCAGGAAACCATCCCGTATACACTCTAGGAATTCCTCCTCCACGATATTGTTACTAATATGGTTAGCCCAATCTATATGTAGATTAAAGTCACCCATGATAACTGCTGTGCCCTTATTGCACGCGTCTCTAATTTCCCATTTAATGCCATCCCCAACCTCAGCATTACTGTTTGGGGGTCTGTATACAACTTCCACTAACGTTTTCTGCCCCTTGGTATTTCTCAGCTCTACCCATACAGATTCCACATCATCAGAGCTAATATCCTTCCTTACTATTGTGTTAATCTCCTCTTTAACCAGCAATGCTACCCCACCTCCTTTTCCCTTTTGCCTGTCCTTCCTGAATATTGAATACCCCTGGATGTTGAATTCCCAGCCTTGGTCACCCTGGAGCCATGTCTCCGTAATCCCAATTATATCATATTCGTTTACATCTATTTGCGCAGCTAATTCATCCAACTTATTACGAATGCTCCTCGCATTAAGACACAAAGCCTTCAGGCTTGTTTTTTTTAACACTCTTAGACTTTTTAGAATTATTGTTTACTGTGGCCATGTTTGATTTACACCCTTGATTTCTCTGACTTCCACTTTTGCTTTTCTCCTTCCTGTCTTTTGCTTCTATCCTTGCTTCCCTTTCCTCTGTCTCCCTGCACAGGTTCCCAACCCCCTGCCATTTTAGTTTAAACCCTCCCCAACAGCACTAGCAAACACTCCCACTAGGACATTGGTCCCAGTCCTGCCCAGGTGCAAACCGTCCAGTTTGTACTGGTCCCACCTCCCCCAGAACCGGTTCCAGTGTCCCAGGAATTTGAATCCCTCCCCCTTGCACCATTCCTCTAGCCACGTATTCATCTGAAATATCCTTCTAATTCTACTCTTGACTAGTATGTGGCACTGGTAGCAATCCTGAGATTACTACCTTTTGAGGTCCTATTTTTTAATTTACCTCCTAACTCCCTATATTCAGCTTTTAGGACCTCATCCCGAGAGATTGAGTAGATTGGGCCTATAGTCTCTGGAGTTTAGAAGAATGAGAGGTGATGTCATTGAAACATACAAGATTCTGAGGGGGGTTGACCGGGTAGATGCTGTGACGTTGTTTCCCCTGGTTGGAGAGTCTAGAACTAGGAGGCATAGTCATGGCTAGGGGATCAGCCATTTAAGACTGAGATGAGGAGGAATTTCTTCTGAGGGTTGTTAATCTTTGGAATTCTCTAGCAACAGAAGGAACAACCACCATCAGACCAATAGTTCCATTGAATTTACAATTTGAATAAAACCTTTTTACTTAAATCTATGGATTCTGGGAGAGCACAACCTCCTAATATCAGCCCTTTCTCATTTTCTCACTGGATAGCAAGAAAAGCAGAAGTCCCAGTGCTCTGATTCTCGGTTTTGGCAACATCCCACAGCCCTGAGGTGGTCACTGGCAGCTCAGATTCTTGAAGCAGAATATTTGCCAAAGGCCACTGTGTAGGTAAAGTTACGAGTGCCAGAGAGGTGGGAATTAACGTCAGGGAAAAATACACCTGTCTGCTAACCTACGAGAGGCAAGGAAAAGAAAGCTAGACATTCACTGAATATTATGTGATCACATTGCTGAATTAGTACATACCATCAACAATTAAACAGCTGAAAGGTCCCCCTAATTCAGGGCAGTGCTCGGGGCGCTACAGTTTACTTCAACATACTTGGGTTAGGGACTGGAAAATTCATTAGCATTCCTGCCCCTGATTGCTACCCAGCAACTCCTGTTGGAAGTATGCTTGTGTAAATGTTAGGTCAGAACTTGATCGGGCTCAGCAGTGATGCCCTTCACGGTGGCATAGTGGTTAGCACTGGTGCCTCACAGCGCCAGGGACCCGGGTTCGAATCTGACCTCGGGTGACTGTCTGTGTGGAGTTTGCACATTCTCCCCGTGTCTGCGTGGGTTTCCTCCGGGTGCTCCGGTTTCCTCCCACAGTCCAAAAATGTGTGGGTTAGGTTGATTTGGCTATGATAAATTGACCCTTAGTGTTAGGGGGAATTAAATATGTGGGGTTATGGGGATAGGATGGGATATGTTAGGGGGAATTAAATACGTGGGGTTACGGGGGTAGGGTGGGATATGTGTACTGTGGGGATTAAAGCAGCGACAGGGTACTGGATTTGGATGATCAGCCATGATCGTATTGAATGGCAGAGCAGGCTCGAAGGGCCGAATGGCCTACTCCTGCTCCTAGATTCTATGTTTCACACATAATCTGCCAACACTCATTGTCAAGCCTTGCACATGAAGAATGTCTACTTCAGTGAGGTACTGGACAGTGACTGATAGCCATGGGACAGTGCCCAGCTAGGAGTCAATACCTTTTTAAGAAAGAGGGGAGGGAGAAAATTTGAGAGAAAAATCTTCTATTGCCTGTTTACGTACCTCTTTTGCTGGAAATAAACCTAAACTGAAATCCTTTGCTGCCCCAATAGATTTCTATTCATTTATCATTGTTTTATAATTCGGTACTAATAGCGTAACTAGTGTACCAAGAAATACCTTGCAGTGATTTAAGATTTTTATAAATGGTATTAATAGTCAATTTCCAAATTTTTTGCACTACAACCAGTTTATTAATCTGGCAAGTCAATCCAAATATAAACAACAGAAAAGACTTGATTTTACATCATTTGATGATAATTATAAAATGTATGCTTATCTTAAGGAGAAATTTGTGAGTGGGTTCGCTTTATATAAAAATATAAGAATGGGCTCACTTTTTTTAAATACAGATTAGTGCAGACCAATTATCAAGTACCTTTCTAATTTGTGGAATAACAGGACAGTGATTTAAAACTGCATCTCCACACACTGACTTAGGCAGGTAGGATATATGTTAGTGCTGTGGATCAGAGATCAGCCGAGTGATCATCAGGGATGACTGAGTCTACACTTCTCTCCCAGTGAGCAGTTTGGATATTTCCAGATGTCTGGGATTGGATGGCCTGGCTGCTGTTTTGGCGGAGGGTTGTTGGTAAGGGCATAGTGGAGGAGTGGAAGGCAATAGAGTGGGGTTGGTGCAGCAGCACTACATATCGGAAGCACCACTGCAAGGTGGCAGAGACATAGACAACTACTACTTTTCTCCACTTGGTGCTCCCCACAGAATCACAACTGAGTTCCTAGTCTCTGGAGGCCATTACCACCCCTCTGTCCCGGGCCTACTGGCCGCTGACTCAAGAAAGGCCTTTGCAAAGGCTTGGCTTCATATTACCCCACTCTGCAGCCACACGGTCCAGGGAAACTACTGCAGGAAGAAAAAGAGATAAAATATTAATCCCGTGTCTTTTCTCAAAAGAGAAAGTAATTAAATTACTGTAGAAAGGCAGAGAATGTAATTTTTAAAATTCTAACTGGGGAAGCATGATATTTTGCATCAGCATTTTGCATTTAAATTGGATTAGGAACTCCGTATGATTTGAACTCGGTGGGAAGTAGTTTGGTAAACTGGAATGCTATGCTCAGATGTATTCTTCATTTATCTGGCATAGTCTGTACAAAGAAACTCTTCTGCAGTTTGCTCTCGTTCGCATCGCTCAGTTCACAGCAGCAGCGAAGTTGCTTGTTGTCCGTCAGAACTACATGAATGTGACTAGAATTAAGGAATTGTCTGAGCTTTCCTTTTTGTTTTATAGTCCTCATTTATGCATCATTCATCAATTTTGTTTTCTATGTTTTGCAAATGTCATAAACATGAAATCCTTTAAATAGCTCTCAAATATTGAAAAAGTTTCAGCACTAATTAAGGACATGTTCTTAATTTGCTGTACATCTCTAAGAAAGGATAAGAATTTAAGACACAGTAAATGATCCTACACTAACTGTGATGGAACCCTGTTTGCACTCACTGAAGTTTTAAAGTTAGTTTTATTGTGTACCTTGTCTCAAAGTTTTTTGTAGTTTTCTTATCCTTTCTGTGTTTACCTGTTATTTAACCCTGTCTCACCCAAATATTTCAGAGGTGGTTTTAGCTGGTGATCTAAATTTCTCTATCTATCTAAATGATTGCCCTTTATTCTGGTAGATAACTAAAGAGTTAAAAGAAACACTTTTGCCACCATAGTTCTATATGAAGCTAAGATTTATAATTCAACTCCAACCTTCACAGATTTCCTCTGATGTTTATGTTGGTGGCATCGTAAACATCATGGGAAGATTTTCCATATTCACTTAAGAAATTTTAACGGCATCCTGAAAGAATGGGCTTATGATTGATTACACTAGAAATAGCAACCAAAGAAATCTGTTCACCATATTGTGACCTGCAGAGGAAATCCTAGATGCGCTAAAACAGCAGCTTCATTTCTGTGGGAACTTTATATAATTTATTTTCCTTTGATGGTGAGAAAGGGTTAAATACGAGGATGGTTATTCACGTTCAGTTTGCTTGTACAATTTGAAGCATGGTGAGGCATGGCACTGCAGCATGTACTTGACACATACAGACTGAACATGAGAAACCATTGTCATTCTTTCTGAATTTTCAACTTTTCTCTTTTTTTCTCTTTTTTCACTCTTTCTCTTTCTAATGTGTTACTTTTGTCACTCTTCTTATCATTTGCTGGTTTTGGTGCTTTCCTTTGTAATATCTTTTGTATTTTGTATCTTTGTACTTTTTATATTAAAAAAAACTCCACCTTCCCCTCCCCGCCCTCCTGTTTTAAATATTCTTGCCTATTCTTTTTATGCTGTGTTTGCTGCATGCTTGTTTCGCTTTCTTTCCCCCCCCCCCCCCTGCCCTTCTCCTCCGCAATTTCCTACATTTTCCCTTTTCACAGCATTGGAACGCGGGAGGTAGTCACACAGAAGAACTTGAGTGGCCTGGTGCCCATCCGTGATTGCAGGCTTGACCCCAGCCTCCTCTATTCCATCCCTTTACTTGCTCTTAGCCCCAATTTAATGATTGTATGGGTCTTTCTGAGCCTGGCGTATCTGCTGGCCAGATTTCGATGCCAATGAAGAGAAGGTTAAAAGCCATTCTTTAAAAAGAAAGTTTAAAAAAAAATGATAACGAGCTTAGCTACTTGTTGCTCAGAAGCCACTGAATGGAAGGATGTGCAATAGAATTGTCCACCATAAAATATGCCTTACAAATGTCAGAACTTTATACTGTACTTTATGTATATATTTTATCAAAGCTTAAAATAGAGGATGTATGAAAGATTCTATCTACTGTATACATTAAAACTCTTGTAATAGAAACATATGACCAGTACCTCAGAGTTTCTTGAACTATATCTAAAATAAAAGGACAGAGCGCTTATACTGTATTTTCAAGAAATTTATTTAAGCCCTTTCTACACATTCTAGTGCAGTCATAACTTTTCTGTTAGCTGTTGTGTGACTGTTCTATTGTAATGTTCTTTTTGTGTTGAGTTCTGAAACCACAGCACTTTCTTGGAAGAAACCGCATAAGTGGTAAATCCTCTTCAAAACTGCTTGTCTGTATTTAACCAAATAAAATTGTATTTAAGATTATTTTGAAATATTACAATAACCTTTTGAAATGTACGTTGGCCTTTTTTTTGGGATAACTTGCTTTGTGACTTATGTCACTTGCTTACATCATAAATGCTTTGCCAGTAAAGAAAGATCTGTTCAGACAGCTGGGCAGATATCACATGACAACTAACTTGCTTGTGTAAACACAACGGCATCTATTGTACTGCATTCTGCTTCTGTCTTATAGCACACCCATTTAGTCTGTATAAGTGAGTAAATCAATTAACTTTTTCAGTATGGTTTAGATCTGATGCAGGGCTATGGGGAAAGAGCAGGGAAGTGGGACTATGTGGATAGCTCTTACAAAGAGCTGGAACAGTGGGCTGAATGGCCTCTTGTGCTGTATGATTGCCAAATGCCCCAGTGTGGTGACTTGCACTTTATTTTTTTTTTAATTCTAGTATTCTTCCCTTTAATCCTCTTTTGAAGTCAATGATTCATGGTTACAAAAATGTCTGCAGCCTTCAAGATCTTGCCCACATGCACATTCTTACACGCGTGTTGATAGGTATTTAACTGTGGAGTCATATCAATCCTGCCTTCGCATGTCACCCATGTGACTGTATTTCTAGCAGGGGTCGCTGGATAATGATCAGGAGCAGGAGCCCTGCTGATTTTCCACTTCCTAGCTTTTGGGCACCAAAGCCATTTTTAGCACCTGGTTGATGCTTATTTCAGCACAAACTGAAGATCAACCCTGCAACCTTCCTGGTCTGTGGTTCATTTCCACACTGGTCAGTACATTTACCCATTCAGCATAAAGTGCACTTATCTTCAAAATCATCAACTCCTTGCATGAAAGCTAACTCATGCTCTCTTCTGGCAGCTCCGACCCTATCCGAATCTATTTGCATTAGGCTGCCAGTATTTCCAGTAACATTCACAAATCAGCAAACTGGTCGTATTTATAATCATTTTTATATATATTAACTACCAAGCTGTAATTTGTGCAGTGGCACAAGTATTTGATGCAAATAGGCCATTGATGTGACTCTGAACAGTAGGGTCTAATCAGAAATGATTTTGGGTGTGTTATAATTGGATTCAAACCTGTCTTTTTTACATGGCTGTACAAATCTGAGCAATCTAATCCTAGTCTGTCAAGTACGTATTATGTAATCACCGCTCACCATTCAGTTGCCTCTTTTATTAACCAAATGCTCATCTAGTCATTGTCTTAAGTCTTTTTTTTATAATCATTTTTTTTCTTTGCTGCTATCATTCTCTGTACTTGTTTCTTCCCCAGCGAGGGATGTCGACGAGAAAACACGATGAAGAATGTTGGATGTCGCAAGTACGCATTTAACACTCTGCAATTGAAGGCTTTTCCAAAACATTACAGGCCACCAGAAGGAACCTTTGGAAAAGTCGACACTTAAAAAAAAAAAAAAAAATAGGAAAAAGACCTTAACCAAATGTGACTCCTGTGAATGACTACTTGTTTATAGTGATAGTTGTGGGGCTTTTACAATGAAACGTGTATAGTGAAGATAGCTGTCAACCAAAAAAAAGTAGCTTGTTGAACAGTTAAATGTTTCTTGAAGATGTAAATGTTCCACGGAATCACCCAATTTGGTCTTTTTCCTCTATGTAGAGCATGCTCTTTTGACTAGTTTGTCAATATGTAATATAGTACATGATAGAGTAGATTGTGGGGTTACCATTTAAAAACAATCTGCGTAAAAACATTAGAAGCACACTGGAAAAGGAGGTCCCTCAAATACTCTGAAAACAGTACACTATAGCTAGACAGTGACCGTTGGTATTGTGTAGAGTTGAGGGTAATCGGTTCCAACTGCATGCACATTTCAGATGGTTTATTAGAGACTTGGCTTCATGTTTTACAAAGAATGGGTAGTACAGGTTTTGAAGATGTGCTTCTTTGCTGCTTTTGGGAGCGGCAGAGAAACATTTGTTTGAACTTCCCATTTTACAGTCACCAATATAGACAAACCGAAACAGCATTGTGTGTGGCGTTCACAGTTAGACTGCCCAAGCCAATAGCAATAGCTCCTGCTTTACAGAATATCTACTGATGTACCTGCTTTCCTATTCAAAGCAGTAAAAGCACAGGCTTTGGACGTGTTTCGTAGGAAATGTGTGCTGTTTAGTCACTGTTAGATCTAAGTTTTGTCCTAAGGGCATTGAGTTTATACAAGAAACAACATTGTGAATCCAGAACGAGAAAAGGAAAGTTTTTCTTTTTCCAAAAAAAAGTTTGCCCTGATGTTGCATTAAGAACATAAGAAAAGTCAGGGATGGAAAAAGGCCATGCAACTCATTGAAGCTCATTCCTCTGCCCCACCCCAGTTTGCCTCACATTAGGAACATACAGATTTGCTTTAAATGTTTTGTTACCATTCCAGTTACTGCAACCAGATCCCTTTATACTTGCTGCTCAGTAATTATCTGTTACCCATAATCATACAGCAATCCATGTTGCCTAATATTGCGCTAATAAAGCCCCTTATCCTATTTTATTTTGTATGCTCTTGTATAAAAGACTTTGCTTTACGTTTCTTTTTGCTTCGCAATGACCCTATTCTTATGACTATGAGCTCAGCTATACTTTTTTCACAACTGCCAAGAAAGGAATGCAGGCTGAAGATATCGGTAACTGTTGATCAAACGTATCATTTTGGTCAGACCATTTCTACTTCCATGCAACTTGGTTTCTTTTTATCCAAACATGCATGGTTGTTGCACAGCATTTTGTTTCCTCACATAAAGGATATTCTGAAATACTTGATTGCTTTGAGAGATGTGGGATTGTCTAAATGCAGCTCATGTGGATCGTTGAAGAGTTAGATAATTGTTAAAGTACAGTTTGAATTTGATCTGTGGCATCCAGAATGCAGTACATATCTGCCAGGCTGGTAACAATTGTACACATTCCAAGTGCTTCTGTGTAGTTATATGCAATTAGACAATATATAGGAATTAAAGATGTATGGATTTTACATGTAAAGGCACATACTTGCATTAAAGCACTGCTCTTAAAAGTAACACAGGGCTCTTATACGTAAAGCCCCAAATAAATCAAGCAAAATACATTTTTATTACACTGTTAATTTTGTTAAGGGAATTACACGTGAGTTTTATTTATAAGGTTTACAAATTTTTTAACCTTTTTATGTAGAATGTATTCATTGCTGTTTTACAAGATAAAGCGAAAGTTGGCACTGAAAGTAATTTAAAAACAAAACTGCAGAAGGATATTGTAAAACTTTTTTTTCTGTTACCTCTGCTGCACAAGTGTTTCATTGCATATAAAGATTCTCCATACACCATACTGGACATAGAATTAAGAGACCCAAACACGCCATTAACTTCACTAGAAGACACAGTCGGAATGGAGATGTAGATAGCTCTGCAGGACAGGTTTTCTCATTTTTAATTTAGTTTCCATCTTTTTCAATAAGGCAATTTGTGCAACATTGGAGTCTTGTCTCAATTCAAAAGCATGTGTCAAAAGTTTGTACTCTTGAGTAGAAAATGGTCTGCTTGCAAAACTAAAAGGGCCATACTTGAGAATATTAATATAGAAGAAAAAAATTAAGTTGTGCTTGTACACACTCGATTATTGTGTATTATACTGGTAAAGCCTGTCCATTCTGTAAATTAACAGATGTGTAATGCATATCTTATTAACCATGTTGACTTAGGGATGCAGTTATGGTTTAAGTCGCACATTTTTTAATGTATATAATGTATATGGAAAATATCATTCGGTCTGAAACCGTTCACATTTCATGTAATCTTTTTACAAATTTTATTTATTTATGTTTTTGCAGTATTCAAACTGTTACAAGCTTTTTACCAGTGGGATTATTTTTGTTTCCTCTGACTGATCACATTAGATTCAAGTAAGCTGTATAATGTGCTTCTCCAAGTGCTCACCTATGGTATGAAATATTAAAAAGGAAACTGACAAGAAGCTGCTTGTGTTCAATTGTGCTGCGAGTCTTTGTTAACGTACAAGAATAAGTTGAAAGTATTTGGAGACAAGTTGTTCTACTCTGATCTTGTGTTTTAATACTACGTCAGGGGAAGACGTTTTAACGCTAAGTCCTACCAAACCGGAAGCCCTGGATTCAATTCATGGTCTGTGCTGAGTTATCCGATCTCAGTCAGCGCAGCAGATGAGGTACTGTAATTGCCCTCTGTCTAAAATCAGCCATGGTTCCCACTCCAGTGACTCCTGGTGGAAAGTGTTTGAAAGTATTATTGGGTTTTGAGAATATTATTAGGTTTGGTTGTGTTGTCTTACACAGGCAAGACTCTCATCCTGTCCCAGAATGGTTCCATAGGTGATGGCAACATTGGATCAGCTCAGACAGCCATGGTATTGACTCGTTACCTCTGCCCATACAAGTGGCTGTATGCTAACTGAAGTCATCTTGGCTTTATGGTAAGCATCCCATAACAGTGACTGCAGGTTCTACAGCATCCTTTTTGACTTTGTTTTCCCCACTTAAAGTTTGATTCCTTGCTGGAGAATGATTCCAAGAGAAGTGGGCATTCTCTGATACCTCACCATACAAGCGTAACTTGTGTGTGAGCCATAACATTGAGTATTGCTTGATTATTTCACCAGGGGAGGTATGTCACAGCCCAGCTGAACCCTATCCTCATCCAGCGTACACGGATGCGTACTTGCGAGCAGGAGTCATTGGACAGCAATCTGAATAGAAACCCAGGCCATTTCTTCCCTCTCTGACGCAGGGCTGCTGAAGCCAGTGGTAGCGACCCTAACACTTCTGTGCTTCCTGGTCTATATAGCTGGATAAACTTGTGCAACCATTGGGAAAGCTGTCCTTTGGCAGCAATCAGTTTTAATTTGCCAAATGTTTAAAAATATTTTTTTAATTGGTTTATGTGCTTGAATGAAGTGGCTTTATATGATCCGTTATAATTCATTTGGGACTTTCTCACTTGTGAGTTAAGCAGTTGCCTTAATATAAAACAACTGCTGAGTTGTTTCCCATTGGATATGTTCCCAATGTACTGCTACAACAGGATGTTTCTGTTCTAATTTACCAATCAATATGGCGACCAGCAAGATTATCTTTGGAAAAGCCTGCTTTGCATCTGGCCTACCTCACCAAGTTACCTTAAGGCCATTACTAAGCCCAAAATAAATCCTTAGGCCCCAAAATTGTGGCATGACATAGCATATAAATGGTTAACTTGTTTATCTAAAAATTGCCCTCTGATTTTAGACATTTAATTTAAGAGGTGATACGTCCTCTAAAATAATTTAGATAAATATGGTAAGCCATTAATCCACTCATATGCTATCTTCTTGCACTTTCATTTTAGAGTCGTCTTCTTTGCTTTTTGTCTGTTTATTCTTAAATCGAGGATATTAATGGATATGGAGCCAAAGTGGGTGGATGGAGTTAGGCTACAGATCAGCCATGATCTTATTGAATGGTGGAACAGGCTCAAGGGGCTGAATGGCCTACTGCTGTTCCAATGTTCCTAATCACTCATAGTTTTGGATAGCAAGATCCAACCCAGATTTATAATTATAAATTAATATTTTTTTCCATTTGAATGGTCTGCCCTCTTCTTTCCCCTGCCCCCTTACAATCTCAACACAAGCATCTACAACGCATTTGTACACTTGTGACTGTTTAAGCAGGAATGGCCCTGATTTACTGTTTCTAAAGTAAAACTATAAGGAATTTCTTGAGTGCAACAAATATGATAGCAAATACAGAGAAAAGTTCACCTATTACAATGAAGCAAAATAAGTGTGTGGTAAGCAGCCACAGAAAGACGAGACTATGTAATGAAGAATAAGCGACAGATTGCACAAGATAGAACACACCAGGAGTGAAGATATCCAAGGGCTCGACAAGAGGCTAAGGTATTCCTTTGTGATGAGGCCCTCATCGTGGGGTCCTGATCCCATTTTGTTTTAAATCTCACCTTAATGGATCAGTTAAGTGTACAAGTTATTTACATCTTGTTACCCGAGAAGCCCGCATAAAAGTAAGAGCAGAGGCTACTGTGGACAAGCAGTAGGGGTTTATTCAATGCTTCGGGTGCTCCATTTAATGGTTAATCCCACTTCACAAGCTAGATACGGATGAAGAAGGCCCTTAAACCCATTTGATCTCGTTCTTCCAGAATAGCAACCCTGTCGTCTACCCATTGTAACCCTTGTATAGTACCTTTCATGTCCTCAAGACGTTCAGAAGCACTTCACAGACAATGAATTATTAGTGTAGTCTATTATGTGGGCTAATTGCATTTTTGATTAGTAAATACTAAATGAGTAATAGACACTCGTTGGGCATGTGATCTCAATACTAATTTGCAGGACGTATGTATATGTACTTTAACCTTTTCGTTTGTGTGTTGGTAAAATGGCAAGACTAAAAGCAGAGTAGTGTGTCTTGATCATTGTGTGTGCTTTACTTCTTTGGTTACTGCTTACTGGTTAACTAGCAAAATGGTGCAACACGGCTGAAAATGGCAGACTTCAGCACCATGGAAACGCCAGCACCATTGTATGGAGAGGGGAGCTGTCAACCTGGTCAACTCGACCAATAACTGCAACAGGCCAGCAGAAGAAAGAGACACCAACAGGACAATTCATGGCAAAGGGAAAGCAGCATCCCCACCCACATTCGGGATGGAGAGCGAATGCGAGTCTGGCGTATCTCATTGTGCGGGTCAACATTCTCAGCTCTCCGATGAAGTCAAAGTACCGCTTGCAACTGCTGGACAAAAACTTAGCAGCTACACTACGATGTGCTGTGCCTGATAAATTCATGCCGCAATTCCAAAGTTTGGTGAAAGACCTCAAAGTTTCACACTGAATGGTGATAGATGTTAAGCAAATATACATGTGAAGTACATTTACCTGTATTGTGTGTAGGGTGTTTTCTATTAAAATTAGTGTGGGTGGGTAAAATGGTGTTGCCGTAGCCACACCTGTGGCTAGTCAGCGATATCTATTGGACAGCACTGATGTAGACAAACTATAATGCCCTGGCCTCAACCTCCCTTCACCTACAATTAGTTTAAGCTTTGAACGATTACTTGGTCAGATCTGGCAACCTGACAAAACTAAGATCCAGTTACTGGGAACCATCCCTTTCAGCATAAATAGGAAAACAAATTCCATGGTGATTTTGTCATGACTTCACGGGTCGAATTGGAAACCAAGGTTACTAAGATTTTTAATTCTCAGCAGCAACAAAGCAAACATCGGAACTCAAGCCACAATTGCGCTCCCTGCCCTCCCCCTATGCTGGTTTTGGACTTTGCCAAATGTGGCAACCTTAGAGCTGTAGTCTTTCCATCCTCTAAATTGGAGAATTTATGAAAATAAATGAGTCTGGTAAAGAATCTGTCACTATATGTGTCACTGCATAAAAACCTATAACCACTGATTTGATATTTCAAGTTTTGTTCCATGTTTCTGATACTGATCAGCTGCCCCGTTTTAAATAAACAAATGTAAATGTAAGTTAAAGAAATTGCTGCTTATGTAACTTTTTTGTGACCATCCTAAACCTATTTTAAGTCCTATACCTGTATATTTGATTTTTTTTTCAGTCTTGCTCCTGGTGTTTTTTGTTGTCCTGCTCCTGGTGTTTATGCCAACCCTCACATTTTTCTACTCAATTCCCCTTTATTACTACTGTGTTTCTGCGCTTTTCTTCCCGTTTTGGCAACCACAGTTTGCTTTCCTCTCAACTCTTGTCGTTGTCCATTCAACACTCTGTTAGTCTGTTTTGGTGATGTTGACTGAGTGTTGACTGTTGGGCAGGACACCAGGAGAACACTCTTAGAAAAAGTGCCAAAGTATCTCTTGCATCTACTTGGACATGCATGGTCTCATTTAACCTCCCATATGAAAGAAGGCACCTCTGATGATGGAGCATTCCCTCTGTGCTGCATTGAAATGTCAGCCTAGAATGGGTCTTGAACTCCTAATTGTCTGATTTGGAGGTGAGAGTGCTACCATTGAGACAAGCTGACATTTTTTTGAATAGTATGTTACTGTGGAACGGTTCTTTTAGGTGCGAAAGAAGTTCTTTGGTATGAAATACTGTGCTCAAACATTTATTGGTAAGTAGCCATTTGCTCTGGTGAGTAAGTGGTGCTGCACTTGATTCATGTTGGTTTTCGTGGGTTGAGTTTTCCTGCTGAAGTTGTAAAGAATCAAATAAAAACAATAACACATTTTGTTGTAATTAATTCTCTGCTATTCTGTTACTTTTTTGTCTCTGTCATACGTGAGGCAGCTTGCTTCATCCACCGCTTTAACATATGATGGTGGTGGACCATTAAACAACTAACGGGCGGAGGAGGCTCCATGAATATCCCCATCCTCAATGATGGTGGCGCCCAGCAGGTGGGTGCAAAAGGCAAGGCTGAAGCGTTTGCAACCATGTTCAGCTAGAAGGGCCGAGTGGATGATCCATATCGGCCTACTCCTGAGGTCCCCACCATCACAGAAGCCAGTCTTCAGCCAATTTAATTCACTCCATGTGATAAAGAAATGGCTGAGCGCACTAGATACAGCAAAGGTTATGGGCCCCGCCAACATCCCGGCTGTCGTACTGAAGACTTGTGCTCCAGAACTAGCCGCGCCTCTAGCCAAGCTGTTCCAGTACAGCTACAACACTGTCATCTATCCGACAATGTGGAAAACTGCCCAGGTATGTCCTGTCCACAAAAAGCAGGACAAATCCAATCTGGCCACTTATCGCCCCATCAGTCTATTCTCAGTCATCAGCAAAGTGATGGAAGGTGCTATCAAGCGGCACTTACTCAGCAATAACCTGCTCACTGATGCCCAGTTTGGGTTCTGCCAAGACCTCTCTGCTTCTGACCTCATTACAGCCTTGGTCCAAACATGGACAAAGGAACTGAATTCCAGAGGTGAGAGTGACTGCCCTTGACATCAAGGCAGCACTTGACCAAGTGTGGCATCAAGGAGCCCTTGTAAAACTGAAGTCAATGGGAATTGGGTGGGGGGGGGAGGGACGCAGAAACTCTCCACTGGCTGGAATCATATCATACCAAGCACAAAGGAAGATGGTTGTGGTGGTTGGAGGACAATCATCACAGCCCCAGGACATCGCTGCAGGAGTTCCTCAGGGCAGTGTCCGCAGCTCACCCATCTTCAGCTACTTCATCAATGGCCTTCCCTCCAGCATAAGGTCAGAAATGGGAATGTTCGCTGATGACTGCACAGTGTTCAGTGCCATTCATAACCCTTCAGATAATGAAGCAATCCATGCCCTCATGCAACAAGACCTGGATGACGTTCAGGCTTGGGCTGATAAGTGGCAGGTAACATTCGTGCCACAGAAGTGCCAGGCAATGACTATCTCCAACCAGCGAGAGTCTAACCACCGCCCCTTGACATTCAACGGCATTACCATTGCCGAATCCCCCACTATCAACATCCTGGGGGTTACCATCGACCAGAAAATTAACTGGACCAGCCACATAAATATTGTGGCAACAAGAGCAGGTCAGAGGCTAGTTATTCTGCAGCGAGTGTCTCACCTCCAGACTCCCCAAAGCCTTTCCACCATCTACAAGGCACAAGTAAGGAGTGTGATGGAATACTTTCCACTTGCCTGGATGACTGCAGCTCCAACAACACTCAAGAAGCTTGACACCAGCAGCCCACTTGATTGGCACCCCATCCACCACCTTAAACATTCACTCCCTCCACCACCAGCATACCGTGGCTGCAGTGTGTACCATCTGCAAGATGCACTGCAGCAACTCGCCATGGCTTCTTCGGCAGCACCTCCAAAATCCGCAATCTCTTCCACCTAGAAGGATAAGGGCAGCAGCAGCGTTGGAACACCACCACCTCCAAGTTCCCCTCCAAGTCACACACCATCCTGACTTGGAAGTATATCGCCGTTCCTTCATCGTCGCTGGGTCAAAATCCTGGAACTCCCTCCCTAACAGCACTGTGAGTACCTTCACCACACGGACTGCAGCGGTTCAAGAAGGCGGTTCACCACCACCTTCTCAAGGGCAATTAGGGATGGGCAATAAATGTTGGCCTTGCCAGCGTCGCCCACATCCCATGAAAGAAAATAAAAAAAATGTCATCACATTCTAAAAAAACATTAAGAGAAGGGCCCAGAAATTGCTGGGAAAGTAATGCCGAGTTCACAGCGCGTGCCATCATTAGTGAGTTTTTTAAAAAAAAACAGCAATTTGTGGCATGGAAGAGATACACCGTGAGTTGCGAATTGCCGCAAATTGCTCCACTGTTAGCCTCGCGAAAATGGCAGCTCGCCGCCAACCTCCCAGTGAGTGTCAAGAAATTGCTGTAAATACGTATTAATCGCCGTGCAGACATTTGCGGCTGGTATTTCATGACGTTCTGTACGTACGGACCTGTCAAAAGGTTGAATGGGTATTCCCTTCTTCCATTGGTTGGACTGGCCCACGTGATCCCAGGGGCGCCTACGAACCGCTTGCGCCCCTGGGATATGCGGGGCTCTGCCTGTGCGGACCCGGAGAGGCCCAGGAACGCAAGCCGCCATTCTGCCCGGGCCACCAGGTAAATTCGTAGACATTTTGCTGGTCGGAGGTGTCCGCCTGTGGGAAGCCTCCGATCGCAAATGTTGGCCCATTTTGTTTTTCTATTCTTCCTACCAAATTGAATGACCTCACATTTCCCCACATTATACTCCATCTGCCGCCTTATTGCCTCTCACTTAACCTGTCTATATCCCTTTGCAGGCTCTTTGTGTCCTCCTCACAGCTTACTTTCATAGAACATAGAAAAATAGGAGCAGGAGTAGGCCATTCGGCCCTTCAAGCCTGCTCCGCCATTCAATATGATCATGGCTGATCCTCTATCTCAATACCATATTCCCGCTCTCTCCCCATACCCCTTGACGCTTTTGCGTCTAGAAATCTATCTATCTCCTTTTTAAATATATTCAGTGACTTGGCCTCCACAGCCTTCTGTGGTAGAGAATTCCACAGGTTCACCACCCTCTGAGTGAAGAAATTTCTCCTCATCTCAGTCCTAAATGTCCTACCCCGTATCCGAAGACTGTGACCCCTCGTTCTAGACCCCCCAGCCAGGGGAAACATCCTCCCTGCATCCAGTCTGTCTAGCCCGGTCAGAATTTTATACGTTTCAATAAGATCCCCTCTCATTCTTCTAAACTCTAGTGAATACAGGCCTAGTCGACCCAATCGCTCCTCATACAACAGTCCTGCCATCCCAGGAATCAGTCTGGTGAACCTTCCGCTGCACTCCCTCTATGGCAAGTATATCCTGTCTTCGGTAAGGAGACCAAAACTGGACACAGTACTCCAGGTGTGGTGTCACCAAGGCCCTGTACAACTGTAGTAAGACATCCTTGCTCCTGTACTCAAATCCTCTTGCAATGAAGGCCAACATACCATTTGCCTTCCTAACTGCTTGCTGCACCTGCATGTTTGCTTTCAGTGACTGGTGTACAAGGACACCCAGGTCCCTCTGTACATCAACATTTCCCAACCTATCACCATTTAAATAATACCCTGCCTTTCTGTTTTTCCTACCAAAGTGGATAACTTCACATTTATCCACATTATACTGCATCTGCCATATATTTGCCCACTCACTCAACTTGTCTAAATCGCCTTGAAGCCTCTTTGCATCCTCCTCACAACTCACAATCCCACCTAGTTTCCTGTCGTCAGCAAACTTGGAAATATTACATTTGGTTCCCTCATCCAAATCATTGATATATATTGTGAATAACTGGGGCCCAAGCACTGATCCCTGCGGTACCCCACTAGTCACCGCCTGCCACCCCGAAAAAGACCCATTTATTCCTACTCTCTGTTTCCTGTCTGTTAACCAATTTTCAATCCATGCCAGTATATTCCCCCCATCCCATGTGCTTTAATTTTGCACACTAACCTCTTGTGAGTCAATCAGTATTGACCACTCAGAGTTCTTGGACAAGACACAAATAGGCAGCAGCCAGTAGATTTGAGCAATAGATCAGATTTATTAAGCTTACAGCATAATATACTTAACAATTAGGCGATAGTAACGAATAGCTCGCAGCCCTTGGTTTCTGGAGCCCTTCGGACACAGGCAACGTCGTCACAGGTCTGTTCCTTATCCTCGCAGCAAAACTCTGTGTGAAACTGTTCTTTGAATCTCGAGGTTTTAACCCATTCCTTATCAACAGTTTGGTTGGCCAGTGTCCATATATGGTCTTTAACAAAATCACCTTTTTTAATTGGTTCTAATGGTCAAAATACCATTGTCACTCAGGTTAAGGCTAGTAACCTGGCCACTCCTTTTCCAGTACATTTCCATTAACCCTGTTCTGCTGTCGTGTTATCTTGTTTATAGCTTTTCACCCCATTGGAAT
The DNA here is from genome assembly GCA_030390025.1 of Squalus acanthias. Classification (NCBI taxonomy): domain Eukaryota; kingdom Metazoa; phylum Chordata; class Chondrichthyes; order Squaliformes; family Squalidae; genus Squalus; species Squalus acanthias. The sequence goes on along the minus strand of CM059431.1, from coordinate 18,549,100 downwards.
TGACCATATCTCTTTAATTTCATGCCTCAAGCAGTGCAAGGCCTTTATACCAAGGGCCCAGATCATTTCAGCGCTGTTTCACTAGTCTTGATGTATCCAGACTATCTCACTTTAATCTACCAGATAAATACCTTAACTTCCATGATCTCTCTCATTTATTGGAATTTATACTAATTATTCTTTAAATATTGTTGCAATTAGTTTTGTTAAGCGAATTCTAAGTTCTATACAGCATTATAATATGTGTTTCTTAGCAATTTAATGATTTGACCTTCACTTGCAGTCTGTGGCTGTTTGTTATCAAAACTTAGTCAAAACTGCTTTTGAACTGTCTGCAGCTACATTTTGAACAAGTTCTAGTTGCCCAGGAGTAATTATGGGTAATATTATTTGGTCAATGGCTACAATAAAAGTTATACATATATAATTCTCATCTACTAAATATCTTACACTCTTATGTGGGACTTTATCAAAGGCATTCTGAAAATCCAAATACACCACATCCACTGGTTCTCCCTTATCTATTCTACCAGTTACATCCTCAAAAAACTCCAGTAGGTTTGTCAAACACGATTTCCCTTTCATAAATCCATGTTGACTTTGTCTAATCCCGTTGATATTTTCTAAGTGTCCTGTTATCACATCCTTTATAATAGACTCAAGCATTTTCTCTACTAGCTTTGTATCGTCAGCAAACTTGTCAACCTAGTCTGGTCACAATTAGCCTTTTTTCTATTCAAGGCAGTGACTCATACTTTAGCACATATGTTTTAAAAAATAGCCAGCAGGGTAAGTCAACCAAAAATTTCAATGAGAACAGTTGCATTTCTGGGCGTAGACCTATTCTGGCATCAGGACAGTTGCATTTTCTGCAAACACACCCATAAAGTTACACCAGCCACACCAAGCGACGGAGCGAGAAGCTGGAGGTCGTCAGCTACAAGCTATTGTTTTCTAGAAAATAAGTGAAAACCGCTGAATACATACAGTACCTTATTACATAAAAAGAAAAACAGGTTGGACAGGAACAACAAGCCTGGTGAGTGGAATTTCTTTTCTATTGTAATGACCATCGGGTCTGTTTAATTTTTTTGAAGAGTCTTTTGGAAAATGAATGTGTTGAGAAAGTGAGAGTATTGCACGGTGTTGATAAACATGCATGTTACTTCAATAACTGTAACAACATTAAAAGAAAACATTTGCACCAAACTTGATAAAGAACACCTGTGGCGAGAACTTATCTGCTCTCTCCCACATATGCTGATTGACTTGCTGTGTGCTTCTGGCATTTTCTGGTTTTGCCTCAGGTTTCCAGCAGCTGGGGTATTTTACTTCTTACTTGATAAAAGAACATTTTCTCTTTGGACTCCAGGGTCCTGTTGATAAAATCAGCTGCAAAGATGTACTTGTGCAGCTTTAAACTCCTGTGAACACTCAGATTTAAAAGGAGTTAGATACAAAACCTGCAACGAGTAATGTTTGAAAATTCTGGATTTACACAGCAGGCCAGTCACCATTTGGAGAGAGAAAAAGACAGGTTTAGGTTTTGGGTAAAGAACTTCAGAACGGAAAGATGAAACAGAACTGCACGGTTTTTTTCGGCTTCTTGTGTGGATCTATCCCATGCATTTTACTGCCTTGGCCATTTTCGCGTTCTTTTAATGTATTTTAAATGGCCTCGCTGAGATGATCTTTTATATTATCTCTCAGTTTTCTGTTTTTGTAATTAACAGTCTGCAAGCCATCCAACTCATTAGCATGCACGTTGTGATTGCAAAACCTGTTGCTTTTTTTCAACCTTGTGTTCAACACTAATTAAAAGCTTTCTCCGCTTTAACTTTTCAATTCTGATGATAGGTTAGTTAGCCTACTCTTTCTCTTTACAAATGCTGATTGGCCCATTGCTTATTTCAAGTATTTCCTGTTTTTACTTTAGTTCTCAGCATGTGTCATTTTCTTTTTAATTGGTGCCATTATAGGTGTCAATCTCCTTAAGAGTTGAAAAAGTTTAAAGAAGTACTCTTTCTTAAAAATGAGGACGACCCCAAAAATAATTGTTATAGCGAATTGAAGGTATAAATCCATCACAGTGCAATACACTGATCCTTATTGTGGCAATTTTAAGGTGTTTTTAGTTCGGCATACTTCATGGAATAACTTGCTTATCATTCTATGTAACACCTGTAGAGGGTTAACTTTGATACTGTTAATTACCAAGTGCTGATCCTTGCCAAAGCTTGTGTTTTTTTGCAAAGGCCTGTTTTTACAGAAGCTTGGTCTTACACAAGCCTGCGTATTAAGTGCTTTAGACTTCGTTCCTGCTAACTGTATCCCAACGTACCAGATAATATGAGACCTCGTTACACGTCAACTGCATCCCAATTATAGAGATTGGGAGAGCAGAACATCGTGGTTTCGTATCTGTTAGACTGGGCCAGAGATCAAGCGATATTAAGAATACGAGATTAAAAAAGTAGGTGCAGGAGGAACAGACTGGCTAGTAGGGGGCGCAAGCCCCCAACAAACCAAGTATAAAGAGGGCTGCACAAGCAAGGGAAAGACGCAGAGACAGAAGACCCCCCAGAAGGAGAGACAAGTGGGAACTCGACCATCGATGCACGCTTCTCTGCCCGGTGTTGAACGGGTAATATAAATCTTGTTTGACACTGTAAACTATTGCTTAAACTATTATATTGCTGGACTAAATTCAGTGTTTTGACGGATTTGCATTGTTGTAGGTTAAGTGAGGATTATTTTGCATGGGAATGTGGCAGATAGTGTAATGAGTGAATATGCTGCAATGTGAGAGATACATGGGTTGCTAATGTTTGTGTAGTTGATAGTCAGTCAGGTGTGAGACAGTGAAATTTTGAAGTCTAGTTTTCTGAATTTGAGAGTGAAACACTTTTGTTTGAAGTATATTTTTAGTGAAACTTTTAAAGTGTTTATGTGGACGATTTCCACCTGAGCGTCATGGGTGGGGAATGTGTCTCAACCACTAGGAGGAGTCAACGTGAGACATGTTTTGGCATCCAAATTTCAGGGTGGGGAAGAAGGCAATTTTAATCCACCGCACCCCACCCAGTGGCTACGGAGCAGCCACGCAGTTAAAATCACCTCCGAAAACCTACCACTGCGTTCCCACCTGCCGCCGCTAAAACTGGGGCCTTTTTTAGGTGGCAGAGGTGCCTGCTTGACCAAGGCGGCAGCCTCATTAATACATGCAAATCGGGGTCCTAGATGTCATTAGGCCCACAATGGCATTTTAACCGCCGATTGAGCGAAGCACCCGATGCAGCCGCCCCACATAATAAAATCTCTCGGGGAAGAAGCGAAGGTCCTTCAAGCTAAGTTTTAAATTGATCTTTGTGGGGCCTGGAGGAGCAGGGCAACCCCAACTTCCCATCCGCAGCACAGTATATGTTATTATTCGGGAGAACTTTAGTGGCTATGATTTATGGTTTTCATGGAAAATGGATGGAATTGTGGAATTTGATTACCCTACAGCTAAAAAATCCAGAATCCCAGGCAGTAAAAATGGAATTTGACTTAACTAGGTTTGGACAAGTCAATGGCCCTCAGTGTAAGTGGACTGAATCAAGAAATCCAATCCTCGAACCTCCAATAGGAATTTGGGAATTCCATGTAATGAGAATGGAATTTTATTTCTTTGCCACTGTATAACCAATGGTGCTGTTTGAGATGCATAAAAACACAGCTATCATTGTAATTAAAACTCTGTGAAGGTTACTTATTTGCAAGACTCTATAATCTGAGGCAGACATGGACTGTGAAGTGTTATAAATCCTGTGCAGGATCACTAAATCAGTCCTTTTCTTTCAAATTACTGAATTCCTAAAGAAACTATTTTGTAGCCTTGACTGTACAGTCAGCCTTGCTAAGTGAATGAGCCGTCTTTCTTGGTGTGTTCATATAAGTCCCAGGATCTATTTTCCTCACATTATCGAGCCTGGTAATTAGCTCATGATGTAATGATTAGAGCGTTGCTACACTGCACAATGTATATTGTAAAAATAAGGATATTTGATTTCAATCTTTAAGATTTGCTTAGTTCTTTTTTAAACCACCAAGTTTTTTTTTGTGCTTATTTTTCAGCCCTCTCTCGTGACTCTCTTCACCACACACCGTTCCTCTGCTCAGAGAGTAGGCCAGCAAGCTAATTCCCGGTCTCTGCTGCTCAGAAGCCAGTCACTAGGAGACACTGAAGGACAGCTCAGGCTGATCTTTACGTCTACTTGGCAATAGAGCTGAAACTGAGAACTTACTGTGTTAAAAAAAACTGGCTACACAAATACAGCAAGCTGTGACCCAGAAGGGTGAGTGTTAAGCTTAAAAAAGAAAAAGAAAATTTGAGGATTAACCTTCATAGTCATGTGTTACTAATAATGGAAAAGTCCCCATGGAAGAAAAATACAGAACTAGTCAACAGACGAACATATTTGTGATCCGAGACTCATTCTGATTCTAACAGGGAAATTGCAGTATACCAAACCAATTGCCTTTCACTTTATGTAGAATTCCAGATAGAAGCACAGCAATTCAATACAAAGTCCTGATCCATCCATCAAATAGTCACAAATCTTATGGATATTTGTCAAAAATTCACAAATTATAGGGATTTAAATGCACAATCAGCACACCGCATGGTGTAAAATAAAAACAGAAAATGATGGAAATGCACATTTTTTGCATCTGAAGTAAAATCACACATCATGGTGTTCTCTCTATTTTGTTTAGAACTTTCTCCAATTAAACATTAGGAAGACCAAACCCCCGCCCCACCCTCACCCCCAGCTCTGGCTTCATCCCCCTTCCCTGAGTGCTCATTCAGACTGAACCTGATCGTGCACAACCTCTGTGCCCTGTTTAATCCTGGGTTGACCTTCAAACGCTGTATCTTCTCCACTACCAAGACCACTTAATCCATCTTCAACCTTTCCTTACTCCCAAGGCCTCTGAAACTGTTCTACAGGTTTTTGTTACTTCCACACTCAACTCCTTCAAGATCCTCCTCACTGCCCTCCCATGCTCCAACTTACACAAATTCCAACTCATCCACTACTCTGCCTCCTGCTCTAAATCCTGTTCGGCTCGCCCACCATCCCTATCCTTGCCGAGCTCCATTGTCTTCCTGTCCTCCAAGACATCCAATTCAAAAATCCTGTCCTCATTTACAAATCCTTATATGGCCTCACCTCAATTTACCTCTCCAGGCACCACTAGCCAAGCCTCACTCTTTGGTCCCCCAACACAGGCCTCCTGTGCATCCCCTGCCCACAGCCCACTCCCACTCCATTATCAATGGGGGAGCCTTCAGTGTCCTGGCCCTGGTCTCTGGGACTTCCTCCTTAATCTCTTTCACATTGCTAATTCTCTCCCCACCTTTGAAATCTGCTCAAACCTATTTGTTTGATCATGCTTTCAGTCATCTATACTAATGTGAAGTACTTTGGAATATTTTCTACATTAAAAGGTGTTATATAACTTACAAGTCAATGCATATAGATTGACTAGCTGAATAAATGAACAAATAGCTTGTCTGCACTTCATTTAAATCCTGATGATCCACACATAAATCTTCCTGACCTTTGCCTCCAGAGGTCGCCCATATCCTGGATACAAAGGTCAGGAGAAAAGGGTCAAAGACATGTTTTGCTGGGTCTCCACTCCCTTTATGTGGCACCAGAATATTTGGGTTTCCCTTGAGTTGGGGTTGGGGTTGGGATGGGGGTAGCAGAGCTGTGTCTTCAAAAGACACTGGCCCATTGCAGACATGTAAATGAGGCAGTGGGGAACATTCCCAGTCTTCTGCCTCACTTTTTTTCTTGTTGGTCCATTGAACACTGAAGTGGAGGAGTGATGGGTCTTGTGCCAGACCAGCGAAGAGTCAGAGGTTCTGCGGTGGTTCCAGGCAGCTCAGAAATAGCAGGCTGTTGGAGAGCAGCAGCCTTAAAACCTCAATGCCAGTGGCTAGGAACACAGCTGGAGGCCTGCAGCTGTGCTCCAATTTCTTCCCCTTTTACCATTGCTAGGATCTGTGCCCTCGACCATATAGGGCAGGAAATAATACTGTCTTGGGCCGGAAGAGGGGGGGTACACCAGTAAAATCAGTTCTATAATTTCTTAGTAAACAGCATTCATGTTTAGTTGAACGATCAACCGGTCTAAAAAGTACTCTTTTAACTTTTAAGCTATCAATTATTGTTAAACTTTACATTATTAAACAGTGCCATTTTATTTTAAACTCTCTGGTCTTCAGATTCTAAGATGGCAAATAAGCTGCTGCTCTTAGATGTCGACGCTGGTGTGGATGATGCCCAAGCCATGATGATGGCTCTAGCAGCTCCTAATGTGCAGATCCTGGGTATAACATGCACTCATGGAAACACAGGAATTGAAAACGTGTGCAAAAATGTGCTTCGAGTGCTAAAACTTTGTCAAAGGATGGAGGTAGGTGATGAAAAGCACAGGGGCAAGTATCTGTGACTGTGACTCTTTGTGCCTTTTGTTCAGTAACAACTTAGTTCATAGGACAAAATATATTTATAGCCACTAAATAGTCAAAATGCTTATTAATGTCTCCAGTTTATTGATGGTGGGCCAACAAACATTGAGGGCTGGATTTTACTCACCTCGGCGGGTCCGTGGCGGACGATGTCAGTGGCGGGTCCCAACCCCACTGCTGGCTCCATCCCGCTCTGTCAAATGACTTTCCGTTGATAGGGCTTGCTAAGCCTGCCCAGCGCATTTCCTGGCCAATTAGAGGAAGCGGGTCTGGTGACGTCAATTGATGATGCGTCATCCTTAAAGGGATGCGGTTTCATGTGGCAGCCAGGGTGTACAGTGTCAAATGAAATAAATCTGGCCATGGTGAGGCCATCCCTGGCCTCCTGGGCAGCAATGTGGTCAGGTGCTGATGCCCTCTGTCCTGTGCAGCATCAGGTGATTGAGGAGATGGTTGGTGTTGTTGTTGGTGCTGCTGGTATACCTGGTGATGCTGATGTTGGGGCTGATTGTGGTGGGATTCTGAGGACCAAGGTGAGAGAGTATAAAGGGCACCTATGCTGATGGAATAGGTGGCAGGTGAAGTAGAGATGACCGAAGCGATCTGTCAATGGTGGGAGAGGTAATGAGGTCAGACTGGATGGAAACTTGTGTAAAGACTTGCAGCATCCTGAATCTGTAGTGGAAATGCAGTTTAGAGAAGTTAGTGGTTAAGGGAACATTTCTCAATCAGCTGGGAGCTTTGACGTGACATTTGAAGCTGTCAACTCATCAGCTGATTCAATGGCGAGTGACCTCCCGCCTCAGCTTCACAGACGAGGTCTAGGCACAGCGCGAAACCAGTAAGCGACCTGTCAAATCCAAAAAGCTGGGAAAAAAACATTGATAAGTGGCTGTAAACAAGCCACTAATGATTTTAATTGCTGCTGCATGTTGGGTCTGCTCAGCGCTGACAGGCCCAACATTTGGTAAAGGTGCATGGCGGCGGGGTCCCGACCCACTGGGGGAAAAAAAACACTTTCCCACCCGACCCGCCACCGATCGCGCCTGCTGACCCCTCCCCACGCAAAATCCAGCTCTGAGTGTTTGTATAAGTGTGTGTGTATATTCCAATGATTTTGTCGGTGTTTATAATAAGTATGATGACGCTCCTTTTACTTCTGTTGTAGACTCTCTATTAAACCTGCGTATTGAACTAATTGAAAATGGATATTATTATAGATATATTTAGATACGTACAATCTATGGGTGCATATGTAGATACATACAATCCATGTGTGCATGTGTAGGTATATACAATGCATGTGTATGTGTAGATATAATTTTTAGGCTTCCCTTTAAGCCCATTAAAAGTGTTACATATTTATTACAACAAGAGGAACAACAACATTACAAGCGCTGCATGCTTTTCTTCGTTCCCATTTAGGAAATTATATTTGTCCCAGCATTTTCCTCTTCTCAGTTTTCTTCCCTCCTGACAAAAGACAGAGTAATGTAGGAAAGCCGTTTTACAAGTAGAGACAGCCCTCCAAATCCTCACCCACCTAACAAGGTGTGAGTGTCAGCAGCTATTTGCCTCTGGGAAGCACAAGTCAAATCCTGTCCTTCATACAAAAGCAAAATACTGCGGATGCTGGAAATCTGAAATAAAAACAGAAAATGCTGGAAATACTCAGCAGGTCAGGCAGCATCTGTGGAGAGAGAAACAGAGTTAACGTTTCAGGTCGATGACCTTTCGTCAGAACTGGTGTGACGAAGGGTCGTCGACCTGAAACGTTAACTCTGTTTCTCTCTCCACAGATGCTGCCTGACCTGCTGAGTATTTCCAGCATTTTCTGTTTTTATTCCTGTCCTTCATATTGATGTGCACTTTCTAGTAGAGGGCTGCTGAATAGTGATCAGGATGTTTGAAATCTGGCTGGTTTTTTCCCCATCCTTCTTTAAGGCATTAGACCCAATTGCACAACTCCAATTGCACAACTCCTATTGCAGCTTAGCATGTGCAACAATACTGAATCTGGGAACCGCCTGATTTTTACAGCTCACTCGCGCACTGTCCACTTACCAACTAAGCCGTTCAGGGGAGCTGTTATATAAAATTATTTTCCATTTTTCTTACACTTTCATTGTTTTTATTGAACAGCAGACATGATGTGTGCGTAGTATTTCTGAAAACTATTTTTCCATGTGTGCACAGATTCCAGTCTACCGGGGTGCAGGTACCTCTCTCCTTGGAGAACTTCTGCATGACCCTGCTTACCATGGAAAGGACGGGATGGGTGATGTTCCAGACCCTAATGCTCCAGGGCTGGAACACATACAAGCTGAGCACGGGGTGAATGCCATGATAAGGATAGTCACTGAACATGCCGGTCAGGTGAGATGTGCAGGTTTTGGGAAAGCGAGTGGCTTTCGATAGCGACTTTGGGGGCACATTGCTGCTGGCTTAAATGCAGGAAATTTGAGTGAGCTAGTCTTTTGCATTGGGGCAGGGCTATGTAAATGAGAGACAGAGACGTGCGTATCTCAGGAAAGGCGCAAACGGTCAAGAAAATTTGCACGTAGCGATGTTTCAGCGTAAAACCAGCATAAATCAGTTATGCGCAAATTTCTTCAGGAAAAATACACTCCTATGCCGTAGTTAGGCTGAAAAGTTCCAGGAAATTCTGGGCCATCTAGTCTAATCAAGAAAGAGTCAAAATTTGCTTGATGAGGACAAGAATATTTGACTGTCTCAACTATAATTTGAACTAGTAATTCTCCAGTTTTTGTAAATAAGGAAGATGAGCTACTCTATTGCGATTTGAATTGTCTCTAATAACAAATCATTTTATATTAACAGTTCTTAAGTAGGTTGAATAGAGTTGAATACTCATTGAACCTTTGTAAATGTAATAGGTGTTGCAATAACTTGGAAAAGTCGACAAGCATTGTAACAGTTTTTAATTCAATTGTAGAAATAATTCCTCATACTATTACAATATACAAAGGACTGAATGCCTCACTGTTGCTATGCTAAATCCCTTGCCATTATCTTGTAGGTCAATCTTATTGCTGTTGGACCCCTGACCAATGTGGCCCTAGCTGCCAAAATGGACCCCACTTTTCCTTCAAAGCTGAAGCGTTTGTATATCATGGGAGGAAACATGGAAGGTATGCCAGATAACCTGCTTTACTGTACTGTCTGAGATGAGATTATTGGGCACATTCAGCTAGCTCATCTGATAAATGTACTGCCTCAGTGTGGAACCGAGTCAGGCAGGCAGGATCTATCTCCTGTCTGGTTGATTTAAAAAAAGTACATCAAATCGAGTTCCAGCCTCTGAATTCCATCCAATGACCCCTGCAGTAAGTTTTAGGTGTGAACATCAGGGGAGGAAAGGATTGTGCTCAGTTCTGCTGCCACCCATGATTAAATATCCTGCCAGGACATTGTCCTTGCACCTGAAGAATGGGTGAGGCACCAAAGGGCTAAGTATGCATGTGGAGCCATACGCCACCATCAATTCCTTCCCTACCTACCCGCAAAGAGCATCGGTGATTTCTTTGGTTTTTTTGCTCGATAGCCATTGTCATGGCCTCTCTGAGCAAGATAGCTAATTAGTGCTGCATTATGTCAATTCTGTGCTCTTGAACTTTACCCCGACTGCTTTATTTTCAGCCAGAGGGAACGTGAGAGTCTGCAGCGAGTTTAACTTTGTCACAGACCCGGAAGCAGCTTCCATTGTTCTGAGCCACTTTACATGTCCTACTTATATTGCCACCTTGGAATATAGTCTTCGCCATCGACTACCGTGGGTAAGTTGTTCAAAATATGCAAAAAATATCTCAAAACAAGAAGTTGTTGCTGCACATGCACATTCTGTCCTATGTTATTGGGCTTGTCAACATAGGAATTAATGTTAGCACAAATGTCATCATGCTTAGTTTCCTATCGAATAGAATACAACAAAATCATTCTAGTTTCTTCAACCCTTAGACAAAAGCAAACCCAGTTATACAAGTCACAGTGGCCATAGACTTTGAATTCTGTCGCGCCCTCCCTTCTAGTTATCTCTGAAGATCTAAAATAATTACTTATTTTTGTGTGCTTGAAAAAAACCTGAGGGAGTGACATATGAGGAAAGATTGACTATCCTCTTGAAAAGAGAGGACTGAGATGGGATATGATGCAAGTGTTTTTAACTTATGAAAGATTTGGACAAATTGGATTCAAGTAAGCTTTTCTGCCCTGCACAGAATATAAGCACATGAGGGTCATACAGTCTCCATCGCTTATGACGGGCACGTTTGGGCGAATGCGATTTGCCCATTATACGCGACGGCCGGTATAACCTGGTAGCGCTATTACAGTAATCAAGAATGTTGTAGATCGCCATTGAATAAACTAAACAAGACTGCATGCAAGGCAACTAGCTTTATTTATACTGCAGTCCGTGCTCAGTAAAAACTGTAACCCCACACCATTTGGAGGGGATTAGAAGGGGTTAAGTACACAAAAGGTATTTGAACATTAGCGTGATGTTATTCACTTATGTTTGTTCTTGCATTCAGTGCACCTTAACGTGGTACAAACTAGTGAGTAAACACAGCTGTTTCAGCCTGAAATAAGCAGAGCACTGAAGGCGCTCTAACCGGCAACTTTGAAATTGACGTTAATGCAAATGGATAATGGTTATCGCTTTTTGGTCGATATAAGTGATTGTCCATTTTAAACATGAATCTACTAATTAAGAACAACAAAAGAAAATAGGAAATAACAACAAAAAACGCTGGAAAAACTCAGCAGGCCAGGCAGCATCCGTGGAGAGAGAAACAGAGTTAACGTTTCAGGTCGAAGACCTTTTGTCAGAAATAGGAAATAGAAAATAGGAAATGCAGGGGGAACTTTTTTTACTAAAAAGGTGCCATTATGTGGAACAGGTTACCAACATGGATGGTGGAACAAGAAACCTTAATGGGCTTCAAGAAGGAACCAGGCAGTTTGTTGTCAACAATTGGTATTCCGGGTTATTAGAAATGCACCAAGGGACTACTGTGGATAGGTGGACTAGAAGTTCTTCTCCTGCCTGATGTTTCTATATCACGATTTTTTTTAATTGCAGGAATTTTTTCAGAAGTGGGTAAATCAAGATAGTGAAAAGGCTCGATTCATGAAGAAGATAACTGCACTTACTTCTGAGTTTACCAAAGGCGATCAAGGCAGTAAAGAGTTGCATTTTGGACAAGGGTTTGTGTCCTGTGATTCATATGCAATGGCTGCTGCGATTGATGAGTCTGTTGTCACAGAAGATGCACAGTATGGGGTGAGCGTGGAATTGCATGGATCATTGACCAGAGGGATGATGGTTCTGGATACCCTCGACCTACTGAAACTTAAACATAAAGCTATTGTCTTCCTGAAATGCGATATGGAAAAATTTAAGCAGCTGCTGATTAATGCTCTGAAATAGGATGCCGCAGACTTCCAATGACAGGGAAAGAAAAAAGCAGTGCCAGGGGCGTACATTTTATATAGTGCGAATGAGGATTTAAACTTTAATGGAATTTAAACTTAATTTCAACGATATGCTGATACACTCCTAATTTTAATCTAGCATTAGTAAACTGAGCTTTTAAATAGATCTGAATGAATATTGTGGAGATTTGTTTGATTATCTTTAGGAACTGGGGAGTATTAAGCAGAACTTTCCCTTGGGAGATTAAATGGATTGTGTAGGAAAAATGGACTGGAATTTATATTTTTGTCTCATTTTACATGTTGTCTCATAACATCGCCCGACTCCACCCCGGCCTCAGCTCGTCTGCTGCTGAAACCCTCATCCATGCCTTTGTTACCTCCAGACTTGACTATTCCAACGCACTCCTGGTCAGCCTCCCATCTTCCACCTGCCATAAACTTCAGCTGATCCAAAACTCTGCTACCTGTATCCTAACTTGCACCAAGTCCAGTTCACCCATAACCCCTGTGCTCGCTGAACTACATTGGTTTCCAATCCAGCAACGCCTCAATTTTAAAATTCTCATCCCTGTTTTCAAATCCCTCCATGGCCTCGCCCCTCCCTATCCTCTGTAACTTCCTCCAGCCCTACAACCCTCCGAGATCTCTGCACACCTCCAATTCTAGCCTCTTGCACATCACCGATTTTCATCGCTCCACCATTGGCGGCCATGCCTTCAGCTGCCAAGGCCCTAAACTCTGGAATTCCCTCCCTAAACCTCTCCGCCTCTCTCTCCTCCTCTAAGACATTCCTTAAAATTCCTACTTCTTTGACCAAGCTTTTGGTCATCTGTCTTAATATCTCCTTTTTGTGGCTCGGTGTCAAATTTTGTTTGATAACGTTCCTGTGAAGCGCCTTGGGATGTTTTACTACATTAAAGGGGCTATATGAATACAAGTTCTTGTTGTTTATTAATTTGGCTCTGAGTACATTTTGTTTGCATCAGAAATTTGCATTTCAAGATCATACTGTTCCCTTTCTTGAATTTTCAAGTTGTCTGAACTCTACGCAAAGAACAATATAGTTACGGGAAGCTGTCTGCATTTAATCTGATATAGGAAAATATAATTCTTTGTAAAAATGGCTGTGTTTGTGCTGGATCTGGTGTATTAGCATTGAATTTCAACAGAAACTGGCACACAAGTACGTTATGAATCAATAGACAATAAAAGTAGCATGCAACTAAACCGTTTTAAATGTATTTATTTCCATGCAGCCTTGAATCGGTGGGGGTTGGAGATGGCCGGGGTGGGTGGGGGATCGGAGATCGCAGGTGGGTGAGGGTCGGAGATCACAGGGGGATGGGAGTCGGAGTTGGAGATTGCAGGGTGGGTGGTGGTCGGAGCTCGCAGGAGGGTGAGGGTTGGAGATCACGGGGGGAGTCGGAGATCGTGGGGGTGGTATAGGGGTAAGCTTGTTTGGCCTGGGGGAAACACCCCTGCGCCTCCTGGCCCACAAGCAGTGCTGTAAATGCATTCACCTTATGGATTCGGCCTTTCTCGCCTCCTTGGACTTGCCGGGATTCCCAAGTCCTGGGAAACCCGATCAACATTAGTTAACAATTAAAAGGACGCTTTTGCTGACAACAAAGTTGTCTCGGGCAAATTTCGAAGATCGCAGGACACATGTGCGGTTTGGAAAGATGCTGAAGCGGTGCATGCGTCCTGCGATTTTTGAAACTTGCCCGAGGCAGCTTCTTCCAAGCCGCACAAGTGTCCTTTGAAATTTGCGTTGAAGCTGCTGAAGGCGGCCATGCGCATAACAGGTGATTAGGAAACGGAATCCATTATCACAAGGGGACAGGTTCAGCGGGATCAAGAACAGCATTCAAAACACCCCAGGAAAAATGAAGGACCGAATGAAGGACAGGCGCATGCCTGATGACGTCAGCTGAAAGCTGCAATCAGTAAGATCAGATGAAGTAAACAGCCCTTTTCCTGTGTGTTTCTGGCACAGGAGGAGACCATTAGACCCATGGCTGCCGTGTTCAGTCTGAGCACCATTCAGCAATGGCCTGTTCCTACACCTTCCTTCTCCATGGTCTCACCCCTCCTGATCTCTGCAATTTCCTCCAGCCCTACAACCCTCCATGCCTAGGCCTGGGCCCTAAGCACTGGAATTCCCTCACTAAACCTCTCCACCTCTCTTTCCTCCTTAAAGACGCTCTTTAAAACCTATCTCCTTGACCAAGCCGTCCTAATATCTCCTTCCTCGATGTCAAATTTTGTCTGATTATGCTCATGTGAAGTGCCTTCTGATGTTTTACTGTGGTAATGTTGTCCTTCTCCTCCCTCCTCCTCTCCCCAATCCCGGAATGGTGGTGAACAAGTTTGTCACAAGGACTCGCACAGGAGCTCTGCTACTGCAGGTTTGTGACAAATTGATCAGGAACTGGAGATTTAAAGGTGGTTCAGGGGATACGATTCCCGGCTGATCTGACAGACCCGCGTGGTCTCAGGTTAGATCCCAGGTCTGCCTTGAGTCAGCTGATCTCACCCAGACAGCGGTGAGTTGTACAGTTTGCCTCAGTGCCTCCTCATTGAAATAAATGGGTTACTGTCTGAACTTTGCAGCTCTTTTCTAGCCTTCCCCATTGCCTCACGTATCTCCAATCACTTTGAACGGTGGGTCCCAAACCCTCCCACCTTCAGTGTTGTCTACCCTTGCCTGAAGATCCAGTTCAACTTTCAGTCATGCAATTACATCGAGTCTACAGCACAGAAACAGGCCATTCGGCCCAACAGGTCCATGCCGGTGTTTATGCTGCACACGAGCCTCCTTCCGCCCTTCTTCATCTAACCCCATCAACATATCCTTCCATTCCTTTCTCCTTCATGTGTTTATCTAGCTTCTCCTTAAAGGCGTCAATGCTATTCGCCTCAACTGCTCCCTGTGGGAGCGAGTTCCACATTCTAACCACACTCTGGGTAAAGAAATTCCTCCTGAATTCCCGATTGGATTTATTAGGGACTATTTATATTTATAGCCAAAGCAAAATACTGCAGATGCTGGAAATCTGAATTAAAAACAGAAAATGCTGGAAATACTCAGCAGGTCAGGCAGTTAACGTTTCAGGTCAATGACCTTTCGTCAGTTCTGCTAAACGTATGTATCCGAAGGTCAGAACGGCATAAGGATTTAGAAGACCTCCTAAGTAATGACAGTCTGTGCCAGCCCTGTATTGATCCTTGGCGTTTCAGGCTGTCTTGTTGCTGCTTCTTTTTGCAAATCCCTGGAGAAACTGCCTCCAGGCAGTTGTATTGTTCCCAATACAGAATGGATCCAAATATAACTTCAGCCACTGGAAACAGTTTCTCTATCTAAACCCTTCATGATTCTTAAGCACCTCTATCAAATCTCCTCCTAGCATTCTCTGCTCTAAGGAGAACAACCCCAGCTTCTCCAGTCTATCCACATAACTAATCTCTCATCCCTGGAACATGTGTCGGGTGTCATACTAAGAGCCATAGGTCTCTAACTTCATCCTAAGCTTCAACACTGTATATGGAGAGTGTTTGTCACCCATTTTTCCTTCACATCTGTAGTTCTTTACACTTGGCTGCATTAAGTTTCATCTGCCCACATAAATATTTTATAATTTGTGAGCTGCATCCTAGTTTGGCAATTCCTTCAAATTTAACCATCTTGCATTGATTTTTTTTAAATCCAAGTCATTAAACACAAATTAGAAACAGTAGTCGTCCCAAGGCCAAGTCCTGAGGCATCCATTCAGTACTTTCTCCTACCCTGAGATAACTCCTCTAACAAGTATGCGCTGTTTCCTACCCATTAGCCACATTCTTTATCCATGCCTAATACCCACACAGCTTTTTTCCATATTTGTTGACTTTCTGATGTGTTATTTCTGCCATATGCTAAGTTTTCTGCAATTAGACCACTGTTTCCTTTGGGCAGCTGGCACTGTCTTTCAGAAGTTTGGGCAGGTCTCTCCTGGGAGTGCGTCTGTTTGCGAGTAGATTGCAGAACTTTTTTTTTATTCGTTCATGGGATCTGGCGTCGCTGGCAAGGCCAGCATTTATTGCCCATTCCTAATTGCCCTTGAGAAGGAGGTGGTGAGCCGCCTTCTTGAACCGCTGCAGTCCGTGTGGTGAAGGTACTCCCACAATGCTGTTAGGGAGGGAGTTCCAGGATTTTGACCCAGCGATGATGAAGGATCGGTGATATACTTCCAAGTCCGGATGGTGTATGACTTGGAGGGGAACTTGGAGGTGGTGGTGTTCCCATGCGCCTGCTGCCCTTGACCTTCTAAGTGGTAGAGGTCGTAGGTTTGGGAGGTGCTGCCGAAGAAGCCTTGGCGAGTTGCTGCAGTGCATATTGTAGATGGTACACACTGCAGCCACGGTACGCCAGTGGTGGAGGGAGTGAATGTTTAAGGTGGTGGATGGGGTGCCAATCAAGCGGGCTGCTTTGTCCTGGATGGTGTTGAGCTTCTTGAGTGTTGTTGGAGCTGCACTCATCCAGGCAAGTGGAGAGTATTCCATCACACTCCTGACTTGTGCCTTGTAGATGTTGGAAAGGCTTTGGGGAGTCAGGAGGTGAGACACTCGCCACAGAATACCCAGCCTCTGACCTGCTCTTGTTGCCACAGTATTTATGTTGCAAAAAAATTGCAGCTACAAATTGATACACACTTAGACTAAGTAAGAAATGTCATGATATACATTATATACACACAGACCCTGCCCGGGGGGCGGGGGGCAAGTGAAATCTGATCTGTATGCAACACTGAATCTAGTTCCAAATTTAAAATATAATGGGCCGGACTTTGCGACCCCTACGGGTGCGTACGAGGTGTGTACGCGCCCGTAGCGGCTGCGCAAGTGTCGGGTTTAGGCATGCGAAATAGAAAAATAAAATTTTATCACTCATTTATAAATTAAAAATATTGTTCAAAAAGGTAAGTTTATTTTTAGCCCCTTAAAAACATTTAATTTTTTTTTCCACAAATAAAATTTTTGTTTAAAATATTTAATTAAATGGCATTTTAATTAATGTTAAATATGTAATGTTTTTTAAAAATTTATTTAATGTGTTGGTGTATTTTTTAGGTGATCCCCATTCATACTTTTGACAGTTCTGTACGTATGGACCTGTCAAAAGTATGAATGGGGATTCCCTTCTTTCATTGGTTGGGCCGGCCCACGTGATCCCAGGAGCGCCTACCAACCGCTTGCGCCCCTGGGATACGCGGGGCTCTGCCCGCGCGGACCCAGAGAGGCCCAGGAGCGCAAGCCGCCATTCTTCCCGGGCCACCAGGTAAATTCGTAGACATTTTTGCAGGTCGGAGGCGTCCGCCCGAGGGAAGCCTCTGATTGCAAATGTTGGTCCGTTATATAATAAATGCAAACCACTGGCAATATCACATTATAATACTATTCAATTTCTACTTACTATGCAGGCCTGTAATTGGTATTTAGAATTCAACAGAAGGGTTTAAATTATGCCCGATACTAAAAAAGCACGACTACAATTAGTTTGAAAGTTTTTTTTTTAGAAAAAGCTATATAAAACGTTTTACCAACTATTTTATTTCACTTTACAGCGTTATCACATTAAGGTTCTGCATCCAACAATTAGACCTCTGTGATGAGACTTTGATTTTCAGCACACACTTATGTTATCACAAGCCAATGCATGCATCGCAAAAAGTAACTTTTTTTCATATGTCCAAAGAGAAACACCCCATGGCATTTGCCCCATGGCATTTGCCCCATGGTATGTATGTCTCACTCCATCTGGAATGTGAGTCATCACCAGCAAGGCTGCAACTGCCAAAAAAGAAACAACTACCATCCAATTGATTTAAAAAAAATATGCAATTGTAACTCAGTTAAAAGGAGAGGTTGACGGGCAAAAAAAACCCCCAAGGGCCAACAATAGCCACAGGCTTTGCCGTCCGGGAGTTTGCGAAGTCTACATGTATGTTTACATTGAGAGTCATTCTTGCATCACCTTTCTACTGGGGCACAATACCAGCCACATGGCCCTTTCAGATATCAATAAATTGCTCAGGTGGGCAGAACAGTGGCAAATGGAATTCAATCCAGAGAAGTGTGAGGTAATGCATTTGGGGAGGGCTAACCAGGAAAGGGAATACACATTAAATGGTAGGACACTGAGTGGTGTAGAGGAACAAAGGGACCTTGGAGTGCATGTCCACAGATCCCTGAAGGTAGCAGGCCAAGGTGGTTAAAAAGGCATACGGAATGCTTGCCTTTATTAGCCATGGCATAGAATACAAGATTGAGAGGTCGCACAACACCAGGTTATAGTCCAACAGTTTTATTTGAAATCACAAGCTTTCGGAGCTATCGATTTGCTCCTTCCTCAGGTGAAGTAAATTAGATACAGAATCTCCAAAGCATATATAGATGGAAAACAAAGCATGTGTATTTTACAATTGCAGACCAATAAATTAAATATATGCTTTGGAGATTCTGTATCTAATTTACTTCACCTGAGGAAGGAGCAAATTGATAGCTCCGAAAGCTTGTGATTTCAAATAAAACTGTTGGACTATAACCTGGTGTTGTGCGACCTCTCAATTTTGTCCACCCCAGTCCAACACCGGTATCTCCGCATCATAGAATACAAGAGCAGGGGGGTTATGCTTCAACTGTATAAAACACTAGTTAGGCCTCAGCTAGAGTACTGCGAGCAGTTCTGGTCACCACATTTCAGGAAAGATGTGATTGCACTAGAGAGGGTACAGAGGAGATTTACAAGGATGTTGCTGGGAGTAGAGAATCTTAGCTATGAGGAAAGATTGGATAGGCTGGGTCTGTTTTCCTTGGAACAGAGGAGGCTGAGGGGAGACCTTATTGAGGTGTATAAAGTTATGAGGGGCATAGATAAAGTGGATAGAAAGGACCTATTTCCCTTAGCAGAAGGGTCAAAAACCAGGGGGCACAGATTTAAAGTAATTGGTGGAAGGTTTAGAGGGGATTTGAGGGGAAATTTCTTCACCCAGAGGGTTGTGGAGGTCTGGAACTCACTGCCTGAAAGGGTGGTAGAGGCAGGAACCCTAACCACATTTAAAAAGTACTTGGATGTGCACTTGGGATGCTCTAACCTGCAGGGCAACAGGCCAAGAGCTGGGAAGTGGGATTAGGCTGGATAGCACTTTGTTGGCTGGCGCGGACACAATGGGCCGAAATGGCCTCCTTCCGTGCTGTAACTTTCTATGATTCAACTTCTCCATTGAAGCGTCGATAAAACATCCATTCACAGGCAAAAGCTACTTAAAAAAAATCAGGAAATAGTGTTTACTAAATAAATCCCAATGCCGATTATTAAACGGCCGTAAGCCGGCTCCAGGTTACCGCAAAACAAAACACACACACACAAAAAGGTCGAATTAAAACGTGGCGCTTATGTTGAAGTCCTTATCCATGATTGCCGTCTTCACCCGATCCACGCAGGAGCCCATCATTTCAGAGAACACACCCACCATTTCATCCAGCATCTCCGCTGTCTCATTCCTCACCATGGTGTAGAACACAGCCCTGCCCCTGCCAAGATTGTCCTGCACCATAGCCTGATACAGAGGATAGCCGTACTTGTGGATCTTGTACATCCCATCAATAAACAGCAGCTTGGGAAAGGCCTCAAGACGGGACTTCATTGTTGGTGTCATGTATGCAATGAACTGGATGTCCTTTGCTTGCAGGCCAACATGCACCAGCGCCCCGTTCCGTTCAATCCTTTCCAGAGTATCACAGTGTGCATTCATGCTGCATTTTCCTGCTTTGAGTCATGTCTTTATATTTCTAATGTCATGTAGGTTTACTAGCTTGTTGAATTGCCACTGAATAGAATCCTTCAGCTGCTTGTTCCCAGGTTACAGCTTGACCAACTCCTCCACCTTCCGCATCTCATTGTGGTTGAGTTGTCGTCTCCTGGCATAGAAAGGTGAATATTCCCGTATCAGGACATGGCGGGTATGCACAAGCTGGTGTGAGGCGACACACAGCCTGTTCTTAGTCACGTTGAAGATCAATGTGATGATGGCCTCGCAGCCCGTGGCGAGGTATCTGGAAAATAAATCGCGATGAGACATGGAGCTATCAGTTTGGGGAAGTTCTCATGGTGCGCTGCCTCCCAGAGTTGGGGTGGTGGTGCCCTGAGCTGCTGCTGCCCTCCACCCTGGACCCAGCCTACACAGAGAGTCCTCTGCCTTGAATCCTGGGGGTGAGACCCCTGTGTAGGCTGGGTAAGCCGCAACGACCGATCCGTTCACTGATTTCTGTGTGGTGCTTGGTTTGGTTGATTGCGGTGGCGACCTGGAGGGGACTGGTTAATGGATGGCGGTCGCTGTGGATGATACACTTCCCATTAATAGCAAGGCAGTGGCATCCCTGGTGCTCCCCTCTGAGTCTCCTCCCATCCGCACCTTGGAACTCCAGCGCCACCGCGGGAGGCTTTAGTGATTGGCTCTACATGAGCTGGGTGTGAAGTTCATATTTTAGACTTGCGCTTAAGAGCAAGGTCATCAGGCCGCTGTAAGCCACACTCGACCGTGACTCCATCAGGGTTATCTCCTGCTCAACACTTAATTCCCACACTCATCAAATGTTGCCCCGATAATCCACTCTCCATCTGCTCCCACCATTCTGCATCACCGTGATCTATTCACGACTCACATCAAAGCACAGCTAGTGATACATGAACGGCAGACTACACAGAAGTATCTCAACTGCAACGCCTACTGATCTCACCCCAGTGGAACGGATCCATGGCTATCCATAGTGGACGCAGCACAGTTTCAACGAGGCATACTTGAAGTAGCTGGGAATTTGGATCCTCTGTTTCTTGTTCTCTCTCGCAAGAAGGTGGGTGGAGGATTTCTTAAACAGACTGCCCGTTGCCTGTAATAACAACTTGCATTTACGCAGCACCTTTAACATAGTAAAACGTCCCAAGGCGCTTCACAGGTGTGTCTGCAGACCAAGTTACCTGTTGAAACTCTTCTAGTTTACCGTTGAAATGGTCATAACTGTCGAACTCCAGGGACATAAAAATGGCATGGAATTGCTCTGTTGTATCGACTGGAGAAGCCATCGTAAACATCAACCACTCAGGAAAACTGCAAATGGATCAAAAGACAAGCATCAAATTAAGGGAAACAGGAGGCTTATCATAGACAGTGTGAGTGAGATGAGCTAACGAACTGCAGGTACAACTCGCACCTGGTCATTCATCATTTTTGGCTTTATGTTAATCTCTTAGGTGGCACTTTATCAAATGCCTTATAGTAGACTGGTTAGGAACATTGAAGCCCAAAGGATTAAAGGGGGAGTGGCAAGCAGTACTACAATTTGGTTAAGCACAGTACCCAGACTCTCACTGACTCATATGGCGGCAGTACATTCAAGCAGTAACAGGATATTAATTTTTTTTACTTCCCACTCGACCCAAACCCACCCATTTTGGGGGATTAAAATTACCCCCATGAATCATGATGGAGAATTTGGAGGTCACTGTAAGATCTAGAAGTGGAAGAGCAAAGGACTACAGTCCAGGAAAATCAATTTCTGACCAGGAAACAAACTGTAGCAAAAAAAAGCTGAAAAACCAGCAGTACAGAGTAGTGTAGACTTTATGGCAGCGAATACAGAGCTAAGCATGGTCGGGTGGTGGTGGGCAGTGGTGGTGGGCAGATTTAAGTATGGTCGGGGGAAGGCACAAGTAACAATAAACTTGAACTTGTAGTTAGGCTAAAATACACCCATTTAGAGGCGGAGGAACTTAAACAGTGGAAGAGAGGAGATTGGGGAAGAAAGGGCAAAGGATGGCCAAGGATAGAGATCCAGAGCAAAGGAGCTCACCAGCCCAAGAGCCATGTAACCTCTCACAAATAACATTAAAAATTCTGAAAATAAGTACAATAAACGGTAGATAATGCTCAAATACACACATTTAAAGCAATTTAAAGCTGTTCCTCGGGATGTTTTCTCGGTTTCATTTGGTAGAGTCTTCAAAGGTCTAGTTTGCCTGACGCATGCCTGATGACGTCGCATGCGGGAAAAATTCAGCCGATGGTGGCCGTGCCTTCTGTTGCCTAGGCCCCTAAGCTCTGGAATTCCCTGCCTAAACCTGTCCGCCTCGCTACCTCTCTTTCCTCCTTTAAGACGCTCCTTAAAACCTACCTCTTTGACCAAGCTTTTGGTCACCTGCCCTAATTTAGGACCCACAGTCCAACACCGGCATCTCCACATCATATCCTTATGTGGATCAGTGTCATTTTTTTGGTCTTAAAATACTCCTGTGCAGCGCCTTGGGACGTTTTACTACGTTGAAAGCGCTATATAAATACAAGTTGTTGTTGTTGTTGTTGTCGTCTAGACTTTCCTGGTGGAGCCTGCGGCACGAGGGGGTTTAAAGATCGCGCCGAATGGACGTGATTACGCGCATGCCTGAAGACGTCGCCACGTGAGATTGGAACTGCGCATGTGCGAGAGATGAGGCCGTTGTGCGAACTTGGCTCGGCGGCGCTTGCCTCCACGAATGGCTTTAAAGATCTACCGAAGGAGAGCGCATGCCTGATGACGTCACCGCATGAAACTGGACCTGCGCATGCGGGAGGAATTCGACCTGTGCGCGCATGCGCGTATTCCGGCAGAGATGCGCATGCGTGAAAGGGGTTGCTGCTTCGTTGTCAGGAGCTACACTGGAATTTAAAAAAAACTGTCAAAATGGAGACTCGCAGCCTCCTCAAGAGATTTCAGTGACCGACCGGAAGTGGGCGTATTGGAGGCAGGTTAGGGTCGGATTTGAAATTTTCAAATTTTTTACTTCCCACCCGACCCAAACCCACCCGTTTTCAGGGCTTAAAATTACCCCATTCTTTCCCACTAAAGTTTCACGTATTTTCTCTGTATTGTCTGAATCAGACCATGGTGGAAATGTTTATATAATGAGAATAGCAGTAGCAGCATAAGAAATAGGAGCAGGAGTAGGCCATTCGGCCCTTCGAGCCTGCTCCGCCATTCAATGAGATCATGGCTGATCTTCTGCCTCAACTCCATTCACTGGCCTTATCGCCATATCCCTTGATGCCCTTACTCGTCAGAAATCTATCAACTTCTGTTTTGAATATACCCAATGACTGAGCCTCCACAGCCCTCTGGGGTAGAGAATTCCCAAGATTCACCACCCTCTGTGTGAAGAAATTTCTTCTCATCTCAGTCCTGAATGGCTTACCCTTTATCCTGAGGCTGTGGCCCCTGGTTCTAGACTCCCCAGCTAAGGGAAACATTCTCCCAGCATCCACCCTATCAAGCCCTGTAATAATTTTGTATGCTTCAATGAGATCCCTCTCATTCTTCTGAATTCAAGAGAATACAGGCCTAGTTTACTCAATCTCTTCTCATACGACAGTCCTGCCATCCCAGGAATCAATCTCGTGAACCTTCGTTGCACTCCCTCTATGGCAAGTATATCCTTCCTTAGGTAAGGAGACCAAAATTGTACACAGTACTCCAGGTATGGTCTCAAGGCCCTATATAATTGGAGTAAGACTTCTTTACTTCTGTACTCAAATGCTCTTGTAATGAAGGCCAGCATATTATTTGCCTTCCTAATGGCTTGCTGCACCTGCACATTCACTTTCAGTGACTCATGTACAAGGACACCCAGGTCCCTTTGAGCATCTGCATTCCCCAATCTTTCACCATTTAGGAAATACTCTGCCTTTCTGGTTTTTCTATCAAAGTGGAAAACTTCACATTTCTCCACATTATAATCCATCTGCCATGTTCTCGCCCACTCACTGAGCCTGTCGAGATCCCCTTGAAGCCTCTTCACACCCTCTTCCCAACTGACACTCCCACCTGGCTTTGTGTCATCAGCAAATTTGGAAATGTTACATTTCGTCCCCTCATCCAAATCATTGATATAGATTGTGAATAGCTGGGGCCCAAGCACCGATCCTTGCGGTACCCCACTAGTCACAGCCTGCCATCCTGAAAAAGACCCGTTTATCCCTACTCTTTGTTTTCTGTCTGTTAACCAATTCTCAATCCATGCTGCCCATGGATGTATGAAATAACTTGACTGTCAGGTTGGCTTAGTTGGTAGAGTTCTCACGTTTGAGTCAGAAGGATGCTGCTAAAGACCAACTGTGGACATGAGCACATCTGACATATCAGTGCAATACTGAGGGACTGCTGCTTTATCAGAGATTAGTCTTTTGCATGAGATGTTAAACCTGAGGCCACATCTGCCTGCTCGGGTGGATGTAAAAGAATCCATGGCATTATTCAAAAAAGACCAGGGAATTCTCCTGGTGTCTTAGCAAACATTCTACCCTCAACCAACACTACATAAAAGCAGATTTTCTAGTTATTCATTTGTGTTTGTGGGACCTTGCAATGTGAAAGTTCATTGTGTGTTTGCCTGTAATAACAACAGTTACTGGGGGAGAAATTCATGTTCGCTAGGAAAGATGCCGGTGTCACTGGCAACGGAAGTTAACGGCCGCTGAAAATCGCCGCAACGCTAACGGGACTAAATTAGTCTGAGGGGCTGGAGATTGGTAGCGCAGCGAGGCTGTGGAGCACGCAACGAATTGTGGGCAATGAAAAGGGCTGTGAATTGAAGGGGCCACGCACTCAGAACTAAAACAAAATAAAATGCAGTGAAACAATGCAGTTTTCAGCCCGTTTTGCCTTTCAAGAAAAAATGTAACATTAAAAAGACGTACCAAATGTGAATATCCAGCTGTTAAAGCTGAATTCCCTTCCTAACCTAAAAAATAGGGAAAACTGCCTCAGCACTAACACAATGGCTCAGCAAGCCAGGGAAGGGGCACCCAGGATCACACATGCAGCACTCCAGCTTTGTGCAGGGTGTCAACACTGCAAGACAGGTCCTCTGCCCGCAGGGGCCAGCAGGCCCTCCAGAAAGAACGATATGGGACCACATCACCGAGGCCATCACTGCCAGCAGTGTCAATCTTCAGCCAGAAGGGCCAAGTGGATGATCCATATCGGCCTCCTCCTGAGGTCCCCACCATCACAGAAACCAGTCTTCAGCCAATTCGATTCACGCCATGTGATATCAAGAAACGGCTGAGCGCACTGGATACATCAAAGGCTATGGGCCCTGATAACATCCCGGCTGTCATGCTGAAGACTTGTGCTCCAGAACTAGCCAAACTGTTCCAGTACAGCTACAACACTGGTATCTATCCAACAATGTGGAAAACTGCCCAGGTATGTCCTATCCACAAAAACAGGACAAATCCAATCCGGCCAATTACCGTCCCATCAGTCTACTCTCAATCATCAGCAAAGTGATGGAAGGTGTCATTGACAGTGCTATCAAGTGGCACTTACTCATCAATGACCTGCACACTGATGCTCAGTTTGGGTTCCACCAAGACCACTCGGCTCCCGACCTCATTACGGCCTTGGTCCAAACATGGACAAAGGAGCTGAATTCCAGAGGTGAGGTGAGAGTGACTGCCCTTGACATCAAGGCAGCATTTGACCGAGTGCGGCATCAAGGAGCCCTAGGAAAACTGAAGTCAATGGGAATCAGGTGGAAAACTCTCCACTGGCTGGAGTCATACTTGGCACAAAGGAAGATGGTTGTGGTGGTTGGAGGTCAATCATCACAGCCCCAGGACATCGCTGCAGGAGTTCCTCAAAGCAGTGTCCCAGCCCAACCATCTTCAGCTGCTTCATCAATGACCTTCCCTCCAACATAAGGTCACAAATGGGGATGTTCGCTGATGACTGCACAGTGTTCAGTGCCATTCACAACTCCTCAGATAATGAAGCAGTCCATGCCTGCATGCAACAAGACCTGGATGACGTTCAGGCTTGGGCTGATAAGTGGCAGGTAATATTCGCGCCACACAAGTGCCAGGCAATGGCTATCTCCAACAAGCGAGGGTCTAAACACCACTCCTTGACATTCAACGGCATTACCATTGCTGAATCCCCCAGCATCAACATCCTGGGAGTGACCATTGACCAGAAACTTAACTGGACCAGCCACATAAATACTGTGACAACAAGAGCAGGTCAGAGGCTAGGTATTCTGCAGTGAGTGTCTCACCTCCTGACTCCCCAAAGCCTTTCCATCATCTACAAGGCACAAGTAAAGAGTGTGATGGAATACTCTTCACTTGCCTGGATGAGTGCAGCTCCATCAACACTCAAGAAGCTCGACACCATCCAGGACAAAGCAGCCCGCTTGATTGGCACCCCATCCACCACCTTAAACATTCACTCCCTCCACTACCGGCGTACCGTGGCTGCAGTGTGTACCATCTACAAGATGCACTGCAGCAACTCGCCAAGGCTTCTTCGGCAGCACCTCCCAAACCCGCGACCTTTTCCACCACGAAGGACAAGAGCAGCAGGTGCATGGGAACACCACCACCGCCAAGTTTGCCTCCAAGTTACACACCATCCTGACTTAGAAGTATATTGCCGATCCTTCATCGTCGCTGGGCCAAAATCCTGGAACTCCCTCTCTAATAGCACTGTGGGAGTACCTTCACCACACGGACTGCAGCGGTTCAAGAAGGTGGCTCACCACCTCCTTCTCAAGGGCAATTAGGGATGGGCAATAAATGCTGGTCTTGCCAGCAACGCCCACATTCCGTAAACAAATAAAAAAAATAGAAGCTTCATGACCTCAGACCACTGGTCAAGGTTAGTGAATGCCTCTTCAAAAGAAACTGTGGCCGCTGTGGGAAACGCCACCAGCTGGCGAAAGAGCAGCATCCGACGGTTTAGTGCCATTTAATGGCGCTACGGAGTGGCACTGAGGGGAGCAATTTCTAGCCCCAAGTATTTGCAAAGTAATTCATTGGTCTGAAAGTGTTTGGGATGTCTTGAAGACATCAATGGTGGTACAGTCCGCACTACTTGTACTGTCCACCCTTATCATGGGCAGCCGCCTTTATCAGGCAATGGAGTAGGCCATCCACTAACCACTTGCCATTTCCACTGAATTCAATTACAAAGGTGCCGCTCATAACGCATTAAGGGGGTGGTTATTTCGGGCAATTCAATAAGCATTTTGTACCTTGTTGTCATACTTGGACTTAACCCCCTTCTTGGATCACCCTGTGTATGGTATTTTTCGGGTCTCAGCGAGTTTTATTACATTCGATTTGGTGGTCATCGGGGTTGTAGAGGCTGCTCATCAGCTGGTAGATGTAGGAGGTGGCATTTCCCCCGATATTGGAGTTAAACAGAGTGTTCAGTTCCAGAGGGATGTAGCCATACACAGGGCACTGTTCAGAGAGAATCTCACCTTCTGTTCACTGCTATTAGTCCTCCGTTTCGGTGACTGTCATCTCAATTGCGGCCCCGGACATTTTCTGTTGTCTCTCGGTGTCTCTAAAAGATGCTACACCGCCTGAAGCTTATAGTGGGCTAATCGCGTCAACACCAACATGCCCGCTATAAGCGGTGGGGACTGTATTTAAATGCAAGGTCTTACTTAATGTGGTGATCAGCTTAGCCAACTACTTCATCTTTTCTACTGGCTTGCAACTGGAGGGCGATAGTGCTGCCCAATGACACCTTATTACTGCATTTCCCAAACTGGCGGGGACCCTTGATGGTGACTACTCCTTCTCTGCACCTCCTTTCCCGTGACCTACCTTATGATACTTCCCCATGCTCACTAAGTGCAGCCTCTAGGATGTGTACAGCTGTGCTGGTGCTTGCAAAGGTTGATGAAGGTGACACAGGGTGTGTAGGGGGTGGTGGTTTGTGTCAGCTTCACCTCTGACTTCTGAGCGGTTCGAATCGCTCCCACTCCCTTGGTTCTAGACCTTGGACTTCTTTGGGGGTTGTGATAAAAGGTGCAGCAGACAACTGGTTTTGATGCAAGAACTTTGATCTTTATTCAAGAAAGTAAAAACACAACACAAACACTCTTAACACTCTAAAAGTGGGGAACACTTCGGTACAAGCGAGGGAAATAACATTAGGAGAATACTTCACCCCTCCCAATCCCACTTTACTAGCTAAGTTGGGCTGTGGAGAACCAGGGATAATGCTCACCAAACGAATCCTTGACAGTTGAGAGTTAGGGTTTAGAGTCTTTTGAGTAAAAGTTTCGTAAGGCTCTTGTTGCCACGAGGTGTCTGATGGTCACTGAGGCGGTCGCTCTGGTCTCTTCTTGCGTGTTGACCTGCTTCTAGAACTGCTGGCCTTCTTTGTTGAACTTCTTTCTGTTGCCCCCTCGCCTTGTTGAACTGTCATCTTCAGAGCTGTGGAACTGCCTTCTTACAGAACTGTGGAACTGCCTTCTGCCGGAGTGCTTGCTGAATTCCTTGCTGCTGTGTAACTGTTGAACTGCTTGTCTCCTTGAACTGCCGTGTAACTCTACTGGAGAACTCGAACTTGAACTGTTGAGAATGGGCCTTTAATTATACCCATTGAAACTTCCTTATCTGCATCAGATCCTGGTCATTGTAAGATTTTGGAGGGCTCGTTAACAGTAACTGGTTTGTAAATGTATGAAGTGGTTTTCGGGATAGCTCCATCCTGTCGATCTCCTCGGTTGATTACAGGTGATTGTTTTTGTGTTTGGTTTTCTTGACTGGGCCCGGGTTTTCTATGGAATGGGTCTGAGTGATTTGTATTATGCATGGTTTTGATGGGTCCTGTGATAGGTTTTGATGGGGCCTGTGTTTTGGGTGGGACTGCCTTCTCCCAGGGTCTATTGTCAAAATGTTAATATCTGCTGGGGTTTTGAGTGAGGTCATGACGGTTCCCCAGACAGTGTAATTAACTGCAATAGCCAAACTGCTTTTACAGAGGTCGAGCCCACCTTCTTGTCCCTTTACAGGCCCAGACATGTTTTTAAAATGCCAAAACTTGGTTTTTGGTCTTAACTTCCTTAGGTTAGGCCCAAATGCACTTCACCACCCTGTAATAGTTAGAAAAGAGTCCAAAGTCTTTTTCCTTAGGGTTTGTCTTCGAGTTTTGGGGGATCTGTGAATTTTGAGTATCTTACAGGTGCTATGAGATACTGTGTTGGCCTGGCCTACTGGCTGTGATTCAGGCTGCTGTTCCAGGCCTACAATGACAGAAAAGTGACAAATGTTACAATGCTACCTTAAAGAGACAATAAATTTGTCTTGAGCCATATTTCAGTGAATGAATTGAAGGAGTCCTACTAACCACATCTGCACCACCATGATGGATGTATGTGCAGTCCACCCCTCCAGACCAATCTGCGACAGAGATCATCTTAGCTTCTACGATGGAGGCTCGGACAGCTGCCATTGAGGCGTTGAGATAAGAATCTCCACCAAAAAACTGAGAAAAATGTTTGTAAAAAAGTCTTCAAGCAACTATTGCCAATATATATAAGGGAAATGTAAAAATATTCCTGCCTTCTTGTCACTGCCTAGCAATGCTGAATGCTTGTTTTATACTCAGTATTGTGTGAAAATGAGGCACAGAACTCAGGAAATTTGACATCTAATGTCATTTGCACGTAATTTTAGTTTGCGTCACTTCCTGCCGGCGCTGTCACTTCTGGGGGAAAATCAATAATGATACTTTTATGGGAACAATAGGGTGTAATGTGTCTCAGATCGACTTGTGATACCACCCATCCCAAAACCAGGTGAGGAAAAGTTGGGAAATCTAGTCTAATGCCTTTGAATTGTCCTCCATGTTCTCATGTTTGTGAGAGTTAGATTGCCTTTCAAACTTCAAGAGTCAGGCATTTAAGTGTCATATTTCAACTTTCACAAAGCACACTGGTTATTGAGCTGGTTGTGCCACTTGAAGGCTCGTGTAATTTTTTTCCCCAAAAACTTTGTTATTTTTTTTAAAGAGAAGTTCTACAACCAAAGCTAAATGGTAAATTCACTCCCTTCCCACATGCCAGAGTATGGTTGGGACCCAGGTAGAGAGAAACTTGATGTATCTCCTTTGGCAAGGAAGGGTTGTTGGTGAAGAACACTTTGAGGTTTGCTGTGTGTTCATCCAAGTTTTTAAAAGAAATCCTCAATTCCCTTTTGTTGTCTAATCTCATAATGTGCAGCTAGAATTTTGTGGGAAATCCTAACATAGAAAACAATTGGACTGCATTTATTAAGTTGAAATTATTTTTTTTTTAAAACCAGGACTGCGTAATAAATCCATACAATGCATGGTATGCAGAAAAACAGACTGACACCTTCCTTATAAGGAAAGCTGCAGCAAATAATTGCTCAGGATCAAGGGTTATTGTGAATTGATTGAGCAATGTCTAAAGTTCAATATCTGAGCTCTATAAAGGAGGCAAAGGACATCAAAACACTTCCGACTGACAATTGGCCCCTGGATTCACCAACTTTACAACCTTCTCTACCAAAGTAAGTGCTTTGCAGTGTCGGTGCCTCACTCTTGAACGTTTTGGGCATATTTACCTTGCTTTGCATATCTACAATGTGAGGTAAAATAATGATATTAAAATAGCAGAAGTAAACTGGCCACCAGAAAGAATGGAAAGAAGCTGTTGGATGAAGCAATCCGATTGCCGAGCTCCAGGCCGCCCCTAGCGAGTGAAACCAGGGACTGGGGAGTTGCTCCATTTCCTGGTACATGGGCTGCGCAGGAAGAGGAAGAGCGAGACGCAGGAAATGGGCTCTCGGGCTTCACATATTTACAATCCTGAGCTATTTCTACTCCGCGATGGTCACATGTATTGGGTGCAAACTAACTTCAACCGGCCGTTAACTCGTGTGTGCGTGCGGGATCTTTTCCTGTATCCCCCAACGTCCCGTCAACAGAGAATGTGGCCCAAGGCCATCTCCTCAATGTAACTAAGATCTCCTACACTGTTCACAGCTGCATGATGGCATTCCACTAACACACAGCTGAGGAAGTTCATGGAATGATTTCCAGGTAGTTTTTGTTGCTGTACTGATGGAAAGAACGGGCCAAAAATGTGTACTTCTGTCATGATTTTTTGTACTGGTTTTTGTCAGGAATAACACCAGATTCACACACTATACCAGCACCCTGTGTGTGCCTGGAACATTATATGTACACATATTCCATACCACTAGCTGAATTTACTGGTCTACCTTGGTCTGATGTGAATGTTTGGTGCCAGGACTGAAAAATATTAAAACGAACGAGGGTAGAAATTGGTACGCGTTGCGCCTGTTTTTCGGGAGCTAAAGGCCGTTTTTCGGCCTCCTCCTGAGGTCCCCACCATCACAGAAGCCAATTCGATTCACGCCACATGATATCAAGAAACGGCTGAGCGCACTGGATACAGCAAAGGCTGTGGGCCCCGACAACATCCCAGCTGTCGTGCTGAAGACTTGTGCTCCAGAACTAGCCGCGCCTCTAGCCAAGCTGTTCCAGTACAGCTACAACACTGGCATCTACCCAACAATGTGAAAAACTGCCCAGGTACGTCCTGTCCACAAAAAGCAGGACAAATTAAATCTGGCTAATTACCATCCCATCAGTCTATTCTCAGTCATCAGCAAAGTGATGGAAGGTGTCGTCAACAGTGCTATCAAGCGGCACTTAGCAATAACCTGCTCACTGATGCTCAGTTTGGGTTCCACCAGGACCACTCGGCTCCAGACCTCATTACAGCCTTGGTCCAAACATGGACAAAAGAGCTGAAATCCAGAGGTGAGGTGAGAATGACTGCCCTTGACATCAAGGCAGCATTTGACCGAGTGTGGCATAAAGGAACCCTTGTAAAATCGAAGTCAATGGGAATCGGGACAAACTCTCCACTGGCTGGAGTCATACCTAGCACAAGGAAAAATGGTTGTAGTTGTTGGAGGTCAATCATCTCAGCCCCAGGACATCGCTGCAGAAGTTCCTCAGGGCAGTGACCTAGGCATCTTCAGCTGCTTCATCAATGACCTTCCCGCCATCATAAGGCCAGAAGTGGGGATGTTCGCTGATGATTGCACAGTGTTCAGTTCCATTCGCAATTCCTCAGAAAATGAAGCAATCCATGCCCGCATGCAACAAGACCTGGACGACATTCAGGCTTGGGCTGGTAAGTGGCAAGTAACATTCGTGCCACACAAGTGCCAGGCAATGACTATCTCCAACAAGAGAGAGTCTAACCACCGCCCCTTGACATTCAGTGGCTTTACCATTGCCGAATCCCCCAACATCAACATCCTGAGGGTCACCATTGACCAGAAACTCAACTGGACCAGCCACATAAATACTGTGGCAACAAGAGCAGGTCAGAGGCTGGGTGTTCTGCGGCGAGTGTCTCACCTCCTGACTCCCCAAAGCCTTTCCACCAGCTACAAGGCACAAGTCAGGAGTGTAATGGAATACTCTCCACTTGCCTGGATGAGTGAACACTGAAGAAGCTCGACACCATCCAGGACAAAGCAGCCCGCTTGATTGACACCCCATCCACCACCTTAAACATTCACTCCCTCCACCACTGGCGTACCATGGCTGCAGTGTGCATCATCTACAAGATGCACTGCAGCAACTCGCCAAGGCTTCTTCGATAGCACCTCCCAAACCCATGACCTCTACCACCTAGAAAGACAGGCGCATGGGAACACCATCACCTCCAACTTCCCCTCCAAATCACGCACCATCCTGACTTGGAAATATATCGCCGTTCCTTCATCGCCGCTGGGTCAAAATCCTGGAACTCCCTCCCTAACAGCACTGTGGGAGCACCTTCACCACACGGACTGCAGCAGTTCAAGGAGGCGGCTCAC
Source organism: Squalus acanthias (assembly GCA_030390025.1). Classification (NCBI taxonomy): domain Eukaryota; kingdom Metazoa; phylum Chordata; class Chondrichthyes; order Squaliformes; family Squalidae; genus Squalus; species Squalus acanthias. Next base: position 18,516,358 of record CM059431.1, on the reverse strand, counting down.
CACCACCTTCTCGAGGGCAACTAGGGATGGGCAATAAATGCTGGCCTTGCCAGCGACACCCACATCCCAGGAACGAATTAAAAAAAAAGCACTTTAGCAGTGGGACAGCCTGCGCCCAATCTGCGCATTCGTTGGTCCCACTGCTAAATTCAGGGGCCCTTGCGGGGATGCCTACAGCGGGCATGAGCTCCTTTAAATATGTAAATTAGTGACTTATTGCCCATTGAAGGACTCCATCGAGAAATTATTCCACTCAGCGACCCCCATGGCTAGCAACTCCAGGTGTGCTAAAAGATTGTTTTAGTCACGTTTGATGAGAAAATCGGGCAGAGTGTAAAACAGGCTGCCAATTTGCTATCGCCCATTTTGATCTTCCGCCCAAGACAAATTTATACCACTTGTTACTCTCAAGGTTATTGCTGTGGACCAGTCTGAGAATTGCGAAAGTCCACAAACCCAGGCGCTTGGGCCTCAGTGACTCAATGGACACAATATATCATGCCACGTTACTGTCCTGTTAATCAGGAGCGGTGGGGACGAGTAATACGATACTACAACATCAACTTTACATTCATATAATGGCCCGGATTTTGCTGTCAGTGGTGAATGAACGGTGCTCGCCATTCATTCTGCTTACAGCTGCCCACAGACCTATCGTGAGCTTTTGAGCATCAACTTACGGTCATCGGGAGTCCGAGAGGGGTTCCAGGACCCGTGTGAGTAGGGAAAGCAACAGCATATTTTTTCAACCTATCAGATTGAAGAATCCTTACTGAGGCATGCAGATTCTAAAGCAGGAAGTCATAGAGTCATAACGGCACAGAAGGAGGCCATTTGGCCCATCGAGTCCGTGCCGGCTCTCTGTAGAGCAATCCAGTCAGTCCCATTCCCCCGCTCTATCCCCATAGCCCTGCATGTTTATTTCCCTAAAGTGCCTATCCAGTCTCCCCTTGGAAACATTGAGTGTCTCCGCTTCCACCACTTCCATCGGCAACGAATTCCAGGTCATCACAACTCGCTGCTTAAAAAAGTTCCTCACATCTCTTGCACAAAACCTTAAATTTGTGTCCCCCAGTCCTTGTACCATTAACTAGTGGGAACAGCCTTTCCCTGTCTAGCCTATCCAAACCCATCATAATCTTGTACACTTCTATCAAATCACCCCTCAACCTCCTTTGCTCTAATGAAAACAAATCCAGCTTCTCCAACCTGTCCTCATAGCTAAGATCCCCCATCCCCAGAACCATTCTGGTAAATCTCCTCTGCACCCTCTCAAGGGCCTTCACATCCTTCCTAAAGTGTGGTGACCAGAACTGGACACAGTACTCCAGTTGTGGCCTAACCAGCGCTTTATAAAGGTTCAGCATAGCTTCTCTACTTTTGTACACAATACCTCTATTTATGAAGCCCAAGATCCCAATGCTTTGTTAACCACTCTCTCAATATGTCCTGCCACCTTCAGGGACCTATGCAAATTAACTCCCAGGTCCCTCTGTCCCTGCGCACTCTTTAAAACTGTGCCATTAAGTGTATATTGCCTCTCCCTGTTCCTTCAGCCAAAATGCATCACCGCACATTTCTCTATTAAATTCCATCAGTGTCAGTTAGAATATTTAATTCAATGTAAAATCATGTGCAGAAAGTGAAATAAAGAGAGGGAAAGAAAGTTGGGTTTAAGAGAGAGAGATAAAAGAGTCAGAAATAAAATGTTTTAAGAAATGTTTTATTTTTTAAAAAAAATCTCCAACAATAATTAAAATCTGAAGGAATGAGACGCCACTCTTGTAAAAGTAAATTTTCAGTGCCAGAGAGGTTGTTTGGCAATAATTAAGACTTATCACACCATTAAAATTTCACTTACACTTGAATGGACAAGCCCTAACTTTTTCTGGTGTGTTTAGTAGGTATCTAGTGGGTAAGTACCCCAATTTCACACCTTTCATGTGTTTGAATGCTGAGTCTCTCTTGTGGAGGAGCAGGGCTAGTGGGACAGCAACTTCCTGATTTCCCTGTTTAACTGCGCATGTGCGGACGCCGGAAGTTGCTGTCTGATTTACTCCTTAATAACGGTGAGCGCTGTTAGCCTCACCGTTAATCGTACTGTAAAATAAGGGCCAACACCATTAACATAGGAAAACATCCCAAAGCTGTGCTGCTGGGTGCTGAGAGCTACAGCATTGTCCCAGAGCCTCACAGCTTCCAACTCAGGTAGCATATTATAACGGACCAACATTTGCGATCGGAGGCTTCCCGCGGACAGACGCCTCCGACCTGCAAAATGTCTACGAATTTACCTGGTGGCCCGGGAAGAATGGCGGCTTGCGCTCCTGGGCCTCTTGGGGTCCGCGCGGGCAGAGCCCCGCGTATCCCAGGGGCGCAAGCGGTTCGTAGGCGCTCCTGGGATCACGTGGGCCGGCCCAACCAATGGAAGAAGAGAATCCCCATTCATATTTTTGACAGGTCCGTACGTACAGAACTGTCAAAAGTATGAATGGGGATCACCTAAAAAAATACACCAACACATTAAATAATTTTTTTTTAATTGCATATTTAAAATTAATTAAAATATCACTTAATTAAATATTTTAAACAAAAATTAAATTTTGAAAAAAAAAAAAATGTTTTACGGGGCTAAAAATAAACTTACCTTATAATTTATAAATGAGTTATCAAATTTTGTTTTTCTATTTTTTAAAACTCTTAAGCTGGTAAAAGCAGGCCTTACGCTTTTACCAGGCGTAAGAATTTGACAGGCTTTCAGCAGGTGGAAGTTGTGCAAAAAGCGCAGCTCTTCACCCGCAGAGGCACTTTTCTTGGGCATGCGGATGATCTGTCAAGAGAATTCTCGACAGATCGCAAGTGCCGGGTTCCAGCGCATGCACTTCGCATGCCTGAAACAGGCACTTGCGAGGCTCCTACGGGCGCTTGTGCACCTCGTACGCACCCGTAGGGGTCGCAAAATCCGGCCCAACAAGTTTCGAATCGCAAGGGGAGCTGTCACTCCACAAATAAATAACCATCTCCAGTAACACTCAACCAACTCCACGCCAAAACAGCAAGGCCAATCACCTAGTTCCGGAAATATATTTCTTTGGTTTCGCCAAAACACCCTACGCCATATGCTGAGGTAGGACATGGTGGAGTGTGCTGGCGTGAGAATTAATTAAAAAACTCCAGGTCTCCACCCCCTGCCAAACCATCTTGGGCAAAGGTGCTACCTATAACATTGAACCGTACAGAATGTGAAGGTCCCAGATTCAATCTTCAGCCCATGCTGTTGGATGGGCTCAGCTGGGAAAGTACTTTGGGCACTGAAGTTTGTCTCAGTGCTATTGGACTAGGGAAGGGAAACGCCAAAGTAGGCTTTCTCATCCCTTATCACTATCTAGCGACTCCCTGCTGGAAAGTGCCCATTTGATCAGCACTTCCCCAGCTCCCAGAGTCAGATAACCTGTTGACACTCACTTATACCTCACCAGTGTTCAACACGACCAGAAGTATTAACTGCAGAACATCAGACCAATAGGTACTGTTTTAAACTCAACCTTACTAATTTTTTGGGGCCGTAGATTCTAAGATGGCAAAGAAGCTGCTGCTCTTGGATGTCGACGCTGGTGTGGATGATGCCCAAGCCATGATGATGGCTCTAGCAGCTCCTAATGTGCAGATCCTGGGTATAACATGCACTCATGGAAACACAGGAATTGACAATGTGTGCAAAAACGTGCTTCGAGTGCTAAAAGTTTGCCAGAGGACAGAGGTAGGTGAAGAAAATTCTGGGTAAAGGAACAGTGACTAGAATCCTTTTTTGTGTGTGGTTTTTAAAAATCAATGTTTTTAGACCGTATATATAAGATGCAGATCAATGACAAAAAATAGCTATTGTGCATGTGCAAGAAAGATAATTGTTTCATAAATCACTGCACAAGTATGCAGAATGGTGTTATTTACTCAGAGTAATTAACCTTTTAGTTGTAATGATGTAATTTTAGTTAGTAAAAATATTTTTTTTATTAACAGTGATTTTAGTTGTCAATCTAGTTATCGGAAGCCACACGGTGAGTATGCAGTGATTTAGAATTCTACTTTTTTTTTTCTACAATCTTCACACAGCTGGAAGAGAAACCTGATCCAGGGCAGGACCTGTGAAAATGTAATTTCTGCTGGGGTGTCTGTCTCTTCAGTGGGCTCTACTGTGGCTGTCAGTTGAGGACAGTTGAAGCGCACCATAGCCATTATATTATGGCCACCCACATGAAGATGGTTCATTAGGGTGAAATACCAAAGGGCTGCAGGTGCCCGTGGAATTGTGCTCCACCTACAGGGGAAAGAAAGGACAACATTGGCAGTGTTGGGGGTGGGCAGGCTGAGGAGTAGGAAAGTAATGTCGGGCTCGCAACATCCTATTTATCCAACCGCTGTCATAACATAAAACCAATGTTGGTGCAGTGCTTCTACCCACAAGGTGACTTCATTACATTTGAAAGTACTCCTACACTTACTATGGGGAACAGCAACATCTTATTGGTCCAATCTAATGCAGCCCTAACTTGTGATTATGGTTAAATCATGTACTTGAATTTCACACACCGTGGCAACACGGTGGCATAGTGGTTAGCACTGGTGCCTCACAGCGCCAGAGACCCGGGTTCGAATCTGACCTCGGGTGACTGTCTGTGTGGAGTTTGCACATTCTCCCCGTGTCTGCGTGGGTTTCCTCCGGGTGCTCCGGTTTCCTCCCACAGTCCAAAAATGTGTGGGTTAGGTTGATTTGGCTATGATAAATTGACCCTTAGTGTTAGGGGGGATTAAATATATGGGGATAGGATGGGATATGTTAGGGGGAATTAAATACGTGGGGTTACGGGGGTAGGGTGGGATATGTGTACTGTGGGGATTAAAGCAGGGACAGGGTACTGGATTTGGATGATCAGCCATGATCGTATTGAATGGCGGAGCAGGCTCGACGGGCTGAATGGCCTACTCCTGCTCCTAGATTCTATGTTTCTATGTTTCTATGTTTCTATGTTTCTATGAAACAGCTGTGTGAATTATATCAGCTTTTTTTTAACTTTAAATAAAGCCATCAAGTTTATTTCTAATTCTTGACTACCCTCATGGTTTTTCCTTTTTTTTTAAAAAAAAGTCACTGGATCAGCTTGAGCTGCATTACACTATTTGTAAAATGTTTATTTCTTTTTAAATGTGTGTGTATTTCATCTGATCAGATGTGTAGATTTAAAGGTTCAGTACAAAGGAGCAAGAATTGCTCTGCTTACCATGTGTGGCAACAATGTAAATAGATTCAAAGAAAAATGGCCCCAAAATTCTTGGGCCTAGAAAGGCAGAACCAGGATGGATGTCATGGCAGGATAGGGGAGGAGAGAGGGGGCGGGGGACAGAATCTGATGTGGGACCAGGTTCCGCTGGTCAAAAATTCTGATGGAGAGGCGGATGCTTCTTGTGCTCATCCCCTCCCGTCCTGACCTCACCAAAAGATGCAGGACAGGTGGGATGATGTTCCCAATCAGAAATCCCAACAGTTTCGCCGTTCCTGTGGCCACCGTAGAGAATGCCTGCAAGCTGAAGACGTGGGGGTGTAATACAAGTTCACCAATGGCAGTCAATCACTGAGCGAATGATCGCCTTTAGGAAAGCAACAACAGGAGAAAGGAGATTTTTTTTTAATGGCCTGTTCCCTTCACCCACCCAAAAGACCAGCAAGGCCCCTGGAAGGGCAGTTACCCAGGCAGTGCGATAGAGGGTATGGTCATCTGCCTCTTCTGTGTAAGTGACCTCGTACCTGGGATTTGGGATGAGGTCAACGCCGGGCCAGCCTGGTGGCCAGAAGTCCTGCCCTGTGGCACGTTCGGTGGCAGAGCAGGGCCTCGCTGAATTCCTGAGCCCATGTGTTTACACAATGTCATTACATGTAGTAACCACTGCAGTTCATCCCCCATAAGTGCTGTTAAAAGATTTTTTTTCCTTACAATTGCAGATCCCTGTGTACCGAGGTGCAGGTACCTCTCTCCTTGGAGACCAGCTATCTGCTGGTCAATACCATGGAAAGGACGGGCTGGGTGATGTTCCAGACCCTAATGCTCCAGGGCTGGAACACATACAAGCTGAGCACGCGGTGAATGCCATGATAAGGATAGTCACTGAACATGCCGGTCAGGTGAGATGTATGAGTTTCAGGAAATAAAATTCTACTGGTCAGTGTAACATAGGAACAGGAGGAGGCCATTCAGCTCCTCGAGCCTGCTCCGCCATTCAAGTAGATCATGGCTGATCTGTATCTTAACTCCATCTAATAGCCTTGCTTCCGTAACCCTTAATACCCTTGCCTATCAATCTCCGTTTTGAAATTTTCAATTGACCTAGTCTCAACAGCTTTTTAGGGGCAAGAGTTCCAGATTTCCACTACCCTTTGTATGAAAAAGTGCTTCCTGATTTCACCCCTGAACAGCCTAGCTTTAATTTTAAGGTTATGCCCTACTTGTTCTGGACTTCCCCACCGGAGGAACCAGTTTCCCTCTATCTATCCTATCAACTCCTTCAGGTGGGAACTTTAAAATGGATACGATACTGACATAATAAACCTCTCCCACAGCTAGCTGGGAGGACCGGATAGTCCAGGCATTGCCTTTCACATCTAGCTGTTCAGGGATTGGCCGCCAATGTAGCGTATACTTTTTGTGGACATGACTGGTGATGTCAGATCTTACACAGAGTTGCAGCTAGTGAGGTGGCAAGGACAGGTCGAGCTTGATTAATAAGAACAAGCATCGGGCTGGAATTTGAGCTTCTGATGAAACAAATCCAAATATAAAACTAATTCTTAGTAAAAATGCATGTGTAAAATAGAGAAAGAATTTTTTTTATTCATTGGATGTGGGCATCACTGGCAAGGCCAGCATTTATTGCCCATCCCTAATTGCCCTTGCAAAGCTGATAGTGAGCCGCCTTCTTGAACCGCTGCAGTCCGTGTGGATTATAGCTTTTATATAGCGGTTTTGACACAACAGAGTGGCTTGCTAGGCCATTTCAGAGGGCACTTAAGAGTTAACCACATTGCTGTGGGTCTGGAGTCACATATAGGCCAGATTGGGTAATACTAACCTTTTATTCCAGATTTATTTAATTAACGGAATTTAAATTCCCCAGCTGCCACGGTGGGATTTGAACTCATGTCTCCAGATCATTAGTCCAGGCCTCTGGATTACTAGTCCAGTAACATAACCACTATGCTACTGTACCCTAATTAAAATAATGTCTGTTATATTTTACAGTTGTACAAGCCTACTGTAACTTTAACATTTCTCAGTCACTGTGCTAAGCACTTGTTTATTACCCTGCAGGTCTCTCTTGTGGCTGTTGGTCCCCTGACCAATGTTGCCCTGGCATTGAAAATGGATCCCACCTTTCCGTCGAAGCTAAGACATTTGCACATCATGGGAGGAAACATGGAAAGTACGCCATATACCTTGTTTGCAGCATTCCATTCAACTGTGGGAGGTGGGGGCGCTTCACACCGACCCTGACCCAGTCCTCACCTGCGATTCATATACGTGTACTTTTGATAATCAAGGAGTGGGGATTTTTTTCTCCCCCTATCCTAGACACACTGTGCTTTGCTGGCTGACGTAAGCTGACAGGAGCAAACAGGGATCAAACCTGATAGACTCCCAGTCATTATGGCTCAGCGGCTCATCATGTATGCATTTACCCAATGAGTCATTAGGGAAGCTCTGAAAATAATAATCTCTACATTAGAAATTTAGAAGATTTATCTCACTGTATGCAACGGATTCCCTATCCCTAATAAAAACAGAAAGTGCTGGAAATACTCAGCAGATCAGGCAGCATCTGTGGAGAGAGAAACCGAGTTATTGTTTCAGGTCGATGACCTTTCGTCAGAACTGGAAAAAGTTAGCGATGTAACAGGTTTTAAGCGAGTGCAAGGGTAGGGAAAGTGGGAGGGGAGGAAAGAACATTTGATGATTCTACTATTCCCATTCACACCTCTTCTAGACCCATCTTTTGTTTCTTTACCTGTCCCATTACCATCTCCTTTTGCTTTGTACAATCATAGCTTTTGTCATTTACTCTCTCCTGCCTTCCACCATATTGCAGAGAGCCGGCATAGGCTCGACGGGCCGAATGGCCTCCTTCCGTGCTATAACCAGGAGTGGTTACAGCACGGAAGGAGGCCATTCGGCCTGTCGAGCCTATGCCGACTCTCTGCAAGAGCACTTCAGCTAGTCCCACCCCCCCCCCCCCCCCCCCCACCCCGGCCCATTCCCCGTAGCCCTGCAATTTTTTTTCCTTCCGGTACTTATCCAATTCCCTTTTGAAAGCTGTGATTGAGTCTGCCTCCACCTCCCTTTCAGGCAGTGCATTCCAGATCCTAACCACTCGCTGCGTAAAAAAGTTTTTCCTCATGTCGTCTTTGGTTCTTTTGCCAATCACCTTAAATCTGTGTTCTCTGGTTCTCGACCCTTCTGCCAATGGGAACAGTTTCTTGCTATCTACTCTGTCTAGACCCATCATGATTTTGAACACCTCTATTAAATCTCCTCTCAACCTTCTCTGCGCTAAGGAGAACAACCCCAGCTTCTCTAGTCTATCCACATAACTGAAGTCCCTCATCCCTGGAACCATTCTCGTAAATCTTTTCTGTACCCTCTCTAAGGCCTTCACCTCCTTCCTAAAGTGCGGTGTCCAGAATTGGACACAATACTCCAGTTGAGGCCGAACCAGTGTTTTATAAAGGTTCATCATAACTTCTTGTGCCACACAAGAGGTTATTACACAAAATTAGGACTCATGCTATTGGGGGTAATATATTAGCATGGATTGAGGATTGGTTAATGGACAGAAAACAGAGAGCAGGAATAAACAGGAATTTCTCGGGTTGGCAGGCTGTAACTAGCGGGGCACCGCAAGGATCAGTGCTTCGGCCTCAGCTATTTACAGTCTATATTAATAACTTAGATGAAGGGACTGAGTATAACATATCCAAGTTTGCTGATGATACAAAGTCAGGTGGGAAAGTAATCTGTGAGGAGGATGCAAAGAGGCTGCAGAGAGATATAGACAGGTTGACTGAGTGGGCAAGAACATGGCAAATGGAATACAATGTGGGGAAGTGTGAAGTTATCCACTTTGGTAGGAAAAACAAAAAAGAATATTTTTTGAATGGTGAGAGACTGGGAAATGTTTGCATTCAGAGAGACCTGGGTGTCCTTGTACATGAATCACAGAAAGTTAATATGCAGGTACAGCAAGCAATTAGGAAAGCAAATGGTATGTTAGCTTTTGTTACAAAGGGATTAGCATATAAGAGTAAAGAAGTCTTACTACAATTATACAGGGCATCGGTGAGGCCACACCTGGAGTACTGTGTCAGTTTTGGTCTCCTTACCTAAGGAAAGACATACTTGCCTTAGAGGGAGTGCAACAAAGGTTCACTAGACTGGTTCCTGGGATGAGGGGATTGCCCTATGAGGAGAGATTGAGTAGACTAGGCCTATATTCCCTAGAGTTTAGAAGAATGAGAGGTGATCTAATTGAAACATATAAAATTCTTAAGGGGCTTGACAGAGTTAATGCCAAGAAAATGTTTCCCCTGGCTGGGGAATCTAGAACACGGAGTCACAGGGCTGGATTTTGTCAATGGGGACGTGATGGAGGCGGGACTCCCATTTTTTGGGTTGTAGTCCCGCCTCCATCGACTTGTGGCCAACCCACTGTATTTTCCCTTGATTGACCTTGTTAAGCCCGCCCAGCGGGCTAAGCAGGCCAATCAAGGGTCCCTTGGATACAGGTGACATCAGCCATTGAAATTTCATCTGTCAAGAGCTTTTGACAGATGAAATTTCAGCGTTTGACAGCTCTGTGAAGCTGTCAAACACTGACAATATGATTTCTAACTTGAGTCCCTGTACTTAGATTCAGTTAGAAATCAATCCAGCACAGAAAGCAGAGACTGCAGCTTTTGACAGCTCCGCGGCCATTCTGCTTTCTGTGCCGGTGAGATTTCTGACTCCCGAGACCTGAAGGGCTGACACCTGCAGGAGGAAGTTAAGGTAAGTAAAACTTTTTTCCACACTTTACACTTACCTTACACACTTACCTCTGCACTCATGCACCCATCACTCACCTGCCCACCAGACATATCGACCCCTCCAACCCCTGCAGACCCACGGTCCGCCTCGCTGAAACGGCGTGGTTTGGAGCCGTCGGGTAGCCCACACTTCAGGGCTAAAAATAGGGATTAGGCAACAAACTGCCTGTTAACTACCTGTTAACAGGCAGTTAATTGTCACTAATCCCCTTCCCGCCTCGGGGAGGCGGGTCCCAGCACAGGTCGGGTACCCGCCTCCAGCGAAACTGGCTTGGGGGCGGGATGGGTTCGGGACCCCCGAATCTGCTATTTTAGCCCCCCACACGCCTCCAAACCCGCCTCCACGGGTCAATGAAAATTCTGCCCACAGTCTTAGAATAAGGGGTCAGCCATTTAGGACTGAGATGAGGAGAAATTTCTTCACTCAAAGGGTTGTGAATCTTTGGAATTCTCTACCCCAGAGAGCTGTGGATGCTCAATCATTCAGTATATTCAACAACAACAACTTGTATTTATATAGCGCCTTTAATGTAATAAAACGTCCCAAGGCGCTTCACAGGTATATTATAAGACAAAAAATTTGACACCGAGCCACATAAGTAGAAATTAGGGCAGGTGACCAAAAGCTTGGTCAAAGAGGTAGGTTTTAAGGAGCGTCTTAAAGGAGGAAAGAGAGGTAGAGAGGCGGAGAGGTTTAGGCAGCGAATTCCAGAGCTTAGGGTCTAGACAACAGAAGACACGGCCACCAAAGGTTGAGTGATTATAATCAGAGATGCTCAAGAGGGTAGAATTAGCAGAGCGCAGATATTTCCGGGGGTTGTTGGGCTGAAGGAGATTACAGAGATAAGGAGGGACGAGGCCATGGAGGGATTTGAAAACAAGGATGAGAATTTTGAAATCGAGGCGTTGCTTAACCGGGAGCCAGTGTAGGTCAGCGAGCACTGGGGTGATGGGTGAACGGGACTTGGTGCGAGTTTTGGATGACCTCAAGTTTATGTAGGGTAGAATGTGGGAGGCCAACCAGGAGTGCGTTGGAATAGTCAAGTCTAGAGGTAACAAAGGCATGGATGATATTCAAGACAGAGGTCGATAAATTTTTGGGAACGAAGGGAATTAAGGGATATGGGGATAGTGCGGGAAGGTGGAGTTGAGGTACAAGATCAGCCATGATCTTGTTGAATGGCAGAGCAGGCTCGAAGGGCAAAATGGCCTACACCAGCTCCTATTTCTTATGTTCTTATTACACAAATCCATGCTGCCATTATCCTTTTTATTCCATGGGCTTCAACTTTGCTGCCAAGCCTATTATGTGGCACTTTATCAAACGCCTTTTGGAAGTCTATGTACACCACGTCAACCGCATTGCCCTCATCACCCTCTCTGTTACCTCATCAAAAAAGTCGATCAATTAGTTAAACACGATTTGCCTTCAACAAATCCGTGCTGGCTTTCCTTGCTTAATCCACACTTGTCCAAGTAATTGTTAATTTTGTGCCTGATTATCATTTCTAAAAGCTTCCCCACTACCGAGGTTAAACTGACTGGCCTGTAGTTGCTGGGTTTATCCTTCTACCCTTTTTTGAACAAGGGTGTAACATTTGGAATTCTCCAGTCCTCTGGCACCACTCCTGTATCTAAGGAGGATTGGAAGATTATGGCCAATACCTCCGCGAATTCCACCTTAACTTCCCTCAGTATCCTAGGATGCATCCCATCTGGTCCTGGTGACTTATCTACTTTAAGTACAGCCAGCTTTTCTAGTACTTCCTCTTCATCAATTTTTATCCCATCCAGTATCTCCACTACCTCCTCTTTCACCACGATAGGGTTTCCCTTGTCCTCAACTTTCACCCCACCAGCCTCCTCGTGTTTGACAAATTTGCTAGAGTTCTTTGAGGATGTAACAAACAGGGTGGATAAAGGGGAACCAGAAGATGTAGTGTATTTGGATTTCCAGAAAGCATTCAATAAGGTGCCACATAAAAGGTTACTGCACAAGATAAGAGCGCACGAGGTTGGGGGTAATATATTGGCACGGATATGGGATTGGCTAACTAACAGAAAACAGAGAGTCGGGATCAATGGGTCATTTTCCGGTTGGCAATCAGTAACTAGTGGGATGCCACAGGGATTAGTACTGGGGCCTCAACTATTTACAATCTATATTAATGACTTGGATTAAGGGACCGAGTGTACTGTAGCCAAATTTGCTGATGATACAAAGATAGATGGGTTAGCAAGTTGTGAGGAGGACACAAAGAGTCTGCAAAGGGATATAGATAGATTAAGTGAGTGGGCAAAAATTTGGCAGATGGAGTATAATGTGGGAAAATGTGAGGTTATCCACTTTGGAAGGAAGAATGAAAAAGCAAATTATTATTTAAATGGAGTGAAACTACAAAATGCTGTGGTACAAAGGGATCTGGAGGACCTAGTACATGAAAAACAAAAAGTTAGCATGCAGGTACAGCAAGTAATTAGGAAAGCTAATGGAATGTTGGCCTTTATTGCTAGGGGTATGGAGTATAAAAGTAGGGAAGTTTTGATGCAACTTTACAGGGCGCTGGTGAGACCGCACCTGGAGTACTGCGTACAGTTTTGGTCTCCATATTTAAGGAAGGATATACTTGCATTGGAGGCAGTGCAGAGAAGGTTCACTAGGTTGATTCCTGGGATGAAGGGGTTGACGTATGACGAAAGGTTGAGCAGGTTGGGCCTATACTCATTGGAGTTTAGATGAATGAGACGTGATCTTATTGAAACATATAAGATTCTGAGGGGGATTGACAGGGTGGATGCTGAAAGGATGTTTCCCCTAGTGGGGGTATCTAGAACTAGGGGGCATAGTTTCAGAATAAGGGTCACCCATTTAAGACGGAGATGAGGAGGAATTTCTTCTGTCAGAGGGTCGTGAATCTTTGGAATTCTCTACCCCAGAGAGCTGTGGAGGTGGAGTCATTGAATATATTCGAGGCGGAGATTGACAGACATTTGGACTACAAGGGAGTCAAGGGGTATGGGGAGAGAGTGGGAAAGTGGTGTTGAGGCCAAGATTGGATCAGCCATGATCTTATTGAATGGCGGAGCAGGCTCGAGGGGCCAAATGACCTACTCCTCCTCCTGTTTCTTATGTTCTCTTATGTTCCACATTCAATGGAGCATCCTTCGCCATTTCCGCCACCTGCAGTGTGATCCCATCACCAAACACATCTTCCCCTCCCCTCCGTTCAGTCCACAAGCATGACCCCGAGCTTCCGGTCGCCTGTTACTTCAATTCTCCACTCCACTTCCACTCTGACCTCTCTGTCCTCGGCCTCTTATACTGTTCCAACGAAGCTCAATGTAAGCTCGAGGAACAGCACCTCATCTTTCGATTAGGCACTTTATAGCCTTCTGGACTGAACATCGAGTTCAACAATTTCCTCCCCTCCCCCCTTTCACTGCCCCTGCACTTGCTTAAAACCTGCTACATCTCTATAACTTTTTCCAGTTCTGACGATAGGTCATCGACCTGAAACGTTAACTCTGTTTCTCGCTCCACAGATGCTGCCTGGCCTGCTGAGTATTTCCAGCATTTTCTGTTTTTATTTCAGATTTCCAGCATTCACAGTATTTTGCTTTTGTATTGTGTGATTCCAGATCCCTGTTGTGTACAAGTTTTCTCAATGCCCTGATTATTTTACAATAATGCATATTCAGTTTTTCCTCCCCCTTATTTGTCCCACCAAAGCTAATCATCTAATGGCTCCGAAACTTCTTTGAACTATACTATCTTGCTGACCAGACAGCAATTGCCTGCGTTAGTAAACTAAATCTGCAATAACCATATTAAATGCATATAATAGGTGTTACAAATTTGTTCTGCCATAGATACCTTCTGGGGTCAGTAGCATCAGACATTCTTGTAAGCAGTCTGAACGCCTTACTTTTGTGGGAGTTGACTCACTCTGCCCTATGTCTGCTTATATAATAGTATGATCCAAGTGTAGCAATAGTTCCCCTTTGTGACTTGAACAAGATATTCATGTCTTTCATGTGCACTTCTTCAATCTCTAAAGGCGGACTGAGAACACACTTGGTGAGAAGAGGCTTGATACAAATCATTACGCTGCTTTATTTCACATACCTTTGTTTCAATCAATACAACCTGTCTTCATGCAAGAAAACAAAATAATGAATGCATTACACTTCCCCACATCAGTGGGTCATCTTACATGACTTAAACAGAATAACTCCTCTGAATTCTGCCCTTTAGCCTAGGGCAGAACCTTCTTATTGCAGCAGCAATGCATGTGAGTGATCACTATAATGATCATTCTTGGCTGGTTCAGATGCTACATTTGAAACCTAATCTATGTGGCTCAGCCCTATTGACCTGTGAATTTAAACCCTTGAAAGCTAGGTTGAGCTCAGCAGTAGTATTTTTAACACATATTGCACCGCGGTCTCCCCATGGAAGCATATTCAGAATTCCTGAAATGTGACAATGGGGTATCATTATGTATTTGATTGCTTAAAGTAAACACATATTTACATTGTTGGGTAGTTGATAATTCCACCCAATGTTAATATTTTCATATAAATGATAAGCATTTATTTTCACCAGACTGCTAAAGGTGTCTGGATTAAGAAGTCTTGGTTGTGATGGAATGAATTTCACTTGAAGGTTTTATCTTTTTCAGGCAGGGGGAATGTGGCAGTGTGCTCTGAGTTTAACTTTGCAGCAGATCCAGAAGCAGCTTATGTTGTCCTGAACCATTTTGCATGCCCCATCTACATCACAACTTGGGAATATTGTCTTCGCCATGCACTGCCTTGGGTAAGCTATTGAAAATGCAGCTTAACAAACACAAAATCAAGACCAGTAAATACACGTACACTTCTTTTGCACTTATGTGGATTACATCGATTACATTAATTGGAGAAAAACAAAATCAAATTGTAATGGATGTCATCTTAAAGCTGAAGATTATTAATGGGTTTTATTATAGGCCAGAAATTGCTATTGATGATATTAGCAGATGTACACTTCATGTGACATTGCTTTGCTTTAATGGAGGCATTACCCATTTTAAAAATGTCTGCCTTAAACTAGCAGATGGAAGAATATCATAAGAACGTGTTAATCATTCGTGCGCTAATATCAGCAACAGTAATTTCCAGGCTTCCGTTCATAACCTGAAAGAATTTGTCACATTCTTAAAATGGTATCGGAGTAAATGTACTGATTTAGAAATTGGTGCTGAACATGAGGTGGACATCAGGTGAAAGTAGGACTGTGCTCTGCGGAGGAGGCTGAAAAATAGACTGGTTTGCCCTGTTGGTTTTTATTTACCTGCCTGCTATAAAGAGGAAAAGCAAAGGAAAGCTGCCACACGGTAATTACAACAAGCAACTGCGGAAGGCTGATGCTGGGATCTTAAGGGTGAATTGCTATATTTCAATGTACTGTTCGGTAGTGTGCAAGAATACAAGCAAATGCTAACATTTGCATCAGGAGGGGATTAAAAATGTTTGTATGTGCAATAACTGTTTAGTCATTAAACCATCAGAGATTCAGCACAGATCAGAGATCGGTGCTTTTACCCAGTAAACCATCAGGGAATCAGACTAGGGCAGGATCGGTGCCTTAACCCAGTGAACCTGCAGAGGGAGACTCACTTTAAAAAATGGACAACTTCTGTTGAATTTGTGGGCCTTCTTTTGTGGCGTGCTTTAGTGTTTGGTGGGGGTTGCTGATCCAGATAAGTTTTGCGCAACTCTCCTGTCACCTACCCTGCTTTTGCCAACCCTTCCATCTCCCTCTCCTGCTTTTATTCTTCTTAAAACCCACCTCTTCACCCCTCCCAATATCTCCTTCTTTGGCTCAGAGTAGATTTTCTTTCCTTATGCATCTGTGCACTGCCTTGGGACTTTTCTTTCTACATTAAAGGCACTAGAAAATTCAAGTTGTTGTTTTTCATAGATTGAGATCAGACTCAGAATGGTACAGCTCAGAAGGAGGCCATTCAGCCCATCGTGCCTGTGCCGGCTCTTTGGTAGAGCTATCCAATTAATCCCACTCCCCTGTTCTTTCCCCATAGCCCTGTAAATGTTTTCCCCTTCAAGTATTTATCCAATTTTCTTTTGAATGTTACTATTGAATCAGCTTACACCACCCTTTTAGGCAGTGCATTCCAGATCACAATAACTCACTGAGTATAAAAATGTTTCCTCATGTCGCCTCTGGTTCTTTTGCCAATCACCTTAAATCTGTTTCCTCTGGTTACCAAACTTCCGCCACTGCAACAGTTTCTCCTTATTTACTCGATAAAAACCATTTGTGATTTTGAACACCTCTATCAAATCTCTTAACTTTCTCTGCTCTAAGGAAAACAACCCCAGCTTCTCCAGTCTCTTCACATAACGGAAGTCCCTCATCGCTGGTACCATTCTAGGAAATCTCTTCTGCACCCTCTCCAAGGCCTTGACATCCTTCCGAAAGTGTGGTGCCCAGAATTGAACACAATACTCCAGCTGAAGCCTAACCAGTATTTTATAAAGGTTTAGCATAATTTCCTTGCTTTTGCACTCTATTCCTCTATTAATAAAGCCAAGGATCCTGTATACTTTTTTTTAACAGCCTTCTCAACTTGTCCTGGCACCTTCAAAGATTTGTGTAAATACACTCCCAGGTATCTCTGTTCCTGCACCCCCTTTAAAATTGTACCATTTCGTTCATATTGCCTCTCCTCATTTTTCCTACTAAAATGTATCACTTAACACTTCTCTGTTAAATTTCATCTGCCATGTGTCTGCCCATTTTTCCAGCCTGTCTACGTCCTCCTGAAGTCTGTTACGATCCTCCTCATTAATTGCTACATTTCCGAGTTTCATATTGTCTGCAAACTTTGAAATTATGCCCTGTATACCCAAGTCCAGGTAATTAATATATATCAAAAAGAGCAATGGTCCTAATAAGATCCCTGGGGAACACCACTGCATACCTTCCTCCAGTCTGAAAAACAACTGTTCACCACTACTCTCTGCTTTCTGTCCCTTAGCCAATTTTATATCCATGCTGCCACTGTCCCTTTAATCCCATAGGCTTTAATTTTGCTAATAAGTCTATTACATGGTACTTTGTCATACGCCTTTTGAAAATCCATTGACACAACATCAACCACACTGCCCTCATCAACCCTCTCCGTTACTTCATCAAAGAACTCGATCAAGTTAGTCAAACACGATTTGCCTTTAATAAATCCGTGCTGACTTTCATTTATTAGCTCATACTTTTCCAAATGCCAATTAATTTGTCCCGGATTATTGTCTGTAAAAGCTTCCCCACCACCGATGTTAGGCTGACTGGCCTGTAGTTGCCGGGTTTATCCCTTTTATTAAGCAGGGGTGTAACATTTGCAATCCTCCATTCCTCTGACACCATCCCCATATCCATGGAGGATTGGAAGGTTGTGGCCAGCTCCTCTGCAATTTCCACCCTTACTTCCCTCAGTAACCTAGGATGCATCCCATCTGGACCGGGTGACTTTTCTACTTTGTGGACTGCCAACCTTTTAAGTACATCCTCTTTATCTATTTTCATCCTATCCAATATCGCTACTGCCTCCTACTTTACTGCTGTGTTGGCAGCATCATCTCTAGTGAGGACAGATGCAAAGTACTCATTTAGTACCTCAACCATGCCCTCTGCCTCCACAAGTTCTCCTTTTTGGCCCCACCCTTCCTTTGACTACACTTTTACTATTTATATGTGTGGGTTCCCTTTTATGTTAACCACTACTGTATTCTCATACTCTCTCTTTGCCCCTCTTATTCCCTTTTATAGCTCTCTCCTGTACTTTTTATATTCAGTTGGTTCCCTACTGTATTATGAACCTTACAATTGTCATAAGCCTCCTTTCCTGTCTCATTTTAACCTCTATATCTTTAGTTATCCAGGGAGCTCTAGCTTTGGAAGCCCTTCCTTCCCCCCTCATAGGAATGTGTCTACTCGAACCATCTCCTCTTTGAAGGCCTCCCATTGTTCATTTACTTTTCTGCCTATCAATGGTTGATTCCAATCCACCTGGGCCAGATCCCATTTCAAGTGAGGACCAAACATATTTGGACAGAATTTGGGTGAGAAAACAGATGTGGTCTAAAATGTAACATACAGACTTTTCATCTACATAAATTTGATTGATGCATGTGATGAGCCTGTTCACTTCACAAGTAGACAGTGGGAAAATTCTTCATTCTCCCTACTACCTACTTGTGAGCAGGTCTATCACATGCATCGATCAGATTTATGCAGATGAAAAGTCTGTATGTTAAATGAGACATTTTAGACCACATCTGCTGTACATGTGTTTGTGAGCCGTCTTTCCTTCATCCTACAATCTTAAGAATGTTAAACCCCAAGCCTGGTGTCACCAAACCTCGACTTCCTGATTTACTTCATCTTTTTCTATTATTCTTTTCAGCCCTTGTGGTGTGAAGCACTCTGGGCCTTCACCTTGGTTCCTCAATAATTGATAAGAGGATGTTAAAGAATTTTCATAACTTACAGGATCATCATGAAATACTGTCTTAATTGGATCAAATATAATTATTACATTCTCCTATTTGTCTGCTGGGGACTTCAGTAAGTTTCCCGAGAGAAATCGCAGCTACCAGGGAAAGTCACCAATTCTTCCTTATTATGTGCTGTACTTTGTACTTGCTGACATTAAATCTCAGCTGTCATTGTTCTGCCACTTATATACTTGTGCAACTCATTTTGTAATTTCTGAGGTGCCTCCTCTGAATCCACTACTTCTCCTAGTTTGATACCACCTCCAGATTTGTCCAATTTGCATTCACTGGTCTTGCTATCAGTGCGGCCCATTCTGCTATTGTAAGATGATGCCGTCACTGCTTCTCCTTTTCCACTTCCAGTTCCAGTTTGCATAACAGATACCGGCTGGAATTTTGCCGTTGCCGTGTGTGTGGCTTTGGAGGCGGGTCGGCTGTAAAAATAGCGAAAATAGGCAGCGCGTCGGAAACTCGCCTCCTCGTGCCTTTAACTCAGGCGCGTTTCCCAGCGCGCCATGGACCCGATCGGGAGAGGCGGGCGACCTAATTAAACTCATTAAGTGCTTGTTATCAGACCCACTGGGTTTTTGACTGAAGCTTCTGAATTTAACGGCATGAGCACGGGAAGCACGCAGCTCGGGAACCTCGCCTGTGAAAGGGAGGCGGAAGTTCAGTGGCCATTGTGCGAGGACATTAATTGACAGCTGGGAATACCAGATAAATACACACACCTTACACCTCATTAGTTGCCTAACATAGAAACATAGAAGATAGGAGCAGGAGTAGGCCATTCGGCCCCTCGAGCCTGCTCCGCCATTCGATGAGATCATGGCTGATCATGCAAACTCAGTACCCTGTACCTGCCTTCTCCCCATATCCCTTGATGCCTTTAGCTTTAAGAAATATATCTAACTCATTCTTGAATATATTTAATGACTTGGCCTCAACTACCTTCTGTGGTAGAGAATTCCACAGGTTCACCACTCTCTGGGTGAAGAAATTCTTCCTCATTTCTGTCCTAAATGGCTTACCCCTTATCCTTAGATTATGACCCCTGGTTCTGGACTCTCCGACCATCGGGAACATTCTTCCTGCATCTAGTTTGTCCAGACCTGTCAGAATTTTATATGTTTCAATGAGATCCCCTCTCATTCTTCTATACTCCAGCGAGTATAAGCCCAATCGACCCAATCTCTCCTCATATGTCATTCCTGCCATCCCAGGTATCAGCCTTGTGAATCTTCGCTGAACTCCTTCCATGGCAAGAACATCCTTCGTCAGATAAGGCGACCAAAACTGCACACAGTACTCAAGGTGTGGTCTCACCAAGGCCCTGTACAACTGCAGCAGGACATCCCTGTTCCTATACTCAAACCCTTTCGCTATGAAGGCCAACATACCATTTGCTTTCTTCACCGCCTGCTGCACCTGCATGCTTACCTTCAGCGACTGGTGCACAAGGACACCCAGGTCTCATTGCACTTCCCCTTCTCCCAATCTATTGCCATTCAGATAATAGTCTGCCTTTCTGTTTTTGACACCAAAGTGGATAACCTCGCATTTATCCACGTTATATTGCATCTGCCACGCTTCTGCCCACTCACCCAACCTGTCCAAATCATCCTGGAGTTTCTCGGTATCCTCCTCGCAGCACACACTCCCACCCAGCTTTGTGTCATCTGCAAACTTGGAGATATTACATTTAGTTCCCTTATCTAGATCATTAATGTATATTGTGAATAGCTGGGGTCCAAGGACCGATCCCTGCGGTACCCCACTAGTCACTGCTTGCCACTCGGAAAAAGACCCATTAATTCCTACTCTCTGCTTTCTGTCCGCCAACCAGTTCTCTATCCAAGTCAATACCTTGCCGCCAATCCCATGTGCCTTAACTTTACACGCTAATCTCTTATGCGGGACCTTATTGAAAGCCTTTTTAAAGTCCAAATACACCACATCTACTGGTTCTCCCTTATCTATTTTCCCAGTTACATCCTCAAAAAATTCTAGTAGATTAGTCAAGCACGATTTACCTTTTGTAAATCCATGTTGACTTTGTCCGATCCTGTCACTGTTTTTCAAGTGCTCAGCTATTACATCCTTTATAATGGACTCTAGCATTTTCCCCACTTCCGATGTCAGGCTTACCGGTCTGTAATTCCCCGCTTTCTCTCTACCACCCTTTTTGAATAGTGGGGTAACATTAGCTACCCTCCAATCCATGAGTACAGTTCCAGATTCCATCGAATGTTGGAAGATGATCAGCAATGCATCTACTATTTCTAGGGCCACTTCCTTAAGTACCCTAGGATGTAGATTATCAGGGATTTATCGGCCTTCAATCCCGTCAATTTCCCTAACACCATTTCCCTACAAATACTGATTTCATTCAATTCCTCCCTCTCATTAGACCCTATGTTCCCCAACATCTCTGGGAGGTTATTTGTGTCCTCTTTGTGAAGACAGAACCAAAGTATGTATTTAATTGGTCTGCCATTTCTTTGTTCCCCATTATAAATTCCCCTGATTCTGACTGCAAGGGACCTACGCTTGACTTCACCAATCTTTTTCTCTTTACATATCTATAGAAGCTTTTACAGTCAGTTTTTATGTTCCCTGCAAGCTTACTCTCATAATCTATTTTCCCCCTCTTAATTAATCCCTTTGTCCTCTTTGCTGAATCCTAAACTGCTCCCAATCCTCAGGTTTGCTGCTTTTTCTGGCCAAATTATATGTCCTCTCCTTGGATCTTATGCTATCCCTAATTCCCCTTGTTAGCCACGGTTGAGTCACCTTTTTTGTTTTATTTTTATGCCAAACAGGGATGAACAAATTCTGTAGTTCATCCATGCGATCTTTAAATGTTTGCCATTGCCTATCCACCGTCAACCCTTTAAGTAACGTTCCCCAATCCATCCTAGCCAACTCGTGCCTCATACCATTGTAGTTTCCTTTATTTAAATTCAGGACCCTAGTCTCTGAGTCAGCTACTTCACTCTCCATTTTAATGAAGAATTCTATCATATTATGATCGCTCCTCCCCAAGGGGCCTCGCACAACAAGATTTCTAATTAATCCTTTCTCATTACATAATACCCAGTCTAAGATGGCCTGATCTCTAGTTGGTTCAACACAGGGTATATAGGCAGAGGATAAGCATCCCAAACATAAATGAGTGGCAGTGCTTCAGGAGGCTCAGGCTGTTGCACCAGGTCATCGCAGACATTTGTAGCTTGCTGGAACAAGACCTGCTGCCCAGATGTCCTGGCCAGTGGCTGTCAAAGTCACCACCACCCTCAACTTCTTTGCCTCAGGCTCCTTCCAGGGAACTGCTGCAGACATTTGCAGCAACTTGCAGTCGGCCGCCCACAGATGCATCGCACAGGTCACCGATGCCATGTTTCACAAGTCAGCCAATTATATCAACTTTTCCACTGATGAAGCCAGTATTAAAGAGTGGGCGCTCGGCTTTGCGGCTCTGGCTGGCTTCCCACAGGTGCAGGGCATCATCGACTGCACACACGTGTCCATGAAGGCACCCCATCATCACTCAGAAGTGTTTGTGAACCCCATTTCTGACCTTATGTTGGAGGGAAGTTCATTGATGAAGCAGCTAAAGATGGTTGGGCCGAGGACACTGCCCTGAGGAACTCCTGCAGCAATGTCCTGGGGCTGTGATGATTGACCTCCAACCACCACAACCATCTTCCTTTGTGCTAGGTATGACTCCAGTCAGTGGAGAGTTTTCCCCCTGATTCTCATTGACTTCAGTTTTACTAGGGCTCCTTGATGCCATAAAGTCAGAAATGGGGATGTTCGCTGATGACTGCACAGTGTTCAGTGCCATTTGCAACATCTCAGATAATGAAGCAGTCCATGCCCGCATGCAACAAGACCTGAACGACATTCAGGCTTGGGCTGATAGGTGCCAGGTAACATTCGCGCCACACAAGTGCCAGGCAATGACTATCTCCAACAAGCGAGAGTCTAACCAACGCTGCTTGACATTCAACAGCATTACCATCGCCGAATCCCCCACCATCAACATCCTGGGGGTCACCATTGACCAGAACCTTAACTGGACCAGCCACATAAATACTGTGGCAACAAGAGCAGGTCAGAGGCTAGGTATTCTCTGGCGAGTCTCTCATCTCGTGACTCCCCAAAGCCTTTCCACCATCTACAAGGCACAAGTAAGGAGTGTGATGGAATACTCTCCACTTGCCTGGATGAGTGCAGCTCCAACAACACTCGAAAAGCTCGACATCATCCAGGACAAAGCAGCCCACTTGATTGGCACCCCATCCACCACCTTAAACATTCACTCCCTCCACCACCGGCGTACCGTGGCTGCAGTGTGTACGATCTACAAAATGCACTGCAGCAACGCGCCAAGGCTTCTTCGGCAGCACCTCCCAAACTCGCGAACTCTACCACCTCGAAGGACAAGGGCAGCAGGCGCATGGAAACACCACCACCTCCAAGTTCCCCTCCAAGTCACACACCATCCTGACTTGGAAGTATATCGCCGATCCTTCATCCTCGCTGGGTCAAAATCCTGGAACTCCCTACCTAACAGCACTGTGGGAGTACCTTCACCACACGGACTGCAGCGGTTCAAGAAGGCAGCTCACCACCACCTTCTCAAGGACAATTAGGGATGGGCAATAAATGCTGGCCTTGCCAGCGACGCCCACATCCCATGAACGAATAAAAAAAAAAGGTCTCCTTCTGTGGTGTTACTTGGTATGATTGCATTAGGATGAGGGTGAGTGTGAGGGGTGGTTCGTCAGATGGGGATGTGATAATATCGATAGAGAGAGATGGGTGGATGTGCAAGGTATGTTGGTGTGAGTAATGATGTGCAGGAGTAGGCTTGGGAAGGCAGAGTGATGGGGATGTGTTGATAGGCACTTCAGGATGAGGGTGAGTGTGGCATTGCACTCACATTTCCTGACCTCATGAGATCATTGAAGCACTTCCTGCACTGTATCCAGGTCCTCCTGACCACATCCCTGCTGCTGACCTCCTCAGCAATATCCAGCCAGGCTCCTCTTGTTTCTTGTGGAGGTCTCCTTTGCCTGTCAGCAGCGAAGAGGACCTCCCTGCGTGCTCTGACAGCCTCCACAAGAGTATGCAAGGAAGAATCAGAGAACCGGGGTGTAGCCCTCTGCAATAACAACAGAAAACGCTGGAAAAACTCAGCAGGCCAGGCAGCATCCGTGGAGAGAGAAACAGAGTTAATGTTTCAGGTCGAAGACCTTTCGTCAGAACTGGAAAAAAGCAGGAAATGGAACAGATTTTAAAGCAAGTTTAGGGGCTGGGAATTGGGGGAGATGAAAGAACAAAAGGGAAGGTCTGTGATAGGATGGAAGGCAGGAGAAGTAAAGAGGCATTAAGAGATATTCAAGGCCCTCTGCCTTTGGCTATCCATGTTTCACAAGTTTGAGATGTGCTGTGGCCTTTCTTTCACACCTTCCACCCTCCTCTGGAAACCTTCACGTGAGTTCACTGCAAGGCTGCTTTAAATATGGGCGCTGGAAACGAGTCATCGATAACGTCATCAAACCCACACCATTTAATAGGGCCGGGAAACACATAGGACTCTTTCAATTGGGGCCATTAAGTGAAAGTCGCTGTGAGCAGCGCGTTGCTGAGAACATGGCGTTTCGGACCCGCTACACCACCCACACACACCCGACCCGACGCAAAGGTGAAAATTCTGTCCTCCGTCTCTGCTTCCCTTCTTAGAATCATAGAATGATACAGCACAGAAGGAGGCCATTCGGCCCATCGTGCCTGTGCCGGCTCTTTGGTAGAGCTATTCAATTAGTCCCACTCCCCTGTTCTTTCCCCATAGCCCTGTAAATGTTTTCCCTTCAAGTACTTATCCAATTATTTCACTTGTAGTTACAAGATGCTTGAAACATTTCACAAATGTCTAGGACCAATAATTCATGACTCATTAATGACAAGGTTTTTAATGAGTGAAATGAATGCAATAATATTGTCGGTCTGTATTTTCTAAATCATTGCAGTGTTTTTGTTTTTTCAAAGCAGCTGTAAATGTAAAGCCTGTGGCACAATCCACCGAGAAACCAGCTTATTTTTTGGTTTTGATTTAAATGGAATGAATAGGAGGTGACTTGGAAGTTGCTCAAAGTTGATAACCTTTCATTGTGTCCATTACAGGAGTTTTTTAATGAGTGGGTAAATCAAGGCACTGAGAAAGCTTGCTTCATGAAGAAGATAACTGCACACAGCGAAAAATTTGCCAAAGCCAAGCAAAGCAGCAGAGAGTTGTATTTTGAACCCGGCTTTGTGTCCTGCGATTCTTTTGCAATAGCGGCTGCTATTGACGAGAGTGTTGTTACCGATTATATACAACATGGAGTAAGCGTGGAGTTACAGGGATCACTGACCAGAGGGATGATGGTCATGGATACACTTAACCTCCTGAAAAAACAAAATCGAGCTTTTATTGTGACAAAATGTGATATTGAGAAGTTTAAGCAGCTCATGATGTCTGCTCTGAAATAGCAGGAGGGTTTAATAGCGCTTGTAAAAGAGATAGTTGAACACCAGCATCAGTAGATTTTCTACAGTGCATAATGCTGCTTTGCTTTTGGTAGCAAGTTACCTTCCCAGTTTCTTATTGATTTACTAGAATGTTTATTTCATTTGTTCCTTATTTTTTTGGCCACTGTCTGAGGCTAAACCAGACTGTCCGCAACATTAGTCTCATATTTGATCCCGAGATGAGCTTCCGACCACATATCCGCTCCAATCACCAAGACCATCTACTTCCAGCTCCGTAACAGCATCCGACTCCGTCCCCACTTCAGCTCATCTGCTGCTGAAACCCTCACCCATACCTTTGTTACCTCTAGACTTGACATTTCCATCTTCCACCCTGCATAAACTTGAGCTCATCCAAAACTCTGCTGCCCGTATCCTAACTTGCTCCAAGGCCCATTCACCCATTACCCCTGTCGCTGACCTACATTGGCTCCTGGTCCGGCAATGCCTCAGTTTTAAAATTCTCATCCTCGTTTTCGAATCCCTCCATGGCTTCGCCGCTCCCTATCTCTGTAACCTCCTCCAGCCCTACAAGCCTTCGAGAT
This sequence comes from Squalus acanthias, assembly GCA_030390025.1. Lineage (NCBI taxonomy): Eukaryota > Metazoa > Chordata > Chondrichthyes > Squaliformes > Squalidae > Squalus > Squalus acanthias. Next base: position 18,490,549 of record CM059431.1, on the reverse strand, counting down.
CTCTGCGCTCCTCCAATTCTGGCCTCTTGCGCATCCCCGATTTTAATTGCACCACCATTGGTGGTCGTGTCTTCAGCTGCCTCGGCCCTAAGCTCTGGAATTCCCTCCCTAAACCTCTCCGCCTCTCTACTTCACTCTCCTCCTTTAAGATGCTCCTTAAACCTACCTCTTTGACCAAGCTGTCCTTATATCCCCTTATGTGGTTCAGTGTCATATTTTGTTTGATAATGCTCCTGTGAAGCGCCTTGATACATTTTACTAGGTTAAAAGTGTTTTAGAAATGTAAGTTGTTGTAGAAATTTGCTGACGACACCAATGTAAGAATTCTACTAGCCTGCGATTCAACAGGGCCAGCAAGGCGCATATTTGGCTGTAACATTCTCAGGGCTACATGAAACCATCGCAGGATTAATAGAACATGACAAGAACTGCAATGGGGGAGGAATGATGATCTGAGTGGGCTTCCATTTCTTCCTATGAGTTTGAGTGCAATCTGTGTATTTTGTCTACATATTAAACCAGTTATATTGTGAATTGTACCTGAGCAATGCTGTATTTGACCTAAATGTTAACCTTAACTATTGAATATTTGACTCAATGCTGGCACTTTGGCAAAAGAGCTTTGATTGGAAAATCCGTTTCTCAGAAATGTCAACATGCATTTATAAATTTAGATTTATGCATCTGCATTTTGATATTCCTTGCTGAAAGGTTTATTGTCTGTTGCCTTATTTTTGCAATTCCTCATCTCAATAAATTACTCAGCTCATCTGTGCTCGCCTGCCCTACTTCTCCAGTATTTGTACCACATTGCCTCGGTCTTTCTTTTCGATTTGGCATCCTTTGTTTGGTCTTTCCTTTTATTTCTGTAATTGTCCTTCCTACTTTATTTGATAAAAATCCTTTTAAAATTCTTAATTTCACTTTTTTTCTTTTAATGCTTTGTTATCCCACTAACTGGACTATGGTAAGGTTGATGAAGGTGAAAGACCCTTTTGTGAGCTGCACTTTGGCCTTCAAGAATTTTATCTTCTGAACTCGCTTTTATGATGATGAAAACCTTAAGATTTGCGCTGTGAGTTGGCTGCATATAGCGCATCCATGTCGTGATATGGGGTACGGTAGCATAGTGATTATATTACTAGGCTAGTAATCCAGAGGCCTGGACTAATGAAATGGAGAAGGGGAGTTCAAATCCAACCACGGCAGCTGGGGAATTTAAATTCAGTAATTAAATAAATCTGGAATAAAAAGCTAGTATCAGTAATAGTTTCCATACAAACATATGAACATACAAAAAAGACCAGTTGATCCATCGAGCTGGCCTAACACAGTTGTGATGCTTTAAGCACCCAGCAGCAGCTATGTAATCTCCCGGCAGGCCATGTTGGTGGGTGGGTGGGGGAAACCTGGAAACTTCCTCTATGACCTCCGTAGGCGATCAAGACTAGTCCAGGAGATCACATTGACCGTGATTTATATTACTTAGTATTCCACCGACCTATTGTGTGCCGTGATCTCCGCCCCGGCCAGGAACTCGTCCAGCTCTCGTTCGAAGGTATGCGAACGCATGAGTCAGCAACTTATTCCATCGGTCAACTGGGAAAAGAAGAACCTGCTGACCGAGTTCTGCCCTCACGTAGCTTATACACATGACCTCTGGTCCTCCCTAACCTTTCTGATTGAAAAAAATCTGTCGATATGAACACAGTCTAGTCCCTTCATTATTTTAAACACCTCCGTCTGATCATCCCGGAGTCTACGCATGTAAGGATAAGTAGACCCAGCTTTAAAGCCTATCTGGGTAACAGATCAGTACCTTAGTCTGCTAGTCAGTTCTCATTCTATATCATAATCATTTAATCATTATATTGATCAAATTTGTGATGTACCATTTATTCTAGATTCTCAGATAGTACAGCAAGCAGCCAACACCATGACACTTCACAACAACTCCATTGTCTCACTAATCAGCCTAGCATTGGACAACAAGGACCAAGTAGTAAACGGCAGACACGACAGATGCATAGTTACCAACCTTTCACTTTCGGAGCAGATGACAGCTTTGCCCGGTACCTGCTTGCACTACTCACATGGGGACAGGCAGAACAGCTGATTTCAAGGCTGGCTGTAATTGCTCCATGCAATGACCCTTACGTACACCTGGCATGTGACTCACAAACTCCTGGCTCGCAACTCTGGCCATTTGACGTAGGTGAGCTCAGGTCACCCTTCTCGTTATTGGCAGAAGTTGATTTGCAGGAGGGTCTCTCCTTGCCTCATAGTGCGAGCCCAACTCTCCACCCCGCTATGTCATTAGCCTGAGTTCTCCCCATTCATTCTGGATGATGGGGAGCTGTTCTTTAAGTGGGTGCTCACTTCTGAAGTGGCACTGAGCGATTCTGCAACAATCTTTGCAGGCGGGAACTAAGTTTTGCAGTGCTCGAGAGAGGCTGCTCTGGACGGAGCCACTGGGCAGATAGGAAAGGGGCTGGGATAGTCCCATAGCATTTCTTCAACTTCATTGTTATAGGTTTGGCCACACACTGCAGATGGGGGATTTCAATACAAATGACTGCTTTTGAAATATGGGTTTGATTTTGTCTCAATCTTTTTGTAACTCTCAGTAGGGAGCCTACGACTCCTGAGGACTTGTCTTTGAGTCATCCTGGGATGAAACACCTTCCTATGGGACACAGATAGAGAGAAGGGTTGACAATATCTTAGGAATATAGGGGGAAAAATTCAGTTGGTTGCGCCTCCCGTTAGCGCCTTAAGAGGGCGCTAATGGGGCGCAAAGCAGCTAGCGCCCGGGCGCAGCGATGTTTGCGCCGCTCGCGAACTTAACTAGACATTTTGCGGCGGCGCTAAACACTACTGCCACGATCTCCTGCGCCGGCAGATCGTGACGTCAGTCGAGTGTGCAACGCCCCGGTATCGCCCCAGAGCGGATATTGAGTGGCGCCCCCTGCCTTACCGCCTGACGCTAGCAACGACAGGTTGAGGGGAGCGTTCTGCAGTCATGAAGGGACTGGGGGAGCGCTATTTAAAGGTGACCGCTTCCTGCCTTTTATTGTTGGTGCCATTTTTGAACTACGCATTCTGAGAGAGAGAGAGAGAGAGACATCTGGAGAGATTCAACGTTGTGTGAAGGAGTTTTGGGTACTGAGCAGCACTTTGCAGGTTCATTTTGATTTGCCATTCCTTGTATCGATTTAGAAGAGACTGTTGGGGCTGCACTCTAAGCTCTTTCCCTGGTACTCTCCATTGTTCTTTCCAGCAGATTTGATGTGCAGGTCTCTCCAGGCCGGGATTCAAGGCTGCAATGAGCAGGATGTGGATGGAAAGCAAGATCAACCATCCCCTTTAAGAACTGGCCGGTGCCATTGAGTGTGTGTTCCATTGCTGACTAACATCACATGAGCTTCGCCAGCGCTCTGAGTTAGCGCCTCGCTCCTCGGCCTTTGCACCTTAAGACAGGTGTGAAGCACCTGATTTAGCGCTCCAATCACCTCAGGGGTCGATAAAAGTGAAGTTTCCAGTCAGTGGCGATAATTAGCGCCAGGCGCTAATTTTTGCGCCCGGACAATATTTGTGCCCCAAACGGGGCGCGACTGAATTTTTCCCCCATAGGAACTTGCGCCTTACTACTTTTAAATAAAAAAGAGAAGCCATGTTATAAAAAGTGAAACCAATAGCAAGGCATGTGCAGTATATAGTCTGTGGGTAAACTACACGGGGGAAAAATTGGGCGCTAATATCGGCCGGGTGCAAAGTTTAGTGCCCGACGCTAATTATCGCCTCCGACTGCAAAATTCGCCTCTATCGTCCCTGGAGGTGATTTGAGCGTTAAATCAGGCGCTACACACCTCTCTTAAGGCGTAAACGTCGGGGAGCGAGGCGCTACCTCAGAACGCTAGCGAAGCTCAGGCGATGTCAGTTACCATGGAAGCCAGACAGACTGGCGCCATCCAGTTCTTAAAGGGGAGGTGCAGCCTTGAATCTTGGCCTGGAGAGACCTCTAAAGCAATTTGTTGGAAGCACTAATGGATAGGCCCAGGGAAAGAGCTCGGTGCTTAGGAACCTCAAAAGTGGTGCTGAGGGCCAAAACTCCTTAGGACAGCGTTAAATTTCTCCAGATGTCTCTCTCCCTCTCAACCTGCGTGTACCAAAACTTTTGCCGACAAGAAAAGGCAGGAAGTGCTCACCTTTAAATAGCGCTCCCCCAGCCGCTTCCCGACTTGAAAACGTTCCCATCTACCTGTCGTTCCTAGCGGCAGGCGCTAAGGCAGGGGTCGCGACTCAATATCCGGTCCGGGGCGCTACCGGGACGTTGCACGCTTGACTGACGTCACGATCTGCGGGCGCAGGAGATCGCAAAATTGACCAGTCATTTTGCTAGTGTTTCACGCCGCCGCAAAACGACGTCAATTTTGCGAGCGGCGCTAAAATTGCCGCGCTCAGGCGCTAAGTTCCTAGCGCCCCGGAGGCGCCCCCCGGAGGCGCTAACCAACCAAATTTTTCCCCCACGTGTGCCTGACATTCCTATCACATGATTCTTTCCAAAATGACACTTTAATGTTCAGGAAAGTTTACTCACTAGTCTGTACGTTGAATCTGCAATGCACATCTCTTAAATACTTGCTATCAGCATTCAATAAAACCGTAGCAGTCAGACCCCATTTCAGGAATATGACCCTGTGTGAACACCCTGCACCTCCAATAGCCCCACAAGTCGGGACAAACGACAAAGCGCAGTTTTTAAGGATCTACAAAAATTAGGGAACAGGGAAGTTGCGGAAGCGGGTAAGTGTGCTGCGTTTAAACATGTTGAGTTCATGATGAGACGAGCCCAAGGCTGATTACTTAGAGTAATGATTGCACAATAACATGAGTAACACGTTAACCGCTGGGGGTACGGCATGGGGATGTTCAGTGTATTTTTAATACATCTAGGTGACCGGCTGCTCTGCAGGGTGACGTGAGCAGGCTGTTCTGAATATTTCTTATTACTCACTGGAGAGGCATCCATGTCAAAGGCTTTTAATTCTGTCTTCAGGAGCTACAAAACTCCTACTGGCGCATGAGACTCCATGTAAGACTTCCAGATTTTACAGAAGAACAAAATGAATTGCAGAATGTGATCCCAAAAGTCTGATCAAAATTAACTGTGATAAAAATGAATTGAGTCGCTTTGAAGCAGCTGGCTTGGTCGTAAGCCTTTATTTAGGGCTGTTTTTCAGTTGGAGGTTGTTTTTTTCAGTTACCAGCTTTTTGAAACTGTTTATCAGCTTTTCGGAAGCTTGTAGATTGGCATGTATCCGTACAACTCATTGCGGAATGCACAGAATCCAAGTCAACTGCTACACCTTCTGTTACAGGAGCAGAAAGTGGGAGCAGTGATAAATTCAAACAGAATGAATGGGATGAAAGCTTTAAAAAAATCTTGCAATGTGCTGGAAGGCTTTTCCCACTTTTCGATGTAGTGTCTCAACTAGAGACAACTAGAACGTCGACATTTAGCAGTCTTGTGGCATGTGAACGAGTAATATATCTCTCTCCATCCTGCATTCTTCACTAATAAGGAATCCTGCCATCCTTCACGTCTGGCCTACAAATGACTTCAGGCCCAGACCAACGTGGGTGACTCTTAATTGCCCTCTGAAGTGGCCTAGTAAGCCACTGAGTTCTATCAAAGCACTAGAAAGGAAATCAAGAATAAAACCAGACAGACCACTCGGCTGCAACCTAGGCATCGATTCAGGACACAACGAAGGCACACCCCGCCCAGTCACCCAGACCGTTCACAATATTGGCGTCCTATTTAATCCTGAGATGAGCTTCCGGCCCCATATCCACTCCATCACCAAGACCACCTACATCCACCTTCGTATCATTGCCCATCTACGCCCCTGCCTCAGCTCATCCACTGCTGAAACCCCCATCCATGCCTTTGTTACCTCTCGACTCGACTATAACAATGCTCCCCTGGTCGGCCCCCACCTTGCACCCTCGGTAAACTTGAGTTCATCCAAAATTCTGCTGCCCATGTCCTAACTGATGGGCCGAGATGCCCTCTATCTGTACTGTGGGGATTCTGTGTGAGAAAGCAGGGACAGGGTACTGGATTTGGATGATCAGCCATGATCGTATTGAATGGTGGAGCAGGCTCGACGGGCCGAATGGCCTACTCCTGCTCCTTGTTTCTATGTTTCTATGTTTCTAACTCGCACCAAGTCCCATTCACCCGTTCTCACTGACCTACATTGGCTCCCGCTCTGCCAATGCCTCGATTTAAAAATTCCCATCCTTGTTTTCAAATCCCTCCATGGCTTCGTCCCTCCCTGTTCTTGTAACATCCTCCAGCCCTACAACCCACCAAGATCTCTGCGCACCTCCAATTCTCCAATGCACCTCTTGCACATCCCCGATTTTCATCGCTCCACCATTGGCGGCCGTGCCCTCAGCTGCCTAGGCCTTAAGCTCTGGAATTTCCTCCCTAAACCTCTCCACCTCGTTACCTCTCTCTCCTCCTTTAAGACGCTCCTTAAAACCTACCTCTTTGACCAAGCTTTTGGCCACCTGATGGGCCTGTTCACTTCACAAGTAGATAGTGGGGAAAATAAAGAAAGGAGTACAGACATTAAAGAAGCTGTACATAAGTTTGTGATCTGTCTTTCCTTCATCCTACTATCTTAAGAATGTTAAACCCCAAGCTTGGTGTCACCAAACCTCGACTCCCTGATTTACTTCATCTTTTTCTATTATTCTTTTCAGCCCTTGTGGTGTGAAGCACTCTGGGCCTTCACCTTGGTTCCTCAACAATTGATAAGAGGATGTTAAAGAATTTTCATAACTGACAGGATCATCATGAAATACTGTCTTAATTGGATCAAATATAATTATTACGTTCTTCTATTTGTCTGCTGGGGACTTCAGGAAGTTTCCTGAGAGAAATCGCAGCTACTATGGAAAGTCACCAATTCTTCCTTATTATGTGCTGTACTTTGTACTTGCTGACATTAAATCTCAGCTGTCATTGTTCTGCCACTTATATATTTGTGCAACTCATTTTGTAATTTCTGAGGTGCCTCCTCTGAACCCACTGCTTCTCCTAGTTTGGTACCACCTCCAGATTTGTCCAATTTGCATTCACTGGTCTTGCTATCAGTGCGGCTCATTCTGCTATTGTAAGATGATGCCGTCACTGCTTCTCCTTTTCCACTTCCAGTTCCAGTTTGCATAACAGATACTGGCTGGAATTTTGCCGTTGCCGTGTGTGTGGCTTTGGAGGCGGGTCAGTTATAAAAATAGCGAAAATAGGCAGCGCGTCAGGAACTCGCCGTCATCCTGCCTCCTCGTGCCTTTAACTCGGGCGCGTCTGTCAAGCTGAGGCAGGAGTTCAGTGGTCATTGAATCAGCTGTTGAGTTGACAGCTTCAAATGTAAAGTAAAAGCTCCCACCTTACAGAGATATCTACCCTCGGCCACAAGCTCTTCCTCACTGCATTTCCGCAACAGATTCAGCATGCTGCAAGTCTTTACACAAGTCTCATTACCTCTCTCACCATTAACAGATCGCTTCTGTCATCTCTACTTCACCTGCCATCTATTCCATCAGCATCGGTGCCCTTTAAACTCTCTCGCCTTGGTCCTCAGAATCCCACCACGATCAGCCCCAACACCAGCAGCACCAGGCACACCAGCAACACAAACAACAATACCACCAACCTTCTCCGCAATCAACTGATGCTGCACAGGACAGAGGGCATCAGCACCCGACCACATTGCTGCCCGGGACGCTGGGGATGGCCATACCATGGCCAGATTTACTTCACTTGACGCTGTACACCCTGGCTGCTACATGATGCGCCAGGTTGGCACCACCCCACAACAACACCATAAAGCATCCCTACAATGCCCAAGTCATTCCTTTCACACTCATCATCATTGCGGGGGGTACCATTATGTCTCACCATTCACTGCAACTCACTAAGCTACTTCCAAAGGTGCACACAAATCTGTCCAAGAACGCAAAGTGTTGAAAATAAAGGTTTCAATGTTTGACACCACATTAACAGAAACTTTACATGAGCATTGCATAAAACACCCAAGTGCCTACCCTTGTGTGTTGTTAGTTGGTATGATTGCACTAGGATGAGGGTGAGTGTGAGGGATGGCTAGTGAGATGGGGATGTGATAATGTAGATAGAGAGGGATGGGTAGAGGTGCAAGGTAAATTGGTGTGAGTAAGGATGTGCAGGAGTAGGGTAGGGAAGGCAGAGTGATGGGGATGTGATGGGAGGCACAGCAGGATGAGGTTGACTATGGCTTTGTACTAATGTTTCATGATCTACTGAGATCATTGAAACGTTTGCGGCACTGCACCCAGGTCCTCCTGAACACAACCCTGATTATGCCCTCCTCTGCAATGTGCAACCAGGCTGTGTTGATCTCCTGGGGAGATGTCTTCTGCCCATGGGAAGGGAAGAGGACCTCCCTGCGTGCTGTGGCTCCCTCCATAAGCATATGGAGGGAGTCATGGGAGAGCCTGGGTGCAGCCATGCACCTCTGTGCAGTCATTGCCAGTGTTTGCAGCACCTCAATGCTGTAGAACACTGACAGCACAAATGTCAAAACAAAGTTGGCTATGGTCCCTTGAAGGAAAACAGCTGATGACACATCATCAAATGACGTCATTAGACCCGCGTCCTCTAATTGGGCCAGGTATCGCGCTGGGCGGGCTTAACAAGCCCAATCAACAGAAAGTAATTTCAGAGGCCGGGATGGACACAACAGCGGGGTCGGGACCCGCCACCGCCGTCGCCCGCCACGGACCCGCTGAGGTCAGCAAAATGGTGGCCATGAACTCTGTTTCTCTCCCAACAGATGCTGCCTGACTTGTTGAGTATTTCCAGCATTTTCTGCATATCCTTCAATTCCTTTCTCCTTCTTGTACTTATCCAGCTTCCCCTTAAATGCATTTTTTGCTATTCACCTCAACCACTGCATGCGGTAGCGAGTTCCACATTCTCACCACTCTCTGAGAGAAGGCCTCGGGGAAATCACTTAATACTATAAGTTGCCCTGTAAGGGGCCACTTTTTTCTTTACATAAATGTTCACAACTCTCAGTAAGCACTTCTGTCTGAACTTCTGCAAAGTTCTAACAAGTGACTGACTTATCGAGTGCGAAGCTGAATCACAGAAGAAAAGAGAGTCATTGAGACCAGGTTCGATCTGCAGACTGTGCTAAATTAGCTCATCTTTGCCTGGGCTGGAGAAGTGGCATTGCAATTGGCCCAGCACCACTGTGATAACTCTTATGTCAATTAGGAACAGGAGTGGGCTATTTAGCCCCCTCGAGCCTGTTCCGCCATTCAATGAGATCATGGCTGATCTGTGACCTGACTCCCTATACCTGCCTTTCCCTCATATTCTTTAATACCTTTGGTTAACAAAAATCTATCAATCTCAGATTTAAAATTAACAATTGATCTAGCATCAATTGCTGTTTTCAGAAGAGAGTTCCAAACTTCTACCACCCTTTGCATGTAGAAGTGTTTCCTAACTTCACCAACCAGCGGAAATAGTTTCTCCCTATCTACCCCTATCAGTTCCCATTAATATCTTGAAAACGTTGATCAAATCACCCCATAACCCACTAAATTCCAGGGAATACAACCCTAGATTGTGTAATCTCTCCTTGTAATTTAACCCTTTGAATCCAGGTATCATTCTGGTAAATCTACGCTGCACTGTCTCCAAGCCTAATATATCCTTCCTAAGGTGTGGTGCCCAGAACTGCTCACAGTACTCCAAATGTGGTCTAACCAGGGCTTTGTTTAGCTGTGGTATAACTTCTACCCCCTTGTTTCTAGTCCTCTAGATCCGTGTTTCAAAAACTGGTGTCCGCGGATCCCTGGGTGTCCATACAGACTTTCCATAGGGTCCGCGGACTGTCTGCTCAGCACCGCCGTGCCCCGTTCCGACCCGCGCTGCCGGGCCCTGGTTTTCCTCAAGCTCCCGGACCAGGAAAATCCCTTGTGTTAGTGAGACGGTGGAAGAGGAGCCGCGGCCAGTTAATCTATTTCTTACTGATATCGATTGAAGGAAAGCTGTTACCCTGCTTGTGAAAAGAGTTAACTTGTATTTTTTTGCATTTCAAAAGAAGACAAACCCAGACATCATCAATCAATGTCAGCTTGTGTCACACAGCTTCTCACAGCTTTCAGGTAAATTTAAAAAAAACTTCTGCCAAATTAAAAAAAACTGTTACTTTTGCAAAGTCTTTGAAACAATTCTGTAGTACAATCCAACTACAGGATGTCTTCAGATCGATATCATACACACAGCAATAGCATTCCCCCCTTTTTATCTCTTTTCTGGTTACACTTTCCAGTATCAATAAGATGATTAACAATCACCTCAAAGCATTGAGTACTTGAAATTGGTCAGAAATTCAAAAATGCCAATTGTTGATGTGAATGTCCCATGTTCGGAACTAGAGCCTATCACATAATTTACAACAACCAGAATTTCACCCTGGCCACAATAAAAGTCTGGTTTTCACAATTTAATAGGTAAGTTAACCTCAATAACTCAAATTTTATTCAGACCAATATCTTAAACTAAACACACATTCCAGTTTGAAAAAGAGGGAGGAGCCACAGCAACATTCACACATGTTTTGTAAAGAGACATCAACATTCACACGGAAAACAAAACAAAAATACTTCTGTAGAACAGTAGAAAAGAGATATCCTTTTTCACTTAAACCAATTCTCAATTTCTGATGTTTTCTACTGAATCCCATTCTGTACTGATCCAAAATCTCAAACTCACAGTCCGTGTCCTCAACCAAACCTGTTACCTCCTGCACAGTTCTTAACGCTTTTCTCTGGTATATGGGAGGAGTGCAACAACATAGAGTAAAAGGTGACGGGAACGCTGAAGATTCAGTCGAGAGTCCCAATTCTTTTCTCAGTTCACGCTTTGGAACTGCTTCTCTCAACATTTTCAACATTCCAACTCCCATTCCGCATCCGTTTGGACCATGCTTACAACGCCCACATTTTATCTCATCAGTTCTGAGACAGCCCATTCCTACAGAACCTCTAAGTGCTCCTGAGCAAGCTTCTCCCATTCCTTTCAACTCCAACTGTTTCTGCATCAGGTTCTCATCCACGGCTTCCTTCACCGAATGAATGAACAACACCTCAGGACTTGTTCTTTCGTTAGCCCAAGGCCACTGTCTTTTTGTTTCTGCTTCTGTTCCAGTTTCTCTATTTGTTTTTGTTTCTGTAGGCACACTTTTTCCAGTGCCTTTTCTAACTGCAGTCTGCCCACCTCAACTTCTAAGCTGCTCACTTTATCTTCCAATTCCACTCTCTCATCACGCATTTGCACCACAGCATCATGACTAGCCAGGAAGGAATTAGTAGCTTGCACAGCGTGGACCCTGACTGCATCAAACTCCTCTTTAAGTTTCTCTATTTCTGCCTACAAGGCCTTATTTTTAACCTGCGTCTGAGCATGCTTCCTCCACAAGGCGCCTATTCCCAGACAAAGCCCTTGCAATAGGTATGTTCTCTGTCTCCTTTCATTTCATTTCTGCTGAAACAGGAAAATTTTCTGTCTACTATCTTTTTGGTTCTGCAGACAAACATTCTCCAGTGCCTTCCCAATCTCCTCCCAGCTCCCGTTTAAAATTTTGTTGGAAAAACTGTAAGGTTCCCCCTTACTTTTCACCCAGTCAGAAATTTTCAAAGGGAGCAGCTTGGTTGAGGAACCAACTATTTTGTCTGATTTCATCCTATTCCCCAGATCGCGATTCCCAGGAGCTATTTATACCCAAAAACAAGACTGCTAGATAGATCTATCCAATGTGTGATATACAGAAAAAAGAGCTGAGACCTTCCTTATGAGGAAAGTTGCTGCAAATAATTGCTCAGGATCAAGGGTTATTGTGAAATGGTTGAGCAATGTCTAAAGTTCAATATTAGAGCTCTATAAAGGAGGCAAAGGACATCAAAACACTTCCGACTGATAATTGGCCCTTGGACTCACCAACTTTACAACCTTCTCCACCAAAGTAAGTGCTTTGCAGTGTCGGTGCCTCACTCTTAAACGTTGAGAAACTAATGGGACTTAAAAGCCGACAAATCCCCTGGACCTGATGGCCTACATCCTAGGGTTCTAAAAGAGGTGGCTGCAGAGATAGTGGATGCATTGGTTGTGATCTTCCAGAATTCCCTAGATTCTAGAACGGTCCCAGCAGATTGGAAGGTAGCAAACGTTACCTCGCTAAGCAAGAAAGGAGGGAGAGAGAAAACAGGGAACTACAGACCAGTTAGCCTGACATCAGTCGTCGGGAAATACATGTTGACTCTCACTTATACCTCACCAGTTTTCAACACGACCAGAAGTATTAAGTACAGAACATCAGACCAATAGGTACTGTTTTAAACTCAATCTTACTGATTTTTTTGGTTGAAGATTCTAAGATGGCAAAGAAGCTGCTGCTCTTGGATGTCGACGCTGGTGTGGATGATGCCCAAGCCATGATGATGGCTCTAGCAGCTCCTAATGTGCAGATCCTGGGTATAACATGCACTCATGGAAACACAGGAATTGACAATGTGTGCAAAAATGTGCTTCGAGTGCTAAAAGTTTGCCAGAGGACAGAGGTAGGTGAAGAAAATTCTGGGTAAAGGAACAGTGTGCTTAGAACGATAACCTTTTACAGTGACTTGAATCCTTTTTTGTGTGTGGTTTTTAAAAATCAATGTTTTTAGACTGTATATATAAGATGCAGATCAATGACAAAAAATAGCTATTGTGCATGTGCAAGAAAGATAATTGTTTCATAAATCACTGCACAAGTATGCAGAATGGTGTTACTTACTCAGAATAATTAACCTTTTAGTTGTAATGATGTAATTTTAGTTAGTAAAAATAATTTTTCATGAACAGTGATTTTAGTTGTCAATCTAGTTATCAGAAGCCACACGGTGAGTATGCAGTGATTTAGAATTCAACTTTTTTTTTCTACAATCTTCACACAGCTGGAAGAGAAACCTGATCCAGGGCAGGACCTGTGAAAATGTAATTTCTGCTGGGGTGTCTGTCTCTTCAGTGGGCTCTACTGTGGCTGTCAGTTGAGGACAGTTGAAGCGCCCCATAGCCATTACTTTATGGCCACCCACATGAAGATGGTTCATTAGGGTGAAATACCAAAGGCTGCAGGTGTCCGTGGAATTGTGCTCCACCTACAGGGGAAGAAGGGACAACATTGGCAGTGTTGGGGGTGGGCAGGCTGAGGAGTAGGAAAGTAATGTCGGGCTCGCAACATCCTATTTATCCAACCACTGTCTTAACATAAAACCAATGTTGGTGCAGTGCTTCTACCCACAAGGTGACGTCATTACATTTGAAAGTACTCCAAAGCAAATGGATTTCATTGTAGGCAAATGTGAGGTCATCCTCTTTGGGCCTAAAAGGATAGAACAGGGTACTTTCTAAATGGTGAAAAGCTAAAAAACAGTGGAGGTCCAAAGAGACTTGGGCGTCCAGGTACATAGATCATTAAACTGTCATGAACAGGTACAGATAATAATCATAAAGGCTAATGGAATGCTGGCCTTTATATCTAGAGGACTAGAATACAAGGGGGTAGAAGTTATGCTACAGCTGTACAAAATCCTGGGTAGACCACACCTGGAGTACTGTGAGCAGTTCTGGGCACCACACCTTAGGAAGGATATATTGGCCTCGGAGGGAGTGCAGCGTAGGTTTACCAGAATGATACCCGGACTCCAAGGGTTAAGTTACGAGGAGAGATTACACAAACAGGGTTGTATTCCCTAGAATTTGGAAGGTTAAGGGATGATTTGATCGAAGTTTTCAAGATATTAAGGGGAACAAATAGGGTAGATAGAGAGAAACTATTTCCACTGGTTGGGGAGTCTAGGACTAAGGGGCATAGTCTAAAAATTAGAGCCAGACCTTTCAGGAGTGAAATTAGGAAACACTTCTACACACAAAGGGTGCTTATTTCTCATTCTTGACTACCCTCATGGTTTTTCCTTTTTTTTAAAAAGTCACTGGTTCAGCTTCAGCTGCATTACACTATTTGTAAAATGTTTTTTTTCTTTTTAAATGTGTGTGTATTTCATCTGATCAGATGAGTAGATTTAAAGGTTCAGTACAAAGGAGCAAGAATTGCTCTGCTTGCCATGTGTGGCAACAATGTAAATACATTCAAAGAAAAATGGCCCCAAAATTCCTGGGCCTAGAAAGGCAGAACCAGGACGGTTGTCATGGCAGGGTTAGGGGAGGAGAGAGGGGGCGGGGGACAGAATCTGATGTGGGACCAGGTTCCAATGGTCAAAAATGCTGATGGGAGAGGCGGATGCTTCTTGTGCTCATCCCCTCCTGTCCTGACCTCACTAACGGATGCAAGACTAAGAACATAAGAACGTAAGAACGTAAGACCATAAGAATTAGGAGCAGGAGTAGGCCATACAGCCCCTCGAGCCTGCTCCACCATTCAATAAGATCATGGCCGATCTTCGACCTCAACTCCACTTTCCCACCCGATTCCCCATATCCCTTTATTCCCCTAGAGTCCTAAAATCTATCTGTCTCAGCCTTGAATATACTCAATGATTCAGCATCCACAGCCCTTTGGGGTAGAGAGTGAAGAAATTCCTCCTCATCTCCGTTGTAAAACGGCCGACCCCTTATCCTGAGACCTCCCCCTAGTTCTAGACTCTCCAGCCAGGGGAAACAGTCTCTCAGCATCTACCCTGTCAATCCCCCTCAGAATCTTATATGTTTCAAAGAGATCACCTCTCATTCTTCTAAACTCCAGAGCGTATAGGCCCAATCTACTCAATCTCTCCTCATAGGACAACCCTCTCATTCCAGGAATCAATCTAGTGAACTTAGCTTTGTATCATCAGCAAACTTGGATACATTACACTCAGTCCCTTCATCTAAGTCATTAATATAAATTGTAAATAGCTGAGCCTTTAATTTTAACTTTTTACCATTATTTCCTGCTTTCACCTTATTCGCTAATGCACTATTACCATTAAACTCTCTGTCCCTTCCTGTCACACTCTGCATATCTTTACCCAAATTGCTACACTGCTCCATTGCCTTGACTTTGCTCTTTAGTTTTCTAAATTTACCCTCAGCTGACTCCATCCCCCACTTTTGAGTTTAAAGCCCTATCTACATCTTTAGTTATTCGATTCACCAGGACACTGGTCCCAGCCCGGTTTAAGTGGAGCCCGTCCCAACGGAACAGCTCCCTCTTTCCCCAGTACTGGTGCCAGTGCCCCATGAATTGAAACCCCTTCCTCCCACACCACGCTTTGAGCCATGCATTTAACTCTCTGATCTGCTTGTCCCTATGCCAATTTTCGCGTGGCTCAGGTAACAACCCAGAGATTATTACCTTTGAGGTTCTGCTTTTTAATTTGGATCCTAGCTCCTCAAACTCTCTCAGCAGAACCTCATTCCTAGTTCTACCTATGTCATTGGTTCCTACGTGGACCATGACAACTAGATCCTCTCCCTCCTACTCCAAATTCTTCTCCAGCCGCGAGGAGATGTCTTTAACCCTGGCACCGGGCAGGCAACAAGTCTTTGGAACTCCCGTTTGCGGTTCCAGAGAACAGTATCTATCCCCTGACTATACTGTCCCCTACCACTACAACATTCCTTTTCACTCCCCCCACTTGAATGGCCTCCTGTACCACGGTGCCGTGGTCAGTTTGCTCATCCACCCTGCAGACTTTGCCCTCATCCACACAGGCAGCAAGAACCTCATACCTGTTGGACAAGGGCAAGGGCTGACGCTACTCCAGCACTGCATGTGGGGTCCCCTTACCTGCCTGAGTCGCAGTCACACCTTCCTATCCATGACTAACCAGACCTGTACCACTATCTAACCTAAGGGGTGTGACTGCCTCCTGGATCAAAGTGTCCAGGTAACTCTCCCCCTCCCTGATGCGCCGCAATGTCTGCACCTCAGACTCCAGCTCAACAACTCTGTTTCTCGAGATGCAGGCACCTACTGCATACGTAGTCGTCCAGGATCGCGATGTTCTCCACAAACTTCCACATGCTGCAGTTGCGGCACACCACCTGCACTGCCATCCCTATATAACCTTGTTTTATTGTGGGATGATGTTCCTTATTAGAAATGCCAACAGTTCCGCCTTTCCTGTGGCTAACGTAAAGAATGCTCGCAAGCTGCAGAAGTGGGGGTCTAATACAAGTTTACCAATGTCAGTTGATTGCTGAGCGAATGATTGCCTATAGGAAAGCAACAACAGGAGAAAGGAGATCTTTTTCTCCCTTCCTACATTGAGGCAGTGGAACCATCTGATTTTTGCAGCTCACTCGCGCACTCTCCACTTACCAACTAAGCCGTTCAGTGGAGCTGTTATATAAAATTATTGTCCATTTTCCTTACACTTTCATTGTTTTTATTGAACAGCAGACATGATGTGTGCTTAGTATTTCTGAAAACTATTTTTCCATCTGTGCACAGATTCCAGTCTACCGGGGTGCAGGTACCTCTCTCCTTGAAGAACGTCTGGGCGACCCTGCTTACCATGGAAGGACGGGCTGGGTGATGTTCCAGACCCTAATGCTCCAGGGCTGGAACACATACAAGCTGAGCACGCAGTGAATGCCATGATAAGGATAGTCACTGAACATGCCGGTCAGGTGAGATGTATGAGTTTCAGGAAATAAAATTCTACTGGTCAGTGTAACATAGGAACAGGAGGAGGCCATTCAGCCCCTCGAGCCTGCTCCGCCATTCAAGTAGATCATGGTTGATCTGTATCTTAACTCCATCTAATAGCCTTGCTTCCGTAACCCTTAATACCCTTGCCTATCAATCTCCGTTTTGAAATTTTCAATTGACTTAGTCTTAACAACCTTTTTGGGGAGAGAGTTCCAGATTTCCACTACCCTTTGTATGAAAAAGTGCTTCCTGATTTCACCCCTGAACAGCCTAGCTTTAATTTTAAGGTTATGCCCTACTTGTTCTGGACTTCCCCACCGGAGGAACCAGTTTCCCTCTATCTATCCTATCATCTCCTTCAGGTGGGAACTTTAAAATGGATCCGATACTGACATAATAAACCTCTCCCACAGCTAGCTGGGAGGACCGGATAGTCCAGGCATTGCCTTTCACATCTAGCTGTTCAGGGATTGGCCGCCAATGTAGCGTATACTTTTTGTGGATATGACTGGTGATGTCAGATCTTACACAGAGTTGCAGCTAGTGAGGTGGCAAGGACAGGTCGAGCTTGATTAATAAGAACAAGCATCGGGCTGGAATTTGAGCTTCTGATGAAACAAATCCAAATATAAAACTAATTCTTAGTTAAAATGCATGTGTAAAATAGAGAAAGAATGTAAATAATGTGTCACATTTTACAGTTGTACAAGCCTACTGTAACTTTAACATTTCTCAGTCACTGTGCTAAGCACTTGTTTATTACCCTGCAGGTCTCTCTTGTGGCTGTTGGTCCCCTGACCAATGTTGCCCTGGCATTGAAAATGGATCCCACCTTTCCATCGAAGCTAAGACATTTGCACATCATGGGAGGAAACATGGAAAGTACGCCATATACCTTGTTTGCAGCATTCCATTCAACTGTGGGAGGTGGGGGCGCTTCACACCGACCCTGACCCAGTCCTCACCTGCGATTCATATACGTGTACTTTTGATAATAATCAAGGGGTGGGGATTTTTTGCTCCCCCTATCCTAGACACACTGTGCTTTGCTGGCTGACGTAAGCTGACAGGAGCAAACAGGGATCAAACCTGATAGACTCCCAGTCATTATGGCTCAGCGGCTCATCATGTATGCATTTACCCAATGAGTCATCAGGGAAGCTCTGAAAATAATAATCTCTACATTAGAAATTTAGAAGATTTATCTCACTGTATGCAACTGATTCGATATCCTTGTTGTGTACAAGTTTTCTCAATGCCCTGATTATTTTACAATAATGCATATTCAGTTTTTCCTCCTCCCTCCTATTTGTCCCACCAAAACTAATCATCTAATGGCTCCGAAACTTCTTTGAACTGTACTATCTTGCTGACCAAACAGCAATTGCCTGTGTTAGTAAACTAAATCTGCAATAACCATATTAAATGCATATAATAGGTGTTACAAATTTGTTCTGCCATAGATACCTTCTGGGGTCAGTAGCATCAGACATTCTTGTAAGCAGTCTGAACGCCTTACTTTTGTGGGAGTTGACTCACTCTGCCCTACATCTGCTTGTATAATAACATGATCCAAGTGTAGCAATAGTTCCACTTTGTGCCTTGAACAAGATATTCATGTCTTTCACGTGCACTTCTTCAATCTCTAAAGGCGGACTGAGAACGCACTTAGTGAGAAGAGGCTTGATACAAATCATTACGCTTCCTTATTGCACATACCTTTGTTTCAATCAATACAACCTGTCTTCATGCAAGAACACAAAATAATGAATGCATTACACTTCACTTGAAGGTTTTATCTTTTTCAGGCAGGGGGAATGTGGCAGTGTGCTCTGAGTTTAACTTTGCAGCAGATCCAGAAGCAGCTTATGTTGTCCTGAACCATTTTGCATGCCCCATGTACATCACAACTTGGGAATATTGTCTTCGCCATGCACTGCCTTGGGTAAGCTATTGAAAATGCAGCTTAACAAACACAAAATCAAGACCAGTGAATACACGTACACGTTTTTTCCACTTATGTGGATTACATCGGTTAAATTAATTAATTTGTCACATTCTTAAAATGGTGTCAGTGTAAATGTACTGATTTAGAAAATAGGAAAAATTGGTGCTGAACATGAGGTGGACATCAGGTGAAAGTAGGACTGTGCTCTGCGGAGGAGGCTTAAAAATAGACTGGTTTGCCCTGCTGGTTTTTAGTTACCTGCCTGCTATAAAGAGGAAAAGCAAAGGAAAGCTGCCACACGGTAATTACAACAAGCAACTGCGGAAGGCTGATGCTGGGACCTTAAGGGTGAATTGCTATATTTTAATGTGCTGTTAGGTAGTGTGCAAGAATACAAGCAAATGGTAACATTTGCATCAGGAAGGGATTAAAGATGTTTTATAACTGTTTCCCCTTCAAGTATTTATCCCATTCTCCCAACTACCTACTTGTGAAGTGAGCAGGCCCATCACGTGCATCGATCAGATTTATGTAGATGAAAAGTCTGTATGTTAGGCCCGTTTTAGACCACATCTGCTGTACATGTGTTTGTGAGCCGTCTTTCCTTCATCCGACAATCTTAAGAATGTTAAACCCCAAGCCTGGTGTCACCAAACCTCGACTTCCTGATTTACTTCATCTTTTTCTATTATTCTTTTCAGCCCTTGTGGTGTGAAGCACTCTGGGCCTTCACCTTGGTTCCTCAATAATTGATAAGAGGATGTTAAAAAAATTTCATAACTTACCGTCTTAATTGGATCAAATATAATTATTACGTTCTCCTATTTGTCTGCTGGGGACTTCAGAATGAGGAGTTGTCCGAGAGAAATTGCAGCTACTATGGAAAGTCACCAATTCTTCCTTATTATGTGCTGTACTTTGCACTTGCCGACATATCTCAGCTGCCATTGTTCTGCCACTTATATATTTGTCCAAATCATTTTGTAATTTCTGAGGTGCCTCCTCTGAATCCACTACTTCTCCTAGTTTGGTACCACTTCCAGATTTGGCCAATTTGCATTCACTGGTCTTGCTATCAGTGCGGCCCATTCTGCTATTGTAAGATGATGCCGTCACTGCTTCTCCTTTTCCACTTCCAGTTCCAGTTTGCATAACAGATACTGTCTTTGCTTCCCATCTGAGAATCATAGAATGATACCGCACAGAAGGAGGCCATTCGGCCCATCTTGCCTGTGCCGGCTGTTTGGTAGAGTTATCCAATTAATCCCACTCCCCTGCTCTTTCCCCGTAGCCCTGCAAATGTTTTCCCTTCAAGTATTTATCCAATTATTTCACTTGCAGTTACAAGATGCTTGAAACATTTCACAAATGTCGAGGACCAATAATTCATGACTCATTAATGACGAGGTTCTTAAGGAGTGAAATGAATGCAATAATATTGTCGGTCTGTATTTTCTAAATCATTGCAGTGTTTTTGTTTTTTCAAAGCTGCTGTAAATGTAAAGCCTGTGGCACAATCCACCGAGAAACCAGCTTACTTTTTGGTTTTGATTTAAATGGAATGAATAGGAGGTGACTTGGAAGTTGCTCAAAGTTGATAACCTTTGATTGTGTCCATTACAGGAGTTTTTTAATGAGTGGGTAAATCAAGGCACTGAGAAAGCTTGCTTCATCAAGAAGATAACTGCACACAGCGAAAAAGTTGCCAAAGCCAAGCAAAGCAGCAGAGAGTTGTATTTTGAACCCGGCTTTGTGTCCTGTGATTCTTTTGCAATGGCGGCTGCTATTGACGAGAGTGTTGTTACTGATTATATACAACATGGAGTAAGCGTGGAGTTACAGGGATCACTGACCAGAGGGATGATGGTCATGGATACACTTAACCTCCTGAAAAAACAAAATCGAGCTTTTATTGTGACAAAATGTGATATTGAGAAGTTTAAGCAGCTCATGATGTCTGCTCTGAAATAGCGGGAGGGTTTAATAGTGCTTGTAAAAAAGATAGTTGAACACCAGCATCAGTAGATTTTCTACTTTTTGCTTTGCTTTTGGTAGCAAGTTACCTTCCCAGTTTCTCATTGATTTCCTAGAATGTTTATTTCATTTGTTTCTAATTTTTTTGGCCACTGTCTGAGGCTAAACCAGGCTGTCCGCAACATTAGTCTCGTATTTGACCCCAAGATGAGCTTCTGACCACATATCCGCTCCAATCACCAAGACCATCTACTTCCAGCTCCGTAACAGCATCCGACTCCATCACTGCCTCAGCTCATCTGCTGCTGAAACCCTCACCCATGCTTTTGTTACCTCTAGACTTGACATTTCCATCTTCCACCCTGCATAAACTTGTGCTCATCCAAAAAGCTGCTGCCCGTGCCCTAACTCGTACCAAGGCCCATTCACCCATTACCCCTGTCGCTGACCTACGTTGGCTCCTGGTCCGGCAATGCCTCAGTTTTAAAATTCTCATCCTCGTTTTCGAATCCCTCCATGGCTTCGCCGCTCCCTATCTCTGTAACCTCCTCCAGCCCTACAAGCCTTCGAGATCTCTGCGCTCCTCCAATTCTGGCCTCTTGTGTATCCCCGATTTTAATTGCTCCACCATTGGTGGTCGTGTCTTCAGCTGCCTCGGCCCTAAGCTCTGGAATTCCCTCCCTAAACGTCTCCGCCTCTCTACTTCACTCCCCTCCTTTAAGATGCTCCTTAAACCTACCTCTTTGACCAAGCTGTCCTAATATCTCGCTATGTGGTTCTGTCTCAGTGAAGTGCCTTGGGACATTTTACTAGGTTAAAGGTGTTATAGAAATGCAAGTTGTTGTTGTAGAAATTTGCTGACGACACCAATGTAAGAATTCTACTAGCCTGCGATTCAACAGGGCCAGCAAGGCGCATATTTGGCTGTAACATTCTCAAGGCTACATGAAACCATCGCAGAATTAATAGAACATGACAAGAACTGCAATGGGGGAGGAATGATGATCTGAGTGGGCTTCCATTTCTTCCTATGAGTTTGAGTGCAATCTGTGCATTTTGTCTACATATTAAACCAGTTATATTGTGAATTGTACCTGAGCAATGCTGTATTTGACCTAAATGTTAACTGTAACTATTGAATATTTGACTCAATGCTGGCACTTTGGCAAAAGAGCTTTGATTGGAAAATCCGTTTCTCAAAAATGTCAACATGCATTTATAAATTTAGATTTATGCATCTGCATTTTGATATTCCTTGCTGAAAGGTTTATTGTCTGTTGCCTTATTTTTGCAATTCCTCATCTCAATAAATTACTCAGCTCATCTGTGCTCGCCTGCCCTACTTCTCCAGTATTTGTACCACATTGCCTTGGTCTTTCTTTTCGATTTGGGATCCTTTGTTTGGTCTTTCCTTTTATTTTCATAATTGTACTTCCAACTTTATTTGATAAAATCCTTTTAAAGTTCTTAATTTCACTTTTTTTCTTTTAATGCTTTGTTATCCCACTAACTGGACTATGGTAAGGTTGATGAAGGTGAAAGACCCTTTTGTGAGCTGCACTTTGGCCTTCAAGAACTCGCTTTTATGATGTTATGATGATGAAAAGTTAAGATTTGCGCTGTGAGTTGGCTGCATATAGCGCATCCATGTCAAGATGCTCATTGTTTCCATACAAACATATGAACATACAAAAAAAGACCAGTTGGTCTATTGAGCCGGCCCAGTGCAGTTGTGAGGCTTTGAGCACCCACCAGCAGCTATGTAATCTCCTGGGGAGGCCATGTTGGGGGTGGGTGGGGCAAGCCTAGAAAATTCCTCTATGAATTCCATAGGCGATCAAGACTAGTTCAGGAGACCACATTGACCATGATTTATATTACTTAGTATTCCACCGACTTATTGTGTGCTGTGATCTCCGCCCCAGCCAGGAACTCGTCCAGCTCTCGTTCGAAGGTATGCGGCGAATCAGCTTTCACGCATGAGTCAGCAACTTATTCCATCGGTCAACTGGGAAAAGAAGAACCTGCTGATCGAGTTCTGCCCTCACGTAACTTATACACATGACCTCTGGTCCTCCCTAACCTTTCTGATTGAAAAAATCTGTTGGTATGAACACAGGGAATGTTATGTTACTGGGCTAATGATCCAGAGACGTGAGTTCAAATCCCACCACGGGGAAATTTAAATTCAGTTAATTAAAATCAATCTGGAATAAAAGGCTAGTATCAGTAATGGTGACCATGAAACTATTGGAGTGTTGTAAAAACCCATCTGGTTCACTAATGGCCTTTAGGGAAGGAAATCTGCCAACCTTACCTGGTCTGGCCTATATGTGACTCCAGACCCACAGCAATGTGGTTGACTCTTAACTGCCTTCTGAAATGGCCTAGCAAGCCTCTGAGTTGTACACAACCACTATGAAAAACAATAATAAGAATAGAACTGGACGGACCACCTGCAATTGAAATCGTCACCAGCTTCGGACACGACAACGGCACACCCAGCAGAGTCGAACCTGCAAAGTCGTTCTCACTAACATCTGGGGACTTGTGCCAAAATTGGCAGAGCTATTCCACAGATTAGTCAAGCAACAGCCTGACATGGTCATACTCACAGAATCACACCTTTCAGCCAATGTCCCAGACTCCACCGTCACCATCCCTGGGTATGTCCTGTCCCACCGGCAGGACAGACCCACCAGAGATGGTGGTACAGTGGTATACAGTCAGCAGGGAGTGGCCCTGGGAGTCCTCAACATTGACTCTGGACCCCATGAAGTCTCATGGCTTCAGGTCAAGCATGGGCAAGGAAACCTCCTGCTGATTACCACCTACCGCCCTCCCTCAGCTGATGAATCAGTACTCCTCCATGTTGAACACCACTTGGAAGAAGCATTGAGGATAGCAAGCGTACAGAATGTACTCTGGGTGGGGGACTACAACGTCCATCACCAAGAGTGGCTCGGTAGCACCACTACTGACCGAGCTGGCCAAGTCCTGAAGGACATAGCTGCCAGATTAGGACTGCGGCAGGTGGTGAGAGAACCAACACGAGGGAAAAACCTACTTGACCTCATCCTCCCCAATCTACCTGTCGCAGATGCATCTGTCCATGACAGCATTGGTAGCAGTGACCACCGCACAGTCCTTGTGGAGACGAAATCCCGTCTTCACACTGAGGACACCTTCCATCGTGTTGTGTGGCACTACCACTGTGCTAAATGGGATGGATTCAGAACAGATCTAGCAGCTCCAAACTGGGCATCCATGAGGCGCTGTGGGCCATCAGCAGCAACAGAATTGTATTCCACCACAATCTGTAACCTCATGACCTGGCATATCCCTCACTCTATCATTACCATCAAGCCAGGGGACCAACCCTGGTTCAGTGAGGACAGGAGCAGCACCAGGTGTACCTAAAAATGAGGTGCCAACCTGGGGAAGCTGCAACACAGGACTACATGCATGCTAAAAAGCGGAAGCAGCATGCTATAGTCAGAAGCTAAGTGATCCCACAATCAACGGATCAGATCAAAGCTCTGCAGTCCTGCCACATCCAATCAGGAATGGTGGTGGACAATTAAACAAATAATGGGAGGAGGAGGCTCCATGAATACCCCATCCTCAATGATGACGGAGCCCAGTACGCGAGTGCAAAAGACAAGGCTGAAGCATTTGCAGCCAGAGTGCCGAGTGGATGATCCATATTGGCCTACTCCCGAGGTCCCCACCAGCACAGAAGCCAGTCTTCAGCCAATTTGATTCACTCCACGTGGTACCAAGAAATGGCTGAGCGCACTGAATACAGCAAAGGCTATGGGCCCGACAACATCCTGGCTGTCGTGCTGAAGACTTGTGCTCCAAAATTAGCTAAGCTGTTCCAGTACAGCTACAACACTGGCATCTACTCGACAATGTGGAAAACTGCCCAGGTATGTCCTGTCTACAAAAAGCAGGACAAATCCAATCCGGCCAATTACCACTCCATCAGTCTACTCTCAATCATACATAGATACATAGATACATAGAAGATAGGAGCAGGAGTAGGCCATCCGGCCCTTCGAGCCTGCTCCGCCATTTAATGAGATCATGGCTGATCCTCCAATTCAGTATCCCGTCCCCGCCTTCTCTCCGTAACCCTTAACCCCTTTTGCCTGTAGAAATATATCTAATTCCCTCTTAAATATATTTAATGAGCTGGCGTACACTGCCCTCTGTGGCAATGAGTTCCACAGGTTCACCACCCTCTGAGTGAAGAAATTCCCCCTCATTTCTGTCCTAAATGGTTTAGCCCTTATCCTTAAATTATGTCCTCTAGTTCTGTTCTCACCCGCCAAGGGAAACATTCCTTCTGCATCTAGTCTGTCTAGACCTGTCAGAATTTTATACACTTCTATGAGGTCCCCTCTCAATCTTCTGAACTCCAGTGTGTACATCCCTAAACTACATAGTCTCTCCTCATAGGTCAATCCCGCCATTCCTGGTATCAGCCTGGTGAATCGCCGCTGCACCCCCTCCATGGCAAGAACATCTTTCCTCAGATGAGGCGACCAAAACTGTACACAGTACTCGAG
This sequence comes from Squalus acanthias, assembly GCA_030390025.1. NCBI lineage: Eukaryota > Metazoa > Chordata > Chondrichthyes > Squaliformes > Squalidae > Squalus > Squalus acanthias. Next base: position 18,465,287 of record CM059431.1, on the reverse strand, counting down.
GTGTGGTCTCACCAGTGCCCTGTACAGCTGCAGCAAGGTATCCCTGTTCCTGTATTCCAACCCTTTTGCTATGAAGGCCAGCATACCGTTTGCCTTCTTGATCGCCTGTTGCACCTGCATGCTCGCCTTCAGTGACTGGTGTACAAGAACACCCAGGTCTCTCTGTACTTCCCCCTCTCCCAATTTATTGCCATTTAAATAATAATTTGCCCTCCCGTTCCTGCACCCAAGGTGGATAACTTCGCACTTGTCCACATTATAGTGCATCTGCCATTTATCCGCCCAATCACCCAGTCTGTCCAAATCGCTCTGGAGCTTCCTGGTCTCTTCCTCTGAGCCCACCCCCCCTCCTAGTTTAGTGTCGTCTGCAAATTTGGAAATGCTGCATCCGACTCCCTGATCCAGGTCATTAATGTAAATTGTGAACAGCTGGGGACCCAGGACAGATCCCTGTGGTACCCCACTTGTTACTGCCTGCCATTCAGAAAATGAGCCGTTTATTCCAACTCTCTGTTTTCTATCTGACAGCCAGTTCTCTATCCACGTCAATACTTTCCCCTTTATCCCATGAGCTTCAATTTTCCCTGCTAATCTTTTATGTGGGACCTTATCGAAGGCCTTTTGGAAGTCCAGGTACACCACATCTACTGGCTCTCCCCCATCTATTTTACCAGTTACTCCCTCAAAAAATTCCAATAGATTAGTCAAGCACGATTTACCCTTTGTAAATCCATGTTGACTCTGTCCTATCCTGTCCCCATTTGCTAAGTGCTCCGCTATTTCATCCTTAATGATGGACTCCAGCATTTTGCCCACAACTGATGTAAGGCTTACAGGTCGATGTAAGGCTTACAGGTCTGTGCATCAGCAATGTGATGGAAGGTGTCGTCGACAGTGCTATCAAGTGGCACTTACTCACCAATAACCTGCTCACCGATGCTCAGTCTGGGTTCTGCCAGGACCACTCAGCTCCAGATCTCATTACAGCCTTGGTTCAAACATGGGCAAAAGAGCTGAATTCCAGAGGTGAGGTGAGAGTGACTGCCCTTGACATCAAGGCAGCATTTGACCGAGTGTGGCATCAAGGAGCCCTAGTAAAATTGAAGTCAATGGGAATCAGGGGGAAAACCATCCACTGTCAGGAGTCATACCTAGCACAAAGGAAGATGTAGTTGTTGGAGGTCAATCATTTCAGCCCCAGGACATCACTACAGGAGTTCCTCAGGGCAGTGTCCTAGGCCCAATCATCTTCAGCTGCTTTATCAATGACCTTCCCTACATCATAAGGTCAGAAGTGGGGATGTTCGCTGATGATTGCACAGTGTTCAGTTCCATTTGCAACTCCTCAGATAATGAAGCAGTCCGTGCCCGAATGCAGCAAGACCTGCACGACATTCAGGCTTGGGCTGATGAGTGGCAATAACATTTGTGCCACAGAAGTGCCAGGCAATGACTATCTCCAACAAGCGAGGGTCTAACTACCGCCCCTTGACATTCAACGGCATTACCATCGCCAAATACCCCACCATCAACATCCTGGGGGTTACCATTGACCAGCCACATAAATACAGTGGCTACAAAAGCAGGTCAGAGGCTGGGTATTCTGTGGCAAGTGTCTCACCTCCTGACTCCCTAAAGCCTTTCCACCATCTACAAGGCACAAGTCAGGAGTGCGATGGAATACTCTCCACTTGCCTGGATGAGTGCAGCTCCAACAACACTCAAGAAGCTTGACACCATCCAGGACAAAGCAGCCCGTTTGATTGGCACCCCATCCACCACCTTAAACATTCACTCCCTCCACCACTGGCGCACTGTGGCTGCAGTGTGTACCATCTACAAGATGCACTGCAGCAACTCGCCAAGGTTTCTTCAGCAGCACTTCCCAAACCCGCGACCCCTACCACCTAGATGGACAAGGGCAGCAGGCACATGGGAACACCATCACCTGCAAGTTCCCCTCCAAGTTACACACCATCCTGAATGGAAACATATCGCCGTTTCTTCATCGTCGCTGGGTCAAAATCCTGGAACTCACTCCCTTACAGCACTGTGGGAGTGCCTTCACCACACGACGGGCATCAGCAGTTCAAGAAGACGGCTCACCACCACCTTCTCAAAGGCAGTTAGGGATGGGCAATAAATGCTGGCCTTGCCAGCAACGCCCACATCCCAAGAACAGATAAAAAAAAGTCTGGTCCCTTCATTATTTTAAACACCTCCGTCTGATCATCCCGGAGTCTACGCATGTAAGGATAAGTAGACCCAGCTTTAAAGCCTATCTGGGTAACAGATCAGTACCTTAGTAGAGCTGCTAGTCAGTTCTCATTCTATATCATACTCATCAGCTATCATTTAATCATTATATTGATCAAATTTGTGATGGGCCAATTATTCTAGATTCTCAGATAGTACAGCAAGCAGCCAACACTTTACAACAACTCTGCTGTTCCATTGTCTCACTAATCAGCCTAGCATTGGACAACAAGGACCAAGTAGTAAACTGCAGACACTACAGATGCATAGTTACCAACCTTCCACTTTTGGAGCAGATGTCAGCTTTTTCCGGTACCTACTTGCAACTACCAGGGAAAGTCACCAATTATTCCTCATTATGTGCTGTACTTTGTACTTGCTGACATAAAATCTCAGCTGCCATTGTTACCTGCTGCTTATATATTTGTGCAACTCATTTTATAATTTCTGAGGTGCCTCCTCTGAACCCACTGCTTCTCCTAGTTTGGTATCACCTCCAGATTTAGCCAATTTGCATTCACTGGTCTTGCTATCAGTACGGCCCATTCTGCTATTGTAAGATTGTGCTGTCACTGCTTCTCCTTTTCCACTTCCAGTTCGTGTAACAGATGTCGCTGCTTCCCTTCTGCCACCACTTTAAACCATTCTAACTAGTGCAAATTAATCTTCCTTCCTGCTGAATGCTCTTTCTTCCCTTTGCTGATTACCAGTTTAGACGATAGAATAAATCAGCACAAATTTCAATTTGTGACAAAACAGATCCCACCATTTATACTGAGTTCTGGATCTGCGAATTGTAGTTTCCTCTACAAAGTTTGATATTTCTGCAGCTACCGATCTGCTCAACCACACCCTCACCACCACCTTTGAAGCCCTAGTCCCTATCAAAACAATTACTCTCTCTCACCCTGGCCGTTCCCCCTGGGACGGCCCTCATCTTCGCTCCCTTAAGTCCAAGGGATGCAGACTTGAACGGATATGGCGGACAACTGGTTTTAGCCATTCACCGCCAGGCCTGGCTGGACCGCATAAAGCATTATCGGGTCCTGCTCTCGTCTGCCAAAACTGCTCACTATTCCAGAATCATTCCAGAATGCAAAGATAAACCCCGGCTCCTATTCTCTACTGCTAACCGTCTTCTTAAACCCCTCTCCCCTGTCTCCTCCACCCTCACCTCCAACAACAAGTGTGAGGAGCTCATGGACTTCTTTGTCTCTAAGATTGAGACCATCCGTTCAGCTGCCTCTGCCACTTCCCTTCTTTCCCCTAGCCCACCAGGCCAAACTTCCTCTAAGGTTCCCCCCTGCCCTAGCCCTGAACTCACATCTTTCTCCAGTTTCTCTCCGATCTCCCGTCATGACCTTACCGCGTTCCTCTTGTCCATGAGACCCACTTCCTGCTCCCTCGACCCTATTCCCACCAAACTGCTGACCACCCAACATCCTTTTCTGGCTCCCATGTTAGCTGACATTTTTAACGGTTCTCTCTCCTCAGGAACGGTCCCCCTCTTCCTCAAATCTGCCATCATCACCCCTCCCCTCAAAAAAAACAACCCTTGACCCCCTCCGTCCTTACAAACTACCACCCCATCTCCAACTTCCCTTTCCTCTCCAAAGTCCTTGAACGTGTTGTCACCTCCCAAATCCGTGCCCATCTTTCCCGCAATTCCATGTTTGAATGCCTCCAATCAGGTTTCCGCCCTTGCCACAGTACCGAAATAGTTCTCATCAAAGTCACAAATGACATCCTTTGTGACTGTGACAAAGGTCAACTATCCCTCCTTGTCCTTCTTGACTTGTCTGCAGCCTTTGACACGGTTGATCACTCCATCCTTCTCCAACGCCTCTCCACCGTTGTCCAGCTGGGTGGGACTGCACTCGCCTGGTTCCATTCATATCTATCTAATCGTAACCAGAGAATCACCTGCAACGGCTTCTCTTCCCGCTCCCGCATTGTTACCTCTGGTGTCCCCCAAGGATCTATCCTTGGCCCCCTCCTATTTCTCATCTACATGTTGTCCCTTGGCGACATCATCCGAAAACACAGCGTCAGTTTCCACAGGTACGCCCACAACACCCAGCTCTACCTCACCACCACTTCTCTCGACCCCTCCACGATCTCTAAATTGTCAGACTGCTTGTCCGACATCCAGTTCTGGATGAGCAGATTTTCTCCAATTAAATATTGGGAAGACCGAAGCCATTGTTTTCGGTCCCCACCACAAACTCCGTTCCCTAGCCACTGACTCTGGGGATTAAAGCAGGGATAGGGTACTGGATTTGGATGATCAGCCATGATCGTATTGAATGGCGGAGCAGGCTCGACGGGCCGAATGGCCTACTCCTGCTCCTAGATTCTATGTTTCTATGTTTCTATGACTCCATCTCTCTCCTAACATCTGTCTGAGGCTGAACCACACTGTTCGCAACCTTGGTGTCATATTTGACCCTGAAATGAGCTTCCGACCACATATCCGCAGCATAACAAAGACCGCCTACTTCCACCTCTGTAACATCGCCCGTCTCCACCCTTGCCTCAGTTCATCCGCTGCTGAAACCCTCATCCATGCCTTTGTTACCTCTAGACTTGACTATTCCAACGCACTCCTGGCTGGCCTCCCACATTCTACCCTACGTAAACTTGAGGTCATCCAAAACTCGGCTGCCCGTGTCCTAACTCGCACCAAGTCCCGTTTGCCCAGCACCCCTGTGCTCGCTGACCTATATTGGCTCCCGGTTAAGCAGCGCCTCGATTTCAAAATTCTCATCCTTGTTTTCAAATCCCTCCATACCCCCCCCCCCCTCCCCCTCTCTGTAATCTCCTTCAGCCCCACAACCCCCTGAGATATCTGCGCTCCGCTAATTCTGCCCTCTTGAGCATCCCTGATTATAATCGCTCAACCATTGGTGGTCATGCCTTCTGTTGCCTAGGCCCTAAGCTCTGGAATTCCCTGCCTAAATCTTTCCGTCTCGCTACCTCTCTTTCCTCCTTTAAGACGCTCCTTAAAACCTACCTCTTTGACCAAGCTTTTGGTCACCTGCCCTAATTTCTCCTTATGTGGCTCGGCGTCAAATTTATTTTGTCTTTTAATACTCCTGTGAACCACCTTGAGACATTTTACTACATTAAAGGCGCTATATAAATTCACGTTGTTGTTATTGCCATTGCCTTATTTATAGACGTTTTACATTTTCAAATAATGATACTGAAACTAAATGGAAGCTAGGGAATTAGAAGATAAAATTTACATTTCTAATGTATTTCCTAAGCTATGGGATGATGTGTAGTGACTAAATCTAAAAATAATTTCTGACCAATTTCAAATAGCTACTAATTGAAAGTGAGCTTTGCATGTGCAGGCCTTTCAGTATAAATGACAAGAAAAACAGGTCTTCCAACTGTTTTCATTATCAGACATAATCTGACTGAGGAATCAACCAACAATGACAAGATACTACTGAACCGCTGGAGTGTGCACTCAGCCTGTGAGTATTATGGTCACTAGTGGAGTGAGCTCTCAGTCTGTGGGTATTATGGTCACTAGTGCAGTGAGCTCTCAGTCTGTGGGTATTATGGTCACCAGTGCAGTGAGCTCTCAGCCTGTGGGTATTATGGTCACTAGTGGAGTGAGCTCTCAGTCTGTGGGTATTATAGTCACTAGTGCAGTGTGCTCTCAGTCTGTGGGTATTATGGTCACTAGTGCGTGTGCTCTCAGTCTGTGGGTATTATGGTCACTAGTGCAGTGTGCTCTCAGTCTGTGGGTATTATGGTCACTAGTGCAGTGAGCTCTCAGTCTGTGGGTATTATGGTCACTAGTGCAGTGAGCTCTCAGTCTGTGGGTATTATAGTCACTAGTGCAGTGTGCTCTCAGTCTGTGGGTATTATGGTCACTAGTGCAGTGTGCTCTCAGTCTGTGGGTATTATGGTCACTAGTGCAGTGTGCTCTCAGTCTGTGGGTATTATGGTCACTAGTGCAGTGAGCTCTCAGTCTGTGGGTATTATAGTCACTAGTGCAGTGTGCTCTCAGTCTGTGGGTATTATAGTCACTAGTGCAGTGTGCTCTCAGTCTGTGGGTATTATAGTCACTAGTGCAGTGTGCTCTCAGTCTGTGGGTATTATGGTCACTAGTGGTGTGCTCTCAGTCTGTGGGTATTTTTTTTATGGTACAAATATTTTTATTCAAAAACAATAATATCTGTACAACTCATCAATTACATAGTAAATCCATTACATAGTAAATCCATTACATTCATCCATCACAGTAAAAAGATAAAGCCTTAAAAACAGCCTTATAGTTAATATAAATGCAATGATTAATTTTACAAAGAATCAATAATGTTTACAGTACAAATACGCTTAAACAATACCACACAACTTTTTAGATTTAAAATAATAAATCTCAAAGTTAACTCCACATAAAACAAAAACCATTTCAACACCACAGTGTACAAACACATAGCACCATCATAATCCAATGAAATGCTACAGATAACATTTATTCCAATAAACCAAGAAAAAACCCGTTTTACGCCAGTCCTACTGGCATTGTTCGTTCGATCATTCATTCAATTGTTCGTTCGTTCATTCAAGCGTTCGTTCGTTCCATCGAGCGTAAGTTCCAATATGTATGTATGAGTGCGTGCGTGCGTATCATTTGTCTAAGTGCGCGCCTGCGTGCGTTCGCTCGAATCGTTCGTCTGATCAGTCTGTGGGTATTATGGTCACTAGTGCAGTGTGCACTCAGTCGGTGGGTATTGTGGTCACTAGTGCAGTGTGCTCTCAGTCTGTGGGTATTGTGGTCACTAGTGCAGTGTTAAAGCGGGGTTTTGCTGATTGACACTGACATTGTTACAGAGGCCGCCGCTCCCCAGTTGGATACATTGTATCAGGGACCGGGTTCTGAAGCACCAGGAAATCCGGCCGCTCCGCAAAGACCCAATCTGGCCGGGGACTGAGTGTAAGAGCGAGTTGCGGCCTCTCGGGTGTCAGTGCAGCTGTGGCAGGTCTGAGCACCGAATGAGGTCGAAGTGCCGCCAGCGAGTGAAGGCGCTGAAAGTCTGCAAGGTCATTAACTCCCCGGCATTGCGACGAGGTTCGGTTTTAAAAACTGGCTGCTACAGGTCTGTGGCGAAGAGCAAGGAGTTGGGGGACATTTTTTGAAGCGGCACCAGTGATCCGGATTGAGCAGTCTTTACTCTCTCAGGTAACCCGCGACAAAATCCTTATCCTAATTGGAGATCTGCCGTGTGTCTCCTAATCGACAGTCGGCAGATCTCCAGTCAGCTTCTGTGTTACTCAAAATAGTCACCAGCAGTCTTACAAAGAATTTACAGCACAGAAACTGGCTACTGGTCGATGCATGTGATTATGCTCCACAGGAGACTCCTTCCACTCTATTTACTTCACTTAACCCTATCTGCATTTTATTGTGGTCAATGAATGTAATGTGTTTACTATGTAATTGAATAAAATATTAACAAAAAAAACCCCAATCTGCATAACCTTCTACAGAAAACGAAACACTGTGGATGCTGGAAATCTGAAATATAAACAGATAATGCTGGAAATACTCAGCGGCAATGTTCCCTCTAATTTTTTTTCGTGCACCGTCTCTTTAACTGGCTGCGCGGCCCATTCTAATTTTCGCGCGGGCGCTGTTTCTTCCGTCTAAAAGCCAGTGAGCGGCCTGCGTGGGAACTCCAGAGCACTGTGCAGCTTAGCGGGAACGTTGCTCAAAAGGTCAGGCGGCATCTGTGGCGAGAGAAACTAGAGTTAACGTTTCAGGTCTGTGACCAATGTTCCCTTTAATTTTATTTGGCCGGCGCGGCCCCTTTAATGGGCTGCACGGGTCATTTAAAATTCCGCGCATGCGCGGTTTTTCTATTTAAAAGGTGGCTCACCGGCTGCGCGGGACTTGCAGAGAGCTGTGCAGCGTTAAGGGAACGTTGTCTGTGACCCTTCGTCAGAACTGAAAAAACACTCCTGCGTTTTATCCTTTTGTTCTTGTCTCCTCCTCCTCCTCCTCCTCTCCTCACCCCCCCTTCCCTGACTCTGCACTTGCTTAAAACCTGTTACATCTGTAACATTTTCCAGTTCTGACGAAAGGTCATCGACCTGAATCGTTAACTCTGTTTCTCTCTCCACAGATGCTGCCTGACCTGTTGAGTATTTCCAGCATTTTCTGCATATCCTTCAATTCCTTTCTCCTTCATGTACTTATCCAGCTTCTCCTTAAATGCATTTTTTGCTATTCACCTCAACCACTGCATGCGGTATCGAGTTCCACATTCTCACCACTCTCTGAGAGAAGGCCTCGGGGGAAATCACTTAATGCTATAAGTTGCCCTGTAAGGGGCCTCTTTTTTCTTTACATAAATGTTCACAACTCTTAGTAAGCACTTTCGTCTGAACTTCTGCAAAGTTCTAACAAGTGACTGACTTATCGAGTGCGAAGCTGAATCACAGAAGAAAAGAGAGTAATTGAGACCAGGTTCGATCTGCAGACTGTGCTAAATTAGCTCATCTTTGCCTGGGCTGGAGTAGTGGCATTACAATTAGCCTCAGCACCATTGTGATAACTCTTATGTAAGTTAGAAACAGGAGTGGGCTATTTAGCCCCTCGAGTCTGTTCCGCCATTCAGTGAGATGATGGCTGATCTGCGACCTAACTCCATATACCCACTTTTGCTGTATATCCCTTAATACCTTTGGTTAACAAAAATCTATTAATCTCCGATTTAAAATTAACACTTGATCTAGCATCAATTGCCATTTGCAGAAGAGAGTTCCAAACTTCTACCACCCTTTGCATGTAGAAGTGTTTCCTAATTTCACTCCTGAAAGGTCTGGCTCTAATTTTTAGACTGTGCCCCCTAGCCCTAGACTCTCCAACCAGCGGAAATAGTTTCTCTCTCCACCCTATCTGTTCCACTTAATATCTTGAAAACTTTGATCAAATCATCCCTTAACCTTCTAAATTCTAGGGAATACAACCCGAGTTTGTGTAACTTGTCCTCGTAATTTAACCCTTGGAGTCCAGGTGTCATTCTCACTCGGCAATACATTTTTGACAAGGTCTGCTTTTAAGAATTCATTTCAAATTCTCATCGGGCACATTATGGAGCTTTTCCCTCAATAGTATAGCACTCAAGGCCTTTAGTAGCAAGTGCACAAAGTGCTTCCGGCCCACACTGTCATGTGCACCAAGTACGGAGTGCAGATTAGGCCTTGGACCTGCTTACCCAATAACAAAGGCCCTGGTACCTTTTTTTATTCGCTCCTGGGATCTGGGCGTCGCTGGCAAGGCCAGCATTTATTGCCCATCCCTAGTTGCCCTTGAGAAGGTGGTGGTGAGCCGCCTTCTTGAACCGCTGCAGTCTGTGTGCTGAAGGTACTCCCACAATGCTGTTGGGTAGGGAGTTCCAGGATTTTGACCCAGCGACGATGAAGGATTGCCGATATACTTCTAAGTCGGGATGGTGTGTGACTTGGAGGGGAACTTGGAGGTGGTAGTGTTCCCATGCGCCTGCTGCCCTTGTCCTTCGAGGTGGTAGAGGTCGCGGGTCTGTGAGGTGCTGCCGAAGAAGCCTTGGCGAGTTGCTGCAGTGCATCTTGTAGATGGTACACACTGCAGCCACGGTACGCCAGTGGTGGAGGGAGTGAATGTTTAAGGTGGTGGATGGGGTGCCAATCAAATGGGCTGCTTTGTCCTGGATGGTGTCGAGCTTCTTGAGTGTTGTTGGAGCTGCACTCATCCAGTCTGCATCAGACCACGTTCTGTCATATTATCAGCCTCATAGTCTCTTAATATTAGCTCTTCAAGCGTTACCTGAAAAGTTTCTACTGCAAAGTAAATGTTGATAAATCTGAACGTTCAGTTGAAAGAAGTTGTGGCTCATCCGTGACTTGGTGTCAGAAAGGCAGCCAGATAGCCTGGAGGTGATCGTAGGGTTTTGTATACGAGAACAAAACTGTTCTTTCTAAAGGGGAATTCTACTGACTTTTGTTTTAAATGTGAGGGGCAGAGGCCCATAGTTCAGCTAGGTTTGAAAGGAAAAGAAACAACTTGCATTTATATAGCGCCTTTCACAAGCTCAGGATGCCCCAAAGCATTTTACAGCCAGTGAAGTACTTATTAAAGTGTAGTCGCTGTTGTAATGTAGGAAACGCGGCAACCAATTTGCGCACAGCAAGCTCCCACAAACAGCAATGTGATAATGACCAGATAAACATACAAACAAACATGCAAAATTCTTCCAGGGCTTGACAGGGTAGATGCAGGGAGGATGTTTCCCCTGGCTGGGGAGTCTAGAACCAGGGGTCACAGTCTCAGAATAAGGGGTCGGCCATTTAGGACTGAGATGAGGAGAAATTTCTTCACTCAGAGGGTGGTGAATCTTTGGAATTCTCTACCCCAGAGGGCTGTGGAGGCTCAGTCGCTGAGTATATTTTGAATGAATCTTATCTCCTTTTTATATAAATCCTGAACCAATACTTTCTAGGAAACTAGTTACACATACACCAAGGTTCAACACTACCAGAAGTGTTAACTGCAAGACATCAGACCAATGTGTACTGTTTTAAACTCCATCTTACTCATTCTTTTCCCATAGGTTCTAAGATGGCAAAGAAACTGTTGCTCTTAGATGTTGACGCTGGTGTGGATGATGCCCAAGCCATGATGATGGCTCTAGCAGCTCCGAATGTGCAGATCCTGGGTATAACATGCACTCATGGAAACACAGCAATTGACAATGTGTGCAAAAACGTGCTTCGAGTGCTAAAAGCTTGCCAGAGGACAGAGGTGGGTGATGAAAATCATGAATAAAGGAGCAGCGTGCTTAGAAAAACAACCCTTTGTAGTGACGGCAATTCTCTTCTCGGTGTGTTTTTTACTTAGAAAGCAGTCCTTTTTTAAAAATATGATTCTCTGGATGTGGGCAAGGCTGCATTTATTGCCCATCCCTCGTTGCCCTGCGGACCATTCGATCATTCATTCAACTATTTAAGTGAACACAATCAGAAAATACATTAATGGCCCAGTTATATTGGTTTGTTGCATCAATGCAAAAAACTTAAGAAAGAAAGAAAGAAAAAATTTATATCGTGCTATTCACAACTTCGGGTCACCCCATAGAGGGGGCGCTGCACTGTCGGAGGTGCTGTCTATCGGATGAGATGTTAAACCGAGGCCCCGTCTGCTCTCTCCGGTGGACGTAAAAGATCCCATGGCACTATTTCGAAGAAGAGCAGGGGAGTTATCCCCGGTGTCCTGGCCAATATTTATCCCTCAACCAATATAACAAAAAACAGATTATCTGGTCATTATCACATTGCTGTTTGTGGGACCTTGCTGTGCGCAAATTGGCTGCTGCGTTTCCCACATTACAACAGTGACTACATTCCAAAAAGTGCTTCATTGGCTGCAAAGCGCTTTGAGACGTGCAGTGGTTGTGAAAGGCGCTATATAAATGCAAGTCTTTCTTTCTTCTCCTTGAACGGCTGAAGACTTTGTGATGATGGTGCTCCCACAATGGTGTTAGGCAAGGAATTCTAGGATTCTGACCTGATGTCGGTGAAGAAACATAGAACAGGAGTAGGCCATTCAGCCCCTTGAGCCTGTTCCACCATTCAATGAGATCATGGCTGATCTGTACCTCAACTACATTTACCTGCCTTAGCTCCATATCCCTTGATACCCTTGCCTAACTAAATTGATTGTTTGATTGTACAGCAGTTGTATATTTATCTATAATGCTGATTTGCCTTTAATACTAAATTATGATTATCAGATGGATTTAATTTTCTTTCGGTTAGTTAGTTTTCTATCACTCAGTTTAGTATATTTAACTTACCGCGCCTACTTACTTATTTAAAGCTGATAGATTTTTGTCCTTGCCTCTTCTGTATATTTTTCAAGTTTAGTAGCCGCCTTAATCTACTATATTGTTAAATATTAAAGCTTGAATAAATAGTCGAACATTTAGCTTTTATTCCCTGGGCTCCTCTCTCTGTTAGCAATGATACTTTTTCAAATTGTTCACTCTGTTTGTTTCAGTGCTGCCAGCGCACGGATTTCCCGTGCTGTTTTTAAATGCTCTCTTTGCACCTTTCCCGTGATGCTTTACTCTGTCACTGCTCCGATTCTCCGTGCTGTTTTTAAATGCTCTCTCCGGACGGGCCTTTTCCAGTTTGTTGGGATTTTGTTGGGGTGGTGTCTGACTTGGAGGAGAATTTCGAAGTGATGATGTTGCCACAACGTTGCTGCTCTTCTCCCTCTTGATGTTAGAAGTTTCAGGGGGAGGAGCTGCTGTCGAAGTAACCTTGGTGCGTTGCTGCAGTGCATCCTGTAGATTGACAAATGGTCGTAGAGAGCTTTATCAACTGATGCGCGCGTGCACACAGGCCACGAGAGGTAACGAGATCAAGGATGTGAGTGAGGCTGTGAATGAGGGTGAGGTTGAGGGAGGGCGGGAGAGCAGTGAAATCGGAGGAGAAGGAACTAGGGGAACTCAAATGTAGGTTAAAATCACCAAGGACGCGAAATTGCTTGGTCGGCATCGGGGCTGCCGAGGAAGACTCCCTTAAAAAGGACAATTTCTGTTGGGTTTGTGGGCCTTGCTTTGGAGTGTTTGGTGGAGTTGTTGATCCAATGAAATTTTGCACCTGTGGGCTGACAGTTGGTTAATTACCTATTGTAACATTTGATTGTAACATTAAGGTCCCGAGTGTAACAATTTGTTTGATCTGTGCGAGACAAGAGACCTGGAATAGAGCTTAAGGTCCTCTATTTACGACCAGGACACGTCTCTTCTAATCTCTTCCATGCCTGTGTAACCAGAATTCCCTCTATGTACATTCCTGTGCAAAATTTGCCCACTGCTCCAGACCTGAGCCCATTACTTCTCCCTTTCTTGGGCGCTTCTCTTCTGTCTCCTCCCCTTCTCGCCCAGTCATGCCACTTTTCTCCTTTCTTGGGTACTTTGCCTCCCCCAACCCATTGCTACTACTCGGCCTTTCTACTCTCCTGATACCGTCCTCGGCTTGAAGTCCGCTCCCCTCCTCCGCTTGGATAAGCCCTCAGCTACCCTCTGTGGCTCTCTCGGCATTCATCAAGGTACCTGTCACTGCCCCCTTACGAGCAGCAACCCCGAATGTCCCATCCTCCTCTCTCGCTGACTTTTCCGACCCGCTCACCCCACCCACCACTGCCGCCTTGGCCTCTGCCAGCAAACCAACCACCTTTGCCCCTCTCCGCTTTTCCCTTCCATTCACTCACAAACAAGGTCCTTGCCATCCACAATCTTATTGTGGATGATTGCATCAACATCCTGGCTTTGACGGAAATCTGGCGCACGGGTGGCGACACCTTGCCGATTTACTGAAGCCTCGCCCCCCCTGACTATATGTTGCACCACTTGTCCCGCCCAAACCGCTGTGGTGGCGATGTGATCGTTTATCAAATCTCCCTCTACTCATCTGGTACTTGCTCCTCCTTCGGTCACCTCACTTTGTTCACTCCTCTCGCCTTTCCTTTAAAGTCCTTGTTCTCTCTTAGAAACATAGAAAAATCAGAGCAGGAGTAGGCCATTCGGCCCTTCGAGCCTGCTCCGCCATTCAATATGATCATGGCTGATCCTCTATCTCAATACCATATTCCCGCTCTCTCCCCATACCCCTTGATGCCTTTTGCGTCTAGAAATCTATCTTTCTCCTTCTTAAATATATTCAGTGACTTGGCCTCCACAGCCTTCTGTGGTAGAGAATTCCACAGGTTCACCACCCTCTGAGTGAAGAAATTTCTCCTCATCTCAGTCCTAAATGTCCTACCCCGTATCCTGAGACTGTGACCCCTCGTTCTAGACCCCCAGCCAGGGGAAAACATCCTCCCTGCATCCAGTCTGTCTAGCCCTGTCAGAATGTTATTTGTTTCAATGAGATCCCCTCTCATTCTTCTAAACTCTTGTGAATACAGGCCTAGTTGACCCAATCTCTCCTCATACGACAGTCCTGCCATCCCAGGAATCAGTCTGGTGAACCTTTGCTGCACTCCCTCTATGGCAAGTATATCTTTTCTTAGGTAACGAAAACAAAACTGCACACAGTACTCCAGGTGTGGTCTCACCAAGGCCCTATATAACTGTAGTAAGACATCCTTGCTCCTGTACTCAAATCCTCTTGCAATGAAGGCCAACATACCATTTACCTTCCTAACTGCTTGCTGCACCTGCATGTTTGTTTTCAGTGACTGGTGTACAAGGACACCCAGGTCCCTATGTACATCAACATTTCCCAATCTATCACCATTTAAATAGTACTCTGCCTTTCTGTTTTTCCTACTGAAGTGGATAACTTCACATTTATCCATGTTATACTGCATCTGCCATGTATTTACCCACTCACTCAACTTGTCTAAATTGCCTTGAAGCCTCTTTGCATCCTCCTCACAACTCACAATCCCACCTGTCGTCAGCAAACTTGGAGATATTGGCCCAGAAATTGATCTCGCTCTGTTCCCGCGGGGGTAAGGCTTTCCTGCGATCTCTCACCTCGCTTGTGCTTTTTCAGATCCAGCTCGCACGAACTTCATGTTCTAGAGATCAGCTGGGCAGTGCTTGCGTATCCCAGCGGCGTAGTGAATTCGTGTGAGCTGTGGGATCACGTGACTCAGTTAGAGCCAATGGCAGCACACCATCTTCCATTCATAAGTTTCATAGCACGGCTGTGAAATCTATGAATCTTACACCCCCCAAAATAACAGCTAAACCTCAATTAAATTTTTTTAAAAAACCATCACATTAATAAATTAAGTATAGTTAATTAAATTAACCATTTTAAATAAAAAATTAAATTTTTGAAAAAATTTAAAATCTTTTAAAAAGTTATAAAAATAAACTTACCTGTCTTTAAAGTCTCTAAAAAAGATATACCTGTTAAAAAAAATTCAAAAAAATACTTAATTCACTACTTACCTTCTTAAAAGTGGGTCTTACTCCTCCTTTTTACATTTCCAAAATCTTCCGTACTTACCTGCGCGTCCAAAGCATGAAGTGCACAGCGTGCGCGCAGCATGTAGCGCGCACGCGATGCACCGAGGACCCGCCCCCTTTTCAGAAGAGCAATTGCCGGTTTTCAGCGCATGCGCAGGGCATGCAGAAAACCGGCAATTGGAGTGGGAATACGCGAGAGTACGCAGTGCGTACTCTCGCGTCCCGGGATCAATTTTCGGCCCATTACATTTGGTTCCCTCATCCAAATCATTGCTATATATTGTGAATAGCTGGGGCCCAAGCACTGATTCCTGCGGTACCCCACTAGTCACCACCTGCCACCCCGAAAAAGATCCATTTATTCCTACTCTCTGTTTCCTATCTGTTAACAAATTTTCAATCCATGCCAGTATATTATCCCCAATCCCATGTGCTTTAATTTTGCACACTAACCTCTTATGTGGGACTTTATCAAAGGCCTTCTGAAAATCCAAATACACCACATCCACTGGTTCTCCCTTATCTATTCTATCAGTTACATCCTCAAAAAACTCCAGTAGGTTTGTCAAACACGATTTCCCTTTCATATTACCCCCGAAACCCCACCACAAATCTCACTGAGATACCCTCCCTATTTTCCTCCCTCAGACTCTGCACTGAGTGACTCTCTCTCCTCTGAATTCACGGACTTCCTGTCCTCCTTAAGCCTTTAACTTCATATAAACTCTCATACCCATACTCATGGCCATCTCTTTAACATTGCTATCTTCCATGGCCTCTACTCCCACACACAAGGCCATCTTGACCATTTTCTTGTATCCCACAGACCGCACCTCTTCTCCTCCTCCTCCTCCCCCCACCCCCCCCCAAACTCCTTCTGTGACTTTGCTTAGGGCTATTTCAGTGTTGTAGCAGGTGGAGAAAACCTGATGGAGAAATTCAAACATGGAGTTGTCGTTAACGAGTGGGGCGTGGGAGAAAAGAGGAGGTTGGGTGGCAGTTTGCATGGGTTGAGGATGGGCTTTTTGAGAAGGGGGTGATGATGGCAGTTTGTAAAGGAGAGGCTTTCTAATGGTTTGACTTCAACTAGGGATGGCTGCTGATGCCCATATCCCAAGAGTGAATAAAACTTAAGCTGCTATTAAATTTGTTGTTTTTTTTAAATTACTTTTTCTCATAATACTTAAAAAGAAATACTTCCCGTTTAATCAGAGCTTTAATTGCCAAACTCTGAAAGCATTTCAGAAAATGAAATGCTTTATGGAGTGTAGCGATTGTTGTTTCATAGGCAAATGCAGTAGCCTTTTTGTGCACAGAAAGATCCCGCAAAGAACAATAAGATGAATAACCAGTTAATCTATTTCTGGTGGTATTGTTTGAGAGAAAGCTGTTACGCAGGGCACTCTCACAACTCTTCTGCGAGTAGTGCTATTGGGATCTTTAACGTCCACCTGAACAAGTATCTCAGCCCACTATTTGCAAGCTGTTTTATGCAGTAAACACAGTCAGATCAAATATGGAATCATTTGAAGACTTTTCCCCATTGCAGATCCCTGTGTTCCGGGGTAGCTGTAGTTCCCTCCTTGGACAGAGTTTGGATTCTTCGACTTACCACGGAAAGGACGGGCTGGGGGACATTCCAGACCCTAACGCTCCGGGACTGGAACACCTGCAAACTGAGCACGCGGTGAATGCCATGATACGGATAGTCACTGAACATGCCGGTCAGGTGAGGTATGCAGGCTTTCGGAAAAGAAAAACTGAGTGGTTGGTGGGAATCTTAATATGAATACTGACACTGAAACAATCCAATAGAAGCTGAATAAGCGGACTTCTGAACCCGCCTTAAAATGTTGGCAATTTAGTTGCAGTTACTACGATTTAATTAAAGTGACTAGGATGGCTACTGCTTCGTCAGACAGCTTGCTGAATGCAAGACACAAGCAGACATCCTTATCATTCAATATTTTAATTAGGTGACCAAATCTGAGGCTTTGAATGCAGTTAGTTTGTATCAGTGTGTGGCATTGGGCTAATAACCAGTCATATTGACAGTCAATTCATGGAGATTCCCAACCCAAATAAACTCCTGTCAATTAGATATTTTGGGTGCCTGTTTTGACATCTTAACTGTGCTTTATAGAGGCCAGCTGTCTATGTATATTATGTACAACCACAACAGAGAAACATTTTAAGGTGAGACCACACCTGGAGTATTGTGTACAGTTTTGGTCTCCTTTCCTAAGGAAGGATATACTTGTCATAGAGGGAGTGCAACGAAGGTTCACCAGACCGATTCCTGGGATGGGGGGGATTGTCCTATGAGGAGAGATTGAGTAGACTAGGCCTATATTCTCTAGAGTTTAGGAGAATGAGAGGTGATCTCATTGAAACATACAAAATTCTTACAGGGCTTGACAGGGTAGATGCAGGGAGGGCGTTTCCCCTCACTGGGGAGTCTAGAACCAGGGGTCACAGTCTCAGAATAAAGGGTCGGCCATTTAGGACTGAGATGAGGAGAAATTTCTTCACTCAGAGGGTGATGAATCTTTGGAATTCTCTACCCCAGAGGGCTGTGGTGCCTCAGTCGTTGAATATTTTTAAGAACATAAGAACATAAGAACATAAGAAATAGGAGCAGGAGTAGGCCATTCGGCCCGTCGAGCCTGCTCCGCCATTCAATAAGATCATGGCTGATCTTCTGCCTCAACTCCATTCACCGGCCCTATTGCCATATCCCTTGATACCCTTACTAGTCAGAAATCTATCGACTTCTGTTTTGAATATACCCAATGACTGAACCTCCACAGTCCTCTGGGGTAGAGAATTCCCAAGATTCATCACCCTCTGTGTGAAGAAATTTCTTCTCATCTCAGTCCTGAATAGCCTACCCTTTACCTGAGGCTGTGGTCCCTGGTTCTAGACTCCCCAGCCAAGGGAAACATTCTCCCAGCATCCACCCTATCAAGCCCTGTAATAATTTTGTATGCTTCAATGAGATCTCCTCTCATTCTTCTGAATTCAAGAGAATACAGGCCTAGTTTACTCAATCTCTTCTCATACGACAGTCCCGCCATCCCAGGAATCAATCTCGTGAACCTTCGTTGCACTCCCTCTATGGCAAGTATATCCTTCCTTAGGTAAGGAGACCAAAATTGTACACAGTACTCCAGGTGTGGTCTCACCAAGGCCCTATATAATTGGAGTAAGACTTCTTTACTCCTGTACTCAAATCCTCTTAAGACAGGGATCGATAGATTTTTTGATATTAAGGGAATCAAGGGATATGGGGATAGTGCAGGAAAGTGGAGATGAGGTCGAAGATCAGCCATGATCTTATTGAATGGTGGAGCAGGCTCGAGGGGCCAAATGGCCTACTCCTGCTCCTATTTCTTATGTTCTTTTTGACCAATTTATGCATGTTTTATTGTTATATTTTCTAAAATTTATCTGAACTAAATTTAAAAATAATTTAGCTCCTTTGATATTAAAGGACATATAACAACAACTTGCATTTATATAGCACCTTTTTAATGTAGTAAAAATGTCTCAAGGTGCTACACAGCTGTATAGATCCCTGCTGCTGTCCTGTGCTTCCCCAGTTTGGAGTACAGGTTGGTTCAGGCAGTTGACTTCATTCACATCCAGTAAAGAGTGATTCGCTGCCAACAAGTTTCATATGGGTCATGGCTAGTACCAGGTTATAGAATCATAGAAGATAGGAGCAGGAGTAGGCCATTCGGCCCCCTCTAGCCTGCTCCGCCATTCAATGCGATCATGGCTGATCATCCAAATTCAGTACCCTGTCCCTGCTTTCTCCCCATATCCCTTGATCCCTTTAGCCTTAAGAAATATATCCAACTCCTTCTTGAATCTATTTAATGAATTGGCCTCTACTGCCTTCTGTGGCAGAGAATTCCACAGGTTCACCACTCTCTGGGTGAAGAAATTCCTTCTCATTTCTGTCCTAAATGGCTTACCCCTTATCCTTAGACTGTGACCCCTGGTTCTGGACTCCCCGTCCATCGGGAACATCCTTCCTGCATCTAGTTTGTCCTGTCCTGTCAGAATTTTATAATTTTCAATGAGATCCCCTCTCATTCTTCTAAACTCCAGCAAGTATAAGCCCAATCGACCCAATCTCTCTTCATACATCATTCCTGCCATCCCAGGTATCAGCCTTGTGAATCTTCGCTGAACTCCTTCCATGGCAAGAACATCCTTCCTCAGATAAGGCGAACAAAACTGCACACAGTACTCAAGGTGTGGTTTCACCAAGGCCCTGTACAACTGCAGCAAGACATCCTTGTTCCTGTACTCAAACCCTCTCGCTATGAAGGCCAACATACCATTTGCCTTCTTAACCGCCTGCTGCACCTGCATGCTTACCTTCAGCGACTGGTGCACAAGGACACCCAGGTCTCGTTGCACTTCCCCTTCTCCCAATCTATTGCCATTCAGATAATAATCTGGCTTTCTGTTTTTGACACCAAAGTGGATAACCTCGCATTTATCCACGTTATATTGCATCTGCCACGCTTCTGCCCAATCACCCAACCTGTCCAAATCATCCTGGAATTTCTCGGCATCCTCCTCGCAGCGCACACGCCCACCCAGTTTTGTGTCGTCTGCAAACTTGGAGATATTACATCTAGTTCCCTTGTCTAGATCATTAATATATATTGTGAATAGCTGGGGTCCAAGGACCGATCCCTGCGGTACCCCACTAGTCACTGCCTGCCACTCGGAAAAAGACCCGTTTATTCCAACTCTTTGCTTTCTGTCTGCCAAGCAGTTCACTATCCAAGTCAATACCTTGCCCTCAGTCCCATGTGCCTTAACTTTACACGCTAATCTCTTATGCGGGACCTTATCAAAAGCCTTTTGGAAGTCCAAATACACCACATCCACTGGTTCTCCCTTATCTATTTTACCAGTTACATCCTCAAAAAATTCCAGTAGATTAGTCAAGCATGATTTACCTTTTGTAAATCCATGTTGACTTTGTCCGATCCTGTCACTGTTTTCCAAGTGCTCAGCTATTACATCTTTTATAATGGACTCTAGCATTTTCCCCACTACCGATGTCAGGTCTGTAATTCCCCGTTTTCTCTCTACCACCCTTTTTGAATAGTGGGGTAACATTAGCTACCCTCTAATCCATGGGTACAGTTCCAGATTCCATCGAATGTTGGAAGATGATCAGCAATGCATCTACTATTTCTAGGGCCACTTCCTTAAGTACCCTAGGATGTAGATTATCAGGCCCTGGGGATTTATCGGCCTTCAATCCCTTCAATTTCCCTAACACCATTTCCCTACAAATACTGATTTCTTTCAGTTCCTCCCTTTCATCAGACCCTTTGTTCCCCAACATCTCTGGGAGGTTATTTGTGTCCTCCTTTGTGAAGACAGAACCAAAATATGTATTTAATTGGTCTGACATTTCTTTGTTCCCCATTATAAGTTCCCCTGATTCTGACTGCAAGGGACCTATGCTTGATTTCACTAATCTTTTTCTCTTCACATATCTATAAAAGCTTTTACAGTCAGTTTTTATGTTCCCTGCAAGCTTACTCTCGTATTCTATTTTCCCCTTCTTAATTAATCCCTTTGTCCTCCTTTGTTGAATCATAAACTGCTCCCAATCCTCAGGGTTACTGCTTTTTCTGGCCAATTTATATGCCCTCTCCTTGGATCTTATGCTATCCCTAATTTCCCTTGTTAGCCACGGTTGAGTCACCCTTTTTGTTTTATTCTTATGCCAAACTGGGATGAACAAATTCTGTAGTTCGTCCATGCGGTCTTTGAATGTTTGCCATTGCCTATCCACCGTCAACCCTTTGAGAGACATTCCCCAATCAATCCTACCCAACTCACACCTCATACCATCGTAGTTTCCTTTATTTAAATTCAGGACCCTAGTCTCTGAGTCAACTACTCATTCCATCTAATGGACATAGGTTTCTATGGACAGATGAACAAGATTGGCCAAATGCCTTGCCTTTTATCTGTTATCTTAGTGGTGAAGAACTGGTTTAGCTTCATCAATGAGAGCAAGCAAGTTCAAATTTCGGGGCCAGAATTTAAGTTTAATACAAAATAACTCTGAATACAAAGTTGATCCTTCGTAAATTGATTGTGCGATATAAACAGCAGAACTGTATATTTAAGTTTCACATTAATAGTAGTCCACTGTAACTTTTGACATCTCACTGCCACTATCCAAAATATCTTTTTATTATCTTGCAGATCTCGCTTGTGGCTGTTGGTCCCCTGACCAATTTAGCTCTGGCCATTAAAATGGACCCCGCATTCTCTACAAAGCTGAAACATTTGTATATCATGGGAGGAAACATGGAAGGTACACCAGATAGTCTGCTTCTTTATTCAGCATTTCTGTAATTCAACCCTGAATATTGCAGAGTACAATTAAACAGATCCACAGGCTTTTTTTTAAAATATTGAGTAAATCAACATCAATCTAAACATGTTTTTGTTGTTCAAAAATACTAGGCAGGTTATTTTTAAAAAAATGTATTCTAACAAGATATTAGCCATGTCCCATACTTTTGTAAGAAGCTAAACTATTCAGATAAACCAGCTAGATGAGGTTCTTTCAATGCTTCCTTGCAGAACTTGAGATTAACCAAATGCCTTTCAGTGAGAAGAGCGAGATAATAGTCTGATTTCTAGTGAATCAACAGGATACAGTCTCTGGTATATGTTTAGAGAATTGTATTTTGTCTCTGCATTCAGAGGCCCAGACACACTAAAAAAAAACTAAAAGTTGCCAGTACTGAAACATTTATGCTCAGGGTTGCTGTGTCATGTAAAAAACATCTATCCCAATGAGACTTATAGAGGAAATAAACTTTTGTGCTCATCAAGGTGAGGGATGTTCGTGCTGGGCAATGAAACTCTTCCCATTTCAGACACCCAGCGTCAATGTGAAGCACTCCTTGCTCCGGTGAAGCACATTCAGATGCAGAGTAAAGCAACCTCTGTGCACCTCAGGGTCAATCTCAGAAGAACTATTGCATCAGTGACATTTTTTCCATTTACCACCTTTGAATGAGATTGCCAATTACAGGCGCAGCAGTGAGTTTTGTGCTAGCGACCCACGGTCACTAGATTGGCGGACACCAATGACTGGCAACTCGATGCCAATAGTATTCTTTTTCTTTTCATTCTTGGGATTTGGACGCCACTGGCAAGGTCTTGCTGTATGTGAGAGTGGACTGCTTCAATATCTGAGGAATTGCGAATGGAGCTGAACACTGCAATCATAAGGACATAAGAAATAGGAGCAGGAGTAGGCCATGCGGCCCCTCGAACCTGCTGCACCATTCAGTAAGATCATGGCTGATCTTCGATCTCTCAACTCCACTTTCCCGCTCGATCCCCATATCCCTTGATTCCTTTAGAGTCCAAAAAATCTATCGATCTCAGCTTTGAGCATCCACAGCCCTCTGGGGTAGAGAATTCCAAAGATTCACAACCCTCTGGGTAAAGAAATTTCTCCTCATCTCAGTTCTAAATAGCCGACCCCTTATATTGAGACTATGAGCACTAGTTCTGGACTCTCCAGCCAGGGGAAACAGCGTCTCAGCTCAGATTTTTGGACTCTTAAGGGAATCGAGGGATATGGGGATCGGGCGGGAAAGTGGAGTTAAGGTAGAAGATCAGCCATGATCTTATTGAATGGCGGAGCAGGCTCGAGGGGCCGTATGGCCTACTCCTGCTCCTATTTCTTATGTCCTTATGATTGCAGTGTTCAGCTCCATTCGCAATTCCTCAGACAATGAAGCAGTCCACTCCCGCATACAGCAAGACCTTGCCAGTGACACCCAAATCCCAAGAATGAAAAGAAAAAGAATACTATTGGCATCGAGTTGCCAGTCATTGGTGTCTGCCAATCTAGTGACCGTGGGTCTCTAGCACAAAACTCACTACCGTGCCCTGTCAAGCCCTCTAAGAATTTTATGTTTCAATGAGCTCACTTCTCCTTCTAATCCTCAACAAACAGTCCCACTTCTGCCCTTATGATGGAGTGAAGGTCATTGATGAAGATGCTGCCCTAGGCTCAACTATCTTCGAGTGGGAAAACAATGTTTAACAGCTTTGTAATTAAAATAATTGATATATTAAAATGCTTTGCTACTTTCAATCCCGCGACCTCTTCCACTTAGAAAGACAAGGGCAGCAGGCGCATGGGAACACCATCACCTCCAAGTTCCCCTCCAAGTCACACACCATCCTGACTTGGAAGTATATCACCGTTCCTTCATCGTCGCTGGGTCAAAATCCTGGAACTCCCTCCCTAACAGCACTGTGGGAGCACTTTCACCTCACGGACTGCAGCGGTTCAAGAAGGCAGCTCACCACCACCTTCTCGAGGGCAATTAGGGATGGGCAATAAATGCTGGCCTTGCCAGCGACGCCCACATCCCATAAACTAATAAAAGAAAAATCAGCGGTGGTTGCCACTCCCAACAAGTTGGCTCCAGTCAGTCTAATGAAGATGTAACTTCCATTTTGAGTCTCGCATTTAAAACAAATTAAACTAAGAAACACACCAAAGAGAAAAAAGCAAACCATGGACAAAATATTAGTTTTTTTTTTCACAACCTCTTTGTCCAGATTTGCTTGATAACCTTACTTTCATTCAGGCTCTATTTGCTTAGGATTCAGAAAGTTCTGCTGGAATGAGGTTCACGAAGATTTTGCTTTATTTTCAGCCAAAGGGAACATAACGGACTGTGTGGAGTTTAACTTTGCAACAGACCCAGAAGCAGCTTCTATTGTCCTGAATCAGTTCGTATGTCCGACCTATATAGCCACGTGGGAGTACACTATACGTCATTCACTGCCTTGGGTAAGATCATCAGGATATATAATAATTACAAAGTCAAAAATGGTTGATGCACTTACACTATTTTACGCTTTTAATTCTGATGAATTTAGGTTTTTTTTTTAAATTGATTCACGCGAAGTGGGTTTCGTTGGCAAGGCCGGCATTTATTGCACATCCCCAGTTGCTCTGAGATGGTGGTGGTGGGTGGTTCTTATTGAACTGCTACAGTCCATGTGGCGAAGGTGATCCCACAATGTTAAGCAAGGAATTCCAGGATTTTCACCCAGCAGCGATATATGTCCAAGTCAGGATGGTGTGTGACTTAGAGTGATGTGTGACCTAGAGTTGATGGTGTTCCAATGCATTTGCTGGCCTTGTCCTTCTAGGTGGTAGAGATCACGGGTTTGGGAGGTGCTGCTGCAGAAGCCATGGCGAGTTGTCGCAGTACATCCTGTAGGTAGTACACACAGCAGCCACAGTATGCCAATGGTGGAGGGAGTGGATGTTTAGGCTGGTGGATGAGGTGCCGATCAAGCGGGCTGCTTTGTCTTGGATGGTGTCGCGCTTCTTGAGTGTTGTTGGAGCTGCACTCATCCAGGCAAGAGGGAGAGTATTCCATCACACTCCTGACTTGTGCCTTTGTAGATGGTGGAGAGGATTTGGGTAACTAGATGTGCCATTAGCTGTAGAATACTTGGCCTCGAACCTACTCTAGTAGCTGCAATGTGCTAGGTCCAGTTAAGTTTATGGTAAATGGTGACTCCCCCCCAGGATGTTGATGGTGGGGGACTCGGTGATGGTAATACCACTGAATGTCACGGGGAGGTAGTTAGGCTCTCTCATGTTGAAGATGACCATTGCCTGGCAATAGCGCGGCATGAAGCGAATGTTACTTACCACTTACGAATCTAAGCCTGGATGTTATCCAGGTCTTGCTGATGTGTTCATGCCAAAGTCTCGCTGTATTATTGGCGGAGTTGTGAATGGAGCTGAACACTGTGCAATCACCAGCGAATAGCCCCATTTCTGAGCTCACTTTCATTCTGGCTCTATTTGCAATAGGCTGCTCAGGATTCGGAAACATTTAAAGTTCTGCTGGAATGAGGTTCAGGAAAGTTTTATTGTATTTTCAGACAGAGATCTGTTATATTACATTTAAAAAAAAAAGAATATTTTTCCGTAGCATTGAACATTTTTTGATTGAAATAATTTTAAATTGATTAAGTTATATCGGTAAAATGATGTAATTGTTGCTTTGTCATTTTTTTAAATGGGGCCTTTGACACGAATAAAATCATTGTGAGGCATTATGTAACTGGAGTTGCTTTGCAAATAGGGGCGAACAATAATTTATGAATGGGACAGATTTTCATTAAATTATATGTTCTTTCATGATTGAAGTAAACCAAATAATTTACCAATGTTCTATTAATTATACATCTCTTACTGTCAAAGTGTGATCAAATCTGGAAGGACGTTATTGGCCCGTATTTAGCGGCCCCTATGGGTGCGTAGGCGGCTGCAAGGGCCTCGCAAGTTCCGGGTTTAGGCATGCGTGAAAACCCGGAACTTGCGATCTGTCAAGAATCTTCTTGACAGATCGTAGCCATAGATACATAGATACATAGAAGATAGGAGCAGGAGTAGGCCATCCGGCCCTTCGAGCCTGCTCCGCCATTTAATGAGATCATGGCTGATCCTTCAATTCAGTATCCCGTCCCCGCCTTCTCTCCGTAACCCTTAACCCCTTTTGCCTGTAGAAATATATCTAATTCCCTCTTAAATATATTTAATGAGCTGGCGTACACTGCCCTCTGTGGCAATGAGTTCCACAGGTTCACCACTCTCTGAGTGAAGAAATTCCCCCTCATTTCTGTCCTAAATGGTTTAGCCCTTATCCTTAAATTATGTCCTCTAGTTCTGTTCTCACCCGCCAAGGGAAACATTCCTTCTGCATCTAATCTGTCTAGACCTGTCAGAATTTTATACACTTCTATGAGGTCCCCTCTCAATCTTCTAAACTCCAGTGTGTACATCCCTAAACTACATAGTCTCTCCTCATAGGTCAATCCCGCCATTCCTGGTATCAGCCTGGTGAATCGCCGCTGCACCCCCTCCATGGCAAGAACATCTTTCCTCAGATGAGGCGACCAAAACTGTACACAGTACTCGAGGTGTGGTCTCACCAGTGCCCTGTACAGCTGCAGCAAGGTATCCCTGTTCCTGTATTCCAACCCTTTTGCTATGAAGGCCAGCATACCGTTTGCCTTCTTGACCGCCTGTTGCACCTGCATGCTCGCCTTCAGTGACTGGTGTACAAGAACACCCAGGTCTCTCTGTACTTCCCCCTCTCCCAATTTATTGCCATTTAAATAATAATTTGCCCTCCCGTTCCTGCACCCAAGGTGGATAACTTCGCACTTGTCCACATTATAGTGCATCTGCCATTTATCCGCCCAATCACCCAGTCTGTCCAAATCGCTCTGGAGCTTCCTGGTCTCCTCCTCTGAGCCCACCCCCCCTCCTAGTTTAGTGTCGTCTGCAAATTTGGAAATGCTGCATTCGACTCCCTGATCCAGGTCATTAATATAAATTGTGAACAGCTGGGGACCCAGGACAGATCCCTGTGGTACCCCACTTGTTACTGCCTGCCATTCAGAAAATGAGCCGTTTATTCCAACTCTCTGTTTTCTATCTGACAGCCAGTTCTCTATCCACGTCAATACTTTCCCCTTTATCCCATGAGCTTCAATTTTCCATGCTAATCTTTTATGTGGGACCTTATCGAAGGCCTTTTGGAAGTCCAGGTACACCACATCTACTGGCTCTCCCCCATCTATTTTACCAGTTACTCCCTCAAAAAATTCCAATAGATTAGTCAAGCACGATTTACCCTTTGTAAATCCATGTTGACTCTGTCCTATCCTGTCCCCATTTGCTAAGTGCTCGGCTATTTCATCCTTAATGATGGACTCCAGCATTTTGCCCACAACTGATGTAAGGCTTACAGGTCTGTAATTACCTGCTTTTTCCCTACCCCCCTTTTTGAATAGTGGGGTAACGTTAGCTACCCTCCAATCCATGGGCACTGTTCCCGAGTCTAATGAATTCTGAAAAATCATGCTTAGTGCATCCGCTATCTCTAGGGCCACCTCCTTCAGTACCCTAGGATGCATGTTATCAGGCCCTGGGGATTTGTCCGCCTTCAATCCCTTTAGCTTCCTTAACACCATATCCTTAGAGATATTGATTTGCGTCAGTTCCTCCTTTGCCAATGTCCCTATTTTTCCCGATATCCCAGGGAGGTTTTTTGTGTCTTCCTTCGTAAAGACTGACCCAAAGTATGCATTTAGTTGGTCTGCCATTTCCTTATTTCCCATTATATATTCCCCCGTATCTGACTGCAATGGACCAACTTTGGTTTTCACCAGTCTTTTCCTCTTGATATACTTATAAAAGCTTTTGGAGTTAGTTTTTATATTTTCCGCCATCCCTGGGAAAAGGGCATCCACTGGGCGGAGAGCTGGGCTATTTGCCCAACTTCTGCCCGTGAAATTCTAACGCCTGGTAAAAGCAGGCGTAAGGCCTACTTTTACCAGTGTGAGTTTAAATGAATATTAAAAAAATGTTTTCAATCATTTAAACACATGTAAAATAAGGTACGGTTATTTTTAGCCCCTTTAAAACATTTAAATTTATTTTTCAAAAAATTAAATTTGTTTTAAATGTTTAATTATATTGTATTTTAAATATGTAATTAATTTTTTTTAATGTAAATGTGATTCCCATTCATGCTTATGGGGTTTCTGTACATACGGAATCCCCATAAGTATGAATGGGGATTCCCCCTTTTTTCATTGGTTGGGCTAGTCCACGTGATCCCAGGGGCGCTTGCGAACCGGCTGCATCCCCGGGGTACGTGGGCCTCTACACGTCTACGCCTAGAGGCCCAGGAGCGCGAGTCTCCGTGGGTCCCGAGGCAGAAGGTATATTTGTAGATTTTTTTTTTTTGCCGGTCACAAATTCCGGCCCATTAATTTTAAGAGTGAAACTTTACTGAGCTATTTGACATTGCGGACGAATATCATCACTGATGACGATCACAGTGAGGAGTCTCTATGATCTGCTCTGCTGGTGTTCCTTTGGTATCTATATGCCAGTGGTAACTTCACCATGTAGGAGTGATAGAGAGAGAGATTCTCCGAAGCATCTAGCTGACCATTCTGTCGTGTCCATTACAGGAGTTTTTTCACGAGTGGATAGATCAAGGCGGTGCGAAGGCTTGCTTCATGAAGACGATAACGGGACACCACAATAAATATGCTATGGTCAAGCAAGGCGGTAAAGAGTCGCCTCTTCAAGCCGGGTTTGTGTCCTGTGATTCCTACGCAATGGCAGCTGCTATTGATGAGAGTGTTGTTACTGACTACATGCAATGCGGAGTCAGCGTGGAGTTACAGGGATCGCTGACCAGAGGGATGATGGTCCTGGACACACTCAACCTCCTGAAAAAGCAAAATCGAGCTTTTGTGATGACGAAGTGTGATCTCGAGAAGTTTAAGCAGCTGATGATGTCAGCTCTGAAGTAGACAGCGGGAGAGTTTAACAGTGGTTGTGAGAAGGAAATTGAACACCAGCATCAGTAGATTTTATGCAGCGTAAATGCCGCTTTTAAACTTTAGCAGCAATGGTTACCTTGCTAGTCTTCCATTAATGGGTTGAACTTGTGAAGACTAAAAGGGTACAAAAAATACTCTTATTAAAATTTGTTGTGGCAGTGTAAACTGTTAACTTTACCTAGCCACGGTATAAGGGTTCTGTTTGTTGTGTTGCTACTCCATCTATAGATGCATCAACAACAGCATCTGCTAGTAAAACATATAAAACTTTAATTATAGACAGGTACATCAGAACCACACTCTCGGGAAAGAGATCGGCAGTTTCACTTTCAGTTACTTGTGTGAAGGCAAAATGCTGCAGATGCTGGAAACACTCAGCAGGTCAGGCAGCATCAGTGGAGAGAGAAACAGAGTCAACGTTTCAGGCCGATGACCTTTCGACCGAACTGGAAAACGTTACAGATGTAACTCGCTCTATTTCAGGGTTGTCCTGGTCCGCAGTTCCATTTCATCCTTCGCCTCATCCGGCGCTTTAACAAAAAGCTTATTTTCTTTCTTTCAGGTATCCAGGACCGCAAGCTTCAACATCTCTTGGATACCAACGCCTCTCCGGAACATTCTTCCCCTTCACTTTCATCTGATCCCATCCCTCCTTCCAATCTCACCCCTTGCTGTATTTTCACTATTCCCCTCTGACCTTCACCTTTCTGACCCCTGACGCTCAGTCCTCAGCAAAGGCCTCAACTTCATCCCCTTATGCCCCCACTTGAATGAATTTCCAGCAGGGCACGATGTTGAACTCTTTCCCTTCGCCTCCGTGCCTACTTCTTTGGCCAGGAGTCCCCCATCCCCCACCAGGACCGTCCTGCGGGCCCTCCGTTTCTTCCCTGAACGGAGGCCCAGCCAGTCCCCATCCACCACCACCCTCCTCCGCCTGGCTGAGCTTGTTTATACATTGAACAATTTCTCATTTGACTCCTCTAACTTCCTCCAGATGAAAGGTGTCGCTCTGGGGCCTAGCTATGTCTGCCTTTTTGTAGGTTGCATTTTTTTTTTTATTTACATAGAATTTACAGCACAGAAACAGGCCATTCAGCCCAACTGTTTATGCTGCACACGAGCCTCCTCCCACCCTACTTCATCTAACTCTATTAGCGTACCCTTCTATTCCTTTCTCACTCATATCTAGCCTCCCCTTAAATGCATCTATGCTATGCACCTCAGCTACTCCTCATGTTCCATCTACTCTCTAGGTGAAGCAGCTTCTCCCGAGTTCCTTATTGGAAACACAATTCCCGTTGCTGGGTGTTGTCTGGGCCGTCTGATCAAATCATAAATACATACTGGTTAGAAGAGATGCGCATTCCTAAGAAATTGACACAAATTACCGAAATAAACAAATAATTTGCTTTCTTGAAACAAATTTATTTGATTATCCTTGTAACTACAAACCAAGACACAATATCGGACCTGTCATTAATAAACAGGTAACCTTTTTCTTCAACATATTCCCTTAATAAATGCAAATTACAAATGGACACGGTGTCGTAAGAATGAGCCTTACGCGTGGTGAACTTAAAGTAAGCTTTAATCAACTAAAAAGGTGCTACATACAAAAGAGGTCTTACTCTATGCCTCTCCAGGATCCAACTGATCAGTCCAGTATTTATCCTGGACTAATCACAGGAAGTGATGCAATAAAGTTCGAGTCACAGGAAGCTGTATTGTGTTACCACACACGGCCTATCCCATTTTTATTAAGCCAGTTTTTCAGAAGCCAAAATGTTCCTTGTTTATCTCCGAGATCCCATTACTTCAGTCTAAGTCTATAGAGATTATATTTTATTTGCATAATATTGCATTCTCCACTACCGCAACAGCAAATCTGTTGAATTTTTCCATCCTAAATTAACGGGTGGTGAAACTAATGATTACAAGCTGAATTGTTCATTGAGCTTCTAAAGGACACCAAAGTAAAGTCAGACTACTTTTGAAACAGTCCTAAACTGTCTTCTAACTCATTGGGCCTCAGTTGTGTCTCAAACGTGGTTAGTTCTTCTTACTCATTTTGTCACCTCCCCTCTTCTCTTGAAGACACTGACTCCTTGCTGGGATATGGTTCCATATTTTTTATTCATAT
The DNA here is from genome assembly GCA_030390025.1 of Squalus acanthias. Classification (NCBI taxonomy): domain Eukaryota; kingdom Metazoa; phylum Chordata; class Chondrichthyes; order Squaliformes; family Squalidae; genus Squalus; species Squalus acanthias. The sequence goes on along the minus strand of CM059431.1, from coordinate 18,434,426 downwards.
ACATTCTTTGTTCCAGTCCTACTCGGGTCCCATCCCTCACCTCTTTTTCCAGTACGTTGATGACTGTTGGTGCCGCTTCCTGTTCTCGCCCCGAACAAGAACATTTTATCAACTTTGCTTCAAATTTCCACCCCTCCCTCGGCTTCACATGGTCCATCTCCGACTCTTCCCTTCCCTTCCTCGACTTCTCTATCTTCATTTCTGGGGATAGGTGGTCAGCCAATGTCTACTATAAGCTACCTTGATTACACTTTCTCCCACCCCGCTTCCTGTAAGGACTCCATTCCATTCTCCCAGTTTCTCCATCGCATCTGTTTTGACAATGCCACCTTCCATACCAGTGCTTAACCATGTCTATCCCATTTCCCGCACTTCTGTCCGCACCCCTTCCCCTTCCTCCCAGAACCACGATAGGGTTCCCCTTGTCCTCACCTTCCACCCCACCAGCCTCCACATTTAACGGATCATCCTTCACCATTTCCAGCGTGATGCCACCACCAAACACATTTTCTCCTCCCCTTTCAGCATTCCGAAGGGAACGTTCCCTCCGCGACACCCTGGTCCACTCTTCCATCACCCCCAACACCCGCTCCCCTTCTCAATGCACCTTCCCATGCAAGCACAGGAGATGCAACACCTGCCCTTTCACCACCTTCCTTCCCATCGTCCAGGGCCTTAAACACTCCTTCCAGGTGAAACAGCAATATTGGGGAGACTAAATGCAGATTGGGTGATCTCTGAGCTTCCAGTTGCTTGCCATTTTAATTCTCCGTCCCACTCACTGTCTGATCCCTCTGTCCTCAGCCTCCTACGTAGTTCCAATGAAGCTCAACGGAGGCTTGAGGAATAGCACCTCATTTTGGGGATGGCATTAAAAGGGAAATTAGAGAAGCATGCAGTAAGGGCACAGCAGTCATCATAGGTGACTTTAATTTACATATAAATTGGGCTAACCAAATTAGTAAAAATACTGTGGAGGAGGAATTCCTAGAATGTTTACAGGATGGTTTTCTGGAACAATATGTCGAGGAACCAACCAGAGATCAGGCCATCTTAGACTGGGTATTATGTAACTAGAATGGATTAATTAGCAATCTTGTTGTACGAGGCCCCTTGGGTCAGAGTGATCATAATATGATAGAATTCTTCATTAGGATGGAGAGTGAAGTAGTTGAATCAGAGACTAGGGTCCTGAATTTAAATAAAGGAAACTACGATGGTATGAGGCGTGAATTGGGTAGGATTGATTGGGGAATGTCACTCAAAGGGTTGATGGTGGATAGGCAATGGCAAACATTCAAAGACTGCATGGATGAACTACAGAATTTGTTCATCCCAGTGTGGCATAAGAATAAAACAAAAAGGGTGACTCAACCGTGGCTAACGAGGGAAATTAGGGATAGCATAAGATCCAAGGAGAGGGCATATAAATTGGCCAGAAAAAGCAGTAACCCTGAGGATTGGGAGCAGTTTAAGATTCAACAAAGGAGGACAAAGGGATTAATTAAGAAGGGGAAAATAGAATATGAAAGTAAGCTTGCATGGATCATAAAAACTGACTAAGAGTTTTTATAGATATGTGAAGAGAAAAAGATTAGTGAAATCAAGTGTAGGTCCCTTGCAGTCAGAAGCGGGGGAAGTTATAATGGGGAACAAAGAAATGGCAGACCAATTAAATGCATATTTTGGTTCTGTCTTCACAAAGGAGGACACAAATAAGCTCCCAGAGATGTTGGAGAACATACGGTCTGATGAAAGGGAGGAACTGAAAGAAATCAGTATTTGCAGGGAAATGGTGTTAGGGAAATTGACGGGATTGAAGGCCGATAAATCCCCAGGGCCTGATAATCTACATCCTAGGGTACTTAAGGAAGTGGCCCTAGAAATAGTAGATGCATTGCTGATCATCTTCCAACATTCGATGGAATCTGGAACTGTACCCATGGATTGGAGGGTAGCTAATGTTACCCCACTATTCAAAAAGGGTGGTAGAGAGAAAGCGGGGAATTACAGACTGGTAAGCCTGACATCGGTAGTGGGGAAAATGCTAGAGTCCATTATAAAGGATGTAATAGCTGAGCACTTGAAAAACAGTGACAGGATCGGACAAAGTCAACATGGATTTACAAAAGGTAAATCGTGCTTGACTAATCTACTGGAATTTTTTGAGGATGTAACTGGGAAAATAGATAAGGGAGAACCAGTAGATGTGGTGTATTTGGACTTTCAAAAGGCTTTCGATAAGGTCCCGCATAAGAGATTAGCGTGTAAAGTTAAGGCACATGGGATTGGGGGCAAGGTATTGACTTGGATAGAGAACTGGTTGGCGGACAGAAAGCAAAGAGTAGGAATTAATGGGTCTTTTTCCGAGTGGCAAGCAGTGACTAGTGGGGTACCGCAGGGATCGGTCCTTGGGCCCCAGCTATTCACAATATACATTAATGATCTAGATAAGGGAACTAAATGTAACATCTCCAAGTTTGCTGATGACACAAAGCTGGGTGGCAGTGTGTGCTGCGAGGAGGATACCAAGAAACTCCAGGATGATTTGGACAGGTTGGGTGAGTGGGCAGAAGCGTGGCAGATGCAATATAACGTGGATAAATGCGAGGTTATCCACTTTGGTGTCAAAAACAGAAAGGCAGACTACTATCTGAATGGCAATAGATTGGGAGAAGGGGAAGTGCAACGAGACCTGGGTGTCCTTGTGCACCAGTCGCTGAAGGTAAGCATGCAGGCGCAGCAGGCGGTGAAGGCGGCAAATGGTATGTTGGCCTTCATAGCGAAAGGGTTTGAGTATAGGAACAGGGACGTCCTGCTGCAGTTGTACAGGGCCTTGGTGAGACCACACCTTGAGTATTGTGTGCAGTTTTGGTCGCCTTATCTGAGGAAGGATGTTCTTGCCATGGAAGGAGTTCAGCAAAGATTCACAAGGCTGATACCTGGGATGGCAGGAATGACATATGAGGAGAGATTAGGTCGATTGGGCTTATACTCGCTGGAGTATAGAAGAATGAGAGGGGATCTCATTGAAACATAAAATTCTGACAGGTCTGGACAAACTAGATGCAGGAAGAATGTTCCCGATGGTCGGAGAGTCCAGAACCAGGGGTCACAGTCTAAGGATAAGGGGTAAGCCATTTAGGACAGAAATTAGGACGAATTTCTTCACCCAGAGAGTGGTGAACCTGCGGAATTCTCTACCACAGAAGGTAGTTGAGGCCAAGTCATTAAATAGATTCAAGAATGAGTTAGATATATTTCTTAAAGCTAAAGGTATCAAGGGATATGGGGAGAAGGCAGGTACAGGGTACTGAGTTTGGATGATCAGCCATGATCTCATCGAATGGCGGAGCAGGCTCGAGGGGCCGAATGGCCTACTCCTGCTCCTATCTTCTATGTTTCTATCAGGCGCTTTACAACCTTCCAGACTCAACATCGAGTTCAACAATTTCAGAGCATAACCTCTGCTGCGTCTATTTTTTCGGAGAGCAGTTGCTAGTAATGATTCTGCTGTTCATTTAATCTCTCCTCTCCTGCCTTCCACCCTCTCACCCTTTTGTTCTTCCACCCACCGCCCCCTTTCTCTGCCTCTGTATTTGCTTAAAACCTGCTACATCTCTAACATTTTCCAGTTCTGATGAAAGGTCAATGGCCTGAAATATTAACACAGTTTTTCTCTCTCTCCATAGATGCTGTCTGACCTGAGTATTTCCAGCATTATCTGTTTAGATTTCAGTTACTGATATGGTTTGGGTGAGGAAAGAGGAGAAGGGAGCAAAGAAAGAACTCTCATTAAAACACCATCTTCTCAGCTACCTCAAATTATTTTTGAAGTGTTGAAGATGATGTTTGAGGGAGGAATGATGACCAGAACACAGGGAAATCTCCACATAATGCCAGGGGATCTTTTACAACCAACTGAAAATGCAGACAAAACTGTGGTTTAATCTCTCGTGCTAAAGACGGCATCTCAAGCTGAAAATTGTATTGAATAAATTTCGTAAGTATTCACGCGCAGTACTAAGGGAGGGCTGCATTGTTGGATGTGCTGTCATAAGAACATAAACATACGAAATAGGAGCAGGAATAGGCCACTTGGCCCCTCGAGCCTGCTCCGCCATTCAATAAGATCATGGCTGATCTTGGGCTCAAACTTCCCCGCCCGCTCCCCATAACCCTTCACTCCCTTATCTTGCAAAAATCTGTCTATCTCCACCTTAAATGTATTTAATGACCCAGCCTCCACAGCTCTCTGGGGCAGAGAATTCCACAGATTTACGACCCTCTGAGAAGAACAAATTCCTCCTCCTCTCAGTTCTAAAAGGGCGACCCTTTATTCTGAAACTTGCCCCCGAGTTCTAGATTTCCCCACAAGGGGAAACATCCTCTCTGCATCTACCTTGTCGTGCCCCCTCAGTATCTTATATGTTTCAATAAGATCACCTCTCATTCTTCTAAATTCCAATGAGTATAGGCCCAGCCTGCTCAACCTTTCCTCATAAGTCAACCCCCTCATCTCTGGAATTAACCGAGTGAATCGTCTCTGAACTGCCTCCAATGCAAGTATATCCTTCCTTAAATAAGGAGACCAAAACTGTACGCAGTACTCCAGGTGTGGTCTCACCAATACCTTGTACAGTTGTAGCAGGACTTCCCTGCTTTTATACTCCAACCCCTTTGAAATAAAGGCCAACATTCCATTTGCCTTTTTGATTACTTGCTGTACCTGCATGCTAACTTTGTGTTTCATGCACAAGGAAAAGACCATCAGTCCCAACAAACCTTTCCAAGATAGATTAATCTCATCATCTTACCATATCCCTCAATCACTTTTTAATAACATAAGAAATAGGAGCAGGAGTAGGCCATATGGCCCATCAAGCCTGCTCCGCCATTCAATAAGATCATGGCTAATCTTTGACCTTAACTCCACTTTAGGTGAAAAGAGTTAAAAGGTGGTGGTGGCGGCGGGGAGTGGCTACAATTCCCCCCGATATCCCCGCTTTAGCACACCGTATCACTGCTATTTTAAAACCCCTGATTATGTTCTGCCTAACATCAGAATAAAGAAAATAAGTTTATTCTCCAAGAAATGGGGAATAATTCAGTACCCTGTCAGGCAATGCCAATCAGCATATACCGTACCCCTTTATACTGAAAATTTGTAGTTTTTGGTTATCCAATGTTATATTTATACTTGTAAAAAAAAAAGCTAAATTAAAAATGTCTCCTGATTTCCTAAGAATTTTCAGTTTCTGCTGATGAAGTACCTGAGCTAAATCTGTCTCTCCCTTTGTTATTGGACTTCCTGAATAAAATATCTATTTTAATATGAATAGGATTCTTAACACAAAATATTGTTGCAGTTTCTAAGGCTGTGTCCAAGGCCTGTGTCCTTGGAGCATAATTACTTTTTTAAGGCTAGCGTATTTATGATAAATGTGTAATTACTGATGAGCAGAAAAGGTCCACTGAGTCACAAAGGCCTTTCTCAACCATGTACTTGTGGCAGGATTTCATACCATGTCTCTCTTCTTTCATGACCATTCTGGTGAGTTTTGACATTCCTAAATAAACCACCTTTTCTTTTTATTCGTTCATGGGATGCGGCCAGAATTTATTGCCCATCCCTAATTGCCCTCGAGAAGGTGGTGGTGAGCCGCCTTCTTGACAACTGAGTGGCTTGCTAGGCCATTTCAGAGGGCAGTTAAGAGTCAACCACATTGCTGTGGGTCTGGAGTCACATATAGGCCAGACCAGGTAAGGACAGCAGATTTCCTTCCCTAAAGGGGCATTAGTGAACCAGATGGGTTTTTATGACAATCCAATAGTTTCATGGTTATTCATTACTGACACCAGCTTTTTTATTAACTGAATTTAAATTCCCCAGCTGCCGTGGTGAGATTTGAACTCATATCTCCGGATCATGGGCAACACAGTGGCATAGTGGTTAGCACTGGTGCCTCACAGCGCCAGGGACCCGGGTTCGAATCTGACCTCGGGTGACTGTCTGTGTGGAGTTTGCACATTCTTCCCGTGTCTGCGTGGGTTTCCTCCGGGTGCTCCAGTTTCCTCCCACAGTCCAAAAATGTGCGGGTTAGGTTGATTTGGCTATGATAAATTGACCCTTAGTGTTAGGGGGGGATTAAATATGTGGGGTTATGGGGATAGGATGGGATATGTTAGGGGGAATTAAATACATGGGGTTACGGGGGTAGGGTGGGATATGTGTACTGTGGGGATTAAAGCAGGGACAGGGTACTGGATTTGGATGATCAGCCATGATCGTATTGAATGGTGGAGCAGGCTCGACGGGCCGAATGGCCTACTCCTGCTCCTAGATTCTATGTTTCTATTAGACCAGGCCTCTGGATTGCTAGTCCAGTAACATAACCACTATGCTACATTGCCCTCACTTTCCCCCTTGTGAGAATGTACCTAGACTGTATCTGAACCATCTCCTCTTTAAAGGCCACCCATTGCTCCATTACATTTTTGCCTGCCAGTCTTTGACTCCAATTTACCCGGGCCAGATCCCTCCTCAATTTGATGAAATTAGCCCTCCTCCAGTTAAGTATTTTTATTCTAGATTGCTCCTTGTCCTTCTCCATAACTAATCTAAACCCTACGATACTATGATCACTATTCCCAAGATACTCCTCCACTGTGACATTCCCCACTTGACCCACTTCATTCCTCAGGTCTAGATCCAGCAATGCCTCCTTCCTTGTTGGGCAGGAAACATACTGATCAAGAAAGTTCTCCTGAACACACTTCAGAAATACCACCCCTTCTCTGCCCTTAAACACAATCACTGCCCCATTCAATATTGGGGTAGTTAATGTCTCCCATTATCATTACTCTAAGTTCATGCACCTCTCAGTAATTTCATTGCAAATCTGCTCCTCCATCTCCTTCCCACTATATAGTGGCCTATAAAATACACCAAGTAGCATAATAGCTCCTCCATTGTTTCTTAACTCCAACCAAATAGATTCTGTCTTTGGCCCTTCAAGGACATTCTTTCTAGCACTGTAATATTTTCCTGAATCTAAACTGCTACCCCATCTCCTTTTTTCCTTCCCGATCTTTCCTGAATACCTTGTACCCAGGAATATTAAGCATCTAATCCTCCCCTTTTTTGAGCCAGGTCTCCATTATCACCACTGCATCATATTCCCACGTGGTTATTTGCGGCTGCAGCTCACCAACCTTATTGACCACACTTCATGCAATTATGCACATACACTCCAAACCTAACTTAGACCTCTTTGTATTTTCTATGATCCACCCCTAATTCTGTATTATTTCTAACTCTAACTATCTCTCCCAGTCCTCTGCGCACCTTGTTTCTACATTTTAATACTACATCTTGGTGCCCAACCCCCTGCCAAATTAGTTTAAACTCTCCCCCACAGCACTAGTTAAGCTGCCCGTGAGGATATTGGTCCGAGCTCTGTTCAGGTGCAACCCGTCCATCTTGAACAGTTCTCTCCTGCCACAGAACTGGTCCCAGTATCCCAGGAATCTGAAGCTCACCTGCCTGTACCATGCCTCGAGCCACACATTAACCTGCCATATCCTCCTATTTCTACTCTCACTAGCACGTAGCACTGGGAGTAATCCAGAGATTACTACCTTAGAGGTCCTGCTTTTTAACTTCCTCCCTAGCTCCTTAAACTCTGACTGCAGGACCTCAACCCTCTTCCTCCCTATGTCGTTGGTTCCGACATGGACCACAACTTCTAGCTCTTCCCCTTCCCCCCGCATAATGTTCTGCACCCTCTCCGTGATGCCCCTTACCCTGGCACCAGGGAAGCAGTATACCATATGGGATCCACGTCAGCAGTAGCAGAACTGCCCATCTGTCCTCTTGACTATCGAATCCCCAATTACTACTGCAGTCCTACACTTCACTGTACCCCCTTCGCCTCTCAGTGCCAGACTCGGGACTGCACTCCTTCGAGGTGTTGGTACCCTCACTGGTATTCAATGCTGAATATCGGTTTGAGTGCCACACTCCTGGAGGATTCCTGCACTGCCTGTCTCTTCCTACCTTTCCGGGTGGCCACCCACTTGCTATTGTGAACTCTTTCTGACTGTGGGGTGACCACCTCCTGAAACCTACGATCCAAAATACATTCAAATGTCCTGCAGTGAATCCAGCTGCCCGTCAAGCTTAGAAACCCTCAGCGTGAGTTCGAGCAGCTGGAGGCACTTCCTGCACACGTGAGCCTCCAGGACACACGAAGCATCCGGAGGTTCCCACATGACGCAGGAATCGCAATCTACCGGTCGCGGCTGTCCCTCCATTCTAATTAGCTTAAAAAACCATCTTAGATATAAGGTGATTTATAGAATTGCTGGCAAGTAGGTCTAAACTATTTTAATGTATTGAACTACACTGCTATTTTTCAATACGCTCCTCAAAGCGAACTAACCAAAAGACTAATTTTTTACTCAAGCTTACCAAGAACCACTGAGATCACTAAACACAAAAATCCTAAATATTAGATACCTAGATGCTTATCGTAGAATCTTCGGGTTCTGCAGCTCCACTCCTTCTTTTGAGTTGTTCGTGAGAAACTGCCTTCCTCCTCTCCACCGAAATCCTACTATCACCAAATTCTCAGCTTCCACTTTGTTTGCGATTCACCCAGCTCTGTGCTTCTGCAAACAAGTAGTTCTAATATTTTGAACACTTCAGATCTACATTATATTATGTATTCCTGTGGACTGGTATGCCACAAGTTAAGAGTTGCAGAGTCATCCGGCATGATTTAAGAGAAGTAAAAGTTTGACTCGAACCCTTGGCTGACATATTTTGTAAAGAAGGATACTGCATGCAGGGACCATCATGCTGTAGGGCTGTGAAAATGTTCACGTCTTTTGGAGCGCTTCAGTTGGGGTCAGGTGGTTGAGAATTTGGGGATGCGACCCAGATGGTCACCCTGATTAATGTGCGAGGGAGTATACGCTGGAACTGGCGACAGGCACATTACGTGCAGGAGCATGTAAATGTGGTAATGTCTTTCTTCCAAATTCTCATTGGCCCATAATTTCCGATAGGAGGCTTCCTGCGTGCGGAGGCCTACTATCGGAAAAAAATCTACGCACTTACCCGAGGGCTCCCGAGGTCCGGACACTTCCGATCCTGGGCCTCTCCACAGTCGAAATGCGCAGGGCCCACATATCCCAGGGGCGCATGCAGTTTGCAAGCGTCCCTGGGATCACGTGGGCCAGGCCAGCCAATGAAAGAAGGGAATCTCCCTTCATACTATTGACAGATAGAGTATGAATGGCGATCACCCCAAAAAGACATCAAAACATTAAATAAATTTTAATAAACAATCACATTTTTAAAATGAGTTATTACATTAAATTACAGGAAACTCTTTGGTATCCGGCACCGACCGGGACCGGGATGGTGCCGGTTGATTAAAAATTCCGGATAACGGAGAGGTATATCTACCGAGGCTATTTTTAACAAACAAAAATAAAAAAATCAAGAAATGTGCAGTATAATTGGGTACTCAACTACAGAATGTTGTGTTAAATGGATGGTGGAAGATGCTTGATTAAGTACAGTAATGCCAGTTGAGGGTAATCCATAACTCTTTAATTACTTAACAGTAAAACAAAACTTATAAACGACTGTATACTGTAGTTTTCGGAGTATGAATTCTGCCGGTTATTAGAGAATTCCGGATATTTAGGTGCCGTTTAAATGAGAGTTTCCTGTAAATATTTTAAACATTTAATTTTTTGAAAAAAATTAAAGATTTTTACAGGGCTAAAAATAAACTTTTTAAAAATAAAGTATTTTAAAATTGTGAAAAAAAAAATTGTAACTTTAAAAAAAAAAAACTCTTATGCTGGTAAAAGCAGGCCTTACGCTTGCTTTTGTCAGGTGTAAGATTTCTAAGGGTTTTCTGCAGGCGGAGGTTCTGCAGAAAGCGGAACTCTCCAGGGCATTCTTGACAGATCGGAAATGCCGGTTTTCAGTGCATGCGCTTTGCATGCCTGAAACCGGCATTTCCGATGTCCCTACGGGTGTGTACACAATGCATACACACCCGTAGGCATTGGAAAATACGGGCCATTACTTCTGCTACAGTTGCACTGTATGTCTGTACGAAGCTGGTTACTATCTTACCACCAGGATCAGCTGGTCCTGGCAAGAAGGGTTACTGTAATTTCATTTACCAGTTAAAGGCCATTTTGAGATTTCTTTTAAAATATGGGGAGTTGCTGACTGTGCCTCCACCTGCTTCTAGCCACACATCTTTGAAGGTACATTATTTAACATACCTAAATAACAGGAAGTAGCACATTGGGGCTTTCTGTGGGGAATCCCTCTATTCATTATTGTAGTGGAGAATGAGGAACCGCATGCTCCACTCCTACCCAAGTGCCCGAGACCTTTCCCGTTACACATCCCCCTCCCTATGAAGACTCTAAACCTTAGCCCTCATACAAAGGCATGGGTGCCCGAGGGGCCTGCATTTCACCAAGCAAGCACAGGCCCCAAGACTTCAGACTATATCCGCCACTCGCGCAACTCAATCAAACTAGCAACAGTGCTCAACCACTTTATAACGAAGATTACCTCCGTTCACAGATGAAAAGCCTAAGGGGGAAAAATTCAGTTGGTTAGCGCCTCCCGTTAGCGCCTCCGGGGGGCGCTAGGAACTTACTGCCCGAGCACGGCGATTTTAGCACCACTCGCGAAATTGACCAGTCGTTTTGCGGCAGCGCTAAACACTACCGCCACGATCTCCTGCGCCTGCAGATTGTGACGTCAGTCAAGCGTGCAACGCCCCAGACTGGATATTGAGTCGCGCCCCCTGCCTTAGCGCCTGCCACTAGGAACGACAGGTAGAGGGGAACGTTTTCAAGTCGGGAAGGGGCTGGGGGAGCGCTATTTAAAGGCGGGCGCTTCCTGCCTTTTCTTGTCGGCAAAATTTTTGGTTTTAACGCTGTCCTAAGGAGTTTTGGCCCACAGCCCCACTTTTGGAGGTTCCCAAGCATTGAGCTCTTTCCCTGGGCCTATCTATTAGTGCTTCCAACACAATTGCTTCTGCGGTCTCTCCAGGCTGAGATTCAAGGCTGCAATGACAGGGTGTGGCTGGTCAGGAAGATGGCCCCTCCCCTTTAAGAACTGGACGGCGCCAGTCTGTCTGGCTTCCATGGTAATTGGCATCGCCTGAGCTTCAATAGCGCCTCGCTCCCCGACGTTTGCGCCTTAAGAGTGGTGTGCAGCGCCTGATTTAGCGCTCAAATCACTTCCAGGGGCGATAGAGGCAAATTTTGCAGTCGGAGGCGATAATTACTGCCCGGCCGATATTAGCGCCCCAAAATGGGCGATACCGAATTTTTCCCCAGTTTCTCATAATTCAGACCTCGAACACTAGGGATCAGCCTCATAGTTCCTTTCTGCACTTGAACGTCTCCCTTGTGTCTTGCTGATCAGAACACTAAACTCGTGACTTCCTCAGAGTTGTTTTCTACTGTTCTGGCTATATAATTCAATATTCTATTGGCTTTGTTGCTCTACATTGGCCATACATGTTGAGTGCTGAAACAACAGCTTCCTTAGCTACTTCAACACCATGGAACCACGTGCCACCCAAAATTCCTTTCTACGTGCAATAGTCAAATCAATGCATCTATTATGCTCCAAGATGAAGTTGTTGAAATCACCATGGCATCCAGACCACACAAACTGGAGCTGAGCGATCAAAACTACAAAGACAACATTGAAGACTAACTTGGAGGCAAAAGCAGAGGACGAATTTCCTGAAAGCACTCGGGGGTGCAGTCAAAGGCATCCTCAGTGCAAGATCGATTGATACTGACCATATTTGGAAAGATGTCCCATATCAAGTTGATCTTGCACCAAAAGGGCAGGTTTTCACAGAGCTGTCAAATTTTGGAACAAGTTGCTGGCTCGTACAGCGAGTGTTGGCATTGCTGCAAAAAGGGAGCTGGTCGAGTTCCTAACCTTGTGGCTGACATCACAGCGTACAAAGGGTAGGTGGGGTATTGGGGGACGTCTCTTCTGGTCACCATGGTCTCCTGCAACTTAAGATTGCCTTTGGGAGCTGGAAAGAAATATCCTAAAATTTTTTCTCCCTTAATTGGCCTACTGTTTTTTTTTTTATGGCTCTCCCAGGAGATTGTGTGGCTGGCATGTGTTGGGGAATGGGGGCAATGGCGATAGTGGTCACGTTGTGCTAAAGTTACACCATGACAGTATGGAAGGTCTCAATGGACCAGCTGGGCTTTCCCTGTCCATCATTTTTGTATGTTTGTACGGTTACCGAGGCTACTTTAATACCAATTCACAGACGCATGATGTGAATTTATGGGGAAGATTTAATGTCACAAAGGGGGCTCTTCTCCAGGAAGTCAAAAGCGCTGACAAAGTAATTCCGTAGCATGGTCAGAAACCAGAGGCTTCAAATAGTAAATGACATTACTGTTTCCTTCAGAGATCATTTCCAACATTTCACCGGTTCACAATGGATCTTTCAAGAGAGTCTGAAGCAAACTGTGCACTGCAGGAAATCATACGATGGAAGAAGGCAGTGTTGGCAATGTTTGAATCCAGTCACTGGCATGGGCTGATACACACGAGACCAAGGTGGAGCAAGAATACCAGAGGATATACATTTGGACGGACGAAGGTAAAGAAAACAGCACACTTATACACTCAGAATCAATGACAAAACTAAATCCACAGAAGAAATCTTAAAAATCTGTAAGAACATGTTCTAAGCCAGTGAATGTTGACTAAATGTGGAAAGAACGTTTTGCTTTGTGACGCACCAGATAACACTACTGTTACCGAGGCTACTTTAATACCAATTCACAAAGACACACGATGTGAATTGGTGGGGAAGATTTAACGTCACAAAGGGGGCTCTTCTCCAGGAAGTCAAAAGTGCTGACAAAGTAATTCCTGGTTGGAGTTGATTGCCGTGATTGTCTCTCTGTCGAGGTGTGATAGAGGGCAGTCAGAAAGATTAACTGTAGTCGTCTGGCATTGTTCTCTGTCTATATATGCTGTGCCCATTTGTATTTCTTCACTTCACCTGACGAAGGAGCAGCCGCTCCGAAAGCTTGTGATTTCAAATAAAACCGTTGGACTATAACCTGGTGTTGTGCAACTTCTCACTACTGTTAACGGCAGTGGACAAAGATCTTCTGGGGGGCAGCAGGGGGTGGGGAGAAAGAGAGGAGGGATTATAGAACAAGGCCTTCTGTACAGCACAGATTGAAGCAGGTCATGCGGTCTATAATGATATCTGAAGGGGTGGTTCTTAAAAAAAAAGGGCATGTCCTGTGATATCCCCCATCCCATTTGAAAGACAGTACAGGGCCTTGTATGTGGAGGATGAACAGATGAGGGAAAAGTGCGACTGAAAAGTTTAGTTCTACCATTTCACCAGGAGGTGGTGCTAAAAGCCTGCACAGTGCTAATTAGGCCGAGTTAACGCGATGACTGCACAGACACAAGAGCATTCCCATTCATTTTTAAATAAAGTAATGTGGAGTAACAAAATTCAGTTTCTGAAAAACTTTATTTATCTCAAAAAGTACAACCCAGAGAATCGTGTTTCAATCAAAGAACACAAAGGGGGATCTCGTTGCCTCCATAAACTTTGGGTCAGCGTGCTCCAGCCAGAGTAAACAGCGATCAGCACACATTGTGAAGCACATTATGATGACAGAAAAGGAAAACTAAAGAAACTGTGATTACAGCTTTCTTCCTCAATATGCTCTGCCATAATCTTGACGATTTTGTTGCCCTTTTAAATACAAATGAAAGCCAAAATGCTGGATACATAATTATAACCTATCGCTTACCAACACATTCCCATTTCTAAAACGTCCACTTTGCATTTTAAAAACAAAGGGTTCCATTAATTCTTTTTCTCACAAAAACAGAGGAACTTGAACTTAATACTGGGAGAGAAACCTTTCTCCATTATCTTAAAAACACGTCACAATGCTTTATATGGATGTAATACAAAGGGATGCGCATAAAATTCTTACGTCTTGTTCCCTTTTATTCTCCAAACTGAAAATAAATTTAAGATGTATGTCACTGAACATAGGAAGATGACCAAATACTTCAGTGATTTTCTTTTTTAAACTTGAATACATGAACGAACAAAGCCTTTCTGTTACAACTGTAACAGAAATCTCGTACAAACCATAATTACAGTCAGGATTGAGGAACTGTTTATAGCAGATATGAATCATAATCGTGTGGCAGGAAGCGAAAATAGTGATTAGTTATGGCCGAGAACTGGATCCCTATACCAGGAACACTCGCTCACAAATTTCTTTGTGCGACTCCAATTAAACATCTGCTGGAGTTGTGCAAAGGAACTTGAGTGAAGGGTTTCTGGACTACAGGCTCAGCTTGATCAATATTTCACGCTTTAAGCGGTGTCATACTGTGCTTGTAGTCAGGCTCTGTGCATCACCCACAGCTGTGGACACTCGCACGTTAGTTCTCATTAGGAAAGTTAGAATTATTCGACCAGGGATCGGAGCTTCGTCTTCCAGGAGTGGGTCTCCAAATATTGTCAAGATTCTTCCAAGGATCAAACATTTGGCCAAGGTCTTCGATGAGGCCAGGGGCTGGGTTTTCGCCTCCTATGAGATCGACACTTGCCATAGAGTTGTTGCTTGCTGGAGTGGTGAAGGGCAGGCTGTTGTCCCGACTAGTGGACCAAATCGGATTGCTGAAAGGAGTGGTGGACCAAAGGCTGCTGGTGGAGTTACCCAAAAGGATTGACTAAAGCGAGGAGAAAAAGATGCAAGTTCATGTTAAATTATTAAAGATGCAGATGGCAATATCTTTGGCACTGGTTACACGAGCAAGAAAACGTTAATGCACAACTAACAAAAGCCATACCAGGAAATAAAAAAACTGATGCACTCTACAGATGACATGCTATTTATTATCCAGTAGCAGGCAGCTGAGAAAAATGTAAAACACTTCCAGCATTCCTGCATTATGCTTCATTTTCAGGCACTGTATGAGCTCCAAGTAAATCAACAAAGGAAGTATTTGATAACTGCGATCATCACAACGTGGATGCCTGCCACTGGCAGATTAGTCGATAAGGGAAGGCGCAGTCTTTCCTGTTAAGCTTCTATAACAACCTCGGATCTAACACTCAGCAGAAAGTGATAAATGCATGTCGTTTTTTTTCCACTCTTCTGACATGGTGTCAATTTTCTCAATCAATTCCCTTTACTTGTTGATTAAACTCATTTGTTAAATGCTTTCACATTTCCCACAGCGCATTCCATGTTATCAGAAACTATTGGGCATGGGAAGGAGTTGGTGGGGGGGGGGGGTTTGAAATGAAAGATCTTTGCTAAGCATTAATTTCCCTCTGAAAATTGCAAAAATGATCCTAGCCGTTTTTACATAGAACATACAAAAAGCAAATGTCTATTTTTGATCAAAATCTTCAGAACCTCCCTTCCCCTCTGTTGATTAATTCATTATTGCTTACTTGTGGAATAAACCTGAACTTGCACCTACTGTACATTCTTCATTTATACAAACCATTACCATGGTACTGACACTTATTGCCATTTCTTGAACAGCATTACTTACTGAAGTTGAATGAGTTGGAGAGACAGTGCTAGTCGGCCAGGTATTGTGAGCATCAGTCGATGTATCCCAAATGGATGTAGATGGAGCAGAACTGTAATCCGGCCAATTCTGGGCAACTTCCTGATTGTTAAAGGTTGCTCTTGAGAGTACATGAGGGCTGAAGACCTCTAAAATAGAATTGAAACAATGTATATCAATTATCTCCATCATTAAAATGCATCGGGCAATGGACTGGAATTCACTCAATTGGGATATATGGGCAGCTAATATCAAACACACAAAAATCATCATTTGTACTCCCTACCTAATGTTTTCAGCACAGGTCTACTACCTTAATCATTTACAAAACATTAATCACCGACTTAATAGAAATTAGTTCACAAAATTTAATATTGCATCTTAAGTCATACCAAATTAAACTTTTATTGGCTCATTGCTGGGACAATAAGCGGAATGCAAAAAATAGTTCATCTGCTTTATGGAGCGCTCTCTCAACTAGAAGGGCTATTTTAAAAGATCACCATAGTTATAGACACTTACAATATTTACAACAAGGACATAGAAAGACTCTGCAGCAATTCTACAGTTAAATCTTCCCTTCTGATGCAGCTGACCAACCAGAAGCAATGCTGTAGTGACAAGTGATAGATATCTTGCATTACACATGGCTCTCTATCTGACCAGCACAATCTGCTTGTCACACCTCTGTGCTAGCCCATCCCCCTTCCTGAACTTCAAGTTATTTTAGAGTATGCACTTTAAAAGAATAAAGATGGCTTCATGCACAGAATTAACAAAAATATGTTGGTGTTTATGCTCCACCGAGCCTCCTCCCATCATCCTACTTCATCTAACTATCAGTTAGCCAACGAATGTGCTGGGTCCATTCCGCCCGTAGGCTTTTACTGGGGTCACCAGGAAAGGTCTGTACAAGGAAAAAGGACATTGCTGTCACGTACAGGGGTCTCGGAGCGCACCCAATGTCCCCCACCCCCAAAAGTCACGCTTACATTTGCCATCGCCTGCTTACATTTAGGGGCAGGGAATAAAACAGCTTTATAAGGTAGAACATTTTCCCTACAGAAGCATGGACACTCACTCTTATAACCCGACTCTGTCCGTTAGGGAACCTCTGTGTAGAAGCATCCCATGCACACCATCCTCTACAAGGGTGTTGGGCGTTGAGCAGTACCCCCTGCTCCTGCATGGTGCTGGGCCTGGTGATTAGTCAATTGTATGCTGTGGGGTCAGCCTGGGATCAGTGAGTAGCACTCTCTCGTCTCGGAGTCTAAAGATCGTGGGTTCAAGTCCTACTCCAGAGACCCGAGCACACAACCCAGCATCTGCAGGGTCTTTAAAACAAAGCTATTTCATTTATTATATAGGCTGAAAGGAATATTACTATGTCACATCCTACCATATGGTTTTTGTAATTACTCTGAAGAAATGCTTTAGATGTATCCATTAAGAATTATCAAATATGATCTATAAAAACAACCAAACACGAGTTTCTATTTTGCTGTACATGCACGGAACTACAGACAATACCTTGTCTGGTCACGGAATTGAACAGCTATTATGACCACATGAAACACCTCAAGCTAATTTTAGTATCAGACCGGAGTGAGAAATGAAGTGGATGAGTCAAGTGTTCTACTCATTACTTCAGTGGCTAGTTTTAGAAATTTGCAAGTGTCCATAACATTATGCACTAGGCAACTATGTCCATAAACACCATTCTGCACTCATTTTTTAAGCTCTCTTAGGCCATTCTACCTGCACTATTTATATATTTATCAAGTTAGAGGACGCTGAGTATATTGATGTGCAAAGTCTGCATGTGACTCAGCTTGAAAGGTGGACTTTTCTTCATTGTGAAGTAAAAGCCCACTTTCATTGTTTATTATATGCAGATGTTAAATCTCTAACTTCCAGTTCTGATGAAAGGTCATCAGCCTGAAACGTTAACTCTTTCTCTCTCCACAGATGCTGCCTGACCTGCTGAGTGCTTCCTATTTATATTTCATATTTCCACCATCCACGATATTTTGCTTTCGTAAACATTTTTTTTTGATTGGATTCACTTCTTTCCACTCCTATTCTTTAAAATTCAATCGGCTTGCATAGGAACAGGGGTAAGCCATTCAGCCCCTCGAGCCTGTTCTGCCATTTAATGAGATCATGGCTGATCTGCGACCTAACTCCATATACCCACCTTTGGCCCATATCCCTTAATACCTTTGGTTAACAAAAAGCTATCAATCACAGATTTAAAATGAACAACTGATCTATCAATTGCCATTTGCGGAAGAGAGTTCCAAACTTCTACAACCCTTTGTGTGTAGAAGTGTTTAATAATTTCACTCCTGAAAGGTCTGGCTCTAATTATTAGACGATGGCCCCTAGTCCTAGAATCCCCAACCAGCAGAAAGTTTCTCTCTATCTACCCTATCTGTTCCCCTTAATATCCTGAAAACTTCGATCAGATCACCCTTTAACCTTCTAAATTCTAGGGAATACAACCCTAATTTGTGTAATCTCTCCTCGTAACTTAACCCTTGGAATCCAGGTATCATTCTGGTAAACCTACGCTGCACTCCCTCCAAGGCCAATATATCCTTCCTACGGTGTGGTGCCCAGAACTGCTCACCGTACTCCAGGTGTGGTCTCACCAGAGCTTTGTACAGCTGCAGCATAACTTCTACCCCCTTGTACTATAGATATAAAGGCCAGCATTCCATTAGCCTTTTTGATTATTTTCTGTACCAATTTTCTTTTTGAAGCATCAAACAGAAGCCAAGTCAAGTTATCGTTCAGTAATGAGTTCTACTGGAGGCTTAAAATAAAATGTAAATCTGTCTTTTCTCTTTACAAACGCTGCCTGACCTGCTGTGTATTTCCAGCATTTTCTGTTTTTGTTTCAGATTTCCAGTGTTTGTAGTTTTTTTAAATTTCTTTTTAGAATATAACTCTCATTTTCTTTAAAAATGATGCCTGTTACAAAACAAACATTCAATTGCAAGTCCTAAAAAGATTATCCACGATTAGTATATAAATTTCTAGGGATTACCATCAAAAGTATTGCTATAAAATAACTAATTAAAACCATTATTACAACAGTTTAAGTACTGCATGCTTCAGTAAATACTCCACTTTCTTCTTCAATTCAATGTTAAGTGTAAAATTGACCTGGTCAGTATTTTTACACATTGAATAGTTGGGTGTCATATCTACATCATATAGCATACTGAAAAACTTAAGATACTACTTGGGTTGTAAATTTCCAATTATTATGTTTACCTCCAGTTCAAATATTGGTTTCTTTGCTTGCCTTTCTTTTGTATCCCATCCCATGTAGTTGCAGCTCTTTCTCGTCTTACTGACTAGCTCCTCAAAGATATTTCTAAGTACTTTTTAAAAGGTTAATAATTTCCTCTAGCTGAAGTTCAAGTAACTATTTTTGGTGAACACATACATTCTAATATAAAAAAAACACCGTGCTTATTGTATTTCCAACATGCCAGCATCAGCAGAAAGATGATGGGAGCTGGACAAGGCCAATCTGGATAAGGTCCCATCTGCCCCCTCAGGTTGACGTAAAAGATTTCATGGCATTATTCGAAGAAGCGCAGAGTGTTTCTGGCCAATATTTATCCCTCAATCAACATCACAAACAGATTATCTGGTTATTATCACATTGCTGTTTGTGGTAGTTTGCTGTGTGCAAATTGGCTGCCGCGTTTCCTACATTACAACAGTGACTACACTTCAAAAAGTACTTCATTGGCTGTAAAGCACTTTGGGACGTCCTGAGGTTGTGAAAGGCGCTATATAAATGCAAGTCTTTCTTTTACCAAGCTCATACTGGCAGGACTTCATGTCGATCCCAAGAGAAATAGCCGGTGAGAATTAGTCGACAGCTTGGGCGTTTGTAAGAATCTGAATTTCCAGATGAATCCAGACTGCTTGTTCTGCCATAATTGAGGCACCAGGAGCAGAGGAAACAATTCAATATTTCAATTAAAGTTCAGTAAAAAAAAAATCCTCTACGCTACAACAGAGGACTTGCATTTATATATCATTTATCACAGACAAGGTGGTCCTAAAGCACTTCACTTACAATTAAGTACTTTGAATTAGTCACTTTTGTTACACGGCTAAATGTGGCAGCCACTTTGTGCACAGCAAGACCTCACAAATAAAAATGACCTGTTTTTGGTGGTGTTGGCTGAAGGAGAAATGTTGTCTAGGACACCAAGGAAAAGCACCCTGCTCTTCTTCAAAGAGTGCCTGGTGATCTTTAATGTCCACCTCAAGTATTGTAGCAGATAGCTGGGGCCTTGGTTTAAAGTCTTATTCGTGCAATGCCCTCACTCAGCGCTGCACTAGAGTGCCAGCCTAGAATTTCATTCGAGTGTAATTTGACCCTCAAACTAATCACAAAGAAAAAGTCTATTTTCAGGAAATCCAATTACTTCAAAAACACGGTGGCATATTATCCAATGACAAACGGTTGCTCAGTTATTCTGATCTCTCCGGAGCAGTAAGAGACCACACCGTATATGGCAAGTATGTTTTCCTCTATCAAGGTAAAATATAAATAAATTAGCGTACAAGGACTGCTCCGAGTATTCGGCAGTTAGACTCTGGAGTTTCGCTTCAACAATGCCTAGTTTTTGTATGTACATTTTAAATTGCTAATTAGGATTTGCATATCCTCATAGCTGTACTCTGGAAAAGTAGAATGTCCCGTAAGCCATCCTTATATCAGGCTTCATGCTCTGTAACGCTTTCACAGCATACCCAAAGCCAGCAATTCAATTTGTTGCAATTTGAGAATGAACTCACTCCCTACACGAGTTCATTGTGCAGCTCCCTAATGGTGTGCATCATGATGCCTTTTACATCTCAAGGGTGATAGTCGCTGCCCTCCTCCTCCCCCCCATCTCCCTCCCTCAGGCCTCAGCAAGCTTCTGATCTGAACTGTATGAAAAGAAGAGAAAAGCAGAGAGTCGATCATCTGGGCTGCTCATGTACTTAAGCAACAGGTTCTGGAACTGGTAGGGATCTGGCAGCAGGGCACAGATGCTTTCAAAACATCATCACTTGTTTTAGTCAGACAGATAACAGGTCAAGCAGACCTCCAAAAACATTGACATCTGAATAGAAGTTGAAATTACATTAATTTTTTTTTTTTTTTTTTAAAGAGTTCAACTGCTTGTTTTCAAAGGGACGGGACTTCCGAGATGTTAGTGTGAAAATTACTGTTCCAGCTGTTGAGTATCACAATATAGAGCCTGCCGGTTTAAATGTACTCCCAACAGGCAAGGTCCATATCGATTTTAAAGCCCTCAGCTCTGCAGAGATGAATGCTGCAGAGGCTGCCAACAAGATCAGTGCAGGGGGCGGGGGGACGCATACTGCCTTTGGCTTCACCTCTGTAGCTTAGGGCAAAGGTGGCTCTGTGGCAATCAATTTAATCTTAAAGAAAAGTTATACAAAAGGGAATGGCCATCTCAATTGTCCCATCTATGAGACTGCAGATAGCTGCATGGGTGGGGGGGGGGGGCAGGGGGAGCAGTGTGGAGAGAGGGGCTTGATGTGAGACAAATTAGTTGATCTTGCTGGCTGGGGGACCATGCTTCAGGAAAAAGAGCAAGAGCCCCAAATCCTGCTGGGGTCTCATGAATTCGGAGAGATAACTGTGAACCAAGGTTCCACTGGACCTTTTAGCAGGGCTACTATTTTTAGTCAAATTTTTGCCTGGAATCTTTCTTGCAGGAGAATCTCAATGGCCATTATTGCATTCTCAGTACTATTTGAAAGGGTTTAGCAAGCTCAAACGCAGTCTTATATTAGGAACTGTATGACAATGCGTTATTTTGTCCACAAACTCATTGCAATCTCAATGATACACTTCTATTTTTCATTAGTTTGTTTCATCTTTAGTAACTTTAGGCTCACTAGACAAAAACGATTATCCCAAGGTAATTTCTTTACACAAGAAATATGCTGTGATTTAGAGGCTGATTTTCAGCATGATTCAAGATGGCGTGACTCCCCCCCCCCCCCCGACCCGACCCAATTCTCTCATCTCCTGATGGCATTAATGCCATGCTGCAGAACAGCACTGGTTTGCTCTCTGTTGCCTCGGGTTGTCTGTTATTCACGCAAAAGTACTGGGAGAAACGGGGCATCACGGCCAAGCTCTACCATGCCCTTAACATACGAACATACAAATTAGGAGCAGGAGTAGGCCACTCGGCCCTGCTCCGCCATTCAATAAGATCACGGCTGATCTGATTACTCCACATTCCCGCCTACCCCCGATAACCTTTCACCTCTTTGCTTATCAAGAATCTATCTACCTCTGCCTTAAAAATATTCAAAGACTCTGCTTCCACCGCCCTCTGAGGAAGAGAGTTCCAAAGACTCACGACCCTCAGAGAAAAAATTTCTCCTCATCTCTGTCTTAAATGGGCGACCCCTTATTTTTAAACAGTGACCCCTAGTTCTAGATTCTCCCACAAGAGGAAACATCCTCTCCACATCCACCCTGTCAAGACCACTCAGAATCTTATATGTTTCAATCAAGTCACCTCTTACTCTTCTAAACTCCAGCGGCTAAATGTCTACACATGTGAACTTCCAGCAGGAGCAGGAAACTTTGGCTAATTTGCAGTCCCTCACTTGACATGCTGAGGTCAATTGCAGAGCTGCTGCGGCTGAGATCAGCTAGCGCATCACAGACCGTGAATTGAACCCGGTACCTCTCTGGTCTGTGTGGCTCAACTAATCACTGGATAAGCACACTGAGCCAACTAGGCGAGTTAAGGTGGCTTTGTCTTTGACTTGTTTTGACATCATCAGCACACTACACCGCCAGACTGTTACATCACTGAGACTGCTGGCATTATAGCACTGGGGCTGCTGGTATGATGTAATTTCACAGTCTAGTCTTCACAGGTCAGGGACTTTCATGTATTCAAATCCCTTGACCAATATTCAAAGGTGGGGCATTGGTATGAATGAAAGGGGGAAAAAAACATACACACACACACATGCATCTCCACAAAGTTGAACCACATTTTGCTGCATATTACTATGGTAATTCCAACATACAGATCGCTCATTAGTTTGAATGAGTTACCTCCAGTAAGATTGAAAGAGTTGCTTGGTCCAAAAGCTGAAAACGAGTTGGGAGGAGCAAACTCAGAAGTGCTGGTGGTACTGATACTGCATGGACTCAACAAGCTGGAGCTGAAATACAAAGTAAAAAAAAAAAGGCTGAGTTTCTTCGGATCACATTTTCTATACCACAATGAGGGCCCAGGTGAGTGAACTGACAGCAAACAGATAAAAGGGGAAAGAGACACAAATACTTCCCGCACGGCTGCTCTCTATTTCATACGTTAAAATCTTCTACACAGAAATGACACTTCATGAAATGTTAGTTCACCCAACATATATTCAGAAAAAGTCTACTGGAAAACTATTAAAAATGCAACTCAGTTAGGATTTTGACTGAAGTTGTCTTTTGAAAATTCAGTGTTGCTATAATTGAAAGGGAAGGAGTCAAAAAAAAAAAATCAAAATATTAATTTCCCCCCCCCGGTTCATCCTGAAACTTAAAATCAGTTATTAGGCTGTTTATATCCCTCACCTGGTGTCTGACTCATCGCTGTCAAAGGAAGCCATACTATTACATAAAGGGGTAGGAATGTTGCCACAGGCTTCTGCTTTGTTCAAGGGTGCTTTCACTGGACCGCTGCTGCCTGCAAATATATCAAGACTTTGTGAACTGAATATTTAATATTTAGTTGGAGTAATAGGTTTACTAGTAGGAAATGAATGAATATGTTCGACATATACAGCTCTACCATTCGGTAGCTTGACAATGTAGTCAGTACCTGGACTCTTGTCGTAGCCTGCAGCCACAGCAGCAAAGGTGGGGTTGCCATTTTTCCCGGGGAGAGATGCTGTTTTTGTGATTTTGGATTTACTGCCATTCACTGGTTTAATACCAGCATCACTGCAAAAAGAGGGGGGGGGGGGGGGGGGAGAAAGAGACAATATTCTGTAACACACACTAAGAAAATACAGACAGCAAAGAAACCGTCAAAGCACCGCACATATGTAAAATTAGTAGCATCCAGTTCATAACCATATGCAAAATATACACATATTTGCATGCATGGAAACATAGATGTGAAAATAATGTTAAACCACTTTCATATTTCTCCATAATTGCCCATCAAAAAATTGCTTATTCCATGCCCAACCCATTCCTCACCCCTCAACTTCAAAAGGTTTGGGAGCAGTTTACATTAGGCATTCAAAATGTCAAAAGTCATGAGAAAATACAGACAAGTGCCCTACACTTTCAAAATAAAAATGTCAGTTCTTAAAAATGAGCAATAACTTTGTTGTTTAAATGAGGTTTAAATAGTTTGAACACTAAATTTCCCACCAGAACACTAGTTAGACAATGGATTTGAGAGTGTTCTCTGGCAATGTGCGAACCTATACAGGGGAGGGCTATTTAACTTCGGGAGGGTTATTACTGCCAAGCCCATTTCCGTTCTCACCAGACAAGCACTTTTGGGCACAGGGGTCACTGGATAATGATCAGAAGCAGGAATCCAGAATGATTTTCCGCTTCCTAGCCTAGGCACAGAGAGGTTGACCGTGCCCCTGATGGAGCAGCTAAATCAGCTCAGACTAGGAATCAAACCTTGAATATGGTTTAGCATTCCAGATGAAGGTCCCCAATTTCATCTCTGCTTTGTGCCAAGTTAGCTGTCATAGATGAAAGTCTTTGAGTATGTCAGCAAGTTTAACACAAAGAATGATATTTGGGTAAGATACCAGGGACCTGGATTTTCACCCAGGATGAATCATCACCTTCAGGACAGGACGGGAAAAAGGGAAATTTTAAAAAACACCAATACCAAAAAAGTTTGTGTGTGTGTTTAAATATCTGATGATTTTCATTTTTTTTTGTACTGTCAAGCTTAGCTACAGGGTGGTACAGTTAGCAAACAGAAGAATAAAATATGCTGTCAGCAATGTAGCATAGCACCAGATGGACAAGAGCCACACAAGGAGAAATTAGGGCAAATGACTAAAGCTTGGTCAAAGAGGTAGGTTTTAAGGAGCATCTTAAAGGAGGAAAAAGAGGTAGAGAGGCGGAGAGTTTTAGGGAGGGAATTTCGGAGCTTAGGGCCTTGGCAGCTGAAGGCACGGCCAAAATAAATCCCCAGAGACTAGTGGACCTCTGGAACAGGCTGCCGTCTCGTGCGGGGAATGTTGATTCGCTGAATTCCTTCAAGTGAGAGCTGGACCTGTTTCTGGCTGGGGCAGAGATCATCTCTTACAGAAGGTAGGTACTGCAGGGAATCCAAGGTCAGAGTGATCTCCTGGACTAGTTTCGATCGCCTAGATGGGTCGGAGAGGAATTTCCCAGATTTTTCCCCCCAAATTGGCCTGGGTTTTATCATCTGTTTTTTTGCCTCTCCCAGGAAATCACATGGTTACGGGTGGGGTGGAGAGTATATGTTGTGATACACAAGGTTATCGCAATTGTGGGGGACAGGCTCAATAGACCAGATGGTCTTTACCTGTCCGTCATTGTTCGTATGTTGAGGAAAAGGGATGGCGAGCAGAACATAATGGAGATTGAGTCAATGGTCAAATTAAAGAAACATGGAGGAATATACCACAGTCTCATCCCATAGTAAAATGCTCTCTTCTAGCTGTAATCCCCGCCAACCCCACAACCAATGTTTCCACTAAGCAGCGCACGCGCGCGGCAGCGCAGTCATCTGCAAGGTCCTGCGCAGGCCGCTCACTAGCTTATACGCTGTAAATACCGCGCATGTGCAGAAATTTAAAGGGATCACGCATTAAAAGAAACAGGACGCGCAGAACAAAGTGCAGCTCACAGGGAACGTTGCCCACAACCCCATCCCTCCCAAGCTATCTGCGCGCCTCTAATTCTGGTCTCGAGCATCCCTGATTTTAAATCGCTCAACGATTGGTGGTCATGCCTTCAGCTGCTTAGGCCCTAAGCTCTGGAATTCCCTCCCTAAACCTCTCCGGCTCTCTACCTCTCTTCCCTCCTTTAAGACGCTCCTTAAAACCTACCTCTTTGACCAAGCTTTTGGTCATCTGCCCTAATTTCTCCTTATGTGGCTCGGTGTCAAATTTTATTTTATAACACTCTTGTGAGGCGCCTTGGGACGTTTTACTACATTAAAGGCGCTATATAAATACAAGTTGTGTTGTGGTTGTATTGTGTGCAAGACATTTTAAATTAGTGAATGTGGCTAAATCGGTGTCACCGTAGCCACACCTGTGGCTAGTCAGCAGTGGACAACACTGCTTTATATGCCTTCTATTTTAGTATCATCTGCAAATTCGACACGCTATATCCAAATTAAACAATGTTAAATGCTACAGCTAAGATAAACACAGAAAGTCAAACCAGAGGACATAAATGAAAGTTAGCGAAATGCAACACATTTAGAAACAATTTGGATACTACCAACTAAAATGGCACAGATGATCGGCACAGGGCACTGGTAACTTTTGTGTTAGTCTAGCGGAGACCAGCCTACCAGTTACAGCATTGGCTTATAGGTTATCTGGGACAGAGTGAGAGGAATTTCAGTCCTGAGTGGCAAGTTTACCCTTCTAGATCAGATCAATAAACCACGCTGGGTGTTTTTTTTTTTTAAAACCAGTATACAATACTTTACAGCTGGGTGGTTGATCACCTGGGACCTGCCCATCCTAGGTACTGGATTACCAAGTCTATCAGAGGATTAACCTGGCTCCCAATCAGTAGCTATCTCACCTTGGAACTAACAATCCCAAAAGAGTTCCTCCTCAGGAGGAAATTCTTTTGCATACTAGAGGGATGAGCTTCAATAGGCCATATGGCCTTATCTCATGGTTGATTTTCAGTATATCCTTATTTAAAGCCTCATGAGCTTTTAGTCAAATCTAATTTATGTGCTAACATGTGTTACTGGGGCACATTTACAAAAAAAAACTTGGTGTTTGAGGAGGAGAAATATTGTTTTAAGATCTGATGAAGCATTATCTAGTGATTGGGGAGAGAATGTATCGTGTATGGACAAGCTACCAGAGAACACCAAGAGAAAAACCGTTCTAGTTATAGTGATGCAGGGGAATAACGGTGTCTTAAAAGGACATTTATTCCACATCAAATGTCTCGTTGACTATAGGTCAACCGCAACTACAGAGAAATAGAGCAAATTCAAACTACAAAAACTTCTATACCACATATGAACCATCAACCTATATCAAATTCATTGCTTATGGTTACTACAAGCTTCTTTAGGATTCTGATCATAAGCTTAAACGATGTTAATTTTGTAACATACATAAACTCATCTTTCGTCACAAATATAGGTTCTGGCCATAGAGACAATTAAATCACTCAAAAGTTTCCGAAAGATAGATAGATTGATTTTGTGAGCAATGGATTGTACCTATTGTTGACAATGCTACTGTAACTGGGAGCACGAAAAATTAAGTTGTGTGATGATCCAAGTGGAGGAGATGGAGGTCCAGGCATAGGCGAGTTCTGTCTCTTCAAGAAGACATCAGCATTAAGGGTCTGGATGGAGAGCTGTTGAAGGCTGTCTGAACCTGAAAAATGTGCAACAATGACCAAGTGCTCGGTAATTAAAATGATTTACTTGATTAGATAGAAAATGCTGATGCTGCCTCAGAGAAGCAAATCTGTAAACATCTTAAATGAGGAACTCAGCTATTCAACATTACTTATTCTGTCCTGTTTCAATGATTGAATTCTAACCTAGCTTAGTATTCATGCACAAAGATTTCATCATTCCTTAAACCAATTACTACTACCACAAAATGTGATGCACAAGTTACACCTTAAAGCATCAAGAATGGTCACTGGGAGGGGTGGAATTAATTGCTTAAAACTTTATCACTTGCAGATTTTAAAGAGCAGGAAAACTCAAGGTGCATCGCTTGCTGCCTATCATAAAGCTCTCTCCAGTGTGACTTATACCACTTCTACCTACTCATGGCTCTTCAGCAGTAATTGAATGTGCATCAAAAATTATATTGCAGGTAGAATTCTGGTACAAAAGGGAGGCTCTAAACTATGGACTGAAAAACTATAGGTCAGGCCACTTGCATCAATCTGTATCTGAAAACAAGTTACAGATTCCTCGATTCACTCGTAACAACATCTCTTTCTGCGGGGATAAGATTGTGAAACCACTACTTGTTGAGAACTGGCTGAACGTAGAGGCGCCAAACAGCATTTTGACAAACAGAAACAATATCTAATGCAAAAAAAACAGTCTGATCTAGCTTTTTATTCCTATATTTAAAAAAATAATCACAGGCGAGCAAGAGATCACTTACTACTACTAGACTTGGGAATAGGTACAATGTCCCATTCAGGTGGTGGAGAGTCTTTCTCGCCCTCTGAACTGCTGCTATTTCCCATTTCCTGACCAGAACCACTTGAAAGGAACTTTACCAGTGGCGATGGCCTACCATCTACTAATTTACCAGGCACTAAGGGGGGGAAAAAAAAAATTTACGAGAAGAATCGTTAGTAAAAAGCTTTCCACATCAAAAAGAAATTGTGCACAATCATAATGTGAATTTATAATTTGATATACTTTCACAGAGAGAGACACGTGAAACCCCTACCTCTTTTTGGTAGGTTCCTCAGTTTTGGGCAATTCGTCAAGGTTGAAGGTACAATTTTGGCTGGAAAGGTTTTGCGTTGTTTGTTCTCTAATGGAGTAGTATATGGCAACTCCAGCGAACTTAAATAAAAAGAGCCAATTAATATTTAAAAAGAAAATTGTCCATTTACATTATAAGTTTGATGATAGACATGCTTTACCTGGACTTAATGTCATTCTGGGTTTCTTTTTTGACAGTTCCGAGGGATTTCTTTCCTTTAGATTTTAACATGTGAAACATATCCGCATCATCTTTCTCTTTGATAGACAACACGGTTTTCCCTTTTTTCTTATCTGAATCTGGAGACTAAAGATAAAAAATGCTAGTCAACTTTGGTTTGCAGTCTTTGAAGTCATTAAGAGTTTTAGCACAATTCCCCCGCCCCCACACACATACATCAAGTAATTCACCAGCAGTTCCATATACTCAAGGTTTTCCTCATCATCTGCCTTACTGTCTGTTCTGGACTCCAACATCATGTCTCTCTATTTCTGTTGCTACTTTGGCCAGTTTAAAAAGTTTAATTGATTATACAGTGGAGAGAGGAGCATCTTACATCTCTGTGTAAGGCAAAGCTGCATACAAAGTGTTCAGCAAAACGATTACCTAATCTACCTAATGTCACCTGAGTTCACTCCTCTTCACCTCTAATACCTACTCTCCTTCCCCCAGCACCATCGTTTGCAAGCACCCGCTCACCACCTCCCGCAGCACCATCCAGGGCCCCAAACACTCCTTCTGGTGAGAGGGTGAGACAGCAATTTACGTACATTTTCTCCAACCTCATATACTGTATGCACTGCTCACAATGCGGTCTCTACATTGGAGACACCAAACACAGATTAGATGATCACTTTCCATTCTCTTCACAAGCATGACCCTGAGCTCCCGGTCATCTACCACGTCAATTCTTCATCCCACTCTGACACCTCTGTCCTTTGCCTTCTACACTGTTCCAACGAAGCTCAATGCAAGTTTGAGGAACAGCACCTTATATTTCTACTAGGCACTTTGCAGCTTTTGTCTCGTGCTGTTATCATTTTGACATTTAACCATCTCCTGTTCTCCACCTAATCACTTTACAGCTCATTCTTTTTCTTTTCTTATGTGCTTTTTGTAACCCCCCCCACCCTTTCCCTTGCTCTGTTCCTTCTTATAAACTGTTCATCTGAAATATCTTCTAGTTGCAATGCAGGATTAAGCCTGAAATATTAACCTATTTATTTATCTCCATAGATGCTGTGCCTGACTTGCTGAGCATTTTCTGTTTTTGTTTCAGATTTCCAGAATCCGCAGTATTTTACTTTTCAGTTTCACTATGAATGGGCCGGTTCAGTCTGACAGAACATCCTGTGAGGAGGGATGGAGACAGTGCCAAGGGAGTGGAGTTTGGGTCAGGGTCTTCCCAATGCTGAGCTGCTGGAAATCGTGACTCTTCCAAGATTTGATGTCAGACAAGCAAACTGATAGCATGGAGGCAGTCCGGGAGTTAAGAGAAGTGATGGAGAGGTAGATCTGTGCATCATAAGCATACACATGGAAGCTGACTGTGCCTGTTGTCACAAAGGGATAGCACGGAGATAATGAAGAGGAGCTCAAGGATAGATCCCTGGGTGGAATCTGGAGGTGACTGTATGGAGGACTGATGAGAAGCCAGTGCTGTTGATGCATTAGCCGTATTTGGATAAGTAGGAATGAAACCATACAAGGGCAGACCCATGGAACTGGATGAGGGGCTTGGTCATCATATCGAGTGCCATGGAAAGATAGAGGATGGGTACAATGAACCCTGGCCACAGTCAAAGAGGATCTCATTTGTGACTTTGGTAAGGGCTGTTTTGGTGTTGTGAGGAGGGTGGAAGTTCGAATGGAGAGATTCAAACAAGTTATGTGGGAGATGGTCACAGACATGGGATGCGACATGTTGAAGGATCTTAGAGAGGAAAGGGGGATTGGAGATGGGGCAGTAGCTGGAGAGGACAATGGGTCAATGGTGGAGGTTTTGTGGGGAAGCACAGACTATGGCTTACATGAGGGCGAGAAAGATTAAGATTAAAGTATTTTCCTACAGTGCAAGGGGAGAGCAAGACAAAGTATGCCACTTTCCTATATCTTGCAGCTTGTTCTACAGTAACATTCACAGACGTTGGAGAATAGATTGAGCCTCTTGGGCAGGAGTGGTGCATGGCACTGGGAAGTGGAGGGCGGTAGAAGGACCAACTGGAAAGGGGTATTAATTAGTTATTTACTCTCAATATTAGAATTTGAAAAGAGAGGCAGAATTAACTCACTGTGCCTGGAGCAGCTCATATGAAAGGTTCTACTTACTGAGGTTTGAACCCACTTCCCACTATAATAGAATTTCAGTAAAGACCAGGGAAAAGTTAGGCTTTTAACACTTTGCTATGTCAAGATACAATTGTCCATATTTTTTTTAAAAAGCAACTAACCTCCTTGAGAGGCGATTCGACGTCTGGATTGGACGTTTCAGTGGTGGTGGAAGAGCTGTCATCATTATCGGCATCTTTTAATTCATCCTCCTGTGGCTTTCCTTTTACCCGTCTGTCTTTTTCTTCACGTTTTTTCTGTGCTTTAGTTTTGCGCTGTAATTTTACTCTCCCTGCGATAAAAGATAAGAAAGTGTTCACAATGTCAGGAAAATTCAAACAAGATTCAAACCATTATGTGTTGGCTTGGATTAATGACTGGAACATGCGGGGACTTAAAGTTGGTTATGCAGACTTGAGTTGGTGTAATGTACTCTGACACTGCAATGGGATTCAATTACTCACAGTGAACTAACCGCAGGTGAATAAGGAAAGCAGTGAGTAAATACAAAGTATTTTTCTACAGTATGGCTGGGGGAAAAATAAAAATCAGAGAGCAAGACAAAGTATGCCACTTTCCTGCATCTTGCAGCTTGTTCTACAGGAGCATTCACAGATGTTGGAGAATAGATTGAGCCTCTTGGGCAGGAGTGGTGCATGGCACTGAAGGAGGAGTGGCAGTAGAAGGAGGAAAAATCTATTTTAATTTTGCTTTAAATAGATGGAATATAAAAATTTGCCCAAATCAAAAGTAAAGAGCCAACCCATAAGAATGACTGATTTAAAAAAAATCATCAAACTTGTTGGTCTGCTAGGAATTGATATCAACTTGCATTTAAAATTCTATAAGAGAGGAACTGTACTCATAAATTACATCAACCTGAGAAACTCAAACATCTCCACTAGCAGTTACAAATAAAAGTCAAGGTTGAGAAAAGGCCATTCATCCCAATGAAGCTCATTTTTTTCAGTAATCAAGACCGGCTCAAGAAGCTGAGCCACTGGGGAGCCGCTAGCTGGCTCTTATCACTAGTTTTCGGTTAGCAACTCTTCAGACATCATTGATTTTGACAGATCATTTTTCCCCAATTCAGGATAGGTCAGAAAAATAACTAGTTTGGTCCATTATTCCTCATTTACTTTTTCCAGTGAGATACAAGATTTCTCAATGAAGAGCTGCATCATATTCTATTAATTGCAGGTTTTTGTTTTAAATAAAAGGAAATTCAGTCTTGCCTACAGAATAATGGACAGCTGTAAGTGTGTTACACATCCATAATCAAAAAGAAGCAAACTTGGGCTCTTTTTTCAGGTCACCTCAAGAGTGTGTTCTGTAGTGTTACAACCCAACTCAATTCAGTTTCCATCAATATCAATTGCCAGTAATATGTCCTACAGTCACACAGTGTACGTCAGCAATTACAGCCAATCTGGAACATTACATTGCTTGAAAAACTGTTCCTTTTGCTCCAAGTACACATGACGGCTGGTTCTTGCAGCTGTTGACATTGAGCCAAACATCCTGCAAAGATCAGTGGCCATCGGGGTGCTGAATTAAACAAGCAGAGTCACCCATTTCACTCCGATTGCATTTAGTCCGTAAATAACCAACAAGTCTATGTAGTTTTATGTAAGTCCTTCTTGGTTTATCAATAGCTATTCGTGCCAAAGTGCAAACTCGCTGGTTAATTTTAAAACTGATGTGTATGCAGTGAACTGCAGCTGCAACAAGAGTACAAAGAGGGAGACGGCTGCATTTGTTCAGATGATTACACAAATTTTCTTTCTTTATTATTATTTTTTTTTATTACTGTGCAGGCATTTAAAGTAGGTGACCTGGAAAATAGATCCAGGTGTAGGACTATTCATAGGTTAGTGCCAGGAAAAGACCTAGGAGGGTTCCTCTTTATAAACTTTTCTTTCAGAACACAGGCTGCCAATTTGGACCCAAGAAAAAGTTTGATTATGTAGGGCTATCACAATTAAAAGATCAAAGCAATTTGCTAATGAATTTAACCCTCACCCATCAAGTGCCAGGATTCATGTTGGAGAGCTCACCTTTGGATCCTAGTGTGTTCCATTGAGCTTTGATATACTACAAGACAGCGTGACTCAGTTACATGGAAGTGAACTGTGCCATCAACATCATTTCCACATGTATTGGAAATCAGCCCAGAGTAGATTATGCACTACTACGGTTAAATCAGGCTAAATATTTTCAGGTCTGGAGAACCTTCCTAGAATACAGTCTACAATAATTAGCAGAAACCTCCAATCCTAGGTGTTAACTGGACAACTCCTTCCCCTCCCCAGAGAACCTACACTTGGATTCTGATTATTGACAATTGTTTAGCCTATCTACTCATCATTACTCTAGAGGTTAAAGTGACCCCTTGAATCTCCTTTCTCTCCAACTACTCCCTCTCAGTTACGTGTTGATTTGGTTCCTTCTCTTCCTGCTTCTTGTTTTTATCCCATCAATAGCTGTCTGCTTTACTGTGTCCCATTTTGGACAACCGACTGGACAGTTACCCGATTAAACAAGTTGAAACAACAACAGAAAACGCTGGAAAAACTCAGCAGGCCAGGCAACATCCGTGGAGAGAGAAACAGAGTTAACGTTTCAGGTTGAAACCCTTTGTCAGAACTGAGAAAAAAAGCAGGAAATGAAACAGATAAAAAAGCAAGGGGGAGGAATAAAAGGCCTTGAGTATCTCTTAATGACTCTACTTACCATAGACCACCCCTTTTGTTCTTTTATTCCTCCCCCCAGCCTCCCCCTTGCTTTTTTATCTGTTTCATTTCCTGCTTTTTTCTCAGTTCTGACAAAGGGTTTCAACCTGAAACGTTAACTCGGTTTCTCTCTCCACGGATGTTGCCTGGCCTGCTGAGTTTTTCCAGCGTTTTCTGTTGTTTCAATTTTCCAGCATCCGCAGTATTTTGCTATCGTACCAGTTGAACATTCTTTCCCATTATCTGCCTGCTAAACTTTGTGAAATGTTTCCCCACATTGATTATCCTGAGGGACAGCCTCTCAACCTTTCTAGATTTTAATGCATGTATTCTTCAGCCTTATTTCTTCCTTGTGTACTGGATAGTTTTTAATTGTGGCATTTTCTATATTTTCTTTACAAACTCCAATATCAGGAACACCTGTTTAATACTATTATGGCCAAGTCTGGCATCACATTAGAGTAATTTTTTTGTGTGGTGGGGGGGGGGGGGGGGGGGCGCGGTAAGGAAAGATTGGTTTAAAAGACGATGATACTAGACCAGGATTTTTTTCTTAATTGGAAAAATAAAATGTATAGTATTCCCATGACAAGAAAAAGTGTTTTAGTGTAAAATACACTATTTTCTAGGTGTAAAACTCCTGCATTTATAGAATATTATAGAAATTTACGGCACAGAAGGAGGCCATTCGGCCCATCGTGGCTGCGCCAGTCGAAAAAGAGCTATCCAGCCTAATCCCACTTTCCAGCTCTTGGTCTGTAGCCTTGCAGTTTATGGCCTCAAGTGCATATCCAAGTATTTTTTTTTTTAAATGTGATGAGGGTTTCTGCCTCTACCACCCTTTCAGGCAGTGAGTTCCAGACCCCTACCACCCTCCAAGTGAAAAAAGTTCTCCTGGACTCCCCCTCTAATCCTTCTAACAATTACTTTAAATCTATGTTCCCTGGTTATTGACCTCTCTACTAAGGGAAATAGGGGCTTCCTATCCACTTTATCTAGGCCCCTCATAATTTTATTTAATTAAGTCTCCCCTCGGCCTCCTCTGTTCCAAAGAAAACAACCCCAGCCTATTCAATCTTTCCTCATAGCTAAAATTCTCCAGTCCTGGCAACAGCCTCATATATCTCCTCTGTACCCTCTCTAGTGCAATCACATCTTTCCTGTAATGTGGTGAGCAGAACTGCACGCAGTACTCTAGCTGTGGCCTAACTAGTTTTTTTTTTTTATATACAGTTCTAGCATAACCTCTCTGTTCTTATACAGTATTCTGTGCCTTGGCTAATAAAGGAAAGTATCCCGTATGCTTTCTTAACCACCTTTTATCTACCTGTCCTGCTACCTTCAGGGATCTGTGGACATTTACTCCAAGGTCCCTCTGTTCCTCTACATTTCTCAGTATCCTACCATTTATTGTGTATTCCCTTACCTTGTTAGCCCTCTCCAAATGCATTCTCTCACACTTCTCCGGATTGAATTCCATTTGCCACTTTTCTGCCCACCTGACCAGTCCATTGCTATCTTCCTGCAATCTACAGCTATCTTCCTCACTATCAACCACACGGCCAATTTTTGTATCATCTGCAAACTTCTTAATCATGCCCCCTACATTGAAGTCTAAATCATTGATGTATACCACAAAAAGCAAGGGACCTAGTACTGAGCCCTGTGGATCCGCACTGGAAACAGCCTCCCCATCACAAAAACACCCGACCATTACCCTTTGCTTCCTGCCACTGAGCCAATTTTCGATCCAACTTGCCACTTTGCCTTGGATCCCATGGGCTTTAACTTTTTTGACCAACCTGCCATGTGGGACCTTGTCAAAGACCTTGCTAAAATCCATGTAGACCACATCAAATGCACTACCCTCATCGAACCTCCTCAAAAAATTCAATCAAGTCAGTCAGACATGACCTTCCCTTATAACATCCATGTTCCAGTCTTCACACTTCACCAATGAATCACAATTGAACAATCCATAAGCGAAAGCCTAGTTAGTTCCTGCTGTTTTCAGGAGATAACCTAGATGGGTTTAAGGTAACTAGAACCAAGCAGCTGGCAAAGGTAGAACAATTAACCTCTAATTGACCTCAATCTACTCGGCAACTTTATTACTATAGGGAGTACAGTCCCCACTTAATTCGGACAGCCGCCTATATTGGGCAAATGGCGCTATTTGCCATTACTATAGGTGTCAATTAAAAAGGCGCCGATTAAACTGTATTAAGCACATCAACTATTTTGGGCAGTTCAATCAGCTGCTCGTGCCACTTTTACCAAAACTTTTACTCTCTATTCTTGATTATTTCCCTGGTATGGCCCCATCTTCGCTCCATCAAGTCCAAGTGGCGCAGACTTGAGTGTATCTGGTGCAATACTGATTTAGCCATTCATCAGCAGATTTGGCTGGATCACATCAAGCACTATTGGGCCTCAATCTTCTCTACCAAAACTACCCACTATGCCATATCAACCTGGAGAACAAAGATAACTCCTGGTTTCTTCTCTCCAATACCAACTAGCTCCTTAAAACCCTCTCCTCTGGCTCCTTCACCCTAACCTCCAACAAGTTCACCAATAACCTGTTCACGGATGCTCAGTTTGGGTTCCGCTAGAGACTTCATTACAGCCTTGGTCCAAACATGGATAGAGGTGAGGTGTGAGTGACTGCCCTTGACATCAAGGCAGCATTTGACTGAGTGTGGCACAAGGAGCCCTGGTAAAATTGAAGCCAGCCTCCCATCTTCTACCCAAACTTCAGCTCATCCAAAACTCTGCTGCTGGTATTCAATGCCACACCAAGTCCCGCTCACCCATCACTCCTGCCCTCGCTGATCTATATTAACTCCTTCCCCCCAACACCTCAAATTTAAAATTCTCATCCTAGTGTTTAAATCTCTTCATGGCCTCACCCCTCCCTATTTCTGTAATCACCTCCAACCCCTTGAACTTTCCATTCCTCTGACTTTGGCACTTTGTGCAATTCCCCTCACCCACATTAGCAGCCAGGCCTACAGCTGACTAGGCCACACACACTGGAACTCCGCCTCTTCACCTCCCTCTCCTCCTTTAAAACCCACCTCTTTGGCCAAGAGTTTGGTTAGACCTCCTAATATTTCCTCCTTTGGCTCAATATCAATTTGTCTTATGCTTTTGTGAAGCGCCTTGAGACTTTTAAGGCAGTATATAAATAGAAGTCTGGTCTACACAGACAGAACGCTGTATTACCTTTATTTTTTGAGGCTGGAGATGGAGGCTGTTCTGTGAAGACATCTGGTGATGGGGATTCGGGTAGTTCACATTCTCTGTCCGCTGTATCTCCGAGGCTGGTGATATCAGAGTCCTCTGAGCTGTGCCTTGTATTTGCATTGTCTGTACATGAAGTAACAGGAGGTGACAGATGTGACACAGTGTTCTCATTATGCTGCTCCTGTTGCTGAGGCACTGCTGGTAATTGTGGTAATGACTGTAGATCCGGTTGTATTTGTGTCTGCTGCTGGTGTGTTTGGTGAAACTGTCTTGATGTCTTCGACCGCCTGTTTGTCTGGCTCTGGGGTGGATTTGCTTCAACGGCAATGCCATTTGCTTTTGTAGCAGATGTAATGGACGCTGTTGGGGTAGATGTTCTACCAGTGCTATTTGAGTTATTTGCAAAATTGTTTTTTAGTTTTGGACTTTCAAAGTCTAAAGAGTTTCTGTTACTGTGCAACTGCGATGCAGCTGAGAACTGCTTGTGGTTGGCTACACTGGGTCTTGAAGAACCACCTCCTCCAAATACTCCTCTTGAAGAATTGTGATTTGAATCTGATCCAAGTGCATTTAAACTGAAGACAGTAAACAAAATTTAACATGTATGAGAACTTACGTAATTGTAGACTGTTTCACTTATTCAAAATCTACATTTGAGCAGATAGTAATTACTCACAGTATTTTATTGCTGCACTGAAAAGCAATTGTTTGAAAGTGTTCATTATTTTATTAGATCACATAAATGAAGTTCATTGTAAAATACTATTAGAAGATCATGTAACTATTATTACCATGACAATTACATACAAGGCTATGAACAGACACTTATTAACAGATAGTAACATCTTTTGGGGTTCAGAGGGCATGATAAATCACAAAAGAAACTAAAGCAGTTTATAGGCATAACCGGAACTTGAAGTCTTATTACTTCTATACATTTAACTTCATAAGAAGTACAAAACCAAAATACTTAACAAGGGGAAAGGATTTAGCAGTTTAGGAGGCAAAAGGGACAGGTAATCAAAAATGGAAGTAATAGATTACCCTGTGACCCAAGCAGAAATGATATGTAGTTTTGCTTGATAACCAGGAAATACAATGACCGTACAATCTGGAATATATACCAATATTTTATACACTACAGTAACACTTATTCAGCACAAACACTGATGATTGATTTTGATAAAAGTCAAGACTAAACGTCAATTTTAAATCCAATTACGTAATTTTCCCTCCCGTTTCAATTTTCTCCTCTTGTCT
Source organism: Squalus acanthias (assembly GCA_030390025.1). Classification (NCBI taxonomy): domain Eukaryota; kingdom Metazoa; phylum Chordata; class Chondrichthyes; order Squaliformes; family Squalidae; genus Squalus; species Squalus acanthias. The sequence goes on along the minus strand of CM059431.1, from coordinate 18,396,443 downwards.
CAAACATTCACACACTACGGCTCCATAGGCTTCAGCAGCCCTTCAATATCCCACTCACGTGATGTTAGCCTAGACGGTCCGTATTGGCAGAATACTTAACCATGCCAGAGAGGAAAGGGGTAGGATAGCGTGGCTGGCTGCAGTAGAGACAATGCTCAAAGTCCACAAGTATGCACTTTCCGCCCGAGATTACTGGATAGCAATAACTAACAGCAATGGGGCCAATAATTACCCTTCCTAGCTCACTGATACCAAGACTAATTGTAGCACACGAATGACAGCCCAAACTATATTGGCTAACTCAGCACAGACCAAGGACTAAACCTGGAACCATCTTGACCCTTAGAACTTAGTACCACATCATGTGATGTAGCTATATGCACATCGACTGAACAACCGGGGAACTCCCGCTGTTTCGGGAAAAAAAGGACCCAAAAAGAATTTTTCTCCTTTTTAAAAAAAATTGCTAGCAAACAATTGTTTTCTGGGTGGAGGAGGTAAAGGAACAGCAACAGAAATAAATCAATCGCTATTTATTTGAAATGCATCGACATGGAGCAGATATTATCACTAATAGCAAAGAAACCATCCCTATTGGGGGGGGGGGGGGGGAAAAGTCAAGTATCAGATCATGCCATTGCCCGCATAAAAAAAATACATCTAAAATTATGAAGCCCACAGTTAAACCGTGGGAGTTCATATAACATTTATAAATCTGAGTTTTGCTTGTGATTTCTAATTTTGCATGATCTCTTAATCAGATGCGGAGATGCCGGTGTTGGACTGGGGTGGACAAAAATGAGAAGTCGCACAACACCAGGTTATAGTCCAACAGTTTTATTTGAAATCACGAGCTTTCGGAGCGGCTGACGCTGTCACTTTACCTGACGAAGGAGCAGCAGCTCTGAAAGCTCGTGATTTCAAATAAAACTGTTGGACTATAACCTGGTGTTGTGCGACTTCTCATCTTAATCAGATGACTGCCTTATAATCAATCACTCATGGTTACCCAATATTCTGTACATAAAATGGGCTTGTGCTATGGATACATAAATATGACTTTTTACGGTGCCCCAAGTTTCCAGCAGGAGTCACAGGAAGACACAAAATTCTGGGGCATGCACTTAAAAAAAAAAATAACCTGTCATCACTGTAGTGGAGTGGTTAACAAATATGTGCGTTAAAATACGGAACAGAACCAATAATCTAGTGACCAAGGGCAATATGGACAAGTTCTCTCGTCAGGGCACCATCAGGCTGCTAAGTACTGAAGATAACTCATCCTATTGTTGTGCTTCCCGGTTTGAATTTCAAAACATATCAAAAGTTCAACATGAGTAATTTGAGACGTGACATATGGTAAAGTGTAGCACGCTTGGGAGGAACAAGTGAGTTTGGACCTATGGTTCCCATTGCTTTCCCATCACTGGGGGTATCTTCACCTCAAACCTGGGTCTGTTGCAGACTAATTGATAGAGACTGATTGCCATGATTAGTCAACAACTTCATTATCATTGTATCATGTGACTACTAGGATGGTAGATGGTGAACTGGATGGACCTTGATCTGTAACTGTCCAGCAACTCCTATGTTCTAGGATATTCTGGCTCATGCAGGGTGAATGAGTCTAAAAATTCCAGGAAGACTACTTTGGCTGTCTGATCATTTTAGCATTTATACCATGAATGGAAATACATTGGGCCATAATTTGCGACCCGTACAGGTGCGTACGCGCCTGTAGGGGCCGCGCAAGTTCCAGGTTTAGGCATGCAAAGCGCAGGCGCTAAAACCCGGAACTTGCGATAGGTCAAGAATCTTCTTGACAGGTCGCACACATCCCCAGGAGCAGGGCCTCCGCAAGCGGAGAGTTGTGCTATTTGCCCAACTTTTGCCCAGCAAATGCCTGTGAAATTCTTACGCCTGGTAAAAGCAGGCGTTTGGCCTGCTTTTACCAGCCTAAGAATTTTAAAAAACACAAAAATAACATTTTTTCATTTTTAAACTTTGAAACACATGTACAATAAGGTAAGTTTATTTTTAGACCATTTAAAACATGTAATACTACATTTTGGCTTAAATGTTTAATTATTGTATTTTAATTATTTTTAAATGTAATTTTTTAAAATTTATGTTAAATCTATTTTTAATGTCATCCCCATTTATGCTTATGGAGGTTCCGTACAAACGGAACCTCCATAATTATGAATGGGGATCCCCCTTCTTTGATTGATTGGGCTGCCCACGTGATCCCAGTGGCGCTTGCGAACCGCACGTGCCCTGGGATACGTGGGCCTCTACGCAGGCCTACGCACGGAGGCCGAGGAGCGCGAGTCTCCGAACCTCCTGGACAATCAGGTAAGTTCGTAGATTTTTTGCTGGTCGGAGGCATCCGACCGCAAATTCAGCCCCATTATGACACTTTCCTCATTACTCTTTGTAGATTTGACAGAAGAGAATTTGAATTAGTCACTGTGGTAATTGACATAACACCCCTACTGTTATAAAACAGCATATCCTCCACTCAGAGCATCACAAGAGATCTGTATGTTAATAAAAATATCATGTGGGAAGTACAATGTAGAACTAAAAACCTGCAATCAGGTCAATGCAGGCAATATATTCCTATAAATCCACAATGAAAAACACACACAAACATTCAGATCAAGACCATTATTCTTACTTTCCATCTGATGAAATACCAACTATTCTCCTGAGATCGAATGGCCTTCCCATGTCGAAGGGAGGATTGGACCCCTCTAAAGACAGACGCCTTTTGAAGGGCTCCCATATTCCTTGAGCTTCTAAATAAGCTGTTCCAATCACCAAAAGGAACAAAACACTGGGAAAGAATGCAAAATAATTACAAACCAAATAATAATAAAGCTATACAACACAAAAGAACTCCCTTTTTAAGCAGATAAAGAAACCCAAAAGGGGAGCAGTTTGAGTACAAGTAACCCTCTAACTAATTCGTAGGGTAGCTCCTACTTGGCAGAAGATAGGCTACCTAGCAGCAGACGTTTGGAAGGGTGTCTTTTTCTTAGTTTCAGACAGTGCCGGCAACTGAGGCTTATTCTGTGCTGCTCACAAGAAACTTCTTTTACTTGCTATTACATTTATGAGGGCTCAAACCCATTCTTGCCTGTTGTCCATCAATCAACGAGTGAATAAGCCCTGTGTTGGGTGAGGGAGCAAGCACAGTCTATTTGGAGTCTTGGGGGGAGAAATTAATTATAGCCCCATTTTGGGGCACTAACTTTTAAAAGTTGAAAAATTAGAGCTAGGCGCTAATGTTTCTCAACTTTTTAAACATTTGGTTTTGCGCTCCAGGCAGCAGGCGGGGCGGTAGGTGAGCAGCAGCTCAATGGGCCGAGCAGCACTGCCGCGTTGGAAGGCTCCTTCCCTCCCTTCAAGGGGAAGGGCCTTCGCTGCAGGCTCTGCAAGGGGAAAACTGACCTGGTCCCAACAGCAGCCGCGACCCAGCCTGATGTACTGCAGCAGAGTGCCGGGCTGATCGAGCGCTGGGGAAAAAAAGAGAACGAGCATTTGATTATTTTTTTCCCTACCTTGGCCACCTCGCCTTTAAGTATCGCCCCGAAGCGCCCGGCCTCCTGCAGCTGCCGGTGTTTTCGCCCGGCGATGCTGCAGGGGGCGGAACCGAAGTTCAGGCCCGGGGCACAACCGGGGAGATGTGCACGGCGATGACGTCACAATCTCCGGGCGAAGGAGATCGCGGCGCAACGCCATACCACCGCCACAAACCTCCCGCCGAATTTAGCGGAAGCCGATATTCTCGCCGTGCCCGGGCGGTTAGCACTCCGTTATCGCCCCCTGGAGGCGATAACGGGAGGCTCAAAGGTACCCAATTTCTCCCCATGGTGCCTTCAAGATGACAAACCAGGTGAAGGAAGTTCAAACTAAGTCAGCCTTCTGCTAGAGTCTGTAATTTGATACATAAACCAGGCACTGTTAGTCTGGTTTACTAATGGAACCCGGAGTGGCAAGACCATCACTTGGGGCTGGTATTCTGCACACACTGCGCCAAATAGCCCCGTAAGCAATTGCCCTAAATGGTGGTCTTTGCTAGGCAAGCAGCAGAGAGCTTGCCAGTGCTCTGTACTACATGATCTGGCTGTACCCCTGCATATACTTGGCATCCCAAGCCTTGGCTCTGCCAAGCTGTGTCTAAGTTCTTTGTCCTTCAGTAAGCGGGGCGTTTCCCTGTGGAGAAAGAGTGTGCACTCTATATTGAGCACAGAATTTCTACAGATGTAGATTCCTCATTAGCTTTGTTCAGAGAATGAAGCATGGTGAGGGAATTTCAAGATGCCCAACAGCTGGTTAACTAAAAAAAGTACCCCAATTTTATCAAGGCACACGCATTAAGCGATTTATTCAGCAGCAGGTTTTGAAATGGTGCACAGCAGTGATTAATAGTTACCTCATTATTCCTGAGATGATCACGTACAGTCCCAGCTCCCAGTTGGGTCTAGGCAGGGCCTCTGCACATGTTGCCAACATATGATAAGGAAGTGATGCATTTAATACAAACACAAATTCGGAGCCTCCTGCTGTTATAAGTTTTAGTTCACGGATAACTCTGGAGGCAGTGAAATCTGGTGTAAACCTGAAAATAAGAATGACACGCCCTTATGAATAGATCATGAAACCATCGACAGATTAAAAGGATTAAAAAGGTAAAAGCATTGCAAATATAACTTTTGGTACTGCAGATCAAGCTATAACCCCTTACTTAACCCATGTAATGCTACAATGACATTGGGTGGCTAAAAGCAGATGTCAGGAAGTTTATAGATTTATAGCTAATAATTCTTTTTATGCTGTCCGACATTGAACAATAGGATAGTCCAAGCAAGCCTTTACACAATTTTTTTTTGAACGTCCTGGTTACAATCCATTTTTCTTTAAAAACGGCCACTGGCCATAATATAGGCAAGTTTACTCAAGGGTTGCTATAGTCTGTGAAAACCATGCGTTGTAAGCATGTCAACATTAGGTCCGCACTTAAACCCAATAATAAAAGCAGCTCTGGTCAGTGGACTGAATCACTGAGTTAACTTTTTTAAAAATCGCATTTCCAAATTAATGGCAGTGTAGGCATTGCCAAGGGATCCTTGGATTGAACAGCACTTTAAAATATCCAAAACAAATCCAAAATAAGAGAAGTTAAAAGACTCACAATATAATAATGTCTTTAGAGGCATTTGGTTTTAGTGCAAACTCTTGACAGTTTACAACTTTGAAGCCATATCCTTCACAGATGTATCCACTGATCGCCATAGACTTGACAAAGACTGGAAGTAGTCCTGTATTTTCTACTTTAAAAACTCTCTTCAACGTGAAGTTTGGCTCTCTCATTTTCATTTCTGCAATTGGAAAAAAAAAAGTGAATTCGTTTTCAATGAAATATGCAAACATGCAAGACTTCCTACAATGTTTTCCCCTTCCTTTAGTGCCTCTTGCTGGAGTACGATTCCATGGGTGCTAGAAACCCCTCCAGTATCTCACCCAACCACTCGTCGTGAGAGTGTAGATGGTTAGTGTTGCAAGCTATTTAACCATGGGTGTCCTTATGCCAAGTCAATCCTTGCCACACATGTACCATTTCCTATAGTAGTAAGTAAATTAGGATCAGGACCCAGAGCTAATTCCCCCCCCCCCCCCCCCCCCTCAAGCTCAGTGGTACAGAGGCTAATTATAGCACACTATTAAAGTGCAGCTGCAATCTGCTAATATAGCATAGGCCAAAGATTGAACCTGGAACCTTTCTGGTCCGTGAGGCATAGTACCAGGCTGAATAATGCATTTACCCAGTAAGCCCTCAGACGATTGCCGAAGTAGCTGATGTTGCGATGCCATTTATCACAAATTTCTGTTAAGTGCATGTTGAGATTCTTCCTTAGTTGTTTGAAATGGCTGGGCTAGTTGTGACATTTTACAGCGAAGGCAAATAATTTGCATCCCTATTGTTAAAATTTGTGATCTCACATTTGCGATAAATCCTTTATTTCAGTCAATTTTTTTTTAAGTTATTGCAACTAAAATGCTCTTTAATGATTTACTCAAGCAATAGTTTCATCAGAGTAACTTGCTTTAGCAACATCTCTTATAGGACTACAAGGTTCCCATTTTAACTTGGTTCCAATTTCTTTATTATTTCACTATACATAAGTATATCAGCTATACCCACTATAAATGTATAATTTTTTTTTTTTTACATGTTTTCATCAGCACTGAATTACTTACTATCTGAACAGTCTTTAAGCAAAGCTTCATTAATTTTGAAACGTAAAGAACTTCCTGGACCAGGATGCTTCCCTGCAAGCTTCAGGCTCTCGGTTGTCCCTTGCCCTTGTACCACCGCTGCATCCACTACTGTCAGATTGTTTCTGCGCACGGTAAAGAATTAGTTGGCAAAACAATCACAGATTAAATTCTTGAACTAATTAACAGTAAAATAGCGTCAGAAAATGCTGGAAACACTCAGCAGGCCAGGCAGCATCCGTGGAGAGAGAAACAGTGTTAACGTTTCAGGTCTGTGACCCTTTGTCAGAACTGGAAAAAGTTAGGGATGTAACGGGTTTTAAGCAGGTGCAGAGGCAGGGAAAGGGGGGAGGGGAGGAAGGAACAAAAGGGACGGTCTGTGCTAGGATGGAAGGCAGGAGAGATTAAATGTTGCAAATGGGGATGGCAGAATCATAAACAGCTGCCGCCTGAAAAGATGGGGGCAGGGGTTATACAGGAAACTCTTGTTTAACCGGCACCTAAATATCCGGAATTCTCTCTTAACCGGCAAAAATCATACTCCGAAAACTCCTCTCAAATAACCGGCAATGTTGCCGAGTCCGAGTCTCCCGCGAACGCCGAGTACTCCGAAAACTCCTCTCAAATAACCGGCAATGTTGCCGAGTCCGAGTCTCCCGCGAACGCCGAGTACTCCGAAAACTCCTCTCAAATAACCGGCAATGTTGCCGAGTCCGAGTCTCCCGCGAACGCCGAGTTAGTCAGTGGGGGTAGTTCTCCAAAGTGCCACTACTCGGCCTCCTGGCGCTGTCGGAAGTCCGAACACGGCAGTAACAGGAGTCTGATTTTTGTTTGTTAAAAATAGCCTCGGTAGATATAACTCTCCGTTATCCGGAACTTTTGATCAACCGGCACCACGCCGGTCCCGGATACCAAAGAGTTTCCTGTAGTCTGAAATTGTTGAACTCAATGTTGAGTCCAGAAGGCCGTATTAGTATTTTGCTATAGCAAAATAGCCTCATTAGTTACACTTTCCCAATTCAATGGTCAATAGCCCTGAAGTGTACATTGGTATGATCAAATTATAATGGCAGGTCATATGCATTGAGTTTTCAAATACATATTTTAACAGCTTAAAAAAAGGTCAAATGACAGAGATACGCTCCAAAACATTCTACAAATGTGAGAAAACCGGAAGAGATGGGGAAGCAAACATTAAAAGTCAATACAGCAATAGAAACACACCTTATAATAATTAAGGACATTACAGTTCTGTTGTGAACTGGTGTAAACTTCACTGTCACAACTCTTCTTTCACCAGACTTCAGGATTACATTTAGCACAGACTGCCGTGCAGAACCTTCCACGAATCCTGAAGAACTTTTAACAGATGATGTCTGGAAACAAAAGGAGGGGTGGGAGGGAGAAGGAAAGAAAAACCAAGTTTGATTTGCATCATATATACGGTAAAACTCACATTCCCCCCCCCCTCCCTATTCTCAAGTTTCCAAAGTGCTTGCGCGTTTCCTTCCTAAATGCCATGACTCACTCGAATTCAATAGCCACTTGCGGCAATACATTCCCGTGTGAAAATATATCTTCTCTTCTTCCCCTTTATGCCTTTAGTACTAATTCTAAATCTATGTCCCCTTGGTAGCAATTCACCGACCAGTTAAAATAATTTTTCATTATCCATACTTCTATTCGATCCTTTAACACATTGTAGTGAATACATCACTAGTTTTTCCAAGTCGCTCATCAATAACTATTATCTAGTCACTGGTGACACCCTAGTAAATCTACTCTGCACCCTCTTCATGCCCGAACATCCTTTCCAAGGTGTTCAAAATCATGATTGGTCTAGACAGAGTAGATAGAGAGAAACTATTCCCATTGGTGGAAGGGTCGAGAACCAGAGGACACAGATTTAAGGTGATTGGCAGAAGATCCAAAGACGACATGATGAAAACTTTTTTACGCAGCGAGTGGTTAGGATCTGGAATGCACTGCCTGAAAGGGTGGTGGAGGCAGATTCAATCGTGGTTTTTAAAAGGGAATTGGATAAGTACCTGAAGGAAAAACATTTGCAGGGCTACAGGGATAGGGCGGGGGAGTGGGACTAGCTAGAGTGCTCTTGCAGAGAGCCGGCATGGGCTTGATGGGCCGAATAGTCTCCTACTGTGCTGTAACCAATCTATGATAGACCTAAAGAGCTTGCTTGCAACTTACAAAACCAATGAATTTTGCATTTCTTATATATGGATAAAATCCTGTATTAGATTACAAGGTTTATTTTTCTTTTCACCAATTTTCTCCCTATTCAGTAGGTATTCAGAGATCAAACCTGGGATGCTCCCGATTTGTATGGCTGAGTTTTAACGCTAGGCAGCGCCTCGATTTCAAAATTCTCATCCTCGTTTTCAAATCCCTCCATGGCCTCGCCCCTTCCTATCTCTGTAATCTCCCACAGCCACCCCCCCCACCCCCCAACCCCCGAGATATCCGCGCTCCTCTAATTCTGCCCTCTTGAACATCCCTGATTATAATCGTTCAACCATTGGTGGCCGTGCCTTCTGTTGCCTGGGCCCTAAGCTCTGGAATTCCCTGCCTAAACCTGTCCGCCTCTCTACCTCTCTTTCCTCCTTTAAGACGCTCCTTAAAACCTACCTCTTTGACCAAGCTTTTGGTCACCTGCCCTAATTTCTCCTTATGTGGATCGGTGTCAAATGTTTTCGTCTTATAATACTCCTGTGCAGCGCCTTGGGATGTTTTACTAAGTTAAAGGCACTATATAAATACAAGTTGTTGTTGTTAATTCAAATGAACCAATTGGGAAGCCAAGAGTGTTCTTTTTTTAATCTCAATTTCTTCTATGTTAACATTTTCTCTAATATGTCCATCAAGGAAAGGCAAATACAACAGCTTCATCTACATTAAAAAATCTAATCCAACTGCACCTTTGTTCCTTAAGCAAATTTTCATAAAACAAATTATTCTCATTGAATTTAATAGCAAAACCCATTTTTCTTCAGTCTCCATCAAGAAGCATGACCTTTCTAAAAAAAAGTCAACCATCATGTCTCTTGTTTAAATATAGCTATTTAGAGTCAATCACTGAATTTTGAGCTGAAAATTATCTTCTGAGAGCTCTGTTAAGACCTTCATCTTTATTTCATAGGAGGCCTTAACAGCAATCATACAGATGAGCAAAGCTGCTCCTCCCCCATTAAATCCCAGGTTCAGGTTTTTATATTAATTAACCAATTTTTAATAGAATCGGAGAAGGCAACCTAATCTGATGGGAATATCTGGAGCTTGAAGAACATAAGCAGGAATAGGCCCTCGGGCTCCTCGAGCCTGCTCCACCCTTCAATAAGATCATGGCAGATCTTTGTTCTCAACTCCACTTTCCTGCCCAATCCCCATATCCCTTGATTCCCCTAGAGTCCAAAAATCTATCTATCTCAGCTTGATTATACTCAAAGACTCAGCATCCACAGCCCTCTGGGGTAGAGAATTCCAGATTCACAACCCTCTGGGTGAAGAAATTCCTCCTCATCTCAGTCTCAAATGGCCGACCCCTTATCCTGAGACTATGACCCCTAGTTCTAGACTCTCCAGCCAGGGGAAACAACCTCTCAGCATCTACCCTGTTAACCCCCCTCAGAATCTTATATGTTTCAATGAGATCACCTCTCATTCTTCCAAACTCGAGAGTATAGGCCCAATCTACTCAATCTCTCCACCTAGGACAACCCTCTCAGCCCAGGATTTAACCCTCAAATAGAAGTGTTTGTTCTTCATAGAGGCAAACTTTCTTTACTTACATGGTTACTGACGATCTTAAATTCAAAAGTTTTTGTATCCAGATTTGCATGTTTGCCTAAGTGAAGCCTGAAATTAAGAACGAAAGTTACAGTAAATGTAGAAGATATTTCTACTAAAATTTCCACATCACTAACCAGCATGTTTTAGATATTTTTATCTGAACATGTACACCACAAGTCTGATGCCTGTGATAAGAGTCAGGATTATTCAACATATTAACCACAATCACCATTCGAAATTCATATCTATCTGCCCTTAAAATTTAACTTGGAAGCAGTTGCAAATTCATTAGTAATAATGCTGCTGGTCCACTGTGTTGTTTTATGAGTCTGATTCCTGGTTGGAATTAACTAGTAATAATGGATGGACAGGGAGAGCCGGTGAATGTTAGATTTTTCAAGGTATTAAATAAGAAATAGCCTTCCTGATGTGCGATTTGCAGAGATTCCCTCTTCACATCATGTTAGTGTGAAATTATAGTGCACCATAGGATGATATAGAAAGGAAATGTCAAACTCAAACTTCTTTTGGTACTAAACATCTCGAAGTTATATGGAATTATTGTATTTGCACTTTAACATATTATTCATGCACTGTGTAATTTCCTACTTTTTTGAAGCCATAAATACATTTAAACATTCTTCAGACTTTTCCAAGAAGGCTGATGCATTCCCAAGTTAACTGCTTAATTTACGGTTATAGTTTTTTTTTTACACAATCTACATTGTTCAGATGCTGTTGCTGTAACATTAATTTTTTCACTTGTCTCTTCAATAATTCAAAACTGCTTTCAAGAAAGCCAATCAAGAAACTATGGCCAGTAAAGCTCATGGCTCCCATACTACATGGCATTTAAGGCCCAGGTCTGCCAGTAAACTGGAATTCACCTACTACTGCTGAAAGCTTGCTTCCTTCTGCCTGTTATTATTGGGCCACTACAGGCTGTCCACCTTACCACTGGATACTTCAACCCAGGGTGACAGGAAAATCTTGCACAGTACACTTACACCATTCAAAGCACAACTGTGTCTACCAGAATGATAGAACTAGCAGAAAATCCTATGCCCCAAGTCAGCCTCCTCTCGTAATTGGAAGAGTCATATGGAATTAGAAATAGAAATTTCCCTTGATGGCTTAGTAGACAAATAGATCAGTGTGCAGTATTGAGCTACACAAACCAAGACAGGTGCTTAATCCCCATCTAACTGACCATTGCCAGGGCACATAATTAAACTTACATTACTGTACTTGAGGGGTAGGGGGAAAAAAAAAAGGGGCAATATTGACCAGATTTGCTGCTCCTGACCGCTGTCTAGTAGGAGATGATGGGGAAAAGCGAGATGGGGGTTTGTTATGTTGGCTCCCATTGTTAAATAGCCCATGGGGGGAAATAACAAAATTAAAAAGTAAACACATACCTTTCCATTAACACATCTGCAACAAATGAAGGATTGGGATACAATGCTAAAGGAAGAAGTTGAGCAAACACAGGTACATCTGCTGGATTTTCTAAAATGAGTTCTTGTTCCTATAGAAAATAAATTTATTACGATGAAACAGCAATAGTTGCCAACTTATCCAAATCACTGCACGACAGATAAGATTTTCCAAAGCTATACAATTTTTAAACTTACGTTTATAAAGTATACTTACTGATGTGTTATTTGTGTTTGTGAGTGGGAAAATTAAATGTCGGGTTGCGTTGATCAATGATGGCCACACAAGCTCTGATGTGATTACAGCTTGAACATTTTTCTGAAGGTCTGTATCTACTTCAAAGACAACATCCACCCTAAAGAAAATAGGCAAAGGATCTTCAAAAACTAGTCAAAAATACATGTAAATATTAAATATACACACCATCGTTTTACACAATACAATGCAACTTCATTTAAAATTATTGCAATATGTGGTTAAGCATCGTATAACACAATACTGCCACTTCACTAGGAAATGGAGGCTAATTTAAACAAGGTGGCTCCAATCCAATTGTTTTAATTTATAAAACATTAGGTTAATCACTATCTGTACAACATTTTGTGTGTCTGTATGTCTGCAGTGATCATGTATCTGCATGAACATTTCCATGCTTGATTAGGCCAATATATTTAATTGATAGAGCTGTGAACCAATGAGGTAAGTGATGTGACGAGGGCAAACGGATACCAGGGGTGATACCAAAAAGAATGTTCAGTTGCCATTACTTACCACAGTTAAATTCTATCTAGTTTTAGGCAACAACGCATTAAGCTTGAACAAGGAGTTATAGATTTGAATACTTAGGCCCGTATTTTCCAATGCCTACGGGTGTGTACACACCGTAGGGACATCGGAAATGCATGCGCTGAAAACCGACATTTCCGATCGGTCAAGAATCCTCTTGACAGATTGGACGCCTGCCCTGGAGAAAGGCCTCTGCGGGCGGAGAGTTCCGCTTTCTGCAGAACCTCCGCCTGCTGAAATCACTTAAAAATCTTACGCCTGGTAAAAGCAGGCGTAAGGCCTGCTTTTACCAGCATAAGAGTTTAAAAAAGTAAAAAAAAAATTCTCCCCCACTCATTTATAATTTTAAAATACTTTTAAAAATGGTAAGTTTTTCAGCCCCGTAAAAAACTATATTTTTTTTCAAAAAATTTAATTTTTGTTTAAAATATTTAATTAATGTAATTTTAACTCATTTTAAAAACGTGATGGTTTTTAAAAAATGCATTTAATGTTTTAGTGTCTTTTTTCAGTGATCCCCATTCACATATTTGACAGGTCTATCTGTCAAAAGTATGAAGGGGGATTCCCTTCTCCTATTGGCTCGCCTGGCCCATGTGATCCCAGGGATACTTGGGATACGTGGGCCCTGCGCATTTCGACAGTGGAGAGGCCCAGGATCGGAAATGTCCGGACTTCGGGAGTCCTCAGGTAAGGGCGTAGATTCTTTTCCCGATAGGAGGCTTCCTGTGTGCGGATCCCTCCTATCGGAAATTACAGGCCTTAATGAAATTACTCCTGCAACTTGATATGCTAGCAGGTAGAGACCTGCACATGCAGATTTATGACGAGCTCAATATAGTTCCCCCCTGTGCCTCAGATCCAAACTGCCCAGAACTCACTTCCTCCATCTGTTGGCTTGCTATTATGCTTACCCTGCCTCCCAGGGACCACCTTCCTCCCAGTTGCTCCCTGCCTCAGGCCTGACCTCAAGTCAGTCAGTAGTTTATCTGGGAGCTACTACGGAATTCAAACAAGAGTCTGAAGGAACAAAAGCTGACCCAGCATCAGGATAGCAAATCAGCAGCTTAGATGTGGAGTTAGGTTCCCTGCAATTTTACCAGAAATATATATCTTGGCCCCAACTTCTGTACAACATCCTCTATTGTTTCCCCACATCAGGCATCCTTACAACCATCGAGAAAGACAATGTGTCATTTAATAGGTACTTTCATACCGTGAGCTCGTGCCTCCTGCGAAATAGGATAATGGCATCCAAAGTCATTTCAATTAGAATACCCAAGGGAAAGGACATTTACCTCATTAACTATGCTGAATTTTTACATAGAATTACACAGATATACAGCACAGAAACAGGCCATTCGGCCCAATTAGTCCATGCTGGTATTTATTCCACTCGAGCCTCCTCCCAGCCTTCCTCGTCTAACTGCATCAGCATAACCCTCAATTCCCTTCTCCCCGGTATGCTTATCTAGCTTCCCCTTAAATTCATCTATACTATTTGTCTCAACTACTCCGTGTCAATGTTTCCTGTAAGCTGCACGGCCACGCAGCACTCCAGAGACCCTGCGCAGTCGGCTTTTCAATACAGAAAACCGTGCATGCACAGTTTTTTGAATGGCCTGTGCAGCCCCTTAAAGGGGCCACGCTGCGCCAAACAAAATTACAGGGAACATTGCTCCCTGTGGTAGCGAGTTCCACATTCTCACCACTCTCTGGGTAAATAAGTTTCTTCTGAATTCCCTTTTATTTCTTGCTGACAATCTTGTATTGATGGCCTCTAGTTTTGCTCTTCCCCACAAGTGGAAACACTCTATATCTACTCTATCAAAAACCTTTCATAATTTTAAAGACCTCGATTAGTTCACCCCTTGGCCTTCTTTTTTCAAGAGAAAAGCGGCCCAGCTGTTCATCCTTTCCCGATTGGTATAATCTTGCCGTTCCGGTACCATCCTTGTAAATCTTTATTGCACCCTCTCCAGTGCCTCTATATCCTTTTTATAATATTGAGACCAGAACTGCACACAGTACTCTCAAGCATGGTCTAACCAAGGTTCAATACAGGTTTAGCATAACATCTCTACTTTTTAGTTCTATCCCTCTTGAAATAAACCTTAGTACCTGGTTTGCTTTTGTTATGGCCTTATTGACCTGTGTCGTAACTTTTAGTGATTTGTGTATTTGTACTCCAGATCCCTTTGCTCCTCTACCCCATTTAGAGTCTTATTTTAGAAGTACTATGTGACCTCCTCATTTTTCTTACCAAAATGTAATACCTCACACTTATCTATGTTGAAATTCATTTGCCAATTATATGCCCATTTTGCAAGTTTATTAATGTCTTCTTGTAAGTTGTTGCCGTCCTCCTCAGTGTTGACTATCACTCCCAATTTGGTGTCGTCCGCAAATTTAGAAATTGTGTTTTTGATTCCAAAGTCTAAATCGTTAGCATAAATTGTGAACAACAGTCATCCACGGTTCCAGAGGACTTGGTCAAAGGAAGGTGCCCTAACTCACTGTGCCACCCAGTCTACCAATAGTAGTAGTCTTTAATGAAATAACAATTAACATTTTAGTGCTGAATAAGTTTAAGGAACTCACTTGTGCCCTGAGTTTTCTTTAAGTTCTGTCCATTTTTTGTACAAATTCTTATACAAATCCCAGTCTGCATCCCATGCATCATCTTGCATTGCGAGACTATGCTGCAACCTTAACTCCGCTGGGAAGGGTGGGGGTAAAGAGAGGAAAAAAGAGGGAGGTGGCAGAAAGAAAAAAAAATTATGCTCCGAATATCACCTATATTTTCCACATTTATATTTTCTTGGGTGAAATTACAAAGATGAATTATAATTACTTACATTTAGATAAAAAAGGCAATCCCACATAACAATAATCCCCACATTGTAAGCCAGCATCAAAATAAATATTTGCTATCTGCAAAAAAAAAAGATAAAAATATAATTAATAAAGCAGGCCAATACAATTTAAGTTACACCAAAGCAAACAATTTTTGACTTAGCACTGCAACAAAAATAAAAATACTGCAGGTAGTTAAGTATATGTCTAAAGTATTGTATAGTTGAAATGTGCAAGCTGATGTGCTTATAAGAACGCAACATAATTCATGCAGGTTATACAATGCAAAATATGACAAACCTTGGATTTCTTTTTGGACTCTAAATCATCCTTATTACTTTTCATCCTCTTGTAGTAGAATCGCACATCCTCTGTTAGAGGATGTATATTTTGTAGTTTCACCTTCTGTGAGAAGGAACTCATTATATTTAAACTATGATGAACTACTTTCCCCTGTAAAATAAAATATTTATAGGCTTATAATTGGGGGAAAAGAGAGAGGAAATTACAAACCCTTGACAATCACACTGCTTCACAATGCACTAGGTGTATGATTTACAACTTGTATATACAATTATAAGATAGGTCACAGCCAGCTTTTCCTCTCGCGTTCCTTCCCCTCGAAAGAATTGCTTAAAAGTCAGCAATTAAAGTTTGTTTCAAGCTCACTCAGCAAACAACTGTCATTTGTTTTGCCATTTAACCAGCAGCAAGAACAAACAGTAAAATATTACAATATTAAAATAGCAAAAATGTATATTATCTTACTGGAAATGAGCATGGAAGAACAATGTGCTTGGGTGAGCAAACTAACGAGCCCACAGCAATAAGTGCCCTTACTGGGATGGTTAAAATCTGTAAAAACAAAAAGAAGAGGAGGTTAGCCTGCAACAAATGCAGGTGATCACTAAATATAGGAATTTGCTGAAATTAATCTTCACCCAAATAAAATCCTCATCTCCACACTAACCCCAAAATAAATTCATCAGATCCCTGCTGCAAAATGCTTCCGGGCCAGGCTGGGCCGGGCGGGGGGAGGGAAAGGAAGGGAAGGGTAGAGAGAAAATAGATCAGTCATCTCAGTCGACCAGCACAGAGTACAGCATAAGGTTTTTTTTTAAAAAAGGATAAAGATCTTGGAATATGTGTAGAGGATAGAATGTTTCGGGGGCAATAGGACATTTCTACAGAACAACATTCTAATATAGTTTCTAGATTAGATCAATTTATGTTTCAATTTAATTTATCAATTTCTAGAGATTCACTTGCAATTGCCCGCAGATATATGGTTTCAACCGTCTGCACTCTTGGATTTCCCTTATTGTTCAGTTGGTCAAGGCAGTACCTGGACAAATAATACAAATCAGAAGGTCCCAAGTTTGACTCCCAGCCTGCTCTTGGTCATTATTCGGTGACCCTTGCTGGAAAGTGCACGTGTAGCTGGCAAGTGAGTACAGGAGCAGGGTCTGCCCTGATGCACAGCCCCCCAGTTGAATAGTCTATTGACACTCACTGTCTAGGCTCACACTTTAAGAGTGATCATTTGGGCAGCATACTAGAGGGTGACCAGCATGCATGTAATCGTAACCCAGCAGGAGTCAGCACCTTTAGGAAAGATGGGGAGGAAAAAAATCCACTCTCACAATGTCTAACACTCAACCGATTTCCACTCAATGTTTTAGGCTTTTTTTTTTAAACCTCACCGACATAAACCATTATATCTAAATTGAGATATATTATAAATGTTAAATTTATAGCAATTAGTGTTAGTGTAAATGGCCTGCAAATACCTGCCACTAAGTAACATTTACTCAAACTATGAAATATTGACAGGGTAAAGGATGCCAGGACTCAACATTTTTAAATATGACCACGTTCACAAAGAGCGCAAAGACAGAATATAATACAACAAGCCAGGCATCACTTCAGCTTGGCAGGTTAACCTTGCACAGAAAGATCAATCTTGATACTGACAAGTGACAACATCAAGCACTCCCAGTTTAAGTATGTCACAGGTCAGCTGCAGCACACAGTTTCCCAATTGCTTGGGTAATGTGTATATAACACCAAGCACAAGGGAAGCTAAAACACATCTTCACCAAATGTACTTTTTAAAAACTTTTCTACACTGTATTTATGGCCTTGGTATTCAACATACATTAGAGCCAAGAGTCCAAGAGAATATGTGGGCCACATCACTTGTTCACTAGGAACTTAACAGCCTGTCCAATTTAAAATTAAGATCTTTAACAGTGACAGAAAAATGCTTTGATTCTGTTGAACAGATCAGTTTATCCATTCAGGTGGAATAAACAATTTATCACCTCGATCCATATAATGGAGACATTGTAGTCAACAACATTTAAACTATATTGGTACAAAGTGGTTTTTTCTTTAGCTTCTAAACATTCAATCTCTAATAGAAAGGCACTTTAACAAACTTTACTTTAACAAACACTACCTCATAATCTGTCGTGATCTGTACTGCTCCATCATATGGTCCTTCAAGTTCTTTTGCAGTCAATTTCATTCTAAACACTGCATAATAACCGGAGGCTAATATCACCTGTGGAGAATACACAAGTTTATTATGTGTTTGAGTAGATGTTATCGATTACATATCTTCCCCCCACCGATCTCAAAAGATAATCATTTCTCACAATCCTAATCCTGAAAGAATAGCAACCAGGTAAACACGGAGGTCAATGGTGGTTTTTTTGAGGACGAGGATGATGATGATTTTGGAAATACCTGCAAACAATCTTGACAGCAATTTAAATGCCCATGTTGATCTGAGATAGCATAAGACCTTCAATAACTGAGTTCTACCCTGCATATCTCTCTCTCTATATATATATATATATATGTAATTTCCTACTTCTTGCTTTTGACCTCCAACTTGACCTCAGAATCTACCTTGGAGCTATTAGCCCTCTAACTAATCATAAAGGCAGAGTAATTAGACTTTTATAGGCTTAAAAGGGACACACCAAATTATACAATTCCACCTCAGCCACATTGTGCAGAACAATGCTCCTGTCTGTATAAAAATCTATCCGCTGACTATCTGTAAGCAATGATACCATAAAAAAAAACATTTGACTGTTGGCCAACAGTTAAACCATTTAATTGGCAAAGGAAAACAAAAACATTGAGAAGTTACTACTGTTCTGATGAATGATTTAAATGTGACTTTTCCCCCCAAAATAAATCACTACCTTTATTACAAATCCTATCAGCTAATCCACTCAAAATCCTTTAATCCGGACACCTCAAAAAAAATATCTAAATGTTTATCTATGAAACTATTAGCTAGCAAGGCATAATTAGGTAATGGACTCACGAAGGAAAGGCTACTGGATGTCAGCAGTCCTTCAAGTGTTGAATATTTATGATGAAAACATGTCTAAACATGTCCAAGTTGCATGCTCCATTGAATTTAACAATGAACAAAGCTTTATGAAGCATGCACAACCACATGGGCAACCAACGTAAGCTTTAGCAATACAAAGAAATGCTAACCTATTAGGAGTAGAATGTGCACTAAACAGTACTTTAAATCTTGAACTATTTTTCAGCATTTTAAAATGCATACATATTGCCAAAATGTTTATTCATTGTTGCATATCCCAAACCTTTACCAAAAATCCCCACACCACCAGTGCCACAAAATAAAATATTTACTGCATGCTTCCTTCTCCTGCACCCACCCCCTCCCCACCACCCGGTAACCAGTGTTCAGTTAAAGTTGTACATAAAAGCATACGTGATTTTTTTCACAAGTACTTTAATAAAGCTTGTACTTATCACCCAGTGCTAATTTCTGCTGCGCCGGTATACATTTAAAAAAAGTTTCAGCACTCTCTTGGATTAGAGTTGCTAACCCCCCCTCCCCCCACCCAGGATTGTCCTTGAATTTCCAGGAATTAAAGGTTAATCTCCTGGGCACTGCTATGAGGAACCCGGGAGTAAAACCATTGGGGCATTAATAAAAACATTTTCTTTGAACACTTTAATTTATTGGTTATAAAAATATTGGAGATGGGGGAAAAAAATACTGCTCAACTGTGTGGGGAGGTTGGAGGTCATGTGATACAACCTCTAAGAATATGTCTAGCCAGAATTGGCAAACCTATCTTGGATTCAAAGAGAAAGATTTGCAATTATATAGTACCTTTCACGACCTCAGGACATGCAAAGCGCGGCAGCCGATTGCTGTTTGTGGGAGCTTGTTGTGCGCAATGTGATAATGACCAGATAATCTGTCTTTGTGATGTTGATTGAGAGATAAATATTAGCCAGGACACTGGGGATAACTCCCAGCTCTTCTTCAAAATAGTACCACGGGATCCTTTACGTCCACCTGAGCGAGCAGACAGGGCCTCAGTTTAATGTCATCCGAAAGACGGCACCTCAGACAGTGCAGCGCTCCCTCAGCACTGCACTGGAGTGTCAGCCTAGATTTTTGTGCTCAAGTCTCTGGTTATTTTTATAACCAATAAATGAAAGTGTTCAATCCCAGTAGCCCAGTTCGTAATAAAAGTAGACATTTGTTGGAATTAAAATACATGCTTTAGGACTAACAGCAGTACCTGTTATGGGTTATGGGATGGTATGTGGATTTTAACAGATGTATATAAATCTTAGCTTAGGTACACTGGGAGGGAAACACAGTTAGAAATTGAACATTTGCAAATGGACATTTATTTTAAACAGTTATGGGTTTGGGTGTGACTGACCATCCCCTTAAAGTATGCAGTTAATTCAAATCTTAACAAGGTTAATTAACTATCGGGGTGCATCTGACGAGCACTGATTTTGTCAAAGTTTTGACCTTGTATACATCATTGTTGAAGTCAAATTTGGATTAACCCACGAGCAGTATACGTGAAAGATCTCAACTTAATTCACAAATAGTGAAAGGGCTGTTTGTACATGAACTGAGATGGCATTCTTAACCTAGTGCTGAACTGACCCAAAACATAAATCTGTCCACAATGAAGCACAAAATGGCAATCTCAGATAGGCCATAATTATTCCTGGCCTTGTTTTGAGAAATGCAAACATTTGGATAGGGGTGATTGCTGAAGTTAGGGTTAAAGCACCTTCTTGGGGCAGGGAAAAAGAGAGCTCGCTTGTCCATCTGGCCATGGTATATCTAACCTTTGTTGCCAACACTGGATGCCAAAATGTAGAAAAAATGCTTCACTGCAGCAGCACAGGTTTTTGAAGCATTAACAGATCATCTTGGTCTATAAACTTTTAGGGAGCAAACAATACACTTACACAAGATATCAGATTAAATGTTAAATCCATTTGGGAGATCACCCTGAAAGAATGCAACTGAGATCCAATCTTATTATTATTGGAAGCATACCCATAAACACAGGAAGAAAGTTATCTGAAACTAGGAGCACAGGATCAAAAATAAAGACTTACAGAAGACTGTTCCGTTGAAGATAACTTTTCTAAATCAGGACGGCTGGAAATTATTGTGGTTCTGTTGCCTTTCTCTACAATCAGCAGCTCAATGCCAAGGCCGTCGCCCACTACATACCAGGCTTTCACTGCCAGCTGAAGAGATCAAAACATCACAATCAGCACAATCAGCACTATGAAGTATGGTGCAAGAGGTCTCAAACAATTAAGTTAAGTTCCAAAATGGGCACCTCACCTCAATCGGGTTGCTGTTCATAATGATAAAAATAATATAGCCGTCCTCTGTGGCACTCAAAACACCAAAGTCTATGATGCGCTCCTCTAAACTTGGGGGAAGTACAAAGTACTGCAAAATTAACGTAAAAATAGCTCGTGTAAATGTGTTATGGTCACAACATACAAATTTAAAAAATTATAGATCACAAGTCAATCATATTCTACTTCAAACCCAGGTCTATAAATGATGTTTTTAAGAACTTACTTTACCAAACTAAAATGAGAAGTCGCACAACACCAGGTTATAGTCCAACAGTTTTATTTAAAATTACGAGCTTCCGGAGCTGCTGCCCCTTCGTCAGACAGTACCTTTACCTGACGAAGGGGCAGCAGCTCCGAAAGCTCGTAATTTTAAATAAAACTGTTGGACTATAACCTGGTGTTGTGCGACTTCTCATTTTTGTCCACCCCAGTCCAACACCGGCATCTCCGCATCTTTACCAAACTAAGCAGTTCATTAGGAAAATTTAAATCCTATTTGTACAAGAGTGGACTCTATTCTGAAGCAAACTCTTCAGTGTGACACTTCATAACAGTATGGGCAGTCACTACCGCAGCATGGTAATAGGATAATTGCAAACTGTCTTCTGTACACATTTCAGGCCAGAAATCAGAAGCCAGCAGTGTCAAAAGAAGAATGAGAGCGGATCTTATTGAAACATATAAGATTCTGAAGGGGCTTGACAGGGTAGATGCAGAGAGAATGTTTCCCCTCGTGGGGGCATCTAGAACTAGGGGTATAATTTCAGAATAAGGGGGCACCCTTTTAAATCGGAAATGAGGAGGAATTTCTTCTCTCAGAGGGTCGTGAATCTTTGGAATTCTCTTCCCCAGAGAGCTGTGGAGGCTGTGTCCATTGAATAGATTTAAGGTGGAGATAGGCAGATTTTTGAACAATAAGGAATTGTCAAGGGTTATGGGGAGCGGGCAGGGAAGTGGAGTTGAGGCCAAGATCAGATCAGCCATGATCTTATTGAATGGCGGAGCAGGCTCGAGGGGCCAAATGACCGACTCCTGCTCCTACGTCTTATGTTCTGTTCACCGTGGATGAGTATACGCATAACATGACTCCATACAACACAATAGAATCAATTTTCCAGATACCGCAACATGTAGTGCATGTATCCCATTTAAAACATGTGCACAGCAATAAAGACGACACAAAATCTGAAAAAAAATCTGCGTTCCCAGCTTATACAGGTGGCATAAAGATACGAAAGGTCAGTAAACCCTGCAACACCAGTACAGGAAACTCTTTATTAACCGGCACCGACGGGACCGGCGTGGTGCCGGTTAATCAAAAGTCCGCATAATGGAGAGTTATATCTCCCAACGTACGAGAGCCCCGTACACATTGACATGCGCCTGCATTCGGAGCTCCATCTCCCCGGGAACCGCCAGCTGACCATCTGTCGTGTCCGCTGCCTACCCGGGCTGCACATTCCCCTCCCAATCTACACGCTCCGATACAAGGCAAACGCCTCGGGGTTTTTTTTTAAAGTTAATTTTAAACGAGAGATGAAGGAAAACCCCGGTTACCTACTCAAGAATTTTGCCGGTTAAGAGAGATTTCCAGATATTTGGGTGCCGGTTAATAGAGTTTCCTGTATAATGTTTGCTGGTTAAAAAAGTAAAAGCACTCCCTATTAAATTTGGGAGCACATCCCCAAACCCCTCCTTAATACCGCCACAGAATTCTTTGGAACAAAAGCAATAAGAGCGATTCTTTACATAGCAGAACATAAAATGAAACCTTGGCTTTCAAAATATTCTATAAAATATGCACTACTTTGTAGCACTAATTAAAAAACAAATGAGCGTTTGATTTGAAATTGATTTTCTTCAATTCGAATTTTGTTCTTGAATAAAGCAAGCGTAGAACAAAAAAAATATGGTTGGTGTATAGAACTTACAAAACCCATATCGTAGATCATAAATATTCATCACTTTCTATGTTAACTGAACCTCATTAGAAAGTAACCATGAACATTTTTACACTGAAAACTTATTTTCCTTTACGCGTACTTACATCTAAAAACCCTGTATAGGCTCGCACAGGCAGATGGAATTTTGACGCATTTGTGATGAGCAGGATGTTGCTGTCTATATGAATGGAGGAAGTGGTTGCCGTGAAAAGGAGAGAGAATATATAGAGTGCTTTGTGCGGAGGAACAGAAACTGGCTCGCTGAAGTTGTTAATCTATGAAAAGAACAAAATGGATCAAAACTTAATCAAACAGTGCATAAAATAAATGCCCTTGACTTCAACAATCTGCTGCTCAAAAAAGGAGCAATAACCAGATAATGACGAACAATACAGACAAATAATTGATGGCATAATTAAGATGCTTATAGTTACCTTGAACATTGTCTTTGCGTCTTCTGGCAAAGAGACATTGTGTATAATGATCGGAAAACTGAATGTATTCGTTAGATATATTGGTCGCTCCACTGGATCGGTAGGACTGTCCCTGATATGAAACAGTGTTGCTGCATGATCATATCCTAAGTACCTGTGAATCACATAAAAAACTTTACTTTTCTCTCTCCGCGATATTGATAATTCTGTCTTGTGATCTTCGTTTTAATGTTTACCCCCAGCTGTGTCTTGGAGGCGGTCTCAATTCATCAGGAAGTACCTAACCCATCAGCCTCCAGCATTGCCACTGAGCAGCTCAATCAAAAGAAAGTGATTAGTATTCAATACGGAAACAGATGACAATCACCTGGTGCCAGATTTTTTAAACTCAGTACTGGTTGTTACTGCAACTACATGACTGTTGAGGGGAGCCGGGTTTGAATGGGCCGCGCACCCAAAAAAAAAAGAATTAAAAAGGAACATTGGTATCAGTACAAGTGACCATGAAGATATCAAATTGTCGTTAAGAACCCAGCTGGGTACATTGATGTCCTTTAGGGAAGGAAATCTGCTGCCCTTACCAGGTCTGGCCTAATACTTAAAGACTTCAACTGACCAATGAAACGGTACAGAAACCTAAAAGCACTTCACAGGTAATGATTTAACTTTGAAGTGCAGTGACTATTGTTATGCCCATAAATGCAGCAGCCAATTTGCACATAAAACCAACTCCCTCAAACAGCAAGAAGAAAATAATCAGCTTATTTTGTCTTTGGTGGTGTTGGTTCAGTAACAAATGTTGGCCATGGCACTAAGAGAACCTCCCCACTCTTCCTTCAGTAGTGTCATGGAATCTTTCACATCTACCTGAACAGGCAGAAGGAACCTCGATTTAACATCTTATCCAAAGGTTAATTACCGCCAACAATGCAGCACCCCCTCAGTGCTACACGCAAGCGTTAGCCTAGATTTTGCGCTCAAGTCTTGGAAACATAGAAAAATAGGAGCAGGAGTAGGCCATTCGGCCCTTCGAGCCTGCTCTGCCATTCAATATGATCATGGCTGATCCTCTATCTCAATACCATATTCCCCCTCTCTCCCCATATCCATTGATGCCTTTTGTGTCTAGAAATCTATCTCCTTCTTAAATATATTCAGTGACTTGGCCTCCACAGCCTTCTGTGGTACAGAATTCCACAGGTTCACCACCCTCTGAGTGAAGAAATTTCTCCTCATCTCAGTCCTAAATGTCCTACCCCATATCCTGAGACTGTGACCCCTCGTTCTAGAGCCCCTCAGCCAGGGGAAACATCCTCCCTGCATCCAGTCTGTCTAGCCCTGTCAGAATTTTATACATTTCAATGAGATCCCCTCTCATTCTTCTAAACTCTAGTGAATACAGGCCTAGTCAACCCAATCTCTCCTCATACGACAGTCCCGCCATCCCAGGAATCAGTCTGGTGAACCTTTGCTGCACTCCCTCTATGGTAAGTATATCCTTTCTTAGGTAAGGAGACCAAAACTGCACACAGTACTCCAGGTGTGGTCTCACCAAGGCCCTGTATAACTGTAGTAAGACATGCTTGCTCCTGTACTCAAATCCTCTTGCAATGAAGGTCAACATACCACTTGCCTTCCTAACTGCTTGCTGCACCTGCATGTTTGCTTTCAGTGACTGGTGTACAAGGACACCCAGGTCCCTTTGTACATCAACATTTCCCAATCTATCACCATTTAAATAATACTCTGCCTTTCTGTTTTTCCTACCGAAGTGGATAACTTCGCATTTATCCACGTTATACTGCATCTGCCATGTATTTGCCCACTCACTCAACTTGTCTAAATCGCCTTGAAGACTCTTTGCATCCTCCTCACAACCCCACCTAGTTTCATGTCGTCAGCAAACTTGGAAATATTACATTTGGTTCCCTCATCCAAATCATTGCTATATATTGTGAATAGCTGGGGCCCAAGCACTGATCCCTGCGGAACCCCACTAGTCACCGCCTGCCAGCCCGAAAAAGACCCATTTATTCCTACTCTCTGTTTCCTGTCTGTTAACCAATTTTCAATCCATGCCAGTATATTACCCCCAATCCCATGTGCTTTAATTTTGCACACTAACCTCTTATGTGGGCCTTCTGAAAATCCAAATACACCACATCCACTGGTTCTCCCTCATCTATTCTACCAGTTACATCCTCAAAAAACTCCAGTAGGTTTGTCAAACATGATTTCCCTTTCATAAATCCATGTTGATTTTGTCTAATCCCATTGACATTTTCTAAGTGTCCTGTTATCACATCCTTTATAACAGACTCTAGTATTTTCCCTACTACTGATGTTAGGCTAACCAGTCTGTAGTTTCCTGTTTTCTCTCTCCCTCCTTTTTTAAATAGTGGGGTTACATTTGCCACCCTCCAATCTGCAGGAACTGTTCCAAAATTCTATAGATTATGGAAGATGACAACCAATGCATCCACTATTTCCATGGCTACCGTCTTTTAGTACTTTGGGATGCAGATTATCAGGCCCTGGGGATTTATCGGCTTTCAGTCCCATTAATTTCTCCAGCACACTTTTTTTTACTAATACTAATTTCCTTTAATTCCTCCTTCTCACTAGACCCTTGGTTCCCTAGCATTTCTGGGAAGTTATTTGTGTCAAAGTATTTGTTTAATTGCTCTGCCATTTCCTTGTTCCCCATTATAAAGTCTCCCGTTTCTGACTGTGAGGGACCTACATTTGTCTTCACTACTCTTTCTTTGTACATACAGTGGAGTGGGACTTTAACGCATGACCGCCTAACAGAGGCAAGTGTGCTACCACTGAGCTATGCTGTTTGTAGAAGTCATTGGAAAATAACCAGATCATTTCTAAAGAGATGCAACCACTGATTTGCAAGAAAACAAAAAACAGGTCAAGACTTCCTCACTCACTATGATCTCAGGTAAGGGAGTCAACACTATACTCGAGACAGGGAAAGGACTCTTTCTAATCAGGGGTTGCTGGATATCAAGCAGGAGCAGAAACCCTTACCCAGTGGTGCGGAGGCCCACTGTAGAATCCCTATCGCCACAGTGACAGAGTATAGCCTGACGATCCAAATCTGGGACTTTCCTGGTCTGTCAACTGTTCACAGCCTTAACCAGCTGAGAGAGCAGTGAGCCTAGCCAGCAAGTAAATAAATAAAAATACTTTTTGATATAATCTTCAACTGTAGAAGTATATGCTTCATTGATAAAGGATAGTTGTAAGCATACAGAACTGATTCCATTACTACACTAAAACCTCAAGAAATAACTGCATCATTCTTCTCAAGAAGAAACCAAACAAAACATCGACAAAGGCTTACAAGTCCTTCACAAAGCTCACTGGGCATAATACGTGTCTGCTCCCAAGGTTCAAAGATGCAAGTTACAGTCTCAGCCACAGAATTGGCAAAAGACTGGTGTGGGGAGGGTAGTGGGAAGCGGAAGTCAGATTTGACACCAACTATTATCTATTTTATCTACAAAGGAAGATCCTTCCTTTCTAAAAACATTGATTAGTTCTAAATTAAGTACAACAACAAGTAGCATTTATATAGTGCCTTTAATATAGTAAAATGTCCCAAGGTCCTTCACAGGAAGTTAATCAGACAGAAATTGACACTGAGCCGAAGGAGGAGATATTAGGACGGGTGACTGAAAGCTTGGTCAGAGATAGGTTTTAAGATGCATCGTAAAAGGAGAAGTGGAAAGATTGAGGGAGGGAATTCCAGAGCTTGGGGTCTAGACGGCTGAATGCACGGCTGCCAATGGTGGGGTGAAGGATGTGTGGGATGCACAAAAGGCCAGAGTTAGAGGAACATAAGAGTTCTTGGAGGGTTGTAGAGCTGGAGGAGGTTACAGAGATAGCAGGTGGTGAGGCCATGGAGGGATTTAAACACAGGAGAAATTTAAACTAAGGCGTTGGGTGGACCGGGAGCCAATGTAGGTGCTCGAGCACAGAGGCGATGGGTGAACAGGACTTGTGTGTTAGGATACGGGCATTAGCGTTTTGGATGAGCTCAAGTTTCTGGAGGGTGGAAGGTGGGAGGCTGGCCAGGAGAACATTGGAATAGTCGAGTCTGGAGGTAACAAAGGCACGGATAAAGGTTTCAGCAGCAGGTAGGCGGAGACAGGTGGTGCAAGTAGAAGTAGACAGTCTTATAAAAAGATACACAACTAAACACAATTAGAAATTTTCTATTTGAGGAAAGCAGCTATCATTGTTTAGCTGCTTTTAAACATTATCAACATTTACTTACAAGAGCAGAAGATTTTCCCCTGCATTAAAATTCAAACACACTTACCCTTCTAACACTTCTGCCTGGTATGGAATTTCAAGTTTTGAATAACTTTTCTCTTTTGCTTTCACTGTTATTTTCCCAGAAAATTGCAATGTTCTTTTTGCTTTTGAAGCTGAAATTAAATGTAAACTAGTGGTTACTGTCAACAGATTTTTAGATGTAACCATAGGTAAGGTTTTTTGATTTGCAGCACTTTTTCTGCACTATCAGGTTTAATTAATGGCAACTATAGTACTTTGCAGACTATACATTTGCTTTGTAACAAACTTATACACAAGTTTTAGAAATAGAAAAAGGACAAATCCAATAGGTCACAAATCAACTTCACCTCACTACATTCCTCAAGCTCTTCTCTCAAATATATAATTACTGCTTGAACCCCTTTACACGGCCCATTTGAATGGTCTGCTCAAAGAATTTATTCCACAATTCTATTACCTTTTGGGTAAAGACACTAGAGAAGCTGGGATTGTTCTCCTTTGAGCAGAGAAGGTTATGGGAAGATTTGATAGAAGTGTTCAAAAGCATGGGCAGGAGGATCGATAACCAGAGGACACAGATTAAGATAATTGACAAAAAATCCAGGGGGAAAAAAAAGAGAATTTTTTAATTGCATGGAGTTATGATGATCTGGAAGCACTACCTGAAAAAGCTGGTGGAAGCAGATTCAATAGTAACTTTGAAAAGGAAATTGGATAAATACTTGAAAAGGAAAAATTTGCAGGGCTATGGGCAAAGAGCAGGCCTAACTGGGTAGCTCTTTTAAAGAGCCGACACAGGCACGATGGGCCAAATGGCCTCCTTCTGAGCTGTATGATCCTATGTCTCGTCTTACTTCTATATTAATTGATAAGCTTTCATCTCTTGGTATTTGAACACTTTACCCTAATGAATTTTAAAGCTTCCTCTTTTCCATGGGAAACAAGTCCTTGTTTTCTGCCTTAACCTTTATTCATATCTTAAATTCCTGATAACCCTATATTGTACCTCAATACTGTTCACAGCCGATAAAGTCAGAGTTGCACATATAATAACCCCAAACAGTGTAATCCAGCTTCACATTAACAAATTTTTATTACCGGCATCAAATAATTCCAGATTTTAGTGCAAGTATTATTATACATTGGTGTAAATAATGGGTGTGTAAAGAGTATGCACATTTAACAGTACACAGATTAATAGCAAATTGATTGCATCTGAAGAATTCAAAGTATGCACACGCCCAAAACATGTTTCTTTGAAACAGTAGTTTTATTCAGATAGGTGGGCAACTCCCAAAATAGTTGTAAAATGAAGGCAAGGCATAGAGGCAGCTCTTTTCATGTTTAATAGCATCCTGGTAGTAAACAAAAAAGTAAAGGAATCATAATTCACAATGAGGCCTGTGAAATTTATTTTGGCCAAAGATCGCAAGAAAAGATGCAAGAGTGTTTCACGGGAATACTGCAATTATAATTTTTCATGCAAGTCATCATTTGGGTCTGAAACTCAGCTACACAATAAATGCAAGTCTGACCTATTTCTGAATGAAAGGCCTTACAGCATTTTGACACACCAGTATATGTACCAGCTCCCGTAGTATCTGTTGGGTCTATTGGCATACATCAAGATCCTCTATGCACTACGTGAAGCAGCAAAGAGCACATAACATTTTGGGATGGGTAGATTACAAATTTGGCTTCAAACTTGATTTGAGCTAAAAACAGGGCTTTGAAGTGAAAATAATTAAGCCTGCTGAGGAAGATGCATGCAAATTCAAGGTGAACAATTCCAGCATCCAGAATTAATAATGGGAGGGCAAAATCCCCACATGTAAAATTCAATCCTAGATAGAATTTTAAAAAGAGAGCTGTTGGACTGAGTGGCAATGACAAGAACCGAAATTCAACTGCAGATCATTCAGCACACTTAAAAAATTAATCTCAAAGGCTCAACCCAAGTATTATATTTTGTATGTGCCCATGGAACAGTAGACCAAACATTTCCAACAGACCTGAACACAAGGATCAAATGGTCACAATTTAATGTCACAAAATACAAAACCAAAATCACTAGCAAAGGGGAATAAGCCAGTCCGTGATAATTGGCCAATATTCCAATGCTACTGCGGAGCTGGCTTATACGGCTGAGGTTAATCAGTTGAAGTCAGCCTGATGTGAAACACTGCCTTTCAGTGCAATTAAGAGCCAACACACAGCGCGCTTGGGAGTCTATGCCTTCATCAGTGTGTGTCAGGGGATTCAGAAAGACTGAATACAAACCAATAGGTATAAATCGCAAAGGAAAAAAGTTAGAAAATTGATGTGCAATATTTTGCCGGTCTTCAGGAATGCGTGAATGATTTCTCTCTCATTTCAAAAGAGGGAAATATGCAAGAAACCTTGCAAAATTAAAAATCATAGAAGTTTGGCTTTGGCTACTGCACTGCAGGATTAATTCTGCAACATGGATAAGCTGCAGATAGTAAAAATGGGAGCAACTGGGGCACATGAGGACAGAGTGATTTGGAAGTCCCATACGTTATGCATAAGAATTGCCTCCAGGAATGTGTTTTGTTGATCTGAGTCCTCCCTCCAAAGATGCCAAACCGAGGCAGGTATATAGGAAAAATATCAGGCTGCTCTTGGAGCACCTTCTAGTTGGCAGCTATATAGTAGCAACAGCACACCTGCTCAATCAGAGTCAGTGCATAGTATTAGGAAACCCACAGAAAGGAAAGTGGAATAAACATAAATCTTACTATAAGGGAACAATTATCTATACATGGTATGTTCAGAGAATATTCATAATTACAGTCCATTTTTCCAAATACAATCAGTATGATTCATGCAGGCAAAGCTCTGAATTACACACAAATCTGTGTGGTGTGTATTCTAGTTACAGTATATATACACTATATAAAAAATATATATTTTTGTTCCAACCGACTGCATATCATAAGATTGAACTGTACAGAATTTTATACAATATAGTGCACTTTCCCAAGAAAAGGTACTGCGGTTAAGTGGCAAAATAATTTATTTTCAATATGAGGCTATCCAGTTCAGGATTAATAAAAGCTTATTTTAGGAATACACTTACCATCAAATACAATACTTGCGACTTTGGTATATTTAGTTTTTGATGCCTTCAGTGTAATTGGCTTAAAGTCTACTGTAACAGCTTCATTTGGTGGGGATGGTTTAATACTCTAGAAATGGAGAACCAATATACATTAGTTATAAAGCAAAAATATGAAAGAATGCATAATTGTATAGTCTGAAGTCATGGAAAGTGAGAGCTTACTGTTATTGGTACATCTTTTGCTCCTGAATTTAATAAATGAAGGTTTAAAACTTTTGGAAGATCTGCAGAGAAATGACATGATTAAGTATTTTGCTGCTACTCATGCATCAGCTGATTGCTGCTATTTAAAACAACTCTACCATTAAAGTCTTTTTTTTTTCTCCCACTGCAGGCCATCCTGGGTCAAATGTCCACTAGAAGGCAAGGTGCTCTGAGCTATTGGCATCTCTGCATCTGCCATTTACACTGTTCCAAGAGCAGAAATTAGTAAGCCAGAAAAGGTCAGATCATTTTTCCCCACACTCCCCATCCAGAGGCAGAACTTTGTTTAATAAAAAAAAAATAGAAATTAAAATTAAAATCACAGCACGTACAGCAGAGAGAATACCGCATCAATAAAATGAAGTATAAGCTTGTAACCATCGAACACTTTAGACAATTGACAGCAATGCTGAAAGAAAGTAAACTAAAACATGGTGCGAGGTGACCAGGACCAAATGCAGAAGAATCATAAGAGACCTATTCAGGCCCGTATTTTGCGGTGTTGATTGGGACTAATACAGTCGGCTATGGACACCAAGGATCAGTTCAACAAGAAGCAGCGCAGAAAAGTGACAATGACAGATCAGATGAAGGGGTGGGGGAAAGCAGAGGAAAATGAGTAAAATTTATGGCGAGAAGGACAGATAGAGCCAGCTTAGTGTTTGGGGCAAGAATACAAAACAGATCAATTATGACCAATGTTTTTATTTTTAAATAATTAATAAAATTTAGAAGCTCACCTTGAGTTCGTAATGTACCAAAATCCAGCATTTCTATCGAGGAGTAAATTCCAGGTGCTGTAACAAGAGTTAACATTTTTTTGTTTAATGTAAAAGATCATACATTGGAAACTGAATGTGGGAAAATATCCATTTCTGACTCACCTGTTGTAACTTCCACTTCAACCGGTAAAATAAGGAACTCTGTGCTGTCTGATGCATTTGTTTTTATTCTGATAAAAGCCGTGTGATTATCTGCTTCTCTTGAAGAAAAGCTGGCTCGCATCACAGCTTTTGTTTCGTAGGGTGGAATCTCCTATTTAAAAAAACAAACCGTAAGACCTTATCCATATTAAAACTAAGAAACACAGATACTGGGCGGCATAGCAAAGAATACTATCCTGAAGACCCCCCCCACCCCCACACCGCCAGGCAGAGCAACCATATGGTCAACAATGATCTGCAGGACTTTCTGCTGTGTTGGGAGCAGGATTAGAAGGTTTGTTTTCGGGGATGCTACTAGATGGAGTGCAACATTATGGAACAATAATTTTTCGCAAATGAAGACATTTCATATATCTTCCCATTACAAGTACATAGTACAACATTTGGAGCCAAAAATTACAGTAGAGGGCATCCTCTCTATTGTGTATTTTGTTTGACGGGGGATAGGGCAATTTCATTTATCTTTTCACCTCCGTGAGTTTTAAAGTTACAGAAAGAATATTTGCAACTCCTGCGTGCTCTATTTTAGAGTCCCAAATGAAGAGAGTTTAACAAGTATTAATTAAACCCATACTTGTACCAATATAATTCACAACGTTGCCACCATCTGGCAAAAGATTGCTCAAACTAATGAATGTCACATTCCCTAGTTCAGTCATATAAACCGGTTTGGAAATGCAAATTTAAGTACTGTATTTTATAATAAATTCTAGCATTCAGAACAGAGCAAGCAGATCACCAAGAAATACCCATGAATCCATTCCACAGCTCCAGCTAAAATTTCCCCTTTATGTATTTAAACAAGAGCTTCTGTTCAGAACTGTACTTAAAATTTGCGTAGGATAACAGAGCACCAGTCTTAGACTGCGCAACCTTTAAAATGAGATTCAAATTCAACCATATGTTTTGCAAGTTCATTCTGTGCATCAATAAGCCCACACATTGACGACAAACCCAAGTCGTGCATTTATAAAAGGTGCGTATATTACCAGATCCAGTTAAACACTGCAACGGATTGGCAAACTGCTGTGGCATTTTCCCTTCTCTGCGGCATGCATAATTAATTGCATCTATAAGGACAGGCAGATATGACCTGCTGCACAATCTCTTCAATGACGCTCTAAATGGATGCTCGGAGGCGTACCACAATGAACCAGCGTGACTTGTATTTTTCCATCTGTCAAATTCAGGAGCCAACTTGTGAGAAGTGGCTGAACACCCCAGGGGCAACACGGTGGCATAGTGGTTAGCACTGGTGCCTCACAGCGCCAGGGACCCGGGTTCGAATCTGGCCTCGGGTGACTGTCTGTGTGGAGTTTGCACATTCTCCCCGTGTCTGCGTGGGTTTCCTCCGGGTGCTCCGGTTTCCTCCCACAGTCCAAAAATGTGCGGGTTAGGTTGATTTGGCTATGATAAATTGACCCTTAGTGTTAGGGGGGGATTAAATATGTGGGGTTACGGGGATAGGATGGGATATGTTAGGGGGAATTAAATACGTGGGGTTACGGGGATAGGGTGGGATATGTGTCGGTGCAGGCTCGATGGGGATTCTGTGTGAGAAAGCAGGGACAGGGTACTGGATTTGGATGATCAGCCATGATCGTATTGAATGGTGGAGCAGGCTCGACGGGCCGAATGGCCTACTCCTGCTCCTTGTTTCTATAATGTGCTGGAACTCATTACTGACCCCATTTCCACAGGCACAATCTTAAAATTGTTCCTTAGGTGTTCCTCCATCGCATAAAAGTTTCAAACTTTTTCAGCAAGGTGGTCTTGAAATTTTCAGCACTACTGCTGTTGGGAGAAGCATTTGGCCTCCACGCAGTACTTCACGCAAATGACTTGGCCAAACTCACCAATTGGACAACCAGAGTGCATACTCATGCCACTGGTGATCCAAACCCCTGCCCGTCACCCTACATTTGCTCTACCTGTTAAAGTTACTACAGTAAGTCAAGTGCCCAGACATCATTTTGGCATCAATATCATAATGGGGAAAATTCATCGACAAAGATTCTATACCTGTCCCTGATGCCTAGTTTGCTTTGCAAAATAGTGTCAAAATATATTTCTACTTTCTAAAAGATACTGGCCAAAACTGTCTGACTAAGAACTGCCATTTCAGGTCCTCTTTCCTCCAGTGTCTATCAGGCAATGTCACTGATGGCAGTCCCCAGAAGTAGCTCCACTGATTTAAATAGGGTCAAAATTTCAAACTAGCCTAAAAGCAGATCCCTCAACAGCAACTTTCATTTCTATAGTGCCTTTAATAAAGTAAAGCATCCCAAGACATTTCACACAGAGGTGCAAGCAAAAAAAGTTCTCAATACTGGAGAGATTGCAGGAGTGAGATTTTCAGTTGTGAGCCATACTTAAAGGTGTTGCCTCAAACAAAAAACACATTTAGGTTGTGAAACGGTATGAAATTGAGTGACATAGAACGGTGAATATCTGTAGCATGCAACAAGGCAACAGCAGGTTTGCTACTTCCTACCCTAAACCCTCCAAAAGCGATCACATTAGTTTGGCTTAATTAAGCAATACTGCATTGCAGTTCTGAGATAGGAAGCAAAATAATCAGATTTGTCCCACATTTATCCATCTGTTCTAGGGCAGTGATGAACTTGTGATACTCACCCATAATTTTCTAGGGCCTTCCGGTTCACCTGTTGGAAGCTCTAAGTGTAGATCTCCTCCACTTGAATACATTTCAACTACCTGGTAAAATAAAAGCCAAACAGTGACTTCCAATTAAGCATTTTTTCCCCAAAGTCCGTTAAAAAATAGTTGTGCTTTAACAATTGATTTGATGCAATATAAACCTGGTGTGCGTATGACCCGACTCCAGACAGAAAGTGGTGCGAGTGTCTCGCACTGCTTTAGTTCTACGCTGCGTGGAGTGCAACTCCAGTTATGGTGTCAAATCAGATTTCAAAAGTGCTCAGGGCCTTCTGGACACTTATTAAACCTACCTGCAGTTAATTTCAATGTTTCAGCAAGGCAGGCACTGCTACTGCACAGCTCCACGAGCACTTCAACTTTAATTGCTGGGAGTAAACCACACATGTGGAGGGCTCTCTTCTTGGCAGGAGAAATGGAATTCCAACCAAACAGGTGCCAGCCAGTGTAAACAGTGTATTGCTCAGCTGACTATCAGATTGGTAGCTGAAGCATAAATGCATCGCAAGACTCAAAACCGATCAGAGGCACACTGTTTCCACTTCAGAATAAACAGTACTTGCATTTTCTCCTTCTCCGATCCTGAATGCGGCAACTAGTGCTGGAGTAGTTTCACAGCAGTAGTAGCCCTCCATCTACTTTCTACACGAGTATGAATAATAAGCAGGCTATCCAACAAGAAGTGACATAACAGGCTAAGCCAATTCTGCGTTCACTAGACACCCCTAAGGGTGCTGCTAGCTGGGGTCGATGGAGTGATTCATAGTAACTTTGACCAGTTTTTTCCCCCCTCCCTTCCTTAGTTTAGGGATGCCGACTGCAATTGCATACTCACCCCCAGCCTTAAAAAAAATAGCAGAGCTGGGAACGTCATGGTCTCCATTCCTCAATGCTACACCAAGCTTGTCACACTGTACATTTACCCGCGGAGAGGACAAGCAACATTTTCCCAAAATACACAAGTGCTGTCAAACAGTATTCTGGTATGGTTGCCCTAATTCTCTCAACATACAGACTGATCTATTCATATCATCGACCTCAGTTCTTCAAAAATGACTAATTTTTGTAACCAGAACTCTGCAGTAACATGAAGTTGAAACAGTTACATAAGCTGTAATGAAAAACTACGACTGGAAACCATCTGTGGTTGCTTTGGGGGAAACTATGATGCCATTTTGCGTGGGAGGTCAAGTTAAAGAACAACTTCATAAATGCGGCGTTGGATCTCACAAGAAATGTATTTCAAATAGACAAGACTATTTTCACTGTTCCCAGTTCTTCAGAGAAAGCCAGAAGGGAAAGGTTAAACCAGCACCATTGGAACAAACTAACTCTTCAATTACAGCATTTCAGCTACAGTTTTTTTTCCCCCAGATAAGACTCTGGACATAGAAATAACTCATAACTGATTTCATTTTCTGAATTCTAGTCCTATAACCAAGGTTCCCTTTAATCTGCAGGGCAGCGCGGCACACTGCAGGTCCAGTGCAACCGGTGAGCCAGCTTTCAAATAGAAAAACT
Organism: Squalus acanthias; assembly: GCA_030390025.1. Taxonomy (NCBI): domain Eukaryota; kingdom Metazoa; phylum Chordata; class Chondrichthyes; order Squaliformes; family Squalidae; genus Squalus; species Squalus acanthias. Next base: position 18,360,394 of record CM059431.1, on the reverse strand, counting down.
GCGTGTGAAGGAAGTTTGAATGGCTCGCGCAGCCTGTTAAAGGGGCCTTGTGGGCCAAAAAAAAATTAGAGGGAACATTGCCTCTAACGTTTGAACCCTAAATATCACTTAGTGATTATATACATATATTTCGGAAGATTCCAGGAAAGTTCAATAGGTTAGCAAAGTTTATGAACCAATAAAATTAAGGTTTATCTTTGAAGCCAAACGAAATCCATTTGATCTATAATAAAACTCCTCTTGAATTGTATATTAAAAATAGCACACTTGGTAATTGAAAAAAATCAGCTAAGCGCAGTGACTTATAAATTGAATGAAGTAATCTCTATCAAAGGAAGCCGCACTTGCATAAATGTAGTGCTCCTATTCGCTTTCTAATTGGCTCCTGCAAATCAGGACATTGATGATTATTGGGCAGCACGGACCACTGAGAAATATAGAAGCCATTCCCCATCAAACACAGAAGGCACCCACTACAGTTCTACATCAAAAATCTGAAAAATTAAGTTGGAATAACTAACCTTTTAGAAATTGAAACTGAAATTTTAACTGGCCTGGGACCCGGACAAGCATGGTACTCAAATTTATGAGAAGGCCAAATTAAATGAGACCTACTCAATTCCAATATTTGTTCTGTGAGCAATTCTGTGCTGATCATCTAGTCTATTATATACATATTATTTGGGTCTCTAGTCCATGTCTGTTGCAGCACACCTCAAAGGTGTCCTATTTCAGGGCATCACACATTCGTTCAGCACAAATTGAGTGAAATGACAACTTCTCAACTGAAAAATCAAATACCCGATTGACTAAATGGAAACAAATCAAAAAGTAGCCTGATTAAGTTGGTAACCAAGAAAGAGGAACAAGTAAGCATGAGAATAAGTAATCAAATCGGTTAATTTCCCCCAAAGCTACCATTCACTAAGTTGATCAAATAATTTCTTCAGACAGTTTTCATCTGATATTTGTGTCTTCACCTCAGCTGCTGATGATAAAATTGCACCTTGGTCTAGAGTCTGGGGATTGAGTCGGAAATTTTACCTGGGTGCTGGAATTTTCACCTGCTGTTGGCAAGTGAGAGAGAGAGAGAGAGAGAGAGAGAGAGAGAGAGAGAGAGAGAGCAGAAAGCTCAAGAGCAAGAGAAGGGAAGAAATAATGTACTGGACTGTAAGCCAATACTGCAAATCTCCTGTGGGAGGCAGAATAAAAGAATACATATTATATAAGTAACATCATTTATAGGTTTAGGGTACAGAGTTGGTTGCATTTTAAGCAAGTTTTGGCAGGTAGAAAAGTACCACCATTACAGGTATTAGATCTGTTAGGCCTGTATCAGTAAGGTATGTAATGCTGCTGGAGTCAGTCATGTCTTATATTGTTTCACTAAATTTACTGTATTACAGCAATGGGTGAAGCAGGCTGCAGCAAGACCACTGCAAACAGCAAAAAACCATATGGAATAACCAGGACTACCAGTGATCTCGACTGATCTACTCGTTAAAAAAAAGTCGCATCTGGTATGTTGCCTTTGCACGTCAGGTGTCATCTGAAAATGCAAAGTAGCTGTCACACTTGCACAAAATTGCTAAAAAGTTTGTGAAACAACGCAACTGAGATGGTCAGGAAATGTCAGTGAGCAAGTGGGAAAAGAAACATCAAAAGAACATAGAAAAATAGGAGCAGGAGTAGGCCATTCGGCCCTTCGAGCCTGCTCCGCCATTCAATATCATGGCTGATCCTCTATCTCAATACCATATTTCCCGCTCTCTCCCCATACCCCTTGATGCCTTTTGTGTCTAGAAATCTATCTATCTCCTTCTTAAATATATTCAGTGACTTGGCCTCCACAGCTGTCTGTGGTAGAGAATTCCACAGGTTCACCACCCACTGAGAAGAAAAAATTTCTCCTCATCTCAGTCCTACATGTCCTACCCCGTATCCCGAGACCGTGACCCCTCGTTCTAGACCCCTCAGTCAGGGGGAACATCCTCCCTGCATCCAGTCTGTCTAGCCCGGTCAGAATTTTATACGTTTCCACGAGATCCCCTCTCATTATAGAAACATAGAAAGAAAACTACCAGTCCTACAGCTTAAAAACTACGTTAAAAATAGGCAGCCAAACAATCAATAGCAAGGGACAATGAAACTGCTCCAAATACTTTTTGAAAAGCCATGGTTATACCTCTAGGTGGCTTCTTGATGGGACTGTCCCATTATAAAGCTACCCATCAGTCACATCTGCAGTTGCACACTTCTACCACGAGATGGAGCACCATTTGCTCCAGATCATTATATGTACATCACCACTATTCAAACAACCTCAACTCCAGGACACTGCCAACATTCCTAACCTTCCTCCTGGGTAAAATCATTTTGGAACTACCCATCATTTACTTCTTCCCTTTCTATATTTAAGTAAATGAATCATGAAACTTCTGTGTTGTTCTCTTAGAGTAAGCAATCCTGTAAGCTGTTCCTGATACTGCCCCCACCCTGGAGAAACCACTTTCCTCCCTCCAGGGTTTCCGACTGCATTAAGCACCGCCTGAAATCCTTGCAACGTCACAGTTTGCCATTTTTTTTTTTTTAAGCTTTTCCAATTTTTGGCAGTCTAGCACATTTGACTCATTCATTTTTCAGGCTGTTGTTGCCACATCCCCATGAAACCCGAGCTCCTCCAGCCGCTCGCGTTATGTGCCTAAAATGGTTCTCAGCTGAATGTTTTGTTCAGCCACAAGCTCCGGCTTCACCATTTCTCAGCTCGTTACTGCTGCGCTTCTTTCCTGGCCTGTGAGCTCGGCTACCCCTGACCAATGTTCCCTGGAAGCTGCGCTTCGTTCTGCGTGGCCCCTTTAAATGTCTGCGCATGCTCGGTACTTGCAATGTAAAAGCCGGTGATCAGCCTGCACGGGACCCATCAGATTACGGCGCAGCCGCGCGCACGCCTTAGCGGGAACATGGCCCCCGACACCAGCTTCAATCTCTAAATTTTAAAGCTCGGTTCAAATTCTCAAATTGCCATGGCGGGATTTGAACTCGCGCTCTCTGGATTGTCTAATAGCACTCATTTTGACTTTATGCCAAGAAGAGTGATTGAGTGACTCCAGACATTTCTGATTCTCTCCAGGTCAATATGAAACAAAGCCCTCAGTCTTACAAGCGAGTAGTCAGAGGAATACTGAACTTTTTTTTTTAATTGGAGGGGTTGGGGGGGGGAGGAGAGGTGGGGGAGAAAGAGGGGGATGAAATGGATTTGGATGATCATTAGCTTAGTACAGAAATAACTGATGTCAAATTAAGGCTTTGGAGCTGTTCCATTTTGATTTATTACCTGCGCTATTTAAATAATTTACATAATCATGCAAGTATCAAAATCATCAGTCTTTCACACTTTCCAGACTACCCCATCAAGCAGCAAATACCCTAACTTCAAATAGCAAGACTAAACCATTCTTCTGAAAAGTACTAGGGCACTTTTTCAGTTACAGGGTGAACGCTGCTTTTCAATTTGTAGGAGTGTCTAGATTTGACTTTTGACAAAAAAATACTTGAAGCTATGAGTTAAATACAAATGAAGGATCATATCAGGAAATGTGAACTGTTGCTTTAAACCAGACATTAAAAAAAAAAATACAAACGCAAAATACTGCGGATGCTGGAAATCTGAAATAGGAACAGAAAATACTGGAAACACTCAGCAGGTCAGGCAGCATCTGTAGAGAGAGAAACAGTTAACGTTTCAGGTCGACGACCTTTCGTCCGAACTTTCTGGCAAAAGGTCATCGGCCTGAAACATTAGCTCGGTTTCTCTCTCCACAGATGCTGCGTGACCTGAGTGTTTTCAGTATTTTCTGTTTTTATATTTAAAAAAATTACATCCTTTGCACAATTTCCCCCCTAAAATTCACTGCTAAAAATGTCAAATTTGGTATTATTTGCAATAATGTCCTTAATATCAAGGTGATACCGTTACACTAGAAAGTAAATTCAGCGAGGCTACACTCCTGCTGTGGAAACGGCTCTCCAGCCTTCTTCCCTTCCCCCCTCGTCAGGAACCACCCAACACTTGATATTGTGACTTCTCTAGAAGGCAAGGCCAAGACAGCGGACTTCAAGACCACAAATCTGGATTTTACTCTTGGGAGTACACAATCAATCATTCAGTTGTAGCACAATTTCAGTGAAAGGACAAACAACAAAATAAAGAGCAACTTACCTGTAAAGGTTCACTATGAGGGTTGTGTATATTTATTAAAGGTGAAAAACTGCTATTTACAGGAACCCTTGCCCCTATAAATGGGCGCAAGCGATAAGGGTTGGGTATTCCAACACCAAACACCTGTAATAAAAGATAGAAAGAGATGCAGTTTTGATCTTTTACAATTACGTCACATGCCAAAGATCAATAAATATAAAGCACTACGGACTAATAAACATGAAGATGTGTAAGCTTTGTCGATCTAGTCAAATCCATTTTGCCAAAAGGTAAGCACTTATTTTCTTAAAAAAAATAAAAATACTTCATGGCTGCAATGCAGTTGTAAAATCAGGAGAGCTTGAAACCCCCTCTTCTGCTGTCACTTGTACACAAACTGCCGTCTCTCTCCCTCTCTCGCAATTGGTTGAAAGACACACCAAGTTGAGACAAGACTCGCAGCTTAGAGGAGCCAGAAGTTAGGGACCAAAGCTACCTGTAGATCACACCACGCAACTCTGTTGCTCACCAAGTTTGAACCCAATAAGGGTGAATAGAAATGTGCAGGGAAGGATTTGAAAAAGGAAATTTTTTTTGGGGGGGTGGGGGCCTAGAAAAGAGAAAAAGGGAATCAAAATATTAAATATGAAAGAATCCTTTCCAACACTACTGAGTAGGCCATCACCTGCTACAGCAAAGTATAACAAGCAGTTAGTTGCAGCATGGATTATTCTGTCTTAGCAAGGAAAATTCACGCGGGCAAGACTCTTGAGTTTAGGCATTTTGAAAGTGCATTTGAATCGAGCTAGATTACTTCTTCAACATTAAAGTAGAATTGTTTAATTTAGGTTTCTTTCTTACCTGGTACGTAAATACCCCATGAAGTGATGTATTAATAAATAAAGTATTTTCTACATTTCCCACTACTCTTGCAAGAAAAACGACATCGAAAGATGTGTTTCCTCCTGGTGGAATTATCTAGGCAACAAAGGAAAACAAAAAAAGTGAATTAGTTTATATGATGTGTAGCTGTAACCAGTTCTATTGATTCATATACCTGCACAGGCAATCAGATTAGCATCAGGCATTATTGGGGTAGCCATAACACAGTTATTAATTGGAATTTGCCATTTCATCTCAACATTTAGCATTATGTTTGAAGTCAATGCAGAGAGTTTGGGGTGGAAGCCTGAAAAAAACAAACTATTTTGCACCCTTGTTATATCTAATCTGTTAGTATTGGTAACTCCCACTGAATAATGCCATCTCAGTCTTACCAGCCAGATTACACTCACTATTCTGCTGTGCTGCTCTAATATCACTACACATGTGAGTACTCATGCCGGCACAGTGATTTGAGTTCGAGGAACCCCAAGGTGCCCACGTGTGTTGCCGGGTTATACTGGCCAGACTAACACACTGGAGTAGTTTTTCCAACTTGTAAATCAATCAATGGAAATGGAAAACATGCCGTTTCTATAACAAAAATTACTTGTGACATAAAACTTCAGAAGAACAACTAGATTTAACAGTACATTGTGCACAACTTGTACGGTTTACTGTGTTAAGTGCATAGCAAACATGGAGTCTGCGAACTGATCTGTTAACATTTCCATCACCTGAACATTATGAACAACCTCGGTGCCATCAAGCCTTCAAAATACTCATTAACCAATTGAAGGATATCCTTTCAAAACACTTTTCAAGTATCAAAAATTATTCAGTGCAACACAAGTTCATGTTAAAAAGGAAACTACTGCACTGGAAAATACTGTAAGGAACTGGAGCCCATTTATGTGCAACTTCCACATATGCAAGCATTTTCCACTTCCTGTACAGTCAGCCCTCACCCACTATTTCAACCAGTTGACAGATTATATACACAAGCAGAAACCGTACTCCAACGTAGTTTGATCTCTGTGTTGTGTACAATCGGTAAATGCCCTAGATATTTAAAGATTGGAAACCCTCTGGGTGTGTGTCTCCATATATTTAGCATAACTTGGCTGGTATTGCTGCAATGGCACTAAATGCACCGAGCCTATGATGGCAGGCTGGATATAACAAGGGCACAAAATACTTCCTAAATAAACAAGCTCCAAGGGCTTCCACTTGTGCAGTACTATTTGATAAATACCCACTTACAATGTTCAGTACTCAAAGATTACAGAATTACTACAATTAAACAAATTTAGAGTCTGGCGACCTCTAGATGAACCATAACTTCTAAAATTAATACTGATGCTGGCAGATAGTCTCCATTTCTTCCACAGTAAAATAAAATTGTACATTCAACATTCGTCGTCTCCCACCCCCAGTCAAAATATTATACCATAGCTGAATTAATTAAGAGAAAAACCATGAACCATCGAACCGCCTGACAAAATGAGTAATTCTAGTTATGAATAAACGTAGGTGAAAGAGCCATCATCGCCTTTCTGTAAAGAAAACCCCTCAATACTAAAGCTAGAAAATCCTTAATAAATTTTAACAGCATCGCAGAAAGCAATTACGATACTATAGAAGGTTACAACTCAGAAGGAGGCCATTCTGCCCATCAAGTCTGTGTCTGGTCTTTGCGAGAGCAATGCAAACTAATTACACTCTTCCCATGGCCACCTCTACCTCCTCTTCAAATATTTATCCAATTTTCCTATACAAATGCAATGCTCCAACCACCTGGCTACCTAATTTAGAAATTTTAAAAACCTCAATTAAATCTCCTCTTAACCTTCTCTGCTCCTATAGAAATAGTCCCAGTATCTCAAGAGTCTCCTCATATTTTCCCATTCCTGGCAAGATCTTGGTGACGCTATGATGTCTGATCTTTATGGTGTAATGTCCTTTCCATAATGGAACACCAAAAACTGTACATGGCACTAACTGTGGCCTAAAAAAAGGTGCAAATTTATTACTTTAAAATACAAAACTGTAATCGATTTTGGTGGTTTCAAAGTGCTCAAAATCATTCTTGCCATAGCATTCCAAGTAGCACTGCAAAAGATTCATTAAAATCTGTACAGCAGCACCCCACCCCGCCCCACACCCCCCAACCGCTCTTCTCGGCAAGAGACACAGATTTTCATCTGCAGTCATTCGAAGTGATGCACAGTTTCCATAAAGTTATACATTTTCTCTTATTGCATGTTCTGGCTATAGATCAACCATCACAATGCTGTGGAGAATACAATTCTCAGATCTTCGCTGATATGCACATAACGAAGTAGAACACCCTGTAGCTATTTCAACAAATGCAACCTAAAATACAAAATTCTTACCCTATTTTGAAAAAATGATGCATGAAAGTGTGATGTTGTTGCTGATATCGATACTAAAATGATTGTTTCTTCTGTGCTGGGGTTGTGCAAGTATACTTTTTCCATTTTTGGCATTCCCACTGGCCTGTGAAAGTAAACAGATGTAACTATTAAGTCATCAGCATCACCACAAGAGATCTACTAGTTATCACCAAGTTCTACACAATGTACACATGATGAACAACCACCACTTATATAGTGCCTTTAACATAGTAAAACGTCCCAAGGCACTTTATAGGCAGGCGGCCCCCATTACTGAGACTGTTGTGATCTTTACAGCTATTTTAAACTCCGGCACAAGTATCGGAGCTGTGTAACAGAATATTATGCTAAGCTTGCTCCCAGAACTCGACATGGAAGTAACCCACCATCACACGCCAAGTGTTTATTGGCAGAGAGCAAATCCTTGACCAGTTTCATAATTTAACATGTGACACAGATCACTAGGCTTGCTTCAGTCACTATAGGAGAGAACAGGTGCTGAAATTGTGTTTGTGGGGCCGATGCTGCTTCTGTGTCTATGGACCCAGTAGACGTCAAAAGTTTAACACAAACGTGTTCAAATGATCCCGTTAGTCTGCTAGGAGATCAGCAAAATATTTTAAATGCATAATAATTTCGCGGACGCCACAATGCTGATACGGGAAACTCTTGTTTAACCGGCACCTAAATATCTGGAATTCTCTTAACCGGCAAAAATCATACTCCGAAAACTCCTCTCAAATAACCGGCAATGTTGCCGAGTCCGAGTCTCCCGCGAACGCAGAGTACTCCGAAAACTCCTCTCAAATAACCGGCAATGTTGCCTAGTCCGAGTCTCCCGCGAACGCCGAGTACTCCGAAAACTCCTCTCAAATAACCGGCAATGTTGCCGAGTCCGAGTCTCCCGCGAACGCCGAGTTAGTCAGTGGGGGTAGTTCTCCAAAGTGCCACTACTCGGCCTCCTGGCGCTGTCGGAAGTCCGAACACGGCAGTAACAGGAGTCTGATTTTTGTTTGTTAAAAATAGCCTCGGTAGATATAACTCTCCGTTATCCGGAACTTTTGATCAACCGGCACCACGCCGGTCCCGGATACCAAAGAGTTTCCTGTACAATTCCAATTTAAGACAAATTCACTCAAACTTTTGAAAGACGATCTGTACATATGCCATGGATTCCTCACAATGTTCCCTATGTTAGTTAAGGTTATCTGGTGAAGCACTGGACAGAGGAGAGGGAATGTATTTGTTTAAACAAATAAAAATGAAAAACAAACCTATCCGGGTCACTTTTGCACATCCCTATTAATCAGAGACAAATCCTGGGAACTTAAAGGAGGGGCATTAGGTTGGATAGGGAATGATGACTAAGCATTTATAGAAAGGAAACCTCGCAAAAAAAACGCATTTGTTTTTTTTTTAAAATTACGTTGCATATTATAGCCACTACAATCCATCACACTGAATTCTTGTTCTTCGTCAAGAGGGCAATACAGAACACAGAGATGCTACAAAGAGGTAACACCTTTAAAGGAAAACTATTCTTACATTCAGAAGTGTTCCTGAAATCATGGATTGCTGCACAATATACAAGTCAAGAAGTTATTAATTTTACATAGAATATAAAGTAAAGAGTAAGCAAAAAGTTAATTGCATGCAACTTCAAAATTATGGACCTTTATTTTGATTTGATGCAATTGCTTAGGAAGTCTTGAAATGTTAACATATTATTTTCTGGATTAAGCAAAAAAGGAAATTAAGTAACTTCTTATTAAAATAAAATGCCTAATCACACCAAAAAATTATACGGTAGATCTGGATGAAGTAGGTTTTTCAATCCATTTGATCTCCTTCCAGTAAGGACTCCAAGCTCACATGATCATCTTCCAAAATACCAACTTGTGCTGTCTTGCCATTATAGCATCTAACGGTTCCTTATATGAGTCCACAGAGCTGAGGGATTTCTTCATCTGAAAGATTAATTCGATCCACACAGCAATCTCAGGTGAACCGTCTCTCCTTTGCCAATCATCTCCCAATCCCTTAACTCACCCTAACGTTAATCCCTGTCAGTTTGCTTTGCATCACAGTCGCACCTGTCTCCTTGCACTATGAATGTTGTATAACCAAAGACACTTATTGCTGTACATAATTAACATACAGAAATGTGTCTCATTCAGATATGTACTGCTTTAGTTTTTCAATTAAGACCAAATTAATTTCTTCAAAAAAGTACTGTATAAATGAAAAACCATTCCCCCTCAGCTCAAGATAGTTAAACCATCAGCTCAGAAATTTAAATTTATGTCAACCCCCATTAGGTCCTTGGACGGTAAGCCACGGTCCTTCACAGAAGCATAATTGCAAAGAATTGACATAACCATCAGAAGTATACAGAGCATCCACAGACGTACCCCAACAGAAACAGTGGGGGGGGAGGGGGGGGGGGGGGGGGAGAAAGAGAGACACACACGCTATGTGTTGCACATTAAACCACTGATGTCAGGAAGAGAGATGAAATGCTATATCTTGGTGTGCCATAATCCACATACATCACATTTTGACACATTCAATAATTGCAGCTATTGTGTTTCAAAAGGATTTTAATAATGAGACTTTTTTTTTGTGTTGCCAGATATTTTGCTCTAGGCTTTGTGGGGATGGGTTGCGTGCCTGTCTGTGCACGTGTGGAAACAGATCCTTTGAGGCAAAACATTAAGGTGAGCCAAAAGAAAACATAAAAGATTTTTTTTTTTTTTTTTAAGAACTAAAGACTACATGGTGAAGATTCAGAGGATCTAGTATGTTGTATTAATTTATTTACTAAATGTTTTGCACGATATGGAAGGGCACCACAAAAAAACTGTAAGACACAGGTTTGAGTACGCACTTTACACTGCAAGATCCCCACCTCTGACATCAGAATAAAGCGGCAAGCGCACCAGACTAATGGGGTAGGGGGTAGTTAGGGGAAGAGAAAGAAAGTGAACGAATCACTCAAGGCATTCTACCATAATGCCTTGGAATTTGAATGAAGAGCTGAAGAGGCCCAAGAACAATTGGTCTACCTCAATTCCTGGAACTTGTGTGGGGCATTGGAAACCTTAAAATGGAATAAAAAGGCCAGGTCATGGGAACATGTTCTTATTGAGTACAAAGCTCCATTAATTTCTAACCACTACTTTTTAAAGTGGTACTGAAGAGGCTCCTGCTTATCCTAAAATAGGGTTAAAATTTTATCTAGCCAGACTGCAAAAACTTCAGTTTAGTATCTTCTGTTATAAGTTGCCATGATGCGGAGATGCCGGTGTTGGACTGGGGTGGACAAAAGTGAGAAGTCGCACAACACCAGGTTATAGTCCAACAGTTTTATTTGAAATCAAAAGCAGCTCCGAAAGCTTGTGATTTCAAATAAAACTGTTGGGCTATAACCTGGTGTTGTGCGACTTCTCACTTCTGTTATAAGTTGTTAAAGCAGACAAATGCTATTGTTGCTAATGTGCATGTTTTCAGGCAATGTGAGTTCCCCCCAAACGGAGAAACTCATCATGTGCAACTTAAGTCTCGTCACCTTGCGCCATGTAATCACAGGATCATAAAGCAAGTCAAGTCAACTTCAAACAAAACTGAACTCCTAGCAAACATGAAATCCATAGCCAAATACCTTAGACCGTTTTAAACTAGTCAATACCTGTAGCCTCTGAATGGAAAAAAAAACAAGTTATGAATCTTGCAAGAGCAGTCTACCACATTACATTAAGTCAGTAATCCCTTGGCACACCACACTTTTGTGCAAAAGCACATTACCACAAATTAGCCAGACAGATTTTCAGGTGCAATTTCCTACGAGATTCCAATTTCAGTCTTGGGGGGGGGGGGGGGGGGGGGGGGGGGGCGGGGGGAAGAGAGGGAATACGCTGGGCAGAAATGGAGTACTTCCACACTTCTATTTAAAAAAAAAACCCAAAAGTTAAGGCAGGCTGCTCTGAAATATCTCCTAGCAGCTGGCTCAAAAAGATCAATTGGCAAGAGTCCCAAGAGCAGTTGCCCTGCTTTCTCACTCTGTAGGAAATTGTGCATAAATGTGAAGAGAATTTTTAAAAGTGAAATGAAGAAAGAGGAGGAGCAAGGTATCATCTAACAGTACTTTTTTTTTTTTTTTTTTAGACTGGGTCAAATGCCCAGTATGACATTTACCTGATCAGAAGAACACTCAGATTAAATTGGGACATAAAGAAAGGACAAAAATCAGGACCAAATAGCATAAATGAGTGCTGCAGCAACTTAAGGATATCGGCTATTAATTTTTCTCCTATCGTTTAACAATTTCAATGTTATCTTGGAGCACGTGAATGTTTTCTAATATCAGTACTAGTATCGCTTCTCTTCCCCATATACAAGCCTGATATCTTGCTGGGCCTGGCAGTACATGGCCCAGCCTGCCCTACAGCTTGCAGAGGGCTTAAATTCTTGGCCCAGCACAGATACCCTACAGGGCAGGTGGCCTATTGCAAACTGCTATTTGGCACAGGCTTTAACTCTAGAACACCGTGTGCCAATTATTAAGTTTGAGCGAGTTATTTTTCACTTGTTTTCTCATTCCACTGGGCGAAGTGGGTGAAATGACCACTTCAACAGAGGATAACTTGATTACAGATACAGTACATAGGGCAAATGAAAAGAATGTCATATGCAATGATCTTGAGTAATTATTTCTGAAGTGCTTACGCATCCCATTTAGTCATTTTGTGTAGAAAATGCATTCCTTTCATCTACACAAAGCAGCATTTAGTTCATTCTTCAAAATTATCCTGCACAAACAAAATAATATATACATCACAGTTTGACCAATGAGTAACTGAAGTTTAGAATAAGCCTACCCAAACTGGTGCAAGCCCAGCATTTATTGCCCATCCCTAATTGCCCTTGAGAAGGTGGTGGTGGTGAGCCGCCTTCTTGAACTGCTGCAGTCCGTGTGGTACTCCCACAGTGCGGTTAGGGAGGGTGTTCCAGGATTTTGACTCAGCGACGATGAAGGAATAGTGATATATTTCCAAGTCAGGATGGTGCGTGACTTGGAGGTGGTGGTGTTCCCATGCGCCTGCTGGTAGAAGTCGTGGGTTTGGGAGGTGCTATCGAAGAAGCCTTGGCTAGTTGCTGCAATACATCTTGTAGATGGTACACTGCAGCTACGGTGCGCCGGTGGTGGAGGGAGTGAATACAAGAACATAAGTAGTAAGAGCAGGAGTAAACCATTCGGCCCCTCGACCCTGCTCCGCCATTCAATAAGATCATGGCTGATCATCGACCTCAACTCCACTTTCCCACCTGATCTCTATATCCCTTGATTCTTCTAGAGTCCAAAAATCTATCTATCTCCGCCTTGAATATACTCTCAGACTCCGCATTCACAGCCCTCTGGAAATGTTTAAGGTGGTGGATGGGGTGCCAATCAAGCGGGCTGCTTTGTCCTGGATGGTGTCGAACTTTGAGAGTGTTGTTAGAGCTGCACTTATCCAGGCAAGTGTATTCCATCACACTCCTGACCAACATTCACCCTACACTGCGCGGCGATCGGGAGGTCCCGATCACCAATTGTAATGCTGGAAAAGATACTGCGCAGCAAATTTAAAGGGACCACGCACCTAAAATAAAAATGAGAACACATTGCTCCTGACTTGTGCCTTGTAGATGGTGGCAAGGCTTTGGGGACTCATTGTAGTGTCAGCTGTGGCTCAGTGGGAAGCACACTCGCCTGAGTCAGCAGGTTGTGGGCTTAAGTTCCACTTCAGGGACTTGAGCACAAATTTAGGCTGACACTCCAGTGCAGTGCTGAGGGAGTGCTGCACTGCTGGAGGTGCCGTCTTTTGGATGAGATGTTAAACCGAGGCTCCGTCTGCTCTCAGGTGGATGTAAAAGATCCCATGGCACTATTTCGAAGAGGAGCAGGGGAATTATCCCCGGTGTCCAGGCCAATATTTATCCCTCAGTCAACATAACAAAAACAGATTATCTGGTCATTATCACATTGCTGTTTGTGGGAGCTTGCTGTGCGCAAATTGGCTGCCGCGTTTCCCACATCACAACAGTGACTACACTCAAAGTACTTCATTGGCTGTAAAGCACTTTGCGACGTCTAGTGGTCATGAAAGGCGCTACATAAATGTAAGTCTCTCTTTCAGGAGGCGAGTCACTCACCGCAGAATACCTAGCCTCTGACCTGCTCCTGTAGCCACAGTATTTATGTGGCTGGTCCAGTTAAGTTTCTGGTCATGGTGACCCCCAGGATGTTGATGGTGGGGATTCAATGACAGTAATGCTATTGAATGTCAAGGGGAGGTTGCTAGATTCCCTCTTGGAGATAGTCATTGCCTGGCGCTTGTGTTGTGCGAATGTTACTTGTCACTTGTCAGCCAAAGTCTGAATGTTGTCCAGGTCTTGCTGCATGCGGGCACGGACTGCTTCATTATCTGAGAAGTTGCAAATGGAACTGAACGCACTGCAATCATCAGCGAACATCACCACTTCTGACCTTACGATGGAGGAAAGGTCATTGATGAAGCAGCTGAAGATGGTTGGGCCTAGGACACTGCCTTGAGGAACTCCTGCAGCGATGTCCTAGAAACATAGAAAATAGGTACAGGAGTAGACCATTCGGTCCTTCGAGCCTGCACCGCCATTCAATGCGTTCATGGCTGAACATGCTACCTCAGTACCCCATTCCTGCTTTCTCGCCATACCCCTTGATCCCCCTAGTTGTGATAGAAACATAGAAAATAGGTACAGGCGGAGATGATTGGCCTCCAACAACCACAACCATTTTCCTTTGTGTTAGGTATGACTTCAGCCAGTGTAGAGTTTTCCCCCTTATCACCTTATATCAACTTTTGACCAAGGCTAAAAGACAAATGTAATCCAATGATGACTAAGATCAATTTTATCTGTAGTGCAACGGTATATGGTGTTACATCCATTAACTTGATTGCAACCTTTGGATTAGTTTTAATATGCTGTGCAATACTATTTCTCTAATCAGAACTTCATAATTCTTAAATAGTGGAGGAGATACTCAAGACAGAAAGTAACTGCTGGGAATATTTTCATACAAAACCATTATTACATTTCTGTATATTTAAAGTTTTGTGAAAGCAGAAAGAAATAGTCCAGCAAAACCATGACATTTTTGAATCCTGGTGCTAATTTTGTTTACTGCTATGAGACGAGAGCATTATGTCCCACTCAGAGTTATATATACATCCACCTGACAGTGACACACTCTCAGTATGGCACCAGAATGTCAGCCAAGATTATGTGCTCAAGTCCTGGAGTGGAGCTTGAACCCATGAACCATCAGACTCCGAAGTTCAGCTAACCCAATTCTTGACTGGAAATGACAGGAGCTAAGTCTACATATGGCATACGGTGGCATAGTGGTTAGCACTGGTGTCTCACAGCGCCAGAGACCCGGGTTCGAATCTGACCTCGGGTGACTGTCTGTGTGGAGTTTGCACATTCTCCCCGTGTCTGCGTGGGTTTCCTCCGGGTGCTCCGGTTTCCTCCCACAGTCCAAAAATGTGTGGGTTAGGTTGATTTGGCTATGATAAATTGACCCTTAGTGTTAGGGGGGGATTAAATATGTGGGGTTATGGGGATAGGATGGGATATGTTAGGGGGAATTAAATACGTGGGGTTACGGGGGTCGGGTGGGATATGTGTACTGTGGGGATTAAAGCAGGGACAGGGTACTGGATTTGGATGATCAGCCATGATCGTATTGAATGGTGGAGCAGGCTCGACGGGCCGAATGGCCTACTCCTGCTCCTAGATTCTATGTTTCTATGTTTCTATATCAAAATTTGGTGAAAATGCTTCTTCCTGGTATATAGGCTCACTATGTAGAAACTGAATTTTACATTCAAAAAATAGTTCTGCTGGGGTCTTCAAGCATCGCTCCACAATGTTCCATTCCAGTCTAACCTTTTGTTGATATTACTTTCTCACTAATCGGATTTTCTTATACTTCACCTTCCCAGTTTGAGTTTTCCCCCATTGTTATCTATGCCTCTCGCTGCACCAAGTTATTATGGCAACCATTCCTCTTTTTAGGGGAAAAAAATCACTTACTGTGAGAAAGCTAGCTATATCTCTGCTATTAATGTCTAGTGTCCAAGAGGTAATTTATGTTCCAGCAGTCTTATTTTTGGATTCAACTTGTTCTCGTTACACTTCTACACAGTTAAAATTTCCATACTGGGGAGCTATGTACAGTACATCCAAAAAAAAATGCATGTACCACAGAAAGTAAATGGAAGAGATACAGGAGTATAATTGTAGTTCGACTCCTACCACAGCCCAGCTAAAAGCTGGTGAGTTTAGCTGCGCATCAGGCTCGCCCCAGCCCAGAGTACTGGATGCATAGCTCACCATACATCCTGGGAGCCAGGGTCACGAGTTATTTATTAGTGCCGACGAAGCAGCAAATACCTGTGATCTAAAGCAGGTCAGAAATTTCCATGGTCCAAGCTTCCTTCCAATGTGAAACAAATGAGATATGCAGGACTTGAAGTGTGTCTACTTCAATGCAAGGAGCATCCGGAATAAGGTAGGAGAACTTGGAGCGTGGATTGGTACTTGGGACTACGATGTGGTGGCCATTACGGAGACATGGTTAGAAAAGGGACAGGAATGGTTGTTGGAAGTTCCGGGGTATAGATGTTTCAGTAAGAGTAGGGAAGGTGGTAAGAAAGGTGGAGGAGTAGCATTGTTAATCAAGGATAGTTTAACAGCGGCAGAAAGGCAGTTCGAGGGGGATCTGCCGTCTGAGGTAATATGGGCTGAAGTTAGAAATAGGAAAGGAGCGGTCACGTTGTTAGGAGTTTTCTACAGGCCCCCAAATAGTAATAAAGATGTGGAGGAAGAAATTGTAAAGCAGATTATGAATAGGTGTGGAGGTCACAGAGTAGTTGTCATGGGTGACTTCAACTTTCCAAATATTGATTGGAACCTTTATAGGTCAAACAGTTCGGATGGGATAGTTTTTGCACAGTGTGTGCAGGAGGGTTTCCTGACACAATATGTGGATAGGCCGACAAGAGGTGGGGCCACGTTGGATTTGGTACTGGGTAATGAACCGGGCCAAGTGTTTGATTTGTATGTGGGAGAGCACTTTGGAGATAGTGACCACAATTCGGTAACTTTCACTATTGCAATGGAGAGGGATAGGGCCATACGGCAGGGCAGGGTTTATAATTGGGGGAGGGGTAATTATGATGCGATTAGGCAAGAATTAGGGAGTATAAGATGGGAACAGAAACTATCAGGGAAAGGCACAAACGAAAAGTGGAGCTTTTTCATGGAGCAATTACTGCGTGTCCTTGATAGGTATGTCCCTGTCAGGCAGGGAGGAAATGGCCGAGTGAGAGAACCATGGTTCACAAAAGAGGTTGAATGTCTAGTCAAGAGGAAAAAGGAAGCGTATGTAAGGATGAGAAAACAAGGTTCAGTTGGGTCGATTGAGGGGTACAAGGTAGCAAGGAATGAGCTAAAAAAAGAGCTTAGGAGAGCTAGGAGGGGGCATGAGAAGTCCCTGGCGGGTCGGATCAAGAAAAACCCCAAGGCTTTTTACTCTTGTGAGAAATAAAAGAATGACCAGGGTGAGGGTAGGGCCGGTCAAGGACAGTAGTGGGAACTTGTGCATGGAGTCAGAAGAGATAGGAGAGGTGATGAATAAATACTTTTCGTCAGTGTTCACCGAGGAGAGGGGCCATGTTCTTGAGGATGAGAGTGTGATAAAGGTGGATAGGCTGGAGGTGGTAGATGTTCTGAGGGAAGATGTTTTAGCAATTTTGAAGAACCTGAGGGTCGATAAGTCTCCTGGGCCAGATGGGATATATCCTAGGATTCTTTGGGAGGCAAGGGAGGAGATTGCAGAGCCTCTGGCTTTGATCTTTGGGTCCTCACTGTCCACGGGGATGGTGCCAGAGGACTGGAGAGTGGCGAATGTTGTTCCTCTCTTCAAGAAAGGAAATAGGAATGACCCTGGTAATTATAGGCCGGTTAGTCTTACTTCGGTGGTTGGTAAGATAATGGAAACGGTCCTGAGGGATAGGATTTATGACCATTTGGAAAGGGGCAACTTAATCAGGGATAGTCAACACGGATTCGTGAAGGGTAAGTCTTGCCTAACAAATTTGATTGAATTCTTTGAGGAGGTAACTAAGTGTGTAGATGAAGGTAGAGCAGTTGATGTCGTATACATGGATTTTAGTAAGGCGTTTGATAAGGTTCCCCATGGTCGTCTCATGAAGAAAGTAAGGAGTTGTGGGATAGAGGGAAATTTGGCCGATTGGATAAGTAACTGGCTATCTCATAGAAGGCAGAGGGTGGTGGTGGATGGAACATTTTCGGACTGGAGACCAGTTACCAGCGGTGTGCCACAGGGGTCGGTGCTGGGTCCTTTGCTGTTTGTGATTTTTATCAATGACTTGGAGGAGGGGACTGAAGGGTGGATCAGTAAATTTGCTGATGACACCAAGATTGGTGGAGCAGTGGATGAGGTGGAGGGCAGTTGTAGGCTGCAAAGAGACATTGATAGGATGCAGAGCTGGGCCGAAAAATGGCAGATGGAATTTAACCCTGATAAGTGCGAGGTGATTCATTTTGGTAGGGCAAAGTTGAATAAGGATTACAGGGTCAACGGCAGGGTTCTGAGGAACGTGGAGGAGCAGAGGGATCTGGGGGTTCATATCCACAGATCTCTGAAGGTTGCCACTCAAGTGGATAGAGCAGTAAAGAAGGCCTATGGTGTGTTGGCGTTTATTAACAGAGGGTTTGAGTTTAAGAACCGTGAGGTTATGCTGCAACTGTACAGGACCTTGGTGAGACCACATTTGGAATATTGTGTGCAGTTCTGGTCACCTCACTATAGGAAGGACGTGGAAGCATTGGAAAGAGTGCAAAGGAGATTTACCAGGATGCTGCCTGGTTTGGGGGGGAGGTCTTATGAGGAAAGATTGAGGGAGTTGGGGCTTTTCTCTTTAGAGCGGAGGAGGATGAGAGGCGACTTAATAGAGGTTTATAAGATGATGAGGGGGATAGATAGAGTGGATGTTCAGAGACTATTTCCTCGGGTAGAGGCAGCTGTTACAAGGGGGCATAACTATAAGGTGCATGGGGGGAGATATAGAAGGGATGTCCGAGGTAGATTCTTTACTCAGAGAGTGGTTGGTGTGTGGAATGGACTGCCTGCTGTGATAGTGGAGTCGGACACTTTAGGTACTTTCAAGCGGTTATTGGATAAGCACATGGAGCACACCAGAGTGATAGGGAGTGTGATAGCTTGATCTTGGTCTCGGACAATGCTCGGCACAACATCGAGGGCCGAAGGGCCTGTACTGTGCTGTACTGTTCTATGTTCTATGTTCTATGACACACAAGTATGGCCCTGGCACAATGTGAGCCTTGGGGAGAGGAGGAGGAGGAGGAGGAGTTTCTGAAAGCACGGGTAAAGGTGCGTTAGCTTTGAGTACTAAACCCTTCACTTTGTATCCACAATTGGACGCCACATAAACAATACAATTGCAGGTAAAGTTTTTAATTAAGAATGTAAAGACACAATAAAAAAAGTCACAGCACTGAAACACTTTCAGCACAATCTTGGAATGTGACAGCACAGAACCTGGCTAATTGGCCCATTAGGTCTGCACCAGTATTCTTCTCCACACGAGCCAGCTAATCTAATCCCTTTTTCTCCAGATACCCTTTAATATTCCTCTTTCTAATCAATTTTACGGATTCTGTTTCAATGGCTTGTACGAAGATTACACATTTTAACGAACTTGTGTGTAAAACAAAATAACTCTAACCTCCCAATTAACTCTTCCATTAAATTTATGCCCTTCCATTACAAACTCACTGACCAATGGAAATAATTTATGCACCCCATCAAAACCCATCATAATTTGAAGGCTTCCATCAACTTTCTCAGCACCAGTGAAAAACATGTCTAGACCCTCCTCATAACTGAACCGTGCATCACTAGTAACATCCAAGTAAATCTCTGCTGCATTTTTTCCATTGCTTTTCTATCCTTCCTTTAAAGGGTGTTCCCATAACTGTACACAGTACTCCAGCCGTGATGAGGTCTTGTAGAAATTCAACATTACCTTTTTGTTTTTGTTATCTATGCCTCTACATACCAACCCCAAATGACCTGTGCATCTACACTCCAACACCTCTGTTCCATTTTAAATCTTACCATTTAAAAAGTGTATCTCCTTCTTTGGTTCTCCGTTCCAAATTACTTTGCATTTCTCCACATTAAACTGCATCTGCCCATACTATGAGCCTATCCATGTCCTCCTGCAGTCTTTAAGACATCACAATTCGCCATACAATTTCTTCCCTCAATTCCTAATCAGATCACTTACATATACCGTAAAATGTGTCATTTCACAGTCAGTTGAAGTTTTTTTTTAATTATATACTACATGGTGACAGTAGGGAGAGACTCTTCAGAAACTCAATTCATACCATCACCGACTGCCAGAGGCTGCACCTACGTTGTTACTTACAGGATCTGTATGGTCACATTGCCCTTAATTACATGTGCCATTATCTTTACCAGAAGTCTTTGCTGCTTTAACAAAACCACACTCACGGCATTTTTTTTTTAAACCTATTCTCTCATTTTTCATCTCAATCCCATCTTTCTTTCCTTCTGTTCATTTTGTTTTCTCTACGTGATTTGACATTGAAGTAACTATTCTAACTTGCACTTCCTGGTTTAGACTCTGCCTGCCTCAGTAAGGATTCTTCAATCTGATTGGTTAAGGAGACATGCCGTTGTTTGCCCCATTCACACAGGTCCCAGACCCCCTGTAGAGGGCGCCACGTTGTTTTGGCTCTCTAATAACTGCACGTTCCAGTGCAAAATAGGGAGCCTGTGGGCAAGTTTAAGTGTAATGAACGACTAGCGCCGTTTGTTTGCCACGGACTGCAATATCCGGGTCAATATTGACTATGGGGAAAGGAAATTCCAGTGTTTTAAGACCTCAATGATGAAATGCTCTGCGAAGATGTATAATAATTGCCTATACCCAGCCCTTTTCAGTAACATTTCTACTTCTTTTGCAAATTATTTGCCAACATTTTAAAATATTCCTTTGGATCAACCTCACTGCCTAAGGCACCAGCATTTCTGTCCAAGTTTTCTTATTTAAATGTGTGGAATTCATTTTTATGAGCTATTTGACAGGATAGAAGACAGACATTTTACAGCTTGCTATCATACTGGGGACACCACTAAAATCACTTGTGTATCGCAATTGCATTCTCATAAGAACATAAGAAATAGGAGCAGGAATGGGCCATTTGGCCCTTCGAGCCTGCTCCGCCATTCAATATCATAGCTGATCATCTTCCTCATCTCCACTTTCCTGCACTATCCCCATATCCCTTGATTCCCTGAATATTCAAAAATCTATCGATCTCTGTCTTGAATATACTCAACGACTGAGCCTCCACAGCTCTCTGGGGTAGAAAATTCCAAAGATTCACCATCCTCAGTGAAGAAATTTCTCCTCATCTCAGTCCTAAATGGCTGTCCCCTTACTGAGACTGAACCCTGGTTCTAGACTCCCCTGCCAGGGGAATTATCCTCCTTGCAACCACCCTGTCAAGCCCTGTAAGAATTGTGTATGGTTCAATGAGATCACCTCTCAGTTTTTGTTTATGTACTTTTACCCAACAATGCTCCCACATTCTAAAGTCAAATCTTATTGTAACTTATGGCCTTCAAGGTTAAATATTGCCCCATTAGATTCAGATATGACCTCATATGCCAATTCTGTCAACCACTAGTTTACATAGCATATTGAACCTATAGCATTCCCCTTTAATCAGTCCATAAATATCAGTATCACTTCTGGCCTAACCACTTGGTATATAAACAGCTACCGAACGCTCGGTATCCATCACATCACCCAAATGAAAAAAAATCTGAAACAACTATAAAATGACAATGGAAAAAGATGTAATGTTTCTGTTTTGATAAGTCACTTGAGCATTGCTCTTGTGTTTTTTTTTTAAAGTCCTCAGTTTGTTACTAGCTTGTAACATATTCCAAGCCCTGTGTTGTGCATCTAATACATTACATACAAAACACACAGATTAATGCATTCTGAAACCCCCTAATCAACTGCTCAACAGCTACAACTTTCAACTGCAGTTGATCATATATTCTTTCAGCAGCAGTCAGTAGAAGTAATTTACAACAATCACATTCCAATTATTAATGCCTTCGATATGGATGTGATTACATACCCTTTCTGGGCAAAGGAACTGTGCCACCCCACATTTGGAAGAATCGCTGGGTACACCGATTCCCAGGCTGCTCTATCGTGCATATCATCTGCTTGGCTCAGATCAGAGACTGGGGAGCCGATCAGACATGTTCAGCACAAAAGACAAGAGCGTCATCTCAATTTCTCTCGTGGTTTAGGAAATCGGAGATTCTTATTTTGCAATCAGCTCCACCCATTGTTATTTGAATCCATCTTAAACCTTACTGCTAATTTTAGGACAAGTACAATGTTCAGACATGTCTTTCAGAGTGCAATATTTAACAGGCATGACATCCTAAGTAGCCACTTAAAAAGCCCCCAAGGGTGCAAGTTAAGTAAAATGCAATATTCATTTAACCCTTTCCTATTCAGAGCCCAGTTGAAGTGGTTTCCAAATATTTGTTGAAAATGATAATCTTTAAAAGAAATACAATTTTAAAAAGGAATTGATGGATCTGAGTGACACAAAAATATGGTGAATATAACTACAGTTCCCACTCTTTATAAATGTTAAAAGATAAACATTGTGACTGTAAGGAGTCTTTCGCATTTCTCACCTAGGCTGGTCTCCACATCCCTGATAAAACAGATTAATTTCAGAATCTTCCTAGCAAAACTACAAGGGAGCTAAAATTCTCAGTAGATCATTTGGAATCTGAATGCAGCTTTTTAATGCAAGTAATGCTTCTTAAAAGACCTCACTACATTTAAAATGATTTGTAACAATGTTGGTACTCAAATTTAATTTGGGGTATTATGCCCTTCTTTTGACTAAGCTCTAAAAAAAATTGTTCACTCATAATACTGTTTTCACTCATTTTTTTTTTTAGTTAATTGAATTCTGCAGCCATTTTTTAATACCACGTGTACTCAGAGACCTGATGCTATAATCCAGGCTCAATATACTGAATCCACAAGAAATGGTTTTGCATTATCCTGGGGAACCTGCTGTCATGAAACCCAACTCAATTATACTGTGGTACGGATTTTGCATTATGTGAGCAACAAACTACTTGCCAAGTTCAAGTCTTTGTTTCTTGCCACTATACCTTCCTGATGTCTGAAAACCATATACAGTCAAAGCACAGGAAGAGGCCGTTCACTACAGCTACCTAGTCTAATTTCCCTGTCCTTTCAAATACTTATCCAACACCCTCTAAAATGTTGAATGTCCATTCAGACCAACGGTTGGAAACTGCATTGCTTTATGGGCAACTAAAACCAATACGAGCATGTGCCTCTAGAAATGCATTAACATTTGCTGACAGTTGCACTGGGCGAGTGCCAGCACTTCTGCAGTAGCAGTTCTGCAGCCACTGGCAATATGAAGGTAAATGCAGTGAAATATACAGCACTATAGAAATGTAGGTTACTGCATGCAGCTCCCAATTAATACAGGATGCTCTCAAAGATATCCCCTCAACTGAAATCTTATCTTAAAATGAATTGGGGCAAGAGCTGAGAGCAGGCAAGTGAAGTGTAAGGAATGTTGTGGGGATTTTCAGCATCAAGTGTAACTACCGGATGACACTCGCATGCTATTAAAATTGCCTAGTGTGAAACAAACACCAATGGTGTCTAAAGTGCACTGGTAACACAGTGTAACTGACCACACTGCAGTTAGCATTTCAGCCAATTCAGAGTGCAATCCAACCTCCAAAACTGCAGTGTAACCATGGGATAAAACTATTCAACATTTCAATCGTTTGTACTTTAATCCTTGCTCTCCCTCTATGGAAAATAAAGAAAAACAGCATAACAGAGCATATTTAAAACAGAAAAATTATTTAGAAATGAAGTATAATATAGGGTTAAACATTTAAGGCCCCAAATGAAGAGAGAAATAGTACGATTATGCTGTGAAGTTAGAAAGCATAAAAAGGTACCCATGATATGTAGGAACATTAAAAAGAATTGTTTCTTTCAAGTTTATTCTGAACTCTTGGAATATGGCTACACTAAGTGAACTAGAATAGAATTTCTAAAACCAGCTTTATTTCTGCTTTCTCATTCTTTAAATGTTGTAACTTCCGATTCAAGAGTGGTTTATCTCAACACTATTCAAAGCAGAACTAACACTTGAGACCCATTGCTAAAATTACTTACATTTCTACATATGCATTTCACAATGCAAATTGGTTCATAAATGCACCCTCAAAATACCGACAGCAAATTCATCTGGTTTTCAGATTTTTCCCATAAAAAGGATTTTTCCTAGATGATTTACTTTGCAGACTACAGATCACAATGATGTTAAGGGACACAGGACACCTCTAGTACAGTGAAATGCCTCCAGCCCACCTCTACAAAAACGATACGATTAGTGAAATCTAATAACTACTTCAACACTGCAATAACTTTAAATTTAAAAAAAAAAAGTCTTTAGGGACATTTAGTTTTACCTCGCCCAAGGAAGAGCAAAATGAAAATCCCTACGTCCAATATCTTTTTCTGTCCGTGGTCTCATCTGAACTAAAATATGAAGATGTTGAGGCGGGGGAAAGAAAAATACCTATTCAACTCCACAATGCAGGTCTCCTAACAGAAACAGACAGCCGACGCGGAGGTGCGGATCATAGAAAGTGTGGCAGTACGGTGATGGAGATAATGGAGAAAATGGGTAGAAATGGGAAAACTTACAATCAAGGTTGCTGGAAGCAGATTTAATTACGAGTTGAGAATTGAAAAACTTAGAAAAAGATGGAATGAGCAATTTCATATACTCAAAACATAAAGCGTAATTACAGAATTGATTGTTTTATTAAAAAAATCTTCGGTTGCCAGCTAACATTAAAATGGGCATTTTTAAAATATTTGTTCTCAGAATGTGGACAGTGCTGGCAAGGCCTCATTTATTACCCATTCCTTGTTGCCCCAAGATGGTGGGCCTCCTCTGAGTCAATGAAAAAATAAAGGGTCACAACAATTTTAAGCTTAGAGTATTTATTGCACATTTTGCAGCAATGGTCCTGGCCAATAATCACACTACCATCTTGAAGATTCGTTGCCTAAATAATATAAAGCTGCAGGCTACAACTGGTAATCAAGTCTTAAAAAAAAAATTAGACTTTCATCGGTCACTGTAAACTTTTATGTTTAGATAGTCATGTGGCAAAAGAGTTTTTTCATTTAACTGATAAATAATAGGGGGGATGGGGTAAATTGAATCACTATTTACTGTATTATGTCAGCTGATGAATTCCAAACAGCATAATTTTTTGACTTTAAATGAATAAAACAGAGCTTTGTGTTGTCAAAATGATGCAAAGTAATTATATTCAAGGTGCTGCTTGCGACTACAGCATAGTACATTCGAGGATTTATTCATTAAGTAACTTTGGTACATAACTTTGACGAGAGGAACACATTTATTTACCTGCAGAGAGCTTGAAGAACCCTATAGTTATGTATTCCCCAGCTATACACTCTCAAGGCATAATTCCTTCCAAATATTTTCAGCCGCCATTTCCCAGCCCCCTTGTAAAAGCGTAATCTGTGACTCAATATGATCAATGAATCTGCTAGTATTCATTAAAAGGAGACATGCAATTAACCTTTTCCCTCAACACATTTTTCCAACCCTCCATTCATTAGAAGTGTCAAAATAAAATATAGAATACAGAAACCAGATGCATATAAATCCAGTTACAATGACTCACTGGATGAATCATAGCATGCCCATGATAGAATCATACCTGGACCATAGATGTAGTGGGTATATTTGGGTGAATAGTCTTTTTCCACTCCACTCTTGGGGCTGAATTTTCCGGGGTGGTAGCAGGCAAGATCATAAGAACATAATAGGAGCAGGAGTAGGCCATTTGGCCCTTCGAGCCTGCTCTGCCATTCAATAAGATCATGGCTGATCTTCTACCTCATCTCCACTTTCCTGCACTATCCCAATATCACTGGATTCCCTTAATATTCAAAAATCTATTGATCTCGGTCTTGAATCTCAGGGGGTCAGCTGGGAAAGTTGTTATTTTTGACAGTGGGTCGGGAACGGCGGGGGACCCAATTGAGATGATTATCAGATAGCTTACAGGCACTTAAGAGCCTTTCTTCACTTACTTTTTAAATTTCCCTGCATGGCCATGGGAGTCACGCAGCTCAGGAACCACGTCGGTCAACCTGAGGAGTGAGTTCAGTGGCCATTGCTCCAGCTGATTACTTGACAGCATGGAAAACAAACCAAAATAAAAACATGTTGATTACATCAGCTAACAGATTGATGAAGATTCTGTTCTACTTGAAAAGCTACCGGTAAATGTTAATTCAGAAATTCCTGAAGGGATGCGAGTGCTGAAGGCTCCCATCCTATCCGGGATGGTGAGGGAAATACATTTTTCACTGGCCATTCTCGGCTGTTGCCTTCAAACTAACAGTAATTGCAGTGAATTGATCTGCACTGTAAAAAATGACCTGTACTATTTAAATACATTTTTGTGTTGTTTCTGGTCAGGTTTTTCTCACAGTATACTGTGATTGTCCAGTTACATATTAAATCAAGTCATCAACCGTAACAATTTCATTACTCAATCCACTGGTTCAATTTGCTTTCAGTTCCTGAATAATACAAATGTAATTTTTCAATCTTTGGGGGGAGTGGGGTGAATTTCTGCAGAGGTTCTCTCACTTGTCCATTGTTAACTTCAAAAGGAAGAGCTGCAGAAATCCCAGAAACACATAAGCACCACTTACACTGTTTGTCAGGGTTTCCGCAGCTCTTCTGCTGAACTTGCATAAGATTGTAAACCCACACCTTTACAATTACATTTAAAATCTGCTTAATTTTATATATTACCTATACACACACATCTTTTATTTGTACCAGTTACTGATACAAAAGTCTATAGATTTGTGACTAAAGCACCAATAACTTCCCAATTGATGTACTTTTTTCATTAAGTTCTTGATCTTATTTGTAGATGGCATCATATTACTTGATAATATTTAAATATTTTTGTCACTCAGAACTTTTATTATATTATTGTAGAGTAAAGATTCAACACCCACTTTGTTAGATTAAACGTCAAATGTAATGTGGCCATGGTCCCTTTAAAGATCCCGGCTGAAAACACGTTATGAACGACATCACCAGATCCGCTCCATCTGATTGGGCCTGGTAACGTGCTGGGCGGGCTTAATAGGCCCCATTAAGGTAAGTTCATTTTCAGCAGCGGGATGGAGCCAGCAGCAGGGTCGGGACCTGCCACGACACCGCCCCCACCAGGTAGGCAAAATTCCAGCCTTAGCGTTCGATACAGTTGTGAGATTTTCCCTGTACAGATGCCAATTGTTTCAGGGACCTAGAAAGGGTTTCCAGAGGATAAGTGCGCAGCTCCAAATTATATCTACTTCTGACAGAAGAGTGTAGAAGGAGCCACACAGACCACAAGATCCTAAATTTGAGTTAGCTCCGTGACGAGTTAGCTGACCTCAGCTGGAGGAATGCAGGAGAACTGGAAATGGGCTGCGTTATAATTTGAGCTCACTCCATACTCTTTCATATCCAATGCGAAAGGCAGCTTCCATAGGCAAGCCCTTGTTCTCTATGAACCAAAATGTTACCTTATGCACAAACTAATGAGATAGCAGGCCACAGGGAAACAGTGAATGTTTCTGTTTTACCATAAAAAGTATGCATTGGAAATGGTACGAGATCTTACTGTATGCTCCGATTCTCTCCGACTGACAAACACTCGATAGACCACATATCTCTGGTTAAAAACTACGGAACAAGTTTCTCAAGATTAACAGAAACAGCAATAAAGAACAGCAGATTGCTAATTTACAAAACTTCACTTAACTTGCAGTATCTCTTTCAAAACACAGACTTGCATTTATATAGCGCCTTTCTCGACCTCCGCACATCCTAAAGCGCTTTACAATCAATGAAGTACTTTGCGGTGTAGTCACTGTTGCAATGTAGGAAATGAAGCAACTAATTTGCGCACAGCAAGATCCCATAAACAGCAATTACATAATGGCTGGATGAACTGCTTTTTTTTTTTTAAGTGATGTTGGTTGAGGGATAACTATTGGTCAGGACACCACGTTTCCTACAATACAACAGTGACACCTCTTCAAAAATACTTCATTGGTTGTAAAGTGTTTTGGGACATACCGTGGTTGTTAAAGGCGCTATAAAAATGCAAATCTATTTTTTTCCTTTCATGCGAAAGACGGCACCCCCCGACAGTGCAGCACTTCCTCAGTACTGCACTGAAGTGTCAGTCTAGATTATGTGCTCAAGTCTCTGGAGTGGGATATGAACCTACAATCTTAAAACAACAAACAATGGGCTCTAGCAATAACTTTCACACGTGCCTTTGATGAAACGTGGCTCACTGTCCACTTTATTATTGTGACCCAGTGTTTTGGTAGACTGAGAATTATTGATGTGCACTGAAGAGGGGGCAATGAGTTTAGGGTCACGTTTGGTGACAAATGCTGCTCCTCAGTTTACCCCACTTGATAGGATGTGATTCTAATCAAGAAAATGCAATTTTTGAGCACACAAACGTAGTATGGTTTGCCTGATCAATGTGTTTTATCACTTTAACAAGCTCCAGCTTTCTCAGGTTACATATTCCCATCACGTGTGTATGCCACAATCCAGTTAATAAACTGTAAAAACAAAATGTGTGTGTGCATTTTTTCACATCAGTAGTGTTCTGTGAAAGAAGCCATTCATAATGGTTATCTTTTTAGCTTCAAACCCTGTCCTCAAAGTTACTGTAAAAAAAAGTTAAAGTTTAACCTATCTAATTTCCTTGATACACTGAATAGTTATGAACACTGTTACAGACAGCCCCATAGTACATAACAAACTGACACACCTTTGTTCAAAAGCCCTCAGTCAAAACAAACTGAAATCTGGACACTAGACTTTAAAAAAAAAATCAAACGTTACATAATTCTGAATATCGGCATCACTAGTTCAAAATGCAACAATTAGCCTTTCGATCAAATACATTTTAGCAGACACCCTTCGCTGTTCATGCCAGAACTTTGCAAACCAAAATCATAAAAAATACAAAGGTTGACTCACTGTTCGTGGAAATCCAACATCGGTGGTTCAAACCGGATAGGTCTACAGTTACCCCGATGGAGGGAGGCACTGAAAGAGAGACAAAACTTCTGTAACAGCAGCAACACGGCAGCGTACATGTCTGTTCTTGTTGTGAAAATACTGCATGCATTTCCTTTTCTTAGCTTTATAATATGAAAAAGGCACCCAGGTCACACATCGGTTATTGTTGCACAGGCCTGGAAGAACACGTTCAACCGGTCTGGCTTATATTGCTCGTACTCCCAAGCGCTTTTCTGCCACTTCACCGCCAACCAATTAAAATAATGGTGCCAATGGACACTCCCTTTCTCAACGATATAATTAAAACTTCTGTTTTTGTGCTGTGGAAGTAAATTTATGGGATCACCAGCATAGAAACACAATGATCAAAACCAAGTCAAAAACGTTTAGTAACAGAATCAAAAATTTAGTAGAATTAACAATTCTCCCGCAGAAAACACTGGCATTTGTACTCCATGTCCGCAGGCACTTCGCAGACGGGAGGAAAAAATTAAAAGAGCTAAACATTATGGCATGCCGCGATGGGAGTGAGAGAGGTGACTGAAAACTATGTCAAACATGAGGTTATTCACTGTGGTGGGAAGAATAGAACAGAATATTTTTTTTTTTTAAATGGTGAGAAACTATTAAATGCTGGTGTTCAGAGGGATTTGGGTGTCCTTGTACATGAAACACAGAAAGTTAACATGCAGGTACAGCAAGCAATTAGGAAGGCAAATGGCATGTTGGCCTTTATTCCAAGGGGGTTGGAGTACAAGAGTAAGGAAGTCTTGCTACAATTGTACAGGGCTTTGGGGAGACCACACCTGGAGTACTGGGCACAGTTTTTGGTGAGATTGAGTAGAATGGCCTGATACTCTCTGGAGTTTACAAGAATGGAGAGGTGATCTCATTGAAACACAAGATTATGGAAGGGCTTGACAGGGTAAATGCGGAGAGGTTGTTTCCCCTGGCTGGAGAGTCTAGAACTAGGGGGCATAGTCTCAGGATAAGGGGTCGGCCATTTAGGACTGAGATGAGGAGGAATTTTTTCATTCAGAGGGTGGTGAATCTTTAGAATTCTCTATCCCAGAGGGCTGTGGATGCTTAGTCGTTGAGTATATTCAAGGCTGAGATAGATAGATTTTTGGACTCTAGGGGAATCAAGGGATATGGAGATTGGGAAAGTGGAGTTGAGGTCGAGGATCAGCCATGATCTTATTGAATGGCGGAGCAGGCTCGAAGGGTGGTATGACCTACTCCTGCTCCTATTTATGTTATGTTCAAAAAGATGTGAATTGAGAAGTTCTTTAAAAAGGAGAGAGAAATAAAGAGGCAGGGAGCTATAGGGAGACACTTGGGCCGCAGCAGTACAGACTCTGCTACTAAAGGGTGGGCGATGGGATGGGAGGATGCATAAAAAGCCAGAGTCAGAGGACTGAAGTGTGCAGGAGGAAATTGTAGAGATAGGGTGGGGTGAGGCCAAGGGGGGAATTTGAGGACAAGAATTTTAAATTCATTGTGTCGAGAGTCAGGGAGCCACCACGGATGGGAGGGATAGGGATGCGGGACAGGATACAATTGACTTTTGAACAAGTTGATGAAGGGTGGAGGATCAGAGGCTAGCAAGGAGGACATTGAAGAATCTGGAATTTTCATGGAGGAGATCCTCCAACAGACGATACAATGAAAAACATCTCATTCTGAAAACACAAAAACTTGGCATCTGGATTTGAGAGAATAAATGCTGGGATTTCACCCAGGTAAGAAGTTACTGTGAGCGGAAGGGGGCGGCGGGTAAGTGATGTTTCTCCCACCCCCCACCCCATCATTGAAGCACCAACAATCCACTACTGGAGTGTTTTCTCCCAGCCACCAATTTAAAAAAAGCTACTTGCTTTAAGACAATAAGGTACAAGATTTAGAAAAGTTTTGCACAATGAAATCGGCACTGATGGGACATCTGGCCTGAAACTACAGGAGCCAGAACTGATGCTATGAAGTAGCGAGCAGACAGTTCATGCAGAGAAGACGCCTTACCCCAGAATATCGACTTTGGAATTTGGGTTGAGAGGTCAGTGAGTAAAGAGTTTCTCTTTAATTGAGTTCAGAAGATTAGAAATAGAGGGGTAGTAGACCCTCTGGAAGTGTGTGTAAAGTAAGATTTGCATCGTCTTGGATCCACAGGATATCCAGGGGACTTGTGCATGCATCAGGTGCCAGAGAGTGCAGTCGCAAAAGTGCAAAATTGCTGAGCTTGATGTCCTAGTCTCCACAGTCCACAACATCTGGCAGGATTGAGAGTTCCATGATCACATGCTCCAGATGGTAGTCACTCCACAAAGTCAGGCAAATAGTCGAAGTTCCTGGCACTGTCCAATAGCTACATGGTTTTGGATAACCACGAGGACGACAGTAACAGTAGCTTTGGGGCGGGTAACCCTGATCAACACTGTGGCATCATGGCAAAAGAAACTACCAAAAGTGATGATGGGGAAAATTGCAAAGGAGAAGGCAAAAGGTAGTGGGGAATTCCATCATTAGTAGCATCGAGAGTATGCTTTGCAGCTATAATGGAGAGTCCCACATGGATGAAGGACTTCATGTTGCAGCTAAGCAAATGTCTGACAAGGGAGGAATTCAACCAGTGACCAAGATTCATGTAGGAACTAATGACAATGACATAGGCAAGAACAGGTTGGTGTTCCTGCAGTCAGATTTTTAGGAGCCAAGTGCTAGTTTGAACAAGAGACCTTTAAGATAGTAGTCCATGAAGAGGTATATTTAATGAAGCCATGGGCTGGGACAGAGAGTAATGACATGTTTCACGGTTAAAACGATTTATTTTGCTACTTTGGACAAAGAAGAGAAACAACCCTCAGCCAGGTCCCTATTATTCGTGCATTCCCCCATCCTGTATCAATACAATAGCAAAATACTGCGGATGCTGGAAAACTGAAATAACAACAGAAAGCGCTGGAAAAACTCAGCAGGCCAGGCAACATCCGTAGAGAGAGAAACAGAGTTAACGTTTCAGGTCGAAGACCTGTATCAATAGTTCCTTTCCCAAGGAGGTAGTTCAAATGACAGGGAAGGGCTTATGTTGAGTGAGCCTGCAGAAAAGGCTCCCTGACCAACTGCAGTGAAGAAAGTTATATTTATAATCTGTTTTTGTGAAGAAAGTACATACTTGATCTGACACACATACAAAAAATCTCCAATATTACTGGACATAAATTAAACAAACTTTATATAGTGCTTTATCACATCCGATGAATTACATTTTGTTTTGGAGAGTAGATACTATAGTTATATAGGCAAACTCAGCAACCAAATTTGTACACAGTAAAGGTGCCACAAACAAGAAAGGGAGATTAAATAGCAGTTAATCTACTTCTGGTGGCACTGGCTGAGGGGGGGCCAGGTAATAAGAACTTCCTGCCGTTCTTCAAATAGTGCCATCGTATCTTTTACATCTCTCGACCATCGCAACCAGCCGATGGGGCCTCAGTTTAACGTCTCAACCAAAAGACAGTACTTCAGCTTTTCACCATATATATTAATGACTTGGATGATGAAAGAGAGAGTTGTATATCCAAGTTTGCAGATGATACTAAGTTAGGAGGGCATAGTAAGTTGTGCAGGTGGGAGCAAGAAGTTACAAAGGGACCTAGACAAACTAATTAAGTGAGTGGGGAAAACTGTGGCAGATAGCGTTCAATGCGTGGAAGTGTGAGGTTATCCACTTTGGATCAGAAGTGATGCTTTCCTTATACAGAGCCTTGGCCACACCCCATCTGGAGTACTATTTTTTTAGTTTTGGGCACCGAACCTCAGGAAGGATATATTGACCGTGGAAGGAATACAGTGCAGAATCACCATAATTATACCAGGGCTCAAAGGGTTAAATTACATGGGACAGGTTGCATAACCTTGGCTTGCATTTCATTGAATATAGACGGTTGATGGGGTGATCTAAATAGAGGATTTTAAAATGAAAGGGAAGATGCAGAGATACTATTTCTTCCTCAGCTGGAATAATACAGAACAAAGTGGTCGACCATTTAGGAGTGAAATCAGGAAGCATTTCTTCACGCAAAGGGTAGTGAAAATCTGGAAAACTCTCCCCCAAAAGGCTGTGGATGCTGATCCCTTGGACAAGGTAATGAATGCCCAATACTTGTGGAGCTGTGACTCAGCAAGGAGAAACGGAAGAAAAATAGGAAAAGATATGACTCAGTTTGAAGATGCCGAGCGCTGGGGCCTCTAATGAACTGCATCGCCCCGAATCTTCCTCACGTGGAGCTCACCTGCACTGCTTTTCATGTCTGAAGTGTTCCCGATGTTAATTACCCGCTCTAGAGGAACATTCCTTCATAAATAGGGCCGACAGCACACAATAAAGCAATTCTACAAGCCAACTGCGCGTGGCAAAAATATTTAATACTTGCAATTAAAGACAAGGATATAATTGATTATTTCAACACTAAGTGAAGATTTGCTTAAATGACATTTAACAAGACTTTGTCACTATTGGCAGGAAAATAATCATTGCTGGGGGCAAAGTCAAAAGTTTTTTTTTTAAATCAATTACTTTGTATGACTTGTAAAACTATCAATTGGGAAGGTTTGTTAAAAAAAATAAAAACAAACAGGATTTTGTCCACAATATTTTAAGGCTCCTGAAGTTCTTCACTTGTGCTTGCCATCAATTACCATTAAATTATATATTTAATTCAAAGCAAGTAGTTACCCACCCTACAATTCCTTTCCAAGTCACCGTGCCCAGCTTCAACTCAATACAAATTACTGCTTGGAGATAGCATTATCTAAAATTTGGTTATGACCGTTGTGCAATAGATTCTCTTCCAGTCTTCGACAGAGCCAAAGTCTATGGTAAATCTGTCTTAATTACCCAACCAAAATAATCATTCATACGAGCAAACACATGGATCCCACACACAACTAATTTCTAGCAAAGCATTACCAAACACAAATAGTAAGATTTTAGGAAATTTTACTCCCATTTTGAATGAGCAACAACTTGTGAAAGAGACCATAAAAACAGGATTACAGAAACAGAAAGCAGCACAAAAGAAAGCGCATTTATTAGGTGTTTCACTTTTTTTCGTTTATGGGATGTGGGCGTCGCTGGCACGGCCAGCATTTATTGCCCATCCCTAATTGCCTTCGAGAAGGTGGTGGTGAGCTGCCTTCTTGAACGGCTGCAGTCGGTGTGGTGAAGGTACTCTCACAGTGGTGTTAGGGAGGGAGTTCCAGGATTTTGACCGTGTTTAGCTCCACACAGCATAATTGTAGCGAATGTAAAATGTAGAGAGAGACACAGCATCATCTAGGGCCATTGTGAATCACACAAATAGTTGCATCAGACAATTACTTTGGGGGGGGGGGGGGGGGGGGGGGGAGGAGAACAGATCTCTTCAAATACAACCAAGTAAAAATAAGCATAAAAAGATTAAATAATTCATCAGTAGTCAACACTTGGCCGGATTGGATTTGTCCTGCTTTTTCTGGACAGGACATACCTGGGCAGTTTTCCACATTGTCAGATAGATGCCAGTGTTGTAGCTGTACTGGATCAGCTTGGCTAGGGGCGCGGCTAGTTCTGGAGCACAAGTCTTCAGCACGACAGCCGGGATGTTGTCGGGGCCCATACCCTTTGCTGTATCCAGTGCGCTCAGCCGTTTCTTGATATCACATGGAGTTAATTGAATTGGCTGAAGACTGGCTTCTGTAATGGTGGGGACCTCAGGAGGAGGCCGATATGAATCATCCACTCGGCACTTCTGGCTGAAGATGGTTGCAAACATTTCAGTCTTGTCTTTACACTCACGTGCTGGGCTCCACCATCATGGAGGATGGGGATATTCATGGAGCCGCCTCCTTCAGTTAGTTGTTTAATGGTCCACCACCATTCACGACTGGATGTGGCAGGACTGCAGAGCTTTGATCTGATCTGTTGATTGTGGGATCGCTTAGCCCTGTCTATAGCATGCTGCTTCTGCTTTTTAGCATGCATGGAGTCCTGTGTTGCAGCTGCCCCAGGTTGGCACCTCATTTTTAGGTACGCCTGGTGCTGCTCCTGGTATGCTCTTCTGCACTCCACATTGCAAGTAAATTTGTACACAGTAAAGGTGCCACAAACAAGAAAGGGAGATTAAATAGCAGTTAATCTACTTCTGGTGGCACTGGCTGAGGGGGGGCCAGGTAATAAGAACTTCCTGCCGTTCTTCAAATAGTGCCATCGTATCTTTTACATCTCTCAACCATCGCAACCAGCCGATGGGGCCTCAGTTTAACGTCTCAACCAAAAGACAGTACTTCAGCTTTTCACCATATATATTAATGACTTGGATGATGAAAGAGAGAGTTGTATATCCAAGTTTGCAGATGATACTAAGTTAGGAGGCACAGTAAGTTGTGCAGGTGGGAGCAAGAAGTTACAAAGGGACCTAGACAAACTAATTAAGTGAGTGGGGAAAACTGTGGCAGATAGAGTTCAATGCGTGGAAGTGTGAGGTTATCCACTTTGGATCAGAAATGATGCTTTCCTTATACAGAGCCTTGGCCACACCCCATCTGGAGTACTATTTTTTAGTTTTGGGCACCGAACCTCAGGAAGGATATATTGACCGTGGAAGGAATACAGTGCAGAATCACCAGAATGATACCGGGGCTCAAAGGGTTAAATTACACGGGACAGGTTGCATAACCTCCACATTGAACCAGGGTTGGTCCCCTGTCTTGATGGCAATGGTAGAGTGAGGGATATGCCGGGCCATGAGGTTACAGATTGTGGTGGAATACAATTCTGCTGCTGCTGATGGCCCACAGAATGTCATGGATGCCCAGTTTTGAGCTGCTAGATCTGTTCTGAATCTATCCCATTTAGCACAGTGGTAGTGCCACACAACACGATGGAGGGTGTCCTCAGTGTGAAGACGGGACTTCGTCTCCAAAATGTCTGTGCGGTGGTCACTGCTACCAATGCATCTGCGACAGGTAGATTGGTGGGGACGAGGTCAAGTAGGTTTTTCCCTCATGTTGGTTCACTCACCACCTGTTTTTCCTATGCTCAAGGTGAGTGACTGTTAACGCTGAGCAATGGAACGCATCATGGTCACCATATGTCAGTATCAAGCACTCCTAGGCCAGGTGCAGCATTTGTTTCAGATGTAAAGTAAAGCTCTTTCTACTCTAACAATGTGCTTTAAACCTGACCTCAAGAGTACCCAGTCCCCAACTAAATGTTGCCAACTTTCACACCCGCCATCCTCATGGCTTCTGAACACTGCCAATTCATACCAATTATGAATGTTGCGAGTTATGGATCCTTGCCTAATAAGTACTAAGCTGAGACTTTCTAAATCATTTCAAAACAGCATTCATAGTTTTAAAAAAAGGTTTCACACCATCGGCTGATTAATACCAGCTTCCAGATTTGAAAGGATAGTTTGTTAAAACCCACTGAGTCATCAAGTCTCTGAAGTGCTTTTATGAAATTGCTAAACAGTTTAGATATGACCATCCCAATCAAAGTACAGGACATCCATTAATAGCAGTTCAAATTAGTTCACAAAAATATTTTAATGCACGATAAAAAAAAACTTCCCAGTCACCACTCACGAGCATGTGGATAAATTGATCAAAAGTGTCTTACTTGCAGTATGGTTTGAGTAAGTGAAAGTATTGTCCAGTTCAGTGATGATCAAGACCGTCACTAACTTACAAAATCACTAACAAGTCCCGGGGGTGATAGTAAGTTTATTAAGGGCACTAGTTTGGCCCCAATTTTGTCCACCATACTACAGTGGAGGCATCTGGAGATGGTACAGAAACGCCGAACTAAACTGACCAGGGATAAGACATCTTAGCAATGGTGAAAGACATCAAATTATTTTACAAAAATCACATGAAACATGGGCTCAAGCTCAGATGAACAGACAAATAAGGCATTAACTACAGGAAACTTTCGTTTATCCGGCATCGACGGGACCGGCGTGGTGCCGGTTTATCGAAAGTACCGGATAACGGAGAGTTATATCTACCGAGGCTATTTTTAACAAAGAGACTCCAGGCAGCGCGGGAGAATCAACTCCTGCTACTGCAGTGTTTCGGACTTCCGACAGCGCCAGGAGGCCGAGTAGTGGCACTTTTGAAAAGTACCCCTACTGACTAAATCGCCGTTTGCGGACTCGGACTCGGGATCGGCAACATTGCCGGTTATTTGAGAGGAGTTTTCGGAGCACTCGGCGTTCGCGGAGACTCGACTGCGACTCGGCAACATTGCCGGTTATTTGAGAGGAGTTTTCGGAGGATAATTTTTGCCGGTTAAGCGAGAATTCCGGATATTTGGGTGCCGGATAAACGAAAGTTTCCTGTACTAGATAGATAGTGAGTGTATGGAACAGAGTGCCCAGGGAGACTGCAGAGACAGATGGTGTCAGCAAATTCAAGGGAGAGCTGCACAGGTTTCTTTAGAAGGAAAGCAGAAGAGAGTTTTTAAACTTTGGGACTGGCCAGTTAGACTGAGTCTTCACTCAGCCCTGTATATTTCTATAATCATATACAATAGCAAGTACATGAATCCAGTTTTTTTTGTTGAAATATATAAAAGCAATAAACACAGCGCTATACAGTGACTGTAGCAATGTAAATACTGTAACTGTAGCAATGTAAAAATGTGGCAACAGCAGTAATTCTATAGAATTGCAGTTGATAAAAGCACAAACAGTGCTAATCCAGAGTAAGTGTTTAAAGTTCATTAACACATTGCTAGAGGGGGGGTAAGGTACAGTAATTATTGTACCTTAAAATATGATTTTCTCAAGACAAATCATGCATGCTACTTTTAAAAAGAACACGTACAATACTGGTGACCTCCAAATGGTGGTTTATGTTCAATGATTTCAGCTTCCTATAAGCAGCCACTGGAACACTTTTTGTATCGTGTGATGACAGACATGGCCACAAATACCATAAAATTAAGACAATCGTGTATGCATTGCCAGAAGGATCATCTCGCCTAAACCTTGCACGTAAAGCTGAAAATTACAATTCTTCAAAACACAATTAATACGTACATTCGAACAAACGTAATATCCATCAGAGACTGGTGGATTGCGGAAAGTTAAACATTCACAGTGGTTGACATAACACACTCGCTCGACTGCCTTCGATACTTGTAATCCACTCGAACAGCACCACTGCTTATTTTCAGTACTCTGCTCCTGCCCTGGAAAGTGTATCTTCTTTGTAATTTTGGCTCTCTGAACAGTTTACAGTCATAGACTCTATAAACTGGAAAAGTCTTCAAATCACAGAGCTCTACAGAGATCAGTTTATTTAACCTTTTCTCCCCTTTACAATTCAGCCTTCAAACCTATAGAGATAGGAGAGTGTGACAATCTAAACTTTGTATTGCCACTGCAGTTGGTGAAAAATTAATTAAGGAAAGCAATGCTTCACCACATTTCCCTCCCTCAAGATAAATGACCGTACTCCCCATAAAGTGCTCCATTAAGTGCTTTTGTCAAGCTTTACAGTTCACCCAAGGCAAGATTGTGAGTGACCAGCATGCTGAAATGGAAGTACACAAGAAAGCATTTGCAACCCGTTTCTGCCACTGGAGGGTATACCTTGTTAACACAATCACACTTTAAAAGGCCCCTTCATAGTAGTCCAGCTACCGGCAAATATACAGTTCTCTGTGCCAGCGACCTTCCCTGTAAACAAGCCACGGCTCAGGTAGGCAACAGCAAAATAGACCTTAAAAAAAAAAATAACAAACTGGCTCTCTGTTAAAGGTTTAAATGTGAAGGAGCCGGTCCTCCATGCTTGAACAGTCGGGAGTGACCCAACAAGTTCCTAAAGCAGGAGCAGTGCTCCATCAGAGGCAACCTTTTTAAAGGGACCACACATCGTTTCAGCAAGCCCATCTCATGGTGCCCTCAAACAATTCAGAGGCAGAGCGCTTGGGAGCGACTTCAGAAACAGGACTGATTCCTATCGGACGATCGCAATTAATGGCTCTGATCGCCTAAACCTCCGGCGAAGCTTTGAGCCAATCAGAGCCAAAACAAAATAATGAAATCAGCGAGGATGGCGAGAATTTTGAAGGAGGACGTTGCTCCTGTCCTTCAACTCCAGCAGCCGGTCTCAAGATGCGCTCTGACCTTCAATATTATATGCAATGTTCATCTAGCGACTCGACTCAAAAACGTTGGCTAATCTGGCAAAAAATAGAAGCAACCGTTTGTGATTCAATTACGAAGATAAAACAGTCCAAGATAACCTGATTTTGCTAATAAAATGTTCCTCGTTACAGTAAAATGCAAGTAGAATATTGTATTTTTTCCATTCTGGAAGTGTTTAATGTTATAACTTTGTCCAGTCCGACAATATTTTAGATAGACTGGACTATAACTGCGTATTGTACGTAAGTTGGTACAAATTTCCATTTCCAACTCTTGCATTCCACCCACGAACCTCCCCAGATGTCAGCGGGAGGTCCATAAAGGCCAGAAATAATCAAAGCTGCATTGTTGATCTGCAAGGAGCAGGTTGAGAGCTCAGATTCAAAATAATGACAAGGGCCATTAGCAAAGGTCATTTACCTTCGCAGAAAAATACCCTAAGTCAGGGTCTAGCGCCTCCAGAGACATGTACAGGTACACTGTTTACATTAGAGTTGCCTCTGAGGGTATCTTTGTAATCAGAGACAACTTTGCAAATGGAGTATAAATTAGAAAGACTCCTGGTTACTACAAAGAAATCAAAAAGCGATGCTTCCAATGACTTTCGGATAAGCAGGCTTTCTTGCATGGAAGAGGAAATTCCCAATAGGACCTACATCGACAAAGAATACAAAATATTTTCAAAAATTAAAAACTAGGATTTTAAACATAGCTATTAAATCACTAATTAAAATACCACACTGCAGTCAAACAAATATGCAAATTGTTCATTTGCATAGTTAAATCTCCTCTCCAGTCACCCGATGCTACAAACCTCAATATCACCCCAGTAAGTTTCACTAATCAGAGAATCATACAATGAATGATCCAGTACAGGAGGCGGCCATTCAGCCCATCGTGCCTGTGCCGGCTCTTTGGTAGAGTTATCCAATTAGTCCCATTCCTCTGCTCCTGCTCGTTCCCCATAGCCCTGTAAATTTTTCCCCTTCAAGTATTTATTCAATTCCCTTTTGAGTGTTACGATTTAATCTGCTTCCACCGCCCTTTTCTGCAGTGTATTCCAGATCATAATAAATTTCACTAAGTAAAAAATGTTTCCTCATGTCGCCTCTGGTTCTTTTGCCCATCACCTTAAACCTGTGTCCTCTGGGTACTGACCCTTCTGCCACAGCAAACAGTTACTCAATGCAATGTACATAGCCAATCTACCAAACATTTCTTTTAAATTACTTTGTTTCTATGGAACAACAAGATGTTAAGTTGATTATTTCCATTAACTTATATGGAGTATTTAGATTAACTGTGAAATCTATGGTCGGCAGGGGGTTTGACAACTGTGACATTTCTCATGTAATGGTAACAGAAAATAAAATCTGGCTGGAGAGATGATGTAGGAGGGAGGGATTTAAATTCCTGAGGCATTGGGATCGATTCTGGGGAAGGTGGGACTGTACCAGCTGGACGGATTACACCTCAGCAGAACCGGGACCAATATCCTCGCAGGGGGGTTTGCTAGTGCTGTTGGGAAGGAATTAAACTAGTTTGTCAGGGGGCTGGGAACCTAAATGTGGGCCCAGAACAGAGAGAAACAAAGCTGGAAGTGCAAGTTAGAAAAGTAGTCAGCAAAACTAGTAGGGAGCAGAAACAAAGGCCAACAGGAGAGAGGGTCAAAGTGCAGAAAAATATTAAACAGGCAAAGTTGAAGGCACTTTATCTAAATGCATGTAGCATTTGCAACAAGGTGGATGAATTAATGGCACTAATAGAAGTAAATGGGTATGATGTAATTGCCATTACAGAGACATGGTTGCAGGGTAACCAAAGCTGGAAACTGAATGTTCCAGGGTACTCGACATTTAGGAAGGACAGACAAAAAGGAAAAGGAGGTGGCGTAGCGCTATTAATAAGGGATGAGATCGGTACGGTAGAGATGAAAGATCTTGGCTCGGCCGATCGTGATGTAGAACTGGAATCAGTTTGGGTGGAGCTAAGAAACAGCAAAGGGCGGAAAACATTGGTGGGAGTTGTGTATAGGCCAAACAGTTGTGGTAATGTAGGGCACAGTATCAATCAAGAAATTAGAAGTGCATGTAACAAGAGCAATACAGTAATCATGGGGGACTTTAATCTACATATTGACTGGGCAAATCAAATTACCACTAATGGTGTGCAGGACGAATTCTTGGAATGCATGCGAGAGGGTTTCCTGGATCAGTATGTGGAGGAACCAACCAGGGAACAGGTTATTCTGGATCTGGTACTGTGTAATGAGAAAGGGCTAATCAATAATCTTGTGGTAAAGGGGTCTTTAGGGACAAGTGACCATAATATGATTGAATTTTACATTAAGTTTGAGAGTGATGTAGTCCAATCTGAAACGAAGGTCTTCAATCTAAACAGAGGAAACTACAAGGGTATGAGGGACAAGTTGGCTATGGTAGATTGGGAGACTACACTAAAAAGGTATGAAGGTGGACATACAATTGCTAACATTCAAGGAAATAATGCATAATTTGCAACAAACATATATTCCTCTAGGGCATAAAAACCCAAATGGAAAAGTGATCCAACCATGGCTAACAAAAGAAATTAAAGCTAGTGTTAAGTCAAAGGAGGAAGCTTATAAAGTTGCCAGAAAAAGCAGTCAGCCTGAGGATTGGGATCTTTTTAGAAATCAGCAAAGGGGGACAAAGAAATTGATAAAGGGAAAATGGAATATGAGCACAAACTAGCGAAAAATATAAAAATGTATTATAAAAGCTTCTATAGGTACGTGAAAAGGAAAAGACTGGCGAAGGTAAATGTAGGTCCTTTACAGTCAGAGACGGGAGAATTTATAATGGGGAATGAGGAAATGGCAGAGAAATTAAATACTTTGTTTCTGTCTTCACGGAGGAAGACACAAAAAACCTCCCAGAAATACGATAAAACCAAGGGTGTGGCGAAAATGAGGAACTTAAAGAAATATTAGTAAAAAAACAGTACTAGCAAAATTAATGGGACTAAAGGTCGATAAATCCCAAGGACCGGATGACCTACATCCTAGGGTTTTGAAAGGAGGTGGCCATTGGGATAGTGGACGCATTGGTCGTCATCTTCCAAAATTCTATAGATTCTGGAACGGTTCCTGCAGATTGGAGGGTAGCAAATGTAACCCCGCTATTTAAGAAAGGAGGGAGAAAGTGGGAAACTACAGACCTATTAGCCTCACATCAATAGTTGGGAAAATGCTGGAATCTATTATAAAGGATGCAATAACTGGGCACTTAGAAACTAAATATTAAGATTGGGCAGGGTCAACATGGATTTATGAAAGGGAAATACTGTTTGACAAACCTATTGGAGTTCTTTGAGGATGTAACTAGTGGAGTAGACAAAGGGGAACTGGTAGATGTGGTGTATTTGGATTTTCAGAAGGCCTTCGATAAGGTCCCACACAAGAGGTTGGTGAACAAAATTAGGGCACATGGAATTGGGGTAATATACTAGCATGGATTGAGAATTGGTTAACAGACAGAAAACAAAGAGTAGGGATAAACGGGTCTTTTTTAGGATGGCAGGCTGTGACTAGAGGGGTACCGCAAGGATCGGTGCTTGGGCCTCACCTATTCACAATCTATATCAATGATTTGGATGAGGGGACTAAATGTAACATTTCCAAATTTGCTGGTGATACAAAGCTAGGTGGCAGTGTCAGTTGTGAAGAGGATGTGAAGAGGCTTCAAGGGGATCTCGACAGGCTCAGTGAGTGGGTGAGAACATGGCAGATGGAATATAAATGTGGATAAATGTGAAGTTATCCACTTTGATAGAAAAAACAAAGGCAGAGTATTTCCTAAATGGTGAAAGATTGGGGAATGCAGATGCTCAAAGGGACCTGGGTGTCCTTGTACATGAGTCACTGAAAGTGAATGTGCAGGTGCAGCAAGCCATTAGGAAGGCAAATGGTATGCTGGCCTTCATTACAAAAGCATTTGAGATCAGGAGTAAAGAAGTCTTACTCCAATTATATAGGGCCTTGGTGAGACCACACCTGGAGTACTGTGTACAATTTTGGTCTCCTTACCGAAGGAAGGATATACTTGCCATAGAGGGAGTGCAATGAAGGCTCACGAGATTGATCCCTGGGATGGCGGGACTGTCGTATGAGAAGAGATTGAGTAAACTAGGCCTGTATTCTCTTGAATTCGGAAGAATGAGAGGGGATCTCATTGAAGCATACAAAATTATTATAGGGCTTGATAAGGTGGATGCTGGGAGAATGTTTCCCTTGGCTGGGCAGTCTAGAACCAGGGGCCACAGGACTGAGATAAGAAGAAATTTCTTCAGAGGGTGGTGAATCTTTGGAATTCTCTACCCCAGAGGGCTGTGGAGGCTCAGTCATTGGGTATATTCAAAACAGAAGTCGATAGATTTCTGACTAGTAAGGGCATCAAGGGATATGGCGATAGGGCCGGTGAATGGAGTTGAGGCAGAAGATCAGCCATGATCTCACTGAATGGCGGAGCAGGCACGAAGGGCCGAATGGCCTACTCCTGCTCCTATTTATGTTCTTATATTCTTACACTGGTGGTAAAAGGGTAATGGATGAGGAACTAACATATCAAGTTTGTTGAAACCTGCCACAATGGCATTACCTACTAATGTCAACTAATGAAATTTGAAGGTGACTCAATAGTATTACATTTTATCAAAACTACAAATGTGTGGGCTTAGCCATACTGTAATATCTCAATCATTTTAGAACAGCTTGTTCACATTGTTCAAATTATGGTGCAAAACATTCTTTACTTCGAACAGACCAATGCAAAAGATTAAACGTAATATCCCACTAATCAGAACTTTAAACAAATTGCAAGAAAGGCTGTGCTTTGTACTGAATGTTTAAAAAGAAAATGTTCATTTTTTTAAAAATAAAATAAAAACGGAATTAAAATTTTCCGGTTGGACAAAAAATCCACTTCAAAATAAATGGCTTGCCCAACAGCCCTTACTTCAAGTTATCCTCTTTTCAGTTTACTTCCATCCTGAATTCAGGTTACCAAAAAACAAAAGGGTGAAGGCAGCTTCAAGCACATATGTGGTCGGTGAAAAATAAAGCATAATATTTGTCGCCAAAGAACTTTTGGTTTAAGCATAAAAACAATTTTGGAACACTAAGTAAATGAATACTTATAAGAGTTGTCAACAAGCGTCACCTTCAGCTGTAACTTCACAATATAAATTTGTTCAGCTTTCTTCATTCACCACAAGTGATCGAAGATGCACGGTTTAAACCACCCACTGAGGAGATGATGTAAAAGTTGCTTGTGCCAAAGAAGGAAAATGGCTACATGCATCAGACCAAAACTGCAGTATGCAGACATTAATGCAACTTAAGAGGCTAGTCATAATTTTGGAATTCTTCATTTGAAAAACAAAACACTTGCATTTATGTAGTGCCTTACCACATACCGAAAACATCTCAAATGCTTCACATAATTAATTACTTTTGGAATGCAGTGATTATTGTATCGAGGCAAATATGGCAGCCATTTTGCACCTGGTCGATCCAAAACAGCAATGAGTTGAAGGACTGGTTAATCTGCATTTGTGATGGCAGCAGTCAAGGAAGGAATGTTGACTAGGATTGAAGGGGAAAATCCCTGCTTTTATTCAAATATGGTCAAAGGATCTTTAGTGTTCACCTGAACAGCCAGACAAGACCTTGGTTTAACGTCTTATCTGAAGGATAGATCTTTTGCAGGTATTATTTGTATTTTACCCTAAAATTTGCATCACACAAGTAGTATCATTCTACTA
This sequence comes from Squalus acanthias, assembly GCA_030390025.1. NCBI lineage: Eukaryota > Metazoa > Chordata > Chondrichthyes > Squaliformes > Squalidae > Squalus > Squalus acanthias. Next base: position 18,315,464 of record CM059431.1, on the reverse strand, counting down.
GAAAAACAGAATCAGAAACAGAATTGTGAAGCAGTATTAGGATTTACTATGATAAAGCTCAGGATTGAATTTCCTCCCTCCCTCAAAAATTAAAAAGGCCTAGAAATGGAGTGTCCCTTTTAAATATAAATGAAAACTGGCTTTGATTTTGCCTTCAATTGGAAGATTGGATAAACTAATGAGGGAACACATTTGCACACACTTATTTATTAAAGAGTGTTTTTTTTTATTTGTTTATGGGATGTGGGTGTCGCTGGTAAGGCCAGCATTTATTGCCCATCCCTAATTGCTCTTCAGAAGGTGGTGGTGAGCCGCCTTCTTGAACCGCTGCAGTCTGTGTGGTGAAGGTAAAAAGACTTACATTTATATAGCGCTTTTCATGACCACCAGACGTCTCAAAGCGCTTTACAGCCAATTAAGTACTTTTGAAGTGGAGTCACTGTTGTAATGTGGGAAACGCGGCATCCAATTTGCACACAGCAAGCTCCCACAAACAGCAATGTGAAAATGACCAGATAATCTGTTTTTGTTATGTTGGTTGAGGGAGAAATATTGGCCAGGACAATATTTCTCCCAGTGCTGTTGGGGGAGGGGGGGGGTTTCCAGGATTTTGACCCAGTGTTTAGCTCCACATAGCATAATTGTAGCGAATGTAAAATGTATACAGAGACACACAGCATCATCTAGGGCCATTGTAAATCAAAAATAGTTGCATCAGACAATTACTTTTGGGGGGGGGGAACCCGATCTCTTCAAATACAACCAAGTAAAAATAAGCATAAAAAAGATTAAATAGTTCGTCAGCAGTCAACACTTTTCGGTATCGAACTGTAATTTCAACTCAACCCAACCCTCTCACTTGTATTTATCAAATTTCAATCTTAAGTCTAGATACACATTTGCACTATACATCGTGGGCTCAATGCCTCATCAAAACTATTTTGAACTATTTTCAGTGTAACAGGTGTTACACATTCAAACTTTCACTACTTCCCAAAAAGGACATCTGCACTCTAAATCACACTTCAGTTACATGCAATGATTACTTTAAAGATTACAGCTAATTTTAAAACTACTTTCAGTAGTTTCTATTTTTCCAAACGTGCACAAAAACATCTGCTCTGCAGGAACCTGGGTTTCAGTGACTATGCAAACTAGTGACAAAGCGCCTTTTTCAAACCTGCAAGCCAATGGTAGCATATCTTCAATATGACCACAAATACATTTGGGGAATGAAAGGATTCGAAAAACTGTTCTGATGCACCTCAACTTTTCTGCATTTTTTAAAATAATATTCAGTTCAACAAAATTGTGTCGAGAACCTGTGCTCATTTTACAGGTGCAAAGGAAATTCAGAACTCAAAAGGCTTGAGAGATTTGTGCCCTTTAAGTAGAGTTCCAGCGTAAAAACAATCTAAAATGGTGAACAAAAGTAGAGAATATAAAATGTGCTTTCACTGTTCCAAAGCCTACCAACAGTTTATTAGTAAATAGGTGACCAACGCTCACTCATTTTCCCCACACATTGATATTCAAACTGGCAGGCCCAGAGAAAGTATGAAAGCTACTCTACTTTAAAAGAAATTGCATATTATTTGACATATTGTTGCTGCCAGGATCACAATTTTGCTGAACCTACCCTAACAGCAGCAATTGGGACAATCAACGTAACCTTTCATGTACAAGAAATTTCCTCTCAATGAAGCTACAATTTTATTAAGATAGACACCACCGGCGATGTCTAATTAAACTGTCACCTTACTAAAGCCAACATAATAGTTAACATAGAAACATAGAAACTAGGAGCAGGAGTAGGCCATTCGGCCCGTCGAGTCTGCTCCACCATTCAATACGATCATGGCTGATCATCCAAATCCAGTACCCTGTCCCTGCTTTCTCACACAGAATCCCCATCGAGCCTGCACCGACACATATCCCACCCTATCCCCGTAACCCCACGTATTTAATTCCCCCTAACATATCCCATCCTATCCCCGTAACCCCACATATTTAATCCCCCCCTAACACTAAGGGTCAATTTATCATAGCCAAATCAACCTAACCCGCACATTTTTGGACTGTGGGAGGAAACCGGAGCACCCGGAAGAAACCCACGCAGACACGGGGAGAATGTGCAAACTCCACACAGACAGTCACCCGAGGCCAGATTCGAACCCGGGTCCCTGGCGCTGTGAGGCACCACTGCTAACCCCTATGCCACCGTGTTGTGAAGCTAACAAGAATTGTGGATAATTTGCATTCAGTAGGATTTTTAAAAAATCCACCAACTTGCTCTTTCAAATAGAATCATATAATGACACAGCAGAGGAGGAGGCCATTCGGCCCATTGTGTCTCTTTGAAAGAGCGCTCTCCAAATTAATCCCATTCACTGCTCTTTCCCTATAGCCCTGCAAATTTTCCCCCCTTCAAGTATTTATCAAATTCCTATCGAAGCTGCTTCCATCACCATTTCAGAGTGCATTCCAGATCATAACTGTGCATAATTTTTTTTTCCGGGTCACCTCTGGTTCTTTTGCCAATTATCTTAAATTTGTGTCCTCTGGTTACCAACCCTTTGGTCACTGGAAACAGTTTCTCCTTATTTACTCTGATTTTGAACACCTCTATGAAATCTCCTCCGCTCTAAGCAGAACAACCCCAGTTTCTCTAGTCTCTCCACATAACTGAAGTCAAGCATCCCTGGTACCATTCTAGTAAATCACCTCCGCACCCTCTTCAAGTCCTTGACATCCTCCCTAAAGTGCGGTGCCCAGAATTGGCTACAATACTCCAGCTGGGGCCTAACCGGTGTTGTATAAAGATTTGATGCGGAGATGCTGGTGTTGGACTGGGGTGGACAAAAATGAGAAGTCGCACAACACCAGGTTATAGTCCAACAGTTTTATTTGAAATCACGAGCTTTCGGAGCGCTGCTCCTTCGTCAGGTAAAGTGAAGGAATACAAATCAGCAAAGCATATATAGACAGAGAACAATGTGTAGCGTACAATGTCATGACTACAGTAAATCTTTCTGACTGCCCTCCATCACACCTCGGCAGAGATACAATCAGGCCAAAGATATAAAGATTTAGCATAACTTCCTTGCTTTTGTACTCTATGCCTCTATTTATAAAGCCAAGGACCCCATGCTTTTTTGTAAAAAAAATACAGCTTTCTCGACTTGTCCTATCACCTTCAAAAATCTGTGTACGTACACCCCCAGGTCTCCCTGCTCCTGCATCCCTTTTAAAATTGTACCATTTAGTTTATATTGCCTCTCCTCATTCTTCCTACCAAAATGAATCACTTCACACTTCTGTGTTAAATTTCATCTGCCATGTGTCTACCCATTCTACTAGTCTGTCTATGTCCTCTTGAAGTCTTCACTGTTTACTACATTTCAGTTTCGTGTCATCTGCAAACTTTGAAACTATGCCTGTATATCCAGGTCATTAATATATATCAAAACGAGTAGTTAATACTTGAGCCATCACAGCTCTAAGCTTCCAATTCATACTACATTTTCACAAGCTTGCGATTTTCAGATATAATTTTAGTTTAGTCCTAATTACAGAATACCCCATTGTCAGAACCATCCCATTTTCTAAAACGCAAGTCTCATTTCCAGTATAATTGACTGTGCTGTGGAATAACCAAATGTTGCAGGCTGTTTTATGTTGAAACAAAGGACAGAGTTCATTAAATTACTTGGCTATATGCTTTAATCTGAAGGACACCCATGCTGGCACAAAAGCACTCTAAATCAGTACAATTACTATCCCAATTAGCAAGACTATCATTTAAGAAGCTACTTAATATTTTACAACATCTTATTAAAATTCACCAGCTCCAAGACAGAGATGACGTGACAACACTACATGCAATAATTGTCACTTTATGAATGCAAGCTTTTAACAAATTTAATACCACTAAATATCTGCCAATGATATCTATAGTTTGGCTTAATCACTAAATAGAAAGTGCACTCCCAATTTTTTGAGCTTGATACATTTGATTGTTTTAAAAAAAAAAATCAGATGTGTTGAAAACAAGACAATAATGTTAAAACTGTCTCACAGAAATGTTCTTTACAGTCTGACCATGGACTGAAATGTCAACCAGAATCGGGTCTTAAACCTGCAACCAGAGAATACACTTGGACTAACTGCTCCACCACCACAACTTGCATTTTGTGCATAAAATGCAGTTTAGCAAAATTCCACTACAGATCACGACTTCATCTGAATTGATGTTGTTCGAGTGATTTTTGTTTTACCCCAACTAGTAATTTGTGCACAATATTAGATTTAAAGACTCATTTACATGCACAATACAAATACAGCAAGCCTATGCAGTAAGCCCCACTGCTTACAAACAGAACATCTCTCCAAGAAATTGCTTAGCGTACATTTTTACATTTACCATATGCTGCTGTTGTGTTGGCAAAGCATGTTCCAGATTGTGAACATTTTTCTATCCTTACATTTGTAGTTTTTTTTCTTCCCCAAGCACATACTGAATATTATGTAGAACTCTGCAGATTCACACTAAGCTAACTTATTTAACAATGTACTGAGGTAATTATTGACACTGATTAACAGTTACAAAAACACATGTAGATTTTAGGGCTGACCTTCATAGAAATTACATGGACAATAAATGTAAATAAAAGGGAAAGTAGCAGTCCTGATTAGTTATCCTGCTATGGAGAACCCGAAGAAACTTTAATTCATTGATATGGGCCAATATAAAATTTTAATCTAGTGAATTAAAAAAAAGGTATGGCTTTTTTCATCCACAAAAAAAAAACTGAATACATGTTATTTCTGTGCCAAAGGAAACTAACAAGGCTGGTTGGAAATTGTATATATTACAGATGGTTTCCCAGTAAAATGCTGTTGGGGGGAAAAAAAAGCACACACTACACTGTCATTATGTCACACAGTGTTGTCATTATGATGCAAAAATGGTAAACATTGCTGTTATGGGAAAAATTTTCCCCACATAGAACTGTAATCAAGTAATTTAAAGAATACAGTTTGGTAACAATTGAAAATGTATCGGTTAACCATCTGGAGAATCGCAATAATTCCCGTTATTCTATGTCTAGTATTTTTTTTTAATCGACGGCAAGTTGATAAGGTGATTAAAAAAGCATCTGGGTTACTTGGGTTTATAAATAGAGGATAGAATATAAAAGCAAAGAGATCATGCTCAAACTTTATAAAATCACTGGTTAGGCCTCAGCTGGAGTATTGTGGACAATTCTGGGCACCACACTTCAGGAAAGATGTAAAGACCTTAGAAAGGGTACAGAGGAGGCTTAACCAGGATGTTACCAGGGATGAGGGACTTCAGTTATGAGGAGCGGTTGGAAAAGTTAGGACTGTTCTCCTTGGAACAGAGAAGGTTAAGAGGTGATCTAAGGTGAGGAGAGGTTTTGATAGGGTACAGAGAGAAAAATTATTCCCTCTGCCGAGCGGGTCAATAACTAGAGGTCATAGATTCAAAATCATTGGCAAAAGATCGAGAGGCAAGATGAGGAGAATTTTTTCCACTCAAGAGTTGTGGGGATCTGGAACGCTCGACCTGAAAAAGGTGGTGGAAGCTGATTCCATAAATAATTCTAAAAGGGAGTTGGACAGGTACTGGAGGAAGAAGAACTTACAGGGTTACGGACAAAAAGCAGGGATGTGGGACTAAGCACGACTGCTCTTTCAAAGAGGCAGCACAGTCACGACGGGCCAAATGGCCTCCTCCCGGTGCTGAAAGTTTTTATGATTTTATCTAAAAGTTAAATGACTAATTCAATCACATGAATGTTTACACTGATCAAGAACACACTATGATTCACCACCATAATCTACAAACTTGAAGGGTCAGTCTCTAAACATATTTCTCTAAGCAACTATTTCATTTGATCTTCTGTGATTCATACTGTACCATATTTAACTAAGGGGGAAAAAAAGTGTGAATAGGATGTGTGGATGAGCTGGTGAAAGCAGTGGTGGAAGGTGGGGGGGGGAGGGGGGGGAGAGAGAGAAGAAATGTGAATGGCAATGAAGGGAGGGAAGAGAAATGGATTTGAGTTCTTGAGTTAGCAGCTTTTGATGGTTAGGTTTTTCTAGATTTCCAGGTATGTATGGTTTTTTTGGTAACCTATGAAACACGCGTGCATATACTACCTTTAATGCATCAAAGTAGCCACATCATGCAGTCACAAGGAAAAGCACGCTGCTAGCAGCAGATACAACAAAAAGCGCAATGCTAGTTCCACCCCCCTCCGAACACATGCTTTGATGAAAACCCTACAAAAAAAAATATCTTGCTCATCTTCCTTCCTGAAGGCAAGGGTACTTGGTACCTTGCTCGAGTGACTATTGTTCACTTGTGAGCTCTGATAGAGCGCGCTGGCAAGTCTGTCCAACGGCAAGAGACAAAGGAAATCACATCAGATGTCCAAAAATGTGCTTTCAGCATGGATATGGAGCAGGTTCCCTCATCAATTGCCCCACCACCCCCGCAACCCAGAGAATCTATGGCCAACCTCCAGGGCCCCTACCATCTCCACACTCCCCAGATCAGATAACACAAGAGATCAAACCCGACTTCTCTGGTTTGTACGGCTCACTCACCGAGCTTTTGGGCGAGACTCGATCTGATATGCTTCAAAATACAGGTAATATTTAGCAACACCATTACTACCTTTTCATCTAAAATCAGGTTGCCCCTACGGTGTGCACACAAACTTAAAAAAAAAGTTATAGGGTACAAATGACTTGACAAAGCATTCATTGAATTCTTCGGACATAAATAAACCACAAGAGCAAAGCTCTCACGATCTGGAATGCCAACAGAACCACTTGATTGAATTACTGCCTTGTGGCCTACTGCTAAGTCCTCTATTATCATATTTTTCTTGCACGGCAATCAGAACACTTTGTTCAAATATTTTCACTCCTGTATTAAGGTGTGTCCAGGTACAAGATTACATTACATTACAGCTGCTGGAACATCCCACCTGAAACAGCCAATCCCCGTTTGCCACTTTTCAGCAATCAACAATAACTTTGCTTACGAGCAGCATGATGACTAATTTATTAGCTATTGCAATTTGGCAAGTCTTATGAAATAGCTATGAACCAGTTGATCAGGAGGTTAAAAATATGCAGACCAGTTTTACATCCCTACAATTCAAAATAGTTTGAAACTTCAGGTAATATTTAAATGAAAGATGAATGTAAAATTACTTTAAGCTGTTACTCCCATTCAAACCCTAGCTAAATAAGCTAGCCCTTTCTTCCCTTTAAATGAAGTTATTGGACTCATAAACCAGTTGTGCAGTCTCAACACCAGATTCACGTTATACTATTTGGACACACACAGCTGGAATTTCCACATTGATTCGCCGGTGGAGAATCATAAATGGCTAAAATCAGATGTTTACGTACTAACTTCCAATTTCCCACCATAACTTCAGTGGGAGAACCCTGTGGAAATTCAGGATCAGGAACTCTGAACTTATGGGCTGCTTAGGGACCAATAGTGGGGGACTGCTAAAAAGGACGACAACAAGCATTTGCTGTCTGTAAGCACTCCTACTCTCATTGCCAATGATACAAAGCAGATTTCTACAGAGGATTTCTACTCTGCCTACCATCAATCCGAAGCAAACCAGTTCATCTGATTTTTCTTCATTTAAAACAAATCCAATTTAGCAAACGCCAGTTTTTGCACCTCTCTGCACTAAACTCCTTTAGTCAGTCAATATAGTAGACAACGGAAAAAAACACAGTATGTGGCCTGCATCTTGCCCGTTTGAATTATTATGGCCCAAAGTGAAACCTTTCTAGCGTGCATGGCTCACACCACTTATTCACTGAGCCATCAAAAATATGGCTAACATATTAAACTACCAAACAATAATAATGAAGCAGCAGCCAACAAGTTCACTGAAGAGGGCACAGTAACATCTGGAACTTGGATGAATCAATGTTACATTTGATGGCTGCCAGAAGCCAAGAAACCATAGGAACATATTGCAGTTTCGAGAATAGTTGAAATGCACTTCCTGGTCTATTGACACCAAGTACTTGACAAGTGACATCAATTCATCTGTATCTTCAAAGAACCACATTTTAAAAAGATTTATAAGGGGGAAAAAACCACAGACATGGCATAAGACAATAAAGCCCTTCCCAAGTGGTGTAAAATACTGAGCCAATGCAGTACACCAATCGGATATACTCCTTTATTGCTTCGTCTATCATTTTCTTGCTCCAGATGGATATCCTCAGGAAGCAACAATGCAATTTGGTTGAATCAAATAAATGGGAACATAGAATTTATCATCAGCTGCAGAGATTAGAGAACCTATTATATTGTAGAAACACTTTACAAAGACCAACTGGCATTCAAAAGCCTGACTGGATCCAAAGGTTACCATCTTGCAGCTTGATAGGGGCATGGTAGTATAGTGGTTACGTTACTAGACTGGTAATCCAGAGGTTTGGACCATCAATCTGGAGAACGTCAGTTCAAATCCCACCATGGCAGTTTGAGAATTTGAATTGAATCTGGACATGAAGCTGTCGGATTGTTGTTAAACCCCCAACTGATTCACGAACGTCCTTCAGGAAAGGAAACCTGCTGTCCTTACCCAGTTTGGCCCATGTGTGACTCCAGTCCCACACGAACGTGGTTGATTCTTCACTGCCGCATGTCAGCATTGGCTCAGTGGTAGCACACTTGCCTTTGAGTCAGAAGGATGCGGATTCAAGTCCCACACTAGAGACTTGAGTACATTACTTCAGTGAAGTGTCAGTACTGAAGTAGTGCTGCACGGTTGAAGGCCCAGTCTTTCAGATGAGATGTTAAAGCTAGAGGCCCTATCTGCTCTCTCAGGCGGACATTAAATATCCCATGTCACTATTCAAAGTTATCGAAATTATTTATCTCTCAACCAATCTAAAACAGGTTATCTGGTCATTTATTTCATTGCTGTTTGTGGGAGCTTGCTGTGTGCAAATTGGCTGAAGTGTTTCCTACATTACAACTTCATTAGCTGGAAAGTGCTTTGGGACACCCAGGAGGTCATGAAAGGCGTTATATAAATGCAAGTGCTTTCTTGGAAATAGAAATAGTGCATAGAATACCACAAAGTTGCCTCGTCAAAAAAGGATGGGCAATAAATCCTGGCCTTGCCAGTGTCACCCACATACCAAGAATTCATTTTAAAAAAAAGCTTTATACCATCCAGATGACTCATTGGTTGGCACACTCACCTGTGGGCCAAAACAAATATTGTATAGGCAAGATTAATTATTTTTGTTTAAAAAAAGGTATGTTTGTTTATTATGTGACAAATCTTCCAGTAGCAAATCCTCAGGTTAGTGGAGAAATCAAGGCAGCAGCCAGAAGCACTTTAAATTGTTTCAAAAAAAAAAAAATGGAAAGTAAATGAAAGAATTCCTCTGCTTTTATTGCCAGTTTTTGGTGACTGCAAATGGGTCATTTTCATATGTCCTTAATAGTTCACCGCCAGACTTTTATCTACCTGCTTTCTTTGCTTTTGATTCATATATTGCCCACTTCTTCCGTTATAATTTGCTGTTTCATGAGAAGTATGAAATCTAAATCAATCAGGTGCAAGAGAAAAACAGAAGTTTGCCTGTAAAATGATGCTATACTTTAACTGATGGATGCAGATAAGTGTACACAGTACACAAATATATTTGTAGACATTCCAAATATATTTGTAGGCATTCCATTACACGAGTCTACAGCACAGAAACATGTCGTTTGGCCCAACTGGTCTATGCCAGCATTTATGCTCCGCATGAGCCTCCTTCCACCCATCAAGATGGCTCCGGGGCGGTCTGCTCCTTTCTGAGCTGCTCTTCAACTGTATCCGTGGTCATCCATTGCCATCTTTTGCCCTTTCTTCCCCCAATCTCCTTTCTTCCATTGCTTAAGATACCCTGCCTCCGATAGTGAAGGCATTTCAGTTCAAACTACAAGTTTAAAGCTCCCCCTGCAGAGTCCACTGCCCACCCCCCGGCGTGTCTTTGTTCTCACTGAGCTCTTTCAACTGCCGGAAGCCTACTGAAATTAGACCTCCATCACTGGATTCCTCGCATACAGGACTTGGTGGACTACACGGTCTGACTCAGCGGCTGTGGTGCTGCTCTGCTTTTCAGTCACTTCAAGTCTTATGCTGCGGAATTATTTTGTCAAATTGGTTTTCCGATCTCCTGGACTTCTAGACGACGTTTCTGCACTGGACTACATTGGATTACACTAAGACTTGCCTGCCGTGTCTCTATCTCTGCTGCTAAAAGATTTTTACCTTTAAACTGCGGCTGTGTCTCTGGTGAACTGGTTTTTCAGTTCTGCTGGCTTGTAGGTAGCAGCTGTTGCTCCACTTGCTGTCCGGTGACCTGTGCTACCGGTATCCAGCTTTGCTGGTCGTTGGTTTATGATTTTACTTTCTCCGCTGTTTTGATCTACGGTGACCTCCAACTTGCGTCAATTTAGTCATCATCTTTCTGCATCGCTACCGACTCTCATTCCTACAGCAACAACCTCCATCCTGGAACTCTCTACCCTTCAAATAGCTTCTGGACTTCACTCACCTGCTTTGGACAGCGGTTCGTCGATGCTTTGTTGCCGGCTCCACCCTGCTTACGTCGGCTTTGTCCTTCCATGGGACCTCTGACTTTGACCCTGGTCTCCCGACTATTGTCTCCAACATATTCCCAGCTACCAGGAAATATGTATCCCATTAATTACTACATTTAAACAGGCCTATGTAACCTGAGCTTTTCCCGTGTTCATTTGCGTGCGCACTTTGGCGGCCACTCCAGACCCGAGCCATTCAATACTTTCCCACTTTTTCCCCCTTTCCCTCTATCCCTCTCCTGTCGTCATGCCTCCTTTCATCTCTCCTCTCTCGGATACTCTGCCCTCCCAAATCCCTACCCCAATCCTTCATTACTCTTTGACCTTCCTACTCTCTCACCGACCTTCTCGCCCAGCGCGCCGACTGGGGGCAAATCTTGCCAATCTCCTCCCCCCTAGCGCTGACCCTGTGGACGCTGGCAGTAGGGCAGCCATCACCAACCCTCTCCGCATCTCCCTCCAGAATGTCCATTCACTTGCGAACAAGGCCCTTGCCATCCATGAGCTTATCGTGGATGATTGCATCGACATCATGGCCCTGACGAAAACTTGGCTGAGGGGTGATGACAACTTACTCTAAAATGAAACCTCCCCGCCCGGCTATACCTTCCACAACTTGTCCCGCTCAGACCGCCTTGGTGGCGGTGTGGCTCTCATCACCAAATCACACCTTGATCTGTCCCCCTACTCCTCCGGCACTTTCTACTCCTTTGAGCATCTCACCTTATTCCACCCCCTCATCTCATTTAAAATTCACGTTCTCTCCCACCCACCCAAGTACCATAAAAATGTTATTACCGAGATATCTTCACTGGTCTCCTCCCTCAGCACTGAACGACTTCGCATCCTCGGTGATTTCAACCTCCATCTCAATTCATCATGCTCTCTCTCCCCCCCCTCGGAGTTCACTAGCCTCCTATCCTCCCTTAATCTCTCCCTCCATGTAAATTCCCCAACCCATATTCACAGCCACCCCCTCGACCTTGCCATTTCTCGTGGCCTCACTACCACCACCACCGTGCCAATCGTAGATAAGGCCATCTCTGACCACTTCCTCATATCACTCCACCCACATTCCTCTTCCACCCACCCCCAACCCTACTTCCTTCTGTGTCCGCCCCTGGAAAAAAACTCTGCCAACTCTCTTACAACTGCACTTATGAAATCCCAACTGTCCAGCCTTTGGCCCTCCATTCACCATGACATTTCTGCAGCAACCGATCTGCTCAACCACACCCTCACCACCACCTTTGATGCCCTAGTCCCTATTAAAACAATTACTGTCTCAGCCTGGCCGTTCCCCCTGGTACGGCCCTCATCTTCGCTCCCTTAAGTCCAAGGGACGCAGATTTGAATGGATATGGGGGACAACTTGGTTTAGCCATTCACCGCCAAAATTGCTCACTATTCCAGAATTGTTCTGGAATGCAAAGATAAACCCCGACTCCTATTCTCTACTGCTAACCGTCTTCTTAAACCCCCCTCCCCTGTCTCCTCCACCCTCACCTCCAACAAGTGTGAGGAGCTCATGGACTTTTGTCTCCAACATTGAGGCCATCCGTTCAGCTGCCTCTGCCACTTCCCTTCCTTCCCCTAGCCCACCGGGCCAAACTTCCTCCAAGGTTTCCCCCTGCCCTAACCCTGAACTCACATCTTTCTCCAGTTTCTCGCCGCTCTCCCCTCATGACCTCTCTGTGCTTATCTTGTTCATAAGGCCCACTTCCTGCTCCCTCGACCAGATTCCCACCAAACTGCTGACCACCCAACTTCCTTTTCTGGTTCCCATGTTAGCTGACATTGTTAACAGTTCTCTCTCCTCGGGTACTATCTCACTCTCCCTCTACTTCAAATCTGCAGTCATCACCCCTCTCCTCAAAAAACCAACCCTTGACCCCTCCGTCCTTGCAAACTACCACCCCATCTCCAACTTCCCTTTCCTCTTCAAAATCCTTGAATGTGTTGTTGCCTCCCAAATCAGTACACATCTTTCCCGCAATTCCATGTTTGAATCCCTCCAATCAGGTTTCCGCCCTTGCCACAGTACCGAAACGGTTCTCAAAGTTACAAATCACATCCTTTGCGACTGTGACAAAGGTAAACTATCCCCCCCCCCCTCGTCCTTCTTGACTTATCTGCAGCCTTTGACACTGTTGACCACTCCTTCCTTCTCCAACGCCTCTCCACCGTCATCCAGCTGGGTGGGACTGCACTCATCTGGTTCCATTCTTATCTATCTAATCGTAGCCAGAGAATCACCTGCAACGTCTTCTCTTCCCGCTCCCGCATTGTTACCTCTGGTGTCCCCCAAGGCTCTATCATTGGCCCCCTCCTATTTCTCATCTACATGTTGCCCCTTTGCGATATCATCTGAAAACACAGCGTCAGTTTCCACATGTACGCTGACAACACCCAGCTTTACCTCACCCCCACTTGTCTCGACCCCTCCACGGTCTCTAAATTGTCAGACTGCTTGTCCGACATCCAGTTCTGGATGAGCAGAAATTCTCTAGTTAAATATTGGGAAGACTGAAGCCATTGTTTTCGGCCCCCGCCACAAACTCCGCTCCCTAGCCACTGACTCCATCCATCTCTCCAACATCTGTGAGGCTGAGCCACACTGTTCGCAACCTTGGGTGTCATATTTGACCCTGAATTGAGCTTCCGACCACATATCCGCAGCATAACTAAGACCGCCTATTTCCACCTCCGTAACATCGCCCATCTCCGCCCTTGCCTCAGTTCATCCGCTGCTGAAACCCTCATTCATGCCTTTTGTTACCTCTAGACTTGACTATTCCAACGCACTCCTGGCTGGCCTCCCACATTCTACCCTACGTAAACTTGAGGTCATCCAAAGCTCGGCTGCCCGTGTCCTAACTCGCACCAAGTCCCGTTCACCCATCACCCCTGTGCTCGCTGACCTATAATGGCTACCGGTTAAGCAACGCTGCGATTTCAAAATTCTCATCCTTGTTTTCAAATCCCTCCATAGCCTTCGCCCCTCCCCATCTCTAATCCCCTTCAGCCCTCACCTTTTGCCAGCCTGAGTAGCTACCCTTAACCCCTACATACTGTTTTATGTTTTGAAGCCAGCTTGCTATCCATTCTGCGACCTGTCCTGACTCCACATGCTCTGACTTTAGTCATGAGTCTACTGTGGTACTTTATTGAAGGCCTTTTGAAAATCAAAATATATTACATCTACTGCATTACCCATGTCTACTCTGTTATTTCTTCAAAGAATTCAATAAGGTTGGTCAAGCATGAAATCCATGCTGACTACTCGATTATATTTTCGGTTTCTAGATGTTTTTCTATTACATTTTTGAGTAAAGATTCCATTATCTTTCCTACCACTGATGTTAAGCTCTGCTATCTCTTCCCTAACTTCGCTTAATATGCACGATGCAATCCATCCGGACCAGGGGTTTTATCCGTTCTAAGTTTAATTCGTTTTCAATTATCTCCCCCTTTCTATTTTAAATGTTTTTATATCTTTTTTGATCTCTTCTTCGAATGTAATGCCCACCTTGTTAGTCTCCCTGGTAAATACGAGGCAAAAATAACACTTCAATATTTCTGCCATTTCACTGTCATTACCTGTGAGTTTAGCTTGTGCATCCTTAGCGGTCCCTATCCGGATCGATCTTTCGTTGTTTGTGTCTGTAGAATACTTTACTATTTCTTTTATATTCCTTAATGATTTAATTTTTAGTTCCGCTTTGTTGTCCTAATTGTTTTCTGGCTACTTTCCTAACCTCTTCATATTCCCTTTTGTCATCTTTTCCTTTATCGTCTATGTACTCGTGTATGCCTTCTTCTTTAGTTTCAATTTTACCCTCATCTCTTTCACCTTTGTTGCCTCACATTATACGCTCAATTGCCACAATATTCTAACCAGTACCAGAACACTAGTTACTACTTTATAATGTAATTTGATTTATGCAGTAGATTTTTAATACAATCCAGTACCTTAGACTTGTTCACTACTGCTACACACAGGCCTGGCAATGAACGGTGCAATATCAAGTAATAAAATGTTCCAACAGGCGATTCCCTGCATGCTGGAACACTAGTTGAACAAATTGATCTCAAAATAGAAAATAATAGGTTTCCTCTACCTATAATTCTAATGCTACTTCCAATTTTCAAAGTGGCAACAATCAACTCAAAAAAAGGACTCCGATGCTTGCTTTTTGTATTGAAAAAAATAGTTGTCAAGTCAACAGATGCAGAAAAAATAAAACTCATACTTAAAAAAAAAAAATCACATCAAAAACACTACTTTACCTAAAAACAGTGAAGAGGAATTTGGGACTGAAAAAAAGTTTTGGGAATCCAGGAAACCATGTCGTCAATCATTATGTGATTTCTCTCTGAATAAGAGTTTGATGAGCAAGAGGATCAGAATCCTTTTCTATGAAAATCTGTTTTTTTTTTAAAAACTGGTTAGATATGTAATAGCACATCATAAATATTTAATCACAACGGAGGAGTCTATTTCAGAATGTGAACTCGCAGGTTTTTTCAGGTTTTAGTTATGATGTGGAGTAAAGGCATTGGTGGCATTCATCAGAGAATCAACTATTAACTCTTGAAACAGACTCTTCAGTATTTTGTAAACACCTGCACTGCTTCCAAATTCCAATTCCCATGTCGGACGAATAAACTGAATTCGGCAGGTTTTGGTGATTTACATGAGCAGCTCTCCGTTGCATCAGCAGGGTTATTAACCACTCGCACTTCCCGAAAAGAATGCAGAGCCAGAGAGGAAGTTCAAAGGTCAGTCGGGGGTGGGGGGAGGGGGGGGTTAGTCTTCTGGTAAATCCCTCACCGAATCCTGTTCGTTGCGGTCAAAGTTAGTCACTGATAGGGCTGCACCTCAATAAAAATAAACTTGAAACCAATGGGTCACATCTCGATTGAAAAGTTAAAAAAATCAAAATCTGCTTAAGTAACTTTTTTTTAAATGTAAGTAGCTTATAAATGGAGACATCTGTCCAAATACAATGGTCGCAGACATAACCTGGCTGTTTAAATTTTCAATCCTTTTGAAATTTAATTGTAAAACATACAAAACTATTTAAAAAATTCAGGGGAAAGTGTGTTTTGGGATATGTGACAATCAAGATGCCCTGATGTAGTTATGCACCACTTAAAAATTCAATTTATGAAGTTGTCAATATATCAAGGTATTGCTGTCTGGAAAATGCATTCCCAAACACTGTGGGGGGGAGAAATTCAGTATCGCCCCATTTGGGGCGCAATTATCGGCCGGGCGCAAAGATTAGCGCCTGGCGCTAATTACCGCCTCCGACTGCAAACTTGACTTTTATCACCCCTGGAGGTGATTGGAGTGCTAAATCAGGCGCTTCACATCTGTCTTAAGGCGCAAAGGCCGAGGAGCAAGGCGCCAACTCAGAGCGCTGGCGAAGCTCATGTGATGTCAGTCAGCAATGGAACACACACACACACAATGGCGCCGGCCAGTTCTTAAAGGGGTGGGTTGATCTTGCTTCCCATCCACATCCTGCTCATTGCAGCTTTGAATCTCAGCCTGGAGAGACCTGTACATCAAATCTGCTGGAAAGAACAATGGAGGGGCCCAGGGAAAGAGCTCAGAGTGCAGCCCCCACAGTCTCTAAATCGATACAAGGAAGGGCAAATCAAAATGAACCTGCAAAGTGCTGCTCAGTACCCAAAACTCCTTCACACAGCATTGAATCTTTTCAGAAATCTCTCTCTCTCTCAGAATGCGTGGTTCAAAAATGTCACCAACAATAAAAGGCAGGAAGTGGTCGCCTTTAAATAGCGCTCCCCCAGTCCCTTCCTGACTGCAAAACGCTCCCCTCAACCTGTCGTTGCTAGCGGCAGGCGGCGCCACTCAATATCCGCTCCGGGGCATTGCGCACTCGACTGACGTCACGATCTGCCGGCGCAGGAGATGGTGGCGGTAGTGTTTAGCACCGCCGCAAAATGTCTAGCTAATTTCGCGAGCGGCGCAAACATCGCCGCGCCCGGGCGCTAGTTGCTTTGCACCCCATTAGCGCCCTCTTAAGGCGCTAACGGGAGGCACAACCAACTGAATTTTTCCCCGTGTGTATATTATAATAAACAAGTTTCCAACCTAGATTTTGATTTTAGAATCATAGAATGATACAGCACAGGAGGAGGCCATTCAGCCCATCACGCCTGTGCCGGCTCTTTGAGAAAGCTAGCTAATTACACCCACGACCCTACTCTTTCCCCATAGCCCTGCAAATTTTTTCCTTCAAGTATTTATCCAAGTCCCTTTTGCAGTTCAGAAATCTGATTTATGACATATGAAAAAGACAAGAAAAGACCACCTATGGGGAAACTGCAAAAAATGAATTACAGTACAAAAAGGCCAATTTAGGAAAAACTCCAGGAAATTCCTCTCTGACCCCCTAAGGCAATCAAGTAAGCTCCTGGAGACCACAATGACCGCTATCAATTCTGCTACTCCTGACATGTTCTGCCAAAAGAATGAAAACGTCAAGGCAAACATCAGTAATTAGGGTAGATAAGGACAGCAATGTAGGAAAATTATGCATATCAGATTTTTTTTTTTTTTAATGATCTACAGTATTAAAATGACTTGAGTTTACCTACAATATGGACAGCTCTCTCAATTTTGACCTGTGGTTATTGCATGTACAACTATTTTAGTTCAGATTCCAGGAATCCGTAGCTGCATATTTACCAAATCCCCATATATATCAAAGAAACAAAATTTCCTTTTATATTCACTGCTATACAGGTAGGTTACACCCTGCTCATCAACGCATCCTTTCAGCCTGTACTGTCATGAATGAAAGCTGTGGCTCAGTGGGTAGCACACTCGCCTCTGAGTCAGAAGGTTGTGGGTTCAAGTCCCACTCCAGGGACTTGAGCACATAAAGCTAGACTGACACTCCAGTGCAGTACTGAGGGAGTGCTGCACTGTCGGAGGTGCTGTCTTTCGGATGAGACGTTAAACCGAGGCCCCGTCTGCTCTCTCAGGTGGACGTAAAAGATCCCATGGCGCTATTTCGAAGAAGAGTAGGGGAGTTATCCCTAGTGTCCTGGCCAATATTTATCACTCAACCAACATAACAAAAACAAACAGGTTATCTGGTCATTATCACATTGCTGTTTGTGGGACCTTGATGTGCGCAAATTGGCTGCTGCGTTTCCCACATTACAACAGTGACTCCACTTCAAAAGTACTTCATTGGCTGTAAAGCACTTCAGACATCCGGTGGTCGTGAAAGCGGCTATATAAATGCAAGTCTTTCTTTTCTTTATGACTATTTTATTTGGACTTATCTTCAGAAGTGGCGAGTGTTTACTTTCAAGACAAAAAATACAGCATTGCCAATATTTCACTCCTTTGTCAGTGGTTTCATCTCATCTTCCCAAGCTTCCCAATTAAATGATGCTATACGAGCAACCTTGTAAATGCTTCTCTGTGTCCTTAGTACAAATGAGACCAAGTGAGAAAATGTAATGCACTACTTGGAAGTCAGACAAATTGGATGTTAAACCAAATGTCTACTGTTACATATTGCCTTTTCCCTATATTCATCTCTTTATAATGCTGCTGCCCAAGGATTTGAGAAAATTGCTGTATGGATGCATTTTTCTCTCTCAGCAACACTTTTTTCCCCCCCAGGACAAGCCCCAATGGGTCAAATATGTTGAACATGGCGCATTAAACTCAATTCATATACTGCAAGTTATTTCTTACTGCTGCCAAGTAAGTCAATTTCTGCAACACTAGTAATCAAATGAACATAAAAGACACTGGTTTCTTTATGATTATTTGAAACAGGATGTGAAAGAACACAGCTCAAGACCAAAATCTCCAAAGTAGAGTCAATCGGCTCGGACCTCGGCGTTTAATACAGCGCCAGTCTGCTGTAGAAGGGATTGTGTCATTCAACAAGGAATCAACATACATGCAAAATCAGGAGTGACACAACTGTTTTTGTATATTTAAATTGAAGTATAAACCTCAACAGGAATATTGCCCAACACAAAATTCAAATGAGAAATGGACCTTTTTCGGAAGGTGGGGGTGGGGAGGGGAAGAGAGTCACGAAGGACTTCAGCAAACCTACATACTATATTAGCCTTGTATTTTAGGACAACGTATTGGGAGCTCCAATATGCTGCAGGTTCATTACCAATACTTTAACGTGCTCAGACCTCAGTAGTACTATAAAACAGTTATATCAGGTGGATTGATATCAAATGGAGCTTACTGTTGATCAATTAAGCTCCAGGTTGCTCCTGTGTATTCCCCAGTGTACACAAGTGTTAGGGGCAGATATCTCAGACCAGATTGGCTGCTTGCCATCTCAGGCAGGGATGGCGTACAATGGGCAGTGGGGGGAGAGGGAGAGAGAAGACTGGGAACAATCAGATTAAGGCAAAAATGGAAGAGAAAAACAAAGATGCTCATCAGATAGAAAAACCACGTGACAGTTAATTGGGTATTAAAGGTGATCCTGATTGCATGAACCTGACCAATTACAAACACTATTTAGTAAAATTATTTTAGCTTTTTAATAGAACATGTCTAACCAGTCTCATCATATTTTACAGATAAGTCACCTGAACAACCACACCTATTTTTACATCAACTGGGGCAAACTGCTTCTACGGCCAATTCCCAGCAGGGAAGAGCATACCCAGGGACTGGGACTGCAGGAAATAGGGGTGTCCAGCCTATGATTTTCCATCCATTTATTCAAATAGATCTGGTCCAGGTGGACTGGAATCAAAAATTGGTGGATAAAACAGTAATTGAAGAATGGGAGGCCTTCAAAGAGGAGATAGCTTGGGTAGAGTAGAGACATTCCCAGAAGGGGGAAAGGAAGGGCATCCAAAGCTAAAGCTGCTTGGATGACTAAAAATATAGAGATTAAAATGAAACAGAAAAAGGAGGCTTATGACAAATGTAAGGTTGATAATACAGTAGAGAACCAAGCTGAATACAGAAAATATAGAGCAGATCTAAAAAAGGGAGTAAGAGGGGCAAAGAGTATGAGAATAGATTAGCAGCGAACACAAAAGGGAACTCAAAGGTCTTTTATAAACACAAATAGCAAAAGGGTAGTCAAAGGAAGGGCGAGGCCATTAGGGACCAAAAGGGTGGCAACTTTCAAAGGGAATTGGATAAGTACTTTTTTTTTTATTCGTTTATGGGATGTGGGCGTTGCTGGCAAGACCAGCATTTATTGCGCATTCCTAGTTGCCCTCGAGAAGGTAGTGGTGAGCCGCCTTCTTGAACCGCTGCAGTCCGTGTGGTGAAGGTACTCACAGTGCTGTTAGGGAGGGAGTTCCAGGATTTTGACCCAGCGACGATGAAGGATCGGCGATATACTTCCAAGTCAGGATGGTGTGTGACTTGGAGGGGAACTTGGAGGTGGTGGTGTTCCCATGCACCTGCTGCCCTTGTCCTTCTAGGTGGAAGAGGTCGCGGGTTTGGGAGGTGCTGCCGAAGAGCCTTGGCGAGTTACTGCAGTGCATCTTGTAGATGGTACACACTGCAGCCACGGTACGCCGGTGGTGGAGGGAGTGCCAATCAAGCAGGCTGCTTTGTCCTGGATGGTATAGAGCTTCTTGAGTGTTGGTGGAGCTGCACTCATCCAGGCAAGTGGAGAGCATTCCATCACACTCCTGACTTGTGCCTTGTAGATGGTGGAAATGCTTTGGGGAGTCAGGAGGTGAGACACTCGCCGCAGAATACCTAGCCTCTGACCTGCTCTTGTTGCCACAGTCAGTGTTCATGTGGCTGGTCCAGTTAAGTTTTTGGTCAATATAGTGACCCCCCAGGAAGTTGATGGTGGGGGATTCGGCGATGGTAATGCCGTTGAATGTCAAGGGGCGGTGGTTAGACTTTTTTTTTTAATCGTTTATGGGATGTGGGCATTGCTGGCAAAGCCAACATTTATTGCCCATCCCTAATTGCCCTCGAGAAGGTGGTGGTAGACTCCCGCTTATTGGAGATCGCTTGAAGGGGAAAAATTTGCAGGGCTATGGGGAAAGATGAGGGAGCGGGACTAACTGGATAGCTCTTTCAAAGAACCGGCACAGGTGCAATGGGCTGAATGGCCGCCTTCTGTGCTGTATCACTATGATTTTGAAGGCCAGAAAATCATGGGTCACGTGCCCACGATTTGCCAAAATGCTCAACTCTGCACTGGGTGCACTGAAAAGCGGAATCACGCCTTGTATTCAGGCACTGGTCTAAAGTCCATGGAAACACATGATTTACTAAGTTTTAAAATAATTCATCCTGTCCCCAGTGGATTTGTTCCTTTTGTATTCATATATCCTTTTAGATATCAAATCTATAGGTCATATGAAAATTAATGTAATCCTCTGACTACTGGCTGGAGTGTTATGTGTCTGTTGACTTAACCTGCACACAGAGCATTCAGTCAACGGTAAACTATTTATTATGCCGATTGAGTTTTATAACTAAAATATTTCACCTTGTATAAAACCCAAGATTTTCTTTTGAGAAGATACTTTCAAATTTACCATCCAAATAAATAGAAAACCAGAGCCTTGTGGATTTTAATGCACTTAAAAACAGTACGCACCACAATGCAAGCTGTTGGCAAGCAAACATAAGATTACTGCATCACATTACACGTGGGAGTATTGCGAACAATCTAGGGTTGATAAAGATGAACTTTTCCAAAGGTACAAACAAGTTTAAATGGATATGGCCTTTTGGACTATCAATGCTGTGTAAACCAGTGTTTTGATTTGCCAGTAAACTATTGTTTAAATCTGGCATGCTGTGTTAGTTATTTAAGAACATACTGACAATTATTCAGATAATGCTCGACACTGACATTAAACTATTACCAAACATTTCAAAGTAGGTTACAGTGCCAAAAACGTCCATATTTACTCCATAGGAAGTACCAGAGTTTAGCATCCAGGACTAGCCAGTATGCTGTTCGCAATGAACCCCAGGATGTATTTAAAAGGTATTATCAGCAAGGTACTGAATTAAAATAAATCTATATTGCATGGCTCCACTGCTACCTATCTGAACACAGCTAGAATATCTCCAGTAACAGATTCTCTTTCTATTCCAGCACCATCACCTCCTGAGTCTCCCAAGGAACTATCCTTTGCTCCCTCCTCTTCCTCATCTATATGCTGTCCCTCTGTGACTTCATCCACAGACATAGGTTCAACTTCCTTAAGTACACCGACAATATAGAGTTCTAATTTCAACCACCACTCTCAACCCCTCCACAACAATTTCTATGCTGTCAGACTGGTTGTCCAACATCCAGTCTCTGATGAATCTTGCTTTACTTCAGCTCAAAAGGGAAGACCGATGCCACTGCCTTCAGCCCCTGCCACAAGCTCAACTCCTTCCCGTTCCCCCTCTCAGGCTGAAACAGGCTGTCTGATAACCTCAGTATCTTGTTCAACCCTGAGCAGAGTTTCAAACCCCATACCTTCTGCATCACAAAAGATCTCTTACTTCCACAATACTAAGCACCTACACCCCCCACTTCAGTCCTTCCACCACTGACATCCTTATACCTGCCTTTGACATCTTCAGACCCAAAGTTACTTATTGGCCTCCCATCCTCCACTTTCAAACTCCACCTGGTCCAATACTCTGAACCACAATAACTCTTGATTGCTCTTCACCCCAATTCTCACTGACCCACATTGGCTTCATGTGGCCCAACTCAAGTTAAGAATCCTCATCTTTATATCCTTCATGGCCTTGCCCAATTCTATCTCTACAATCCTGTCCAGACCTATATTTCCCCCAAACCCTCCACTCCCGATTCCAGCCTCTTGTGCACCCACCCCCACTTCACCCCACCAATGGCAGATCATTCAAGTGCATGAAGTCCTACGCTCTGAAATTCTCTCCTTAAATCCATCGGTCTCCCCACCCCTCATCTATTTAAAATCCAACTCTTTACTAAGTGTCTGGGTACTACTCCCATTATCTCTGTTCTTTCTCCATTTTTCATATGTCCATCTGTGAAGGCACTATATGAAACAGAACGTGCTACTCTATTGATGTTTACTCAGCCTGTACCAACTCTTGGACATCCCCTCAGGATGTCCCATGGAACCACTCAATGCTGTACTTGTAACCGATGTCAGAATAATTTGGGGGAGGAGACCCAAAATGCCAAACCCCATAGGGATCAGTTAGCATTGAAGTTAGATGTGTAAAACTGTTATAGATCAGAAGAGTAGGATAAAGTGCTTTCCCCCGTAATATCCTTCTTTAAATTTCAGTACAATCTTGTTCCCAATACAAAAAAAAGTTGCTCTGAAAGAGGGAAATTATTTTTAAAAATTAACTCGAGAATTCGACCTGAAGTATTATAATATTCCAGACGAAGGAAATGACAATGTATTTTGGTGCTGTAAGCTATTTCTTCACAAATGAGCTGCACGTTTGCACCAAACCATAAATTTTAAATAGGTGTGGAGTGTTACACAACTAAATTCTTGCAAATAAATTTCTACACAGCCACGGGAATTTTTTTTTTTTTTTTAAAGTGGTAGACTGCAAAACAGTATTTTTATGCCTTCACATTGCGTGCTATGAAGTTAGTTGTGTTATCGGGCACATTGAAGAACATGTGCATATCAACACATCATTCCGAACTGATGTTCTAGTATCCAGTCACAATTTACATAGTTGCAAATCAGGCCACTTCTGACGTTGAGCTGCTGTTTGTCATCAAATGTTACCAAAGAACTACGGTTAAGATTTTTTTGTCCATTTTGAAAATATTTGTTTAAACGGCAACTTTAGAGGTAGTTCATAGAAGGGTTACTGAAACCAACAATAACGTTAGAGGTACTGCGCAACAGTCAAAGAACTGAAGTAGCATACCTGGCCAATAACTAACCAGAGGATCACCCAAAGAGAGTCACGACAAGTTTGAATTTTTCAAGTGAATCAGGGTTGGGGAAAGGGAAAGGGTGGAGGGATAGGAGAGGGAGAGGGGGGGCGGGGGTGGAGGAGAGGGAGAAGGACACAGCAGGGCCTGCTGTTTAGTGGACTGTATCTCTGCCTGGAAAATCCCAAGGAGGGGAGCAGGGGAAAGATATGGGCTGTGATAGGGTAACTGAGATCATCAAGGATAATGGGGCATGGGGAATTCAGGGGAAGGATAAATACAGCCAGTTGTGAGGGGGAAAGATGTGTGAATGGGGGCTGGTATTTCTATTAAAGGGAAATGAAGCAGGGTTCAGAGTAGCCGGTGATAGGGAAAAGTGACCAGTGGGGAACTGGGCTGGGTAGAGTGATTGGCAGCGAGCGGGTGGTTGGAATGGGAAATCCAACATCAGATGGGGTGGGAGGGGGAGGCTGACAAAATTTTCAGTAATCAGCAAATCTTTTCTCTTGCTGACTGGGCACAGTTCTAATCCAAATACAGAATTTTAGACTACCAAGTTACTTTTCATTGCTTTCCCAGCATTAAATTCCTGATCTTGACATCGGTATGGCCGAAACCTCTCAAGTTTATAAATAAAAGCACTATTGTTCATAGTATGAAGAGAAACTATATTTGGATCCCAATTAAAAGTGTTTAAACTTCAACTTGGATTTGTCAATGTCTGGCAGAAAAACCCAAGATACTTACGTTTTCTGTTGATATGAACTGAGGCCCATGTCGGACTCCGTCTGTAAATACACAAAAACAATCAATACAGTCAATGTCTAAACTGCATAATTATTGAATGCACTCCCCCCCTCCCCCGCACAATTTGTAATAGATTAATGGATAACAGATCAGCAATGGATGACAAATTTAAAGAAAACATACAATAAAAGGAATTACAAACAAGGTCATTCAGTGACATGGTTCACTGGGGTCTTGGTTAAGTGCAGCAGAGCAGTAAGATATAGCTTCTTCCTCCTTTTTCCTAACTGGCAAGTTCATCATCACAGCCGAGTTGTCTGGGGAGATGCCGGGAGGAGAACCGGCACTTCTCCCAGAAGGAAAGAAGTTCCTAATATTCAGCTACTGATTACTACTTGATAAAACTGTACCTACCAACTCGACAATGTGGAAGCAATTAGAAATAGCATTCTCATGACATGCTCCTCTTAGACCAGTGTCCTCGCTTTTGAACATCTAACCCCCCTGATGAGATTAACGCATTGAGATCACTCCCATGTATATATTATACACACACACACACTTCATAATTTTTGCCTTCTTGAATCCTCAAATATTTCAATAGGATTATAAACAACAGTTAAGTTTTAAAAAACCATACACCCCACTTTCATTAAAAGGGTTTTGAAAAGCTAAGAATTTTCATGGTGTAATAAAGTGCATGTTGGTTATAGGGAACCTTCCCTACATAGTAGGACACAGCTTTAGAAGGTGGGCTACTGCAGGAAAGGTGAAAATTCCACTAGTTTTACTCGTTCACCATTAAATTCAAGGCGGTCTTCGCAACCCTCAGATTATTGCAGCTCTCCAAAAAAGCTCCAACTCTCTCATATTCGGTACTGTTTAAAAGGGTACTGGACTAGGACCTTTGATATGTTTCAAGGACATAAGATGCTATATTAACTAAACTATTTCTTTTAAGTACACTTAATTTTTCTAATTTATAATATAGGTGTAAAATGAAGCACATGGTCCCATGACGTGAACAGCTGGCTCAAATGACCAAAAGCTATTCAATTCTTCAAGACTTCTTCCATAAAGTGGACACTGACTTATCCCACAGCTCAGGCTTCCAGACCTTTGAATCATGTTTTTAAATTCGTTCATGGGATGCGGGAGTCACTGGCAAGGCCAGCATTTATTGCCCATCCCTAGTTGTCCTTGAGAAGGTGGTGGTGAGCCGCCTTCTTGAACCGCTGCAGTCCGTGTGGTGAAGGTGCTCCCACAGTGCTGTTAGGGAGGGAGTTCCAGGATTTTGACCCAGCGACGATGAAGGATCGGCGATATATTTCCAAGTCAGGATGGTGTGTGACTTGGAGGTGGTGGTGTTTTCTGCGGTTACTATCGTAACTGAGCAGCATCAATTTAAAAATGAACCAAAACATAGATGAGAGTCACAAGTCACAAAAGCACCCTCACTGTCAGACAATGAGAACACTACATAGAACATTACACCTGGCTATAGCACGGAAAGTTATGGCATTAAATTCAATAAACCTGGCAATTTGTGGGTTGGCAAATAAAATGAACATGAAAACTGCTGGCTGGTCGTAAAAACCCAAACTGTTTCACTAATGTCATTCGGGGAAGGGAGCCTGCCACCTCTACCTGGTAGGCCTATATACACACGACTCCAGTGCCACACTACATGGTTGACTTTCAAAGGCCTCGAATGTGGCCTAGCATGTCACTCAGTTGTAAAAAGATCGCCATGAAGCAAGTAGGCCCACCAGCTGCTTCACTGGCAACTAGGGATCGATTTTATTGCAGTTTTGCCAATGTTGTCTACATCCCAAGAACACATATATCGGGGGGGAAAAAAGTTAATCATACTAAAACAAAAAGCAAATTGCTGTGAATGCTGGAAATCTGAAATAAACACCGAAAAGGCTGGCAATACTCAGCAGGTCAGGCAGCACCGGTGGAGAAAGAAAGAGAGTTAACGTTTCAGGTCGATGACTTTTCGTCAGAACTGGTGAAAACTGAAAGGTTAACTGTTTCTCTCGCCACAGATGCTGCCTGACCTGCTGAGTATTTCCAGCATTTTCTGTTTTGATTTCAGTTAACCACACCACTGATCACATTATTTCTTTCATCCTCTGCCAAGCATGGTCTTCACAATAATCACAAACTAATTTATTAACTTAAAAACCCTATAAACTACATTTTTTTTTTAAAAGCACATCATTGTGGGTTGGTATAAATACGATATTGATCCCAGAAGCAACCATTATAAGACAGTGATGATGTTGTTGCTCAGGAATTATGGAATGAGGTTCATACTTTAATCAATGTTCTCACTAGAACCAGGTTCATACATTAGATAATCAATTCTCACTAACATTTCAGTAAAGCATAAATGGTGATGTAAATTTTTGCAGTATGTCCATTTGAACTGTGAAAAATATGCAGCACAATTATGCATTCTGTGCTTGCACACTCGAGCTGTGTCTGGAGAGGGCATTTTGAGCTAAGGAACACATGTGTAAAGTACTGCTGGTTATAGGTCAGTGATTGGTGATGGTGGGAGCAATATGAGGTGCTGAATTAAGATGATCACCAAGTGTGTCATACAATATTAAAGCGTTCTGGCTTAAGTGAGGGAAATAAACTTGCAGGGCTACGGGGATAGAGCGGGGGAATGGGACTGACAGGATTGCTCTGCAGAGAGCCTGCACGCACTCAATGGGCCGAATGGCCTCCTTCTGTGCCATTATGACTCTATGACCAAGTGCAATTTCCTCTACCTTGTTTTAGTACCAGTATACTAACTATCTAATAATACCATCCAACAAAACTGCCCCCATGTACCTTCTATATGCACAGAGCAGAATATCATACTGTGCAATATCCTCTATACAAGGCAGCCTTCACTTTGCAGCTTTCTTCACAGTAGGAAATGAACATCAGGAACTCAGAAATCTTAACATCTCCATACACATTTCCTGGTTATATGAACTTCCTCTTTGCCCACCGCATTAAAATACATTTCAGCTGGCAAGCAAACTTCCCCTATGTTTGCTGCAGAACAATGAAACACCAGCTGCTTTCCCATTAATACTGCAATACTTCCTGAATTACGGGATTCTGTGACAAATACTTATTTCAAAACACTTGCTTTAGGCTTTACTTAGCAATATTCCCACTTCTTCGCCTTTCACACTTTGTTTTACATTGTAAATTGTTCCTCATTGTCTTTCATTTTGTTGCAAAATCCATTGGTCTGGACTGCTTGTAACAGCAAGCCTCCGTTCTAAATTGTAGCTGGTTAAAGTGCACCGAATTACAACAGGCACGGAAAACCAGAAAGAACATCACTTGGATATGGTCAACATTTACAAACTACAAAGAGGAATTTGGGGTGAATAACACTGATGCTCATTAATGGCCACGACGAACTGCATTTCTACCACTCCGATAAGAAAGGTTAGGCTTCTACACACACAGGTCCCATAATACCAAAATATCAATTTGCTGCAGCCTTGGGCAACTGTCCCATTTTAATTTCATTTTGGGTCGCGCTCTCATGCGAGATAGCTTCCAGTTTATTTTACTGAACTACGACCTTACAAGAGCTTGCTAGACTTATTGAAAGATTGAAGCGAGCATTTGATGGAAACTATAAGCTCCAGAAATAGGCACCATTTACATTACTGGACCTGTCACAGAAAGCACAGCTGCACAAGTGGCATCACGCCTCTACCCAAAATCATTTTATATGCATAGTTGTTCAGTCTGAAAACAATCTGTGAAATAACAAATCCATTGCAACAAATCCCACCAGCCAGAGCTTTTGAACTCCACTCAACACTGCCTTTCATTTTGTTACATTTTCAACTAGATGTTGTCACAATTTTTACTTTAACGCAATTAAATTATTCAATCTAAAAAGGTACAACAGTATATCCCAAGTGCAAGCAACCAGTTGACAGCCACAATTAACAGCAGCACAAGTATTTATGATCTGGCCATTTGCAAGCATTGTAGTAAGCTGTGGGAGCTCTAGAGGTACCATGGCATTGTGTGGTGCTAGTGAGCAGCTTTTAAGCAAAGTTTTATTAATTTGTCATAAACAAAAGATAGCAACATATCCTTTAATTTTTTTTTATAAATGCTCTTCTTCGCCAACTATGTTTTTACATGAAGCCCAGTAATGGTAAGGCCTAATGGCCTATGTGGCTCATTTGGTTGCAAGGATAGCAGTCAGAATTTTTACAAGTTAGAGGAAGATGGCAATTTTGCATGAAAGGGAGCAGCAAATTTGTGTAGGAGAATCAAAAATAATCAAATTAACAAACATCTTGGAAAGGGGAAAAAACCTATACTTCTCAATGTGCAGTGTGACTCATCACGCATATGGGATTAAATTTCATGAATTTTACTTTATTATTTTAGAGATTAAAATACAAGTGCTCTGTAGGAACCCCAAGCTGTAAAAATTGCAGATTATGTACATATAAAACTGTTAAAGATGTTGGGTTTAAAATGATCCACAGTAAATCTCCCAGTTTTCAATGCATGTTTAAGGTGAAGTAACCACGGTTAGTATTAACACTTGATTATGTTGAATTTTTAAAAAATTAGGTTCACATTTCTCATCAGTTGTAATACTTTTGGACATGATAATCATTTAAGCATGTTTCTTAATCTTGTCTTTTGATTCAAATTTTAAGTCAAACAGGTTCACAAAAACAGTTTAGTTCAAAAATCTTTAAAAATTATGCAAAAGGAAAGATTTAAGCAGTATAAAATGACCCATATCTGAAATATATTACTTCAATATTTGTGAAATATCTCAAGGCTTCATTTAAAGTGCCACACCTTAGCCAACCAATATGTAATTTAAATATTAATAATTCCACTCAACAGTGGCGAGCTGAGGCGGTTATTAAAACAAAAGAAAGCTGAAAGACACCTATTTGTAATATCATTCCTTGGCCAGTCAACGGAAAATGCTATACTGCATAAAGGACAGTGAATACCTTTGTATTTTGCCATTAGGAAATATCTGCAGAGCCAAAGGTCATTGTAATCACAAAAGCAAAAGAGAAACTAGGGCACCAAAGTTTATATAGGAAAACCATAGAATGAGAAAATACTGAATGGGCGATTGAGCATTATGAGGCGATAGCCGAATCATGAGGCGCAGATAATTTCACCCTTACAATTCGAAGCCAAACATTGGGATTTTTTTTTTTTTTTTAAATTCGCTTATGGGATGTGGGCGTCGCTGGCAAGGCCAGCATTTAT
The DNA here is from genome assembly GCA_030390025.1 of Squalus acanthias. NCBI lineage: Eukaryota > Metazoa > Chordata > Chondrichthyes > Squaliformes > Squalidae > Squalus > Squalus acanthias. Next base: position 18,285,830 of record CM059431.1, on the reverse strand, counting down.
TGCCCATCCCTAGTTGCCCTCGAGAAGGTGGTGGTGAGCCGCCTTCTTGAATCGCTGCAGTCCGTGTGGTGAAGGTACTCCCACAGTGCTGTTAGGGAGGTCCAGGATTTTGACCCTGTCTTGTATTTTTTTATTACAGTATCTAGTCAAACAATACAAGCGCCACGGGTAAAATTATTCAGTGGCGAGTCTCATTTATTACTTTAACCAGGTTTAATATGATGCTGTGCAAAGCACTGAAGTTTAATTTTTTTTTAATTTGGAGCAGGAGGAGAAATTTTGCAACTTTTTTTGTTTGCTTTGATAAAATCTATACGCGCTTACAGGCCAAGATACATTTTGATGTGTAATTACATACCTGTAACAAGCCTCCTTCACCAAAGTGTAGTATCTCAATTATGTTTTCTGACTGGATAAATGCTGGAAAGAAAAGAAAAACTATAAATATTTTTTCATTCATTCTCAGTACATTTGATTGTGAAACATCATGATCTAGTGCCAAAATAAGGTGACAAAGCAAGTTGCTAAGCAAGATGATGTCATAATAGTACAAGGTCACCCCCTAAAGTAAAGTGGTACAGTAGTTTGCCTGTTGCTCATCAAGGCTGCTCTCTCTCTGAATCTGTTACATCGAGTGATGTCATAATAGATAAAAGATACCATTTTAAATCGAGTCTCGCCAACCCAGGGTTACAGATCCTAGGACCACAGGTACCACTACATTTGTGGATATATTACACATAGGTTTTGCACACTAGCTTTGCAATGGACAGACGGGCAAAGGTAAACCCATCTGATCAAATGTGAGAAGTCGCACAACACCAGGTTATAGTCCAACAGTTTTATTTGAAATCACAAGCTTTCGGAGCGCTGCTCCTTCGTCAGGTGACTTCACCTGACGAAGGAGCAGCGCTCCGAAAGCTTGTGATTTCAAATAAAACTGTTGGACTATAACCTGGTATTGTGCGACTTCTCACATTTGTCCACCCCAGTCCAACACCGGCATCTCCGCATCATGGCCATCTGATCAGGCAGCATACTTCCACTGCATTGTCAGAGGTCAGACTGGCCCCAGAAATACGCAGCTTCTGACGTGAAGCATAGCTAAATGATGCATTCTGAATCAGTGCTAATGTAAACAAAGACGGATCACAGCAATTCTGTTTCCGGCCCAAGTCAGAATAACCTATGACCTAGATTATCCAAGCAAACTATTCGACTGCAACCCCTTGCGAGCTATTAACTCTTGCTGCATTTATAGGTAAGAACCACCCAGCTGAAGGGACAATAAAGAGCTTATTTCAATAAAAGTAACCTGCCTCCTGTACATTAGCTGTTAATCACATTTGTTAACATGCCAAAATGTAACTTTCAATTAATGCTCCAGATTTTTGGGTACTTTCTGCTGGTTAATCCAAGCTTTGAAAAACATCCTGTAGCAATTTTACAAGGTAAATTCCAACAACATACTCTCAATTCAGTTAATGATAGTTAATAAAAAATTTAACAGCCAACTTCTCCTTTCACATTTTTATATACAAGTCCCACAACAGCTACATTTTATTTGCACAGGCATTATAAATTTGTGTGCCTTTGTTCAAAGAAGATAGAAGTTTTGAAACAAAGATCTGAAAACAATAAGCCTTTAAGAAAAGTAACTGCATTAATAATTTCCAGCATAATCATGGCTATATTATTCACTATTTTGTTGGATTCATTGATTGCTGTCCACAATGCTGGACACGTTAAGTCTACCAGCACCAATGGATTGCTTACTTCAACCTCCATTAGTTTCCACATTCTCATGGAGCATGTATGCCACTCATTATTTTTCCAAAGTGCAATATTTTACATATTCGATTTGATCTGCTATTTATGCAAATTTTAAATCTTATTCTGTAGGTCCTTGGCAAACTCTTCAGATTAGGCCACGGTAAAAGCAAAGAAACTTCGATTCAGACTGATCAGAGAGCAAGACAACAAAATATTAAAATAAACAGGCCTCAAGTGAGACTAGATTCATCAGTCGATTTGTGGGATAGGACTGCCAGCTAAACCAGTCAATGATGAGTCCATCAACTCCTTCAAACAATAGCAGGATAAATACCTAGTTGAGAGTAGTGTTGGAAGTTAAAAAGGTGTCGGGCAAGACAATCAAATACTCCACAGGACACAACAGTTCCTACAGTGCCAGTATAGGGGAGTGGAGAAGAAAAAGCCGATACGGACAATGGACCGAATGGCCTTCTGTACTGTAAAAATTCTATGGGGCAGATTTTAAATACAGCACCCGGGCATAAAACTGGCGTTGCGGATGGGCTGCACATTAGGAGAAACCAATTTTAATTTCCATCGATTTCAAAAACGGGCAGCCGATCTTGCCAGATTTACGCCTGGACGGCAAGTTGAAAAATCTAACACAATGAGTTCTTTGAAACAAGGGGACACAGAATGCCAACACCGAGGGGAGGGGAAAAATGGGAAAGATGAGGAATCTTTTCTGTGGAGGATAGGGAGCCAGGTTGAATAGAGGAGATGGGATGATAGGCGAAAATTCTAGTTTTCTTTTTATAATCGTTTGAGGGTCAGACGATACATATGTAGAACCTGCAGGAGATGAAATGGTAGTGCCTAAGATAAGATTTAGATTGTACAAGATCTGTAAAAGGGCATTTGAAAGGCTGAATGTCCTTTTCTCTTCATGATTTATGTTCCAAATGGACTGGATAAGATCGTAAGAGCTTGATAATTGTAATCTATGCTTTGATCACTTACACATGTTGCAATGATTTAAAGTTAGTGTGGATCAGAATATAGGTGAATTTGCAACTATATTTAGATTTCCTTTTTAAAATGCATATAAATGATAGGTAACATTTCACTGTCTGAACACTCCGTGAAAATAGGGAGATCTCCAAATAACGTGTGGGAAATCACAGATTCTTTAAGTCTTCAACAAATACAATCTTTTTCCTGCATTAAATTTTACTTCATCATTTGTAAAGCTTTTCTCTGCACTTTGAACTGAAGTTTTGCTTTCTAACACTATGAGGAAAAACTTTTTTTTTTTTTTTTTACACAGCGAGTGGTTAGATTCTGGAATGCATCGCCTGAAAGGGTGCTGGAGGCAGAATCAATCGTGGCTTTCAAAAAGGAGTTGGATAAGTACCTGAAGGAAAAAAAATTTGCAGGGCTATGGGGAAAGGAACTAGCTGAACTGCTCTTGCAGAGAGCCGGCACAGGCTCGACAGGCTGAATGGCCTCCTTCTGTGCTGTAACCATTCGATGATTAACCGAATTCTAACCAAAGAAGGATTTATTGCTGGTTATCAGACGCCGTTACAAACGCACGATTGAAAATCCAGGTTCATCAAATTAACATTGGCAAGCCTGAAAGCAGCTCTTGCCGAAAAGTCCAAGGCTTACCTCCCAATTCCAGGTCCCTCCTAGGCTGTTTACTCAAGCTGAACCGAACCATGCAGAACTTCAGTTGCTTATAGTACCCAAGCTTCAACCTCCATATCCTCTCCCATCACTAAAACTACCCATTTCAGAATATCACCTATCTTCACATTTCCTCTATCTTGGCCTTCACCAGGTTCAGTTTTTCCAACACTTCACCCTAGCCAGAGTTCCTCCGGCACAAGCTTCAACTCATTCAGAAGTCTGGGCCGGAATCTTACTGGCGCTGCGAGAGAGAGTTTGGAGGCGGGTCTGCTGTCAAAATGACATTGATTGACAGCGGGGCGGAAGTCCGCTCTGAACCCGCCTCCTTGCTAATTTCCCAAGTGCCGGCTCTGCCTGCGGTTTGCAGACCCGGCACTAAGCGGTGGGTCAGGCAATTCAGATACTTAAGAAGCTGCTTAAAGGTATTTAAGCAGCATTTTACCAGGTCCTAATGATTTTTCCATTTTTTTTTTAAATCGAGGATCACGCCAGGTAAGTGTGTCAGGTTCTCAATGACTCTCCATTGTTGTGAATAGTTGACAGCTGCAAAAGTGGTATAAAAGCTACCATTTCACAGCTGTTCAATTTCCAATCTTAGAAGCTGGAGCCTTCAGCATTTGGAATACGCTTTTCAGCTTCATGGAGGTTTGAAGTGTTTGGAGCAAACTCACTATGCAGTGTCACCTCCTTGGAGCAACCTCGCTCACCATTGACAGATCGCTGCTGTCATCTCAACTTCAGCTGCTGTCATCTCAATTCCATCAGCATCGGTGCCCTTGAAAAAAATCTCAGCTTGGTTCTCAGAACCCCACCACGATCAGCCCTAACACCAACATCAACAACAGCACCAACCTTCTCCGCAATCACCTGATGCGGCACAGGACATCAGCACCCGAGCACATTGCTGCCCGGGAGGCCAGCGATGGCCTCCCCATGGCCAGATTTACTTCACTTGACGTTGTACACCCTGGCTGTCGCATGATGCACCAGGTTGGCACCACCCCACACCAACAACATAAAGCATCCCTACAATGCCCAAGTCATTCCTTTCACACTCATCACCATTGGGGGGGGGTGGTACGGTTATGTCTCACCATTCACTGTAACTCACTAAGCCACTTCCAAAGGTGCACACAGATCTGTCCACGAAGGCAAAGTGTTGAAAATAAAGATTTCAATATTTGACAACACATTAACAGAAACTTTACATGAACATTGGCGATAACGCCCAACTGCCTAGCCTTGTGTGTTTAGTTGGTATGATTGGACAAGGATGAGGGCGACTGAGGGGTGGCTAGTGAGATGGGGGAAGTGATAAAGCAGATAGGGAGGGATGGGTGGAGGTGCAAGGTAAGTTGGTGTGAGTAAGGATGTGCAGGAGTAGGATAGCGAAGGCAGAGTGATGGGGATGTGATGAGTGGCACAGTAGGATGAGGTAGAGTGTGGCTTTGCAGTAACATTTTGTGATCCACTAAAATCATTGAAAGGTTTGCGCCACTGCAACCAGGTCCTCCTGACAACATCCCTGCTTGTGCCCTCCTGTGCAATGTGCAACCAGGCTGTGTTAATCTCCTGGGGAGATCTCTTCCGCCCATTGGCAGGGAAGAGGGCCTCCCTGCGTGCTGTGACTCCCTCCATAAGCATATGGAGGGAGTCATGGGAGAGCCTGGGTGCAGCCTTGCACCTTTGTGCAGTGCTCGTCAGTGTTTGCAGCACCTCAATGCTGTAGAACACTGACATCACAACTGTTAAAATGAATGTGGACATGGCCCCTTTAAGGAAACCGGCTGATGACGAGTCATCAAATGATGTCATCAGACCCGCTTCCTTTTAATTGGCCGGGAACCTCTCAGGGTTCTCAAGCCCAATCATCGTAAAATCATGTCACAGGCCCGGATCGACAGCTGCAGGGTCAGGATTCGCCAAGGACGTCGCCAGCCCCGGACCCGCCGAGGTTGGTAAAATCCAGCCCCTACTGGTTGCTTCTCGTCCTGCACTAAAAGTCCTGCTCATGTACCTTGATTGGCTTCACGGCCCAACACAATGAATTCAAAATACTCACCCCTGTTTTAGAAATCCCTCCCTACTTCTGCAACCTCCTCCAGCTCAGCTCTGTACACACCCTCTGTTTTGCTGACTCCAGTCCCACCTCCCTCCGTTTTGGTGAAAAGGCCTAGTCATCTTGGCCCTACACGCAAAACCTTGTTCTTCACTTTCAAACGCCACCTATTTGTGCGAATAGGCCTCAACACTTCAAATGTCCCTCAGCATTTGCTTTTTTCTCTCCTCTGCTAAGCACCTCGAGACATTTACTATGTTAAAGGAGCTTATACAAGTGCAAATTGTTCACGGAAATAGATCCATTTCACTGCATAAAGCAATGTTTATGGGGATGCAAATGATTTCTAATTCGGTTTCATACTCTTACCTGGTTTTAATTAAACCAAACAATACACTACAATGCACCAACACAACTGAAAGCATGCATTGTTCCTGTTCAGCTGCTTATCGCCACCACTAATCTTCAATTAGCTTCCTAATGCTTTGGGCATATTGTTAACTGCCTACCAAAAATATGCCATGTGAAAAAGCAACATTAAAAGTACTTCAATGTTCCACGGTTACAGTCATGAAACCAATGAAGCACGTGAAAATGGACTTGTTCACCTCCGTTTCCATCCAGTATTGGTTTGTTGCCAACAGCAATCTTCAAATGTAGTTACTAGTCAATAATACCAGTCAAGTGGAAATCATCTTGGGACTGAATACAACAACTTGCATTTATATGGCATTTTTAACATAGTAAATGGTCCCAAGGCACTTCACAGGAGTGTTAACAAAACTTGACACCGAGTACATAAGGGGATATTAGGACAGGTGACCAAAAGCTTGGGCAAATGGATAGGTTTTATGGAGTGTCTTAAAAAAAGGATAGAGAGGTGGCGAGACTTGCAGAGCTTAGGGCCTGGGCAGCTGAAGGCATGGTCCTCTGACAATCGGGGATGCTGAAGAGGCCAGAAATCTGGGAAGGTTGTATGGTTGAGGAGGTTAGAGAGATAGGGAGAGGCGAGGCCATGGACGGATTTGAAAACAAGGATGAGAATTTTAAAGTCGAGGCGTTGCCAGATTATATACTGACATTTTAATTTCTTTAATATAGAAACAATGGATCGGGAGACTCCTCAAGCCACTGATCCTTTCAACAAAGGCAAAAGAACTGCAGATGCTGGAAATCAAATAAAAATAGGAAATGCTGGAAACACTCGGCAGGTCAGGCAGCATCTGTGTAGAAAACAGAGGAGTTAACGTTGCAGGCACGGACCCTTCAACACCTTCAAAGATTTGCTAGATTCAGAATCGATATATAAAAAGAGCTGGAGCAGTTGGGGGCGGGGTGGAGGAGCACATTATATTTCACTTGCTGATGAACAATTTAAAATTGGCTCACCCCTATAATTCAGTGTTCTAACCTTAAAAAGCAAGAAGTGACAAACGTGAATAATGCATTATTTGTTCCGTGGTAACCTACTACAAATTGCAGTGCGATCTATACCGTTGGAGAAATTACTTGACTCTGGAAACAGGTCATTTTTGATATACGACTGCTACAACAGATGGGCAATGTAAATGAAGTTAATGGGGGAAGAAAAGAAAACTCTTCCATAATGTTAATCATCATAACAGGCAAAATATGGTAACAGAGGTCCATCCCTAACCTTGAAGAATTGCTCCCAAATATCTGATTGTCTTGAACCAAACAAATCCATCTAGTGCTAACTGACACCAATTATGGTGCAAGAAACAACAGCTAGGTCAAGACCAAAAAAAAGGTTTACTTGTGATCTGGGCAAATTTCAATGAAAAATGCTCGACAATGTGCGGCAACTGAAAAGTGTGTCTGCCTGCAACAATTCAAATGAAACGGCTGCTCCGGCAATTAATCAACAAAGCAGGGTTTCAAAAAATTGACGTCCAAACCATTTCATTGAGAATCTTTCATAAATCTTTTTTGGGGTCTTAATTATGTAAAAGTTAGTACAGGACACTGGAGCTCCCCGTGGCAAATCAACACAAGGTACAAGTGGTAGAGTTAGCGGCATTCATTCTTGGGGGTTACTGCTACATTGTCACAATCGGATTTGGATCATCAAAATCGGTTTGTTGAATTACACTTAGAATGCTGGATGCCAGCGCGTGAACCACAAGGCTATTATGTAACCACAAATTAAAGAGTAAATCAAGTGATTCATAAAAATTATCAGAATCCGGAGATTAAATTACATGACAGGAAAACATTAAGTTGCACTCAATAATCATAATCAAATGGCATTATGACATCCATGAACAAGGAAGGGGGTTGACTGATGTATGGCATTAGCTGACTAGAGCTCAAAACCATAGGGGTTCAGATGCAAGAGAAATTCTTTCATTGGAATCTCTTAGTTAAGCAATAAGAGGATGTATCAGGTTACCTTGTTTCCTTGAGAGCTAGATCTATGCAATAGATCCATGCCAAATTGCAAAGTTGTGAATGCCCTCGTTTTGCAGGTTGTTAAATACGATCACACAATGAAAGTGAAACCATTAAAACTGGAAGTATTTAAGTCTTTATGATGCCTGAATTCAGGCAACTGGGTGTCTGGGCAACTCCCAATATACCCAATCTCAAGAGGCTCAGTTGTGTAACAGCCAGTTATGAAGGAGGTGAGGGGCTAATTAGTTGTAACGTCAAAACAAAAGAAAGTTTTTTTTTAATATATAAAGTTAAAATACAGAAAAGTGGAAGGGTTTCAGAATAGAGGGATATGCATACAGACTATTCCTGATATTTCACGTTATGCTAAAATGTTTAGCACTTTCCAATAATTTGAATTAAGTAACGTAGTACACAGCATAGTGGATAATTCGTGCTAGAAAAAATTGAAGATGATAACTTCAATTAAATAACTGAATCAAGAGCAGATGGTGCATCAATTTAATAAAACAGCCGACATGTCCACAACAAAGACCAAGTCACATTTAAAAAAAAATGAAATAAATGTTTTTGTAAGATACTGGAAGTTTTATACAAATTTACAGAAAGCACCACGTAACAGGGAGTGATCACCAAGGCAATAGTTCAAATACAGCAGCAAACCAACGATTTAACAATACTGCATTACATCTTCCCAAAAGCACCGATAATGAACTCAAGAAAGCCATATAATAAACAGAAGGGGGTTTCTTATACCCAATGTGTTCATCTACCGGAAATAAATGGTTTTAAGATCCATGCTTCCAATCCCATATAGAAATTATCCATTTGAAAACGAAAGACCAGCAAAGTCAGGCTGCACTACAAGTGTAGGCAACATCCGTGGAGAGAGAAACAGAGTTAACATTTCAGGTCGAAACCCTTCGTCAGAACTGAGAAAAAAAGCAGGAAATGAAACAGATAAAAAAAGCAAGGGGGAGGCTGGGGGGGAGGAATAAAAGAACAAAAGGGGTGATCTATGGCAAGTAGAGACATTAAGCACTTTACAGCCAATGAAGTACTTTTGAAGTGGAGTCACTGTTGTAATGTAGGAAACGCGGCAGCCAATTTGCGCACAGCAAGCTCCAACAGCAATGTGATAATGACCAGATAATCTGTTTTAGTGATGTTGATTTGAGGGATAAATATTGGCCAGGACACCGGGGAGAACTCCCCTGCTCTTCTTCGAAACAGTGCAGTGGGACCTTTTACATCCACCTGAGCCTTGATGCAACGTCTCAGCCGAAAGACGGCACCTCCGACAGTGCAGCATTCCCTCAGCACTGCACTGGAATGTCAGCCTAGATTGTTGTGCTCAAGTCTCTGGAGTGGGACTTGAACCCACAATCTTCTGACTCAGGAGAGTGCGCTACTCACTGAGCCACACCTTGAATACAAACTCACTTCATGTGCCAGCCCTATGCTGTATGTTAACTGCAGATATTCTTGCAATAGATGACACATTTGCCTCTCTGCTGACATGGAGCCTGTGAAGACAGTTCTCCACACTGAAGATCAGAACAGTAAGGTTAGCTGGTTCTTCTGAAGTAATCCAGTCACATTATGACATGCTTTCAGTGGTACTGCATTATGGTAGCATGCCAAGATCAAAAACCGCACCCATTACTGCAGGAATGTTGCACCTAGCTGGCACGGACTGTGGAGAAGCGTCTTTACAGGCTCCACATCAGCAGGGAGACAAACAGAGCTGTGCCAGTTATTGCAAGAATAGAGCTGTGCCAGTTATTGCAAGAAAATCTGCAGTTAACGTGCAGCCTAGGGCTGGCAAATGAAGCGAGTCAATATTCAAGCTGTGGTTTCCAACTGGCCCTAGGCACTGTGCAATGCTGACCTATGGGGATGGTGCCATACAACCCAATGCAACACCTCCTCCGCTTCAGCAGCTCACGGCTCAGATACCAAACTACTCTTACCTGCAGACTGGATCTCTTTCTTCTTCAATTCTGCCTGTCATTTCATAGACCTCATCCCCTTTCATCCTTAACAAAGGCTACCAACAAGGTTGAAATGCTTTTTAAGCCTTTCTAAAAAGCTGCAAAAATTGGTGCATCCACATTCTGCCATTTTGCTTTAGTTTTACGCATCCCTATCTCACCTGAACACAACTTTTCACTCCCATCACTATCATGTTCCCGGCATCTGCCCAAATCTACACCTGGACCTGTAAATGATTATACAAACTAGCAGACCCACAAAAACTGAGTGTTATTAACACATGACCATTCTGGCGAGATGTATACCAGCTCTTAAGCATTTTAAAGTGATATACACCAGCCCAAGAAAATTGGGGCCAGTATCTCCAATGAAGTCATGGGCATTCACTGTTTTACTAAAATTTAACAAATGAAAATCTAAAAGTGAACGTAACAAAAATAATGGCCCAGAAATTGATCTCGCTCTGTTCCCGCGGGGGCAAGGCTTCCCCGCGATCTCTCACTCCGCGTTGGCTTGTTCAGATCGAGCTCGCACGAACTTGATGTTCCAGACATCAGCTGGGCAGTGCTTGCGTATCCCACCGGCGTAGTGAATTCGTGCGAGCTGTGGGATCACGTGACTCAGTTAGAGCCAATGGCAGCACACCATCTTCCATTCATAAGTTTCACATACATGCTGTGAAATCTATGAATCTTACACCCCCCCCAAAATAACAGCTAAACCTCAATTAAATTTTTTTTAAAACCATCACATTAATAAAATAAGTATAGTTAAATAAATTAACCATTTTAAATAAAAAATTAAATTTTTGAAAAAATTTAAAATCTTTTAAAAAGTTATAAAAATAAACTTACCTGTCTTTAAAGTCTCTAAAAAAGATATACCTGTTAAAAAAAATTCAAAAAAATACTTAATTCACTACTTACCTTGTTAAAAGTGGGTCTTACTCCTCCTTTTTCCAATTTCTAAAATCTTCCGTCCTTACCTGCGCGTCCAAAGCACGAAGTGCACAGCGTGCGCGCAGCCTGTAGCGTGCACGCGATGCACCGAGGAACCGCCCCCTTTTCAAAAGACCAAGTGCCGGTTTTCAGCGCATGCGCAGGGCATGCAGAAAACCGGCAATTGGAGAGAGAATACGCGAGAGTACGCACTGCGTAATCTCGCGTCCCGGGATGAATTTTTGGCCCATTGCTTTTAACAAATTTAAATAAAAGTTCTGCCACACCATGCAAGAGTAGCTGGAGCACCAACATGTTGCCACAGTAGTAAACAGTTTGAATCTTTGATCTCGCCGGTCTGCTTTAGAGCAGTGCCAGTTAGAGGCCAGGCATTTCACACAGGGAGATTAAAATAAAGCCACTGCAAGCTGCTGCTTGGCCTCTTCGAAACCCGCCTGGAATAGTGCTACAGAACTTGGGAGTAGATTACAAAAGCAAAATACTACGGATGCTGGAAATCGGGAATAAAGTGAAAATGTCAGAAACACGCAGCAGGTGAGGGGGCAGCACCTGTGGAGAGAAACAAGAGTTAACGTTTCAGGTCGATGACCTTTCGTCATCCCTCTCCACAGATGCTGCCTGACCCGCTGTGTTTTCCCAACATTTTCTCTTTTTATTTGGGACGAGATTAGTTGCCCACCTTTAGTCATAAGGGCATGACTTTTGGAAGATCAGAGGATTTGGGAAGAGAGAAAGCAATAATGCCGAATAGTCTGTCCAAATGTTTGTTTTATGCTGATTTACATAGTCAACAGAGCAACTGGGTGGTCAAAAATATGTTAAAATAGAGTTCCTTATTGTAACACAAGAAGTCGGAGCAGGAGTAGGTCATTTGGCCCCTCGAGCCCGCTCCGCCATTCAATAAGATCGTGGCTGATCTGATCTTGGCCTCAACTCCACTTCCCTGCCCGCTCCCCATAACCCTAGACTCCCTTATCGCTCAAAAATCTGTCTATCTCCACCTTAAATATATTCAATTACCTAGCTAATTAACAGCATTAGCCATGAATCGCGTGAACACTGACTTAAAAATGTAACAGGATTTAAAGCGACTGAGCTGTAAACTGGTATTCATGAAGATATATGCATGTACATAAGGATGCATGGTTCCAAGGGGGCATCGCAGCTGACACATTCTAATAGTCATTTGTGAAGAATACGGTATAGAAAGCAGCAACAAACAAATACCACAGAAATCCCTTTTGCTTCTGTAACACAGGGAGCTTCATGGTCAGTGTAATCGTGCCCTTCCAATTCTGCAATCTCGCTGATGTAACCTTTGATTTTCATGGGGTTTTCCATTTTGCTTATTTCTTGGGCAAAAACAATCCCGTGCAAAACACAAAACTAATTGTAGTCAGTAAACACATGGTCACAACGGAGGAGATTTTATTATGTTTTACACTTATGATAGAGGATATCATAATGAAAGATATCCTCTAACAGTACACAAAACAATGTGTGTGAAGGGCAAAAAACAGATCTTTAATGCAAGAAAGGAATTGTGAAGTATAATCCTTGGCAAAAAAAACACCAAAAATCTACTTTCCCCATCGAATATGGAGGTTTAATAAATGTTGAAGTAGTTTTGCCCCTAAAATGTACCTTTACCCTCCACGTGCTAGTGATGTCACATTCCAGCTGTTTTCTCTTTTGACCTAGCTATTGGGTCAGACACTGGCCACGAAATAAGATCAGGTAGAAGATGGATTGGACCATGAAGCTGCAGTTCCATCATCCTGCCCACATTCAAAATGGTTGACGTGCTACAAGCCGAAATTGTGTTATTTTAATCTTTACTGCTTCTATAGACAAGGTCTTGTCTGGTCATAATAGAATTGCTGGCACCGTACAGTGTCTAGCAGACACTAGAAAAGTGACATCAAGTATCAATCTGGTTGCAATTTCAATCTCGAGTTCGAAGCTTCAACAGATTAAAAAAAAACAGCTCAAGCACCTGATTTTAGGCCAGAACCCACTCTCCTTCCCCCACAAAAAAGTGGCTCCTATCTCCAAATTGGACAATGTCACCCAGGATGCACAAAAAATAGGGCAAATTAACTGCTTTCAATAGATTTTCACCAGCCTCTCATGCCCAAGGAAAGACAGATTCAGGTTAAATTAGAAATAAGTAAAAGTAGAGAAAACAGGAAATGAAGAGTGTGAGCTGGTGTTAATTTAAAACTGGTTTCAATCTTTATCTTCGCTATTCCTGACATTTCAGCAGCTTTGTCACCGCAATGTTAGTGTCTGCTTCAGCACCAAAAAAGCAGAAAAGGTCAAGGGACCAGCCCAGGGACACTGACATTTCTCTAGATTTGCCAGAAGCCTAAGGGTAAAAGAAATCAAACTTCAAAAACCCTTGTTTGGCAGATTGCTAGTGGCACAGTTGCAGCATTACAACAGTGACTATACTTCAAAAGTAAATTCATTGGCTGTGAAGAGCTTCAGAATGTATTGAAAGATGCTGCACAAAATCAAAATTACCAATTCTGCTAGCAGCAATGCCAAATTGAAACACCGTACCTTTAAATGTGCGGCAGAAATGTGCTAAAACAGTTCTTCTCTGGAAGTGAAATGTAAAACACACTCATGCTGCCTAATTTGAAGATATTTATTCGCACTCACTGCCAGGAAAGGTACCCTCTACAAATTTTAACCCAAAGAAAATTACATATTTAGTCCGAGTATTTATACACCTTACTTCTAAATGCATAGCTGATAGCATTAACTGCAGGGTAACTGCACTATAATGTTATTGTTCACAGGTACTTTAAAATCAGTACTTTTACAGGCTATTTATAATGGAGTTCCCGCATCGATACAAGTTGAGGGCAATTTCAACTTGGGTGAGCAGTGTGGCATCATTGAGGAGCTGGTCTCACACCACTTGAATGTCAAACTAGCTGCAGTACTGTAACAATTTTTAGAACAGCAAAAGACCATTAGATCAATAAACCTGTCATCAGTCACATCTTGCCCACCTACACAACAAATCCCTCTCGCCGTGAACCCACCAATTTGCCTCTTGAACCTATTTATATTTAGACTATTGACTTCAATAGCCTTCCTTGGTATTTTATACTGTCACTTTTCTCAGAACAGTTTCACCCGACTTCCCTTCTGACTTCTAACTGATGCAAAGGATTATTTTGGTGAAGAGTTCACCTCAGCCTCTCTTTACCAAGTTAATTACAATTCGCATTTAAAATGTTTAAAAAAGCCGCAAGGCACTTCACAAAAAAAGAGAATGAAACAAGGAAACCGATGGCAGTCAGGAAGGAAGTTGTTCGGAGAGATGATCAAAAGTTTAGTTGAAAACATGGATTTTGAGACTGTTTTTGGTGAAGCTACCATGGATTTAGGGAGGACAGCCAAAGCAGCTAAAGGCTGTTCGACCAAGGACGGGGAGCAGGGAGGAGAGAATGGACTCAAGGTCAGACTGAGCGGACTGGAATACATGGGGGGGGGGGGGTGGGGTGGAGGTATAGGGATAATGGAGGTTCCAGAGATTGGGTGGAATGAGAGATTTCAAGACAAGGATTTTTGACTTCATGCTTTGGAGGCGAGAGGGGCAATGTGGGTCAGCAAGGACAGGGGTGTTGGGCAAGCAGGACTTTGCGTCAGACAAGCAGGACTTTGCGTGAGACATGATACAGATTGGAAAAGTTGTAGTTTTGAGTGTGTACAATGGGAGGCCAGCAGGAAACCCTTAGCATAATCAAATCTGAAGGGGACAGAGACATGCAAGAGTTTCAGCAAATAAAATTTGCTCAGTTGCCCCACTCTGGCTTTCTGCCAGGCTACACCACAATATCACTGACTGCAAGCATCTCCATGTGTCCTGGATCAGCTCCATTGTAAACATTGAGGGTCACAACTTCAATCCTGCCTTAGAGCCGCAGAACCCTTGGAAACCACGTTGCTGGCAGGGATGCACAAGACAAATACAATTCTAAATTCTGCCGAGTTAATTATTGTTTCTACAAAATAGGGGGGGGGGGGTGCTTGAAAACATCCCCCTAAACTTGCTTGCCCCTTTAAGAACATTAAATGTAGACTAAAAAAATTGCTATGAACTCAACGTGCCTGTTCCATCAAACAGCCTGTGCGTAATTTGCACAACCATGAAGTCACAAAACTTTTCATTTCCAGAAGTAAACTAATAGCCCACAGGTAAAACATAAAACTAAATACATTTTTCTGAACTCCTTAAAAAAAATTCCAGAGACAACCCTTGGCCGTTTCTAAAAATAATGGGCCGAAAATTGATCCCGGGACGCGAGAGTACGCACTGCGTACTCTCGCGTATTCCCACTCCAATTGCCGGTTTTCTGCATGCCCTGCGCATGCGCTGAAAACCGGCAATTGCTCTTCTGAAAAGGGGGCGGGGCCTGGGTGCATCGCGTGCGTGCTACAGGCTGCGCGCACGCTGTGCACTTCATGCTTTGGACGCGCAGGTAAGTAGGGAAGATTTTGGAAATGTAAAAAGGAGTAAGACCCGCTTTTAAGAAGGTAAGTAGTGAATTAAGTATTTTTTTGAATTTTTTTTTACAGGTATATCTTTTTTATAGACTTTAAAGACAGGTAAGTTTATTTTTATAACTTTTTAAAAGATTTTAAATTTTTTCAAAAATTTAATTTTTTATTTAAAATGGTTAATTTAATTAACTATACTTAATTTATTAATGTGATGGTTTTTTTTTTTAATTTAATTGAGGTTTAGCTGTTATTTTGGGGGGGGTGTAAGATTCATAGATTTCACAGCTATGCTGTGAGACTTATGAATGGAAGATGGTGTGCTGCCATTGGCTCTAACTGAGTCACGTGATCCCACAGCTCGCACGAATTCACTACGCCGCTGGGATACGCAAGCCCAGCACAGCTGATGTCTGGAACATCAAGTTCGTGCGAGCTGGATCAGAAAAAGCATAAGCGAGGTGAGACATCGCGGGGAAGGCTTACCCCCGCGGGAACAGAGCGAGATCAATTTCTGGGCCATTAACCAGAACTCTACCTATTTTGTCATTCATTCCTTCAATATTTTCTAGCATGCATCTTAATTGCCAGGTAAAGGCCATTATGCAATTCAAACTAGTAGCCCTACATACATTTAATTCTTTAAATTTCAACACAAATTGTGTGACATTTACAACTAGAGAACCAGTTCCTGAAGCAATTCTGCAACACCGACTGCCACTCTTGGTGCTATTCAATTTGCCACATTTACATTGCAGGCCAATTACGACAGCAACCACTTTAAAACAATACATACATGTTTGTGGAGTTGTTTAAGGTTGGAACCAGTGACCATTACACTGAAGCCAGTATTTTACCCAATGGCTGCAAAAAGTCCTTATTAGGTTAGAAATGGCTAAACCACTTTGCTGACTTAGACAGAGGCAAGCAGCCTGATGGTGACTCCTTATGAGAGCACGCTGCTTCATTTAGGCTGCCAGTGGAGGCATGTGCCAAAGTCACCTATTCTAATAGTGAGCATTGCTTCTGCCACCAGGACCAACATTTTATTTATATACTCGGAGAAGCAAACCAATAGTTGTTCAAACACCACGAGACTTGAGCACATACGTGAGGCCAGCACTTGCAATACTGAAGGGACTGCTGTATTATTTTGGGATGCCATGTTAAATCAAGGCCCCATCTCCCTACTCAAGTGGACCCAAGAGGTCCTATGCCACTATTCAAAGAGCAGTAGGAAGTTGTCCCAGACCATTGCCCAACAGTCTTCCCTCA
The DNA here is from genome assembly GCA_030390025.1 of Squalus acanthias. Classification (NCBI taxonomy): domain Eukaryota; kingdom Metazoa; phylum Chordata; class Chondrichthyes; order Squaliformes; family Squalidae; genus Squalus; species Squalus acanthias. Next base: position 18,269,162 of record CM059431.1, on the reverse strand, counting down.
ACCAACACCACCAAAACTGGTTATTTATTCATTTGCTGCTATATGCAAATTGCTCATGAGTGTTTACCGAGACAACAGTGACAGTACTTCAAAGTGATCCATTGGTTGTAAAGCTCTTTGGGGCCTCCCAAGGACTAAATAAAGTGCTTATATAAATTCAAATTCTTTATTTTTTTTTAAGTTCATAAACATTTGTTCTTTAAAAAAAAAGGCTGCAGACTAAGGGTGACCATCCTTTTAAAGCTGAAAAGTCAGACAGAGAAAATGCATGTGACGAACAGCTGAAAGTTTTCAAGTGCTTGGGTCTGAGAAAAACAGCACCCATAATGGGTCCCTACGGCTTTCAAGGCCAGATAATTTACATTCAGATGTGCTGATGATAGCAAGAGGAACATGCTTTTACACTTCATCTAGGAACATAGGAAGACCATTCAGCCCTTGAGCCTGTTCAGCCATTCAATGAGATCAAGGCTGATCTGCATCTCAACTCCATCCACCTTTCTTGGCTCCATATCCTTTTATACCCTTGTCTAGCAAAAATCTATCAATCTCAGATTTAAAATTATTAACTGAGCTAGCATCTACTTCTTTTTGTAGGAGAGAGTTCCACACTTCTACCACTCTTTGCATGAAGAAGTGTTGCTTAACTTCTCTCCTGAATGGCCTGGCTCTGATTTTAAGGTTATGTCCCCTTGTTCTAGACTCCCCCACCAGCAGAAAAAGTTTATCTCTATCTACCCTCTCAATTCCTTTCAAAATCCTAAAAACCTTAATCAAATCACCCCATTAACCTTCTATATTCCAGAGAATACAAGCCTAGTTTATGTAATCTAGCCTCATAATCTAACCCTTGGAGCCCTGATACCATTCTGGTGATTCTACGCTGCACTCCTTCCAAGGCCAATATATCCTTTCCGAGGTGTGGTGCCCAGAACTGTACACACTACTCCAGATGTGCTCTAACCACGGCTTTTGGTTAAGCACCAACATTTAAAAAAATACTTGGTAGTGTATTTTCCCTCCTTGTCCTGTCTGCAGCCTTTGACATGATCAACCACACCACCCTCCTATTATGCCTCTCTATTGTTGTCCAGCTTACTGCCCTTTCCCAGTTACACTTTTACTTATCCAATCATAGGCAGAACACCTCCAACAATGGCTTCTCTTCCCACCCCATTACCTCAAATTCTCACCTTCACATCCCTCCACAGCCTCACCCCACCCTACTCTCTGTCTCTGCAACCTCCTCTAGCCTTGTATCCACCACAGCATCCGTTGGACCTTTGACGCTGACCTTTTGTACATCCTCCTCTCCCTTCACCCCACCACTGGTTGTACGGCCTTCAGCTACCTCAGCCCTACTCTTTGAAATTCCCTCCCTAAACCCCTCTATCGCGCCACCTTTTTCTAAAAAAAGTTTCAAAACCATTCTTTTTGAACAAGCCTTCAGTCACCTCTCCTAACTCTCACCATAGTTCAGTGTCCATTTCTAATTGTTTTTCCTCCTCGTTATACAGTGCCTTGGGACATTTTTACATTCAAGACACTGTATAAAATGCAACTTTTTGTTGCGGTTGTAAACTACCTAAGTTCACCATTACCGATTGCACAACAACTCTTTATGCCGGTCATGATTGTGGAAGTGTGGGCAAAACAGAGGAAATGGATGTCACAAACTTAAGTTCACAAAAGATACTACACTATGGGTTTACAATATCCTCTGTTGAAATTAGATACTGCGTGAAGCACGTTCAAGCTCAAGAACAGAAAAGGAAGCCCTGTTTATGCCATTACTAAGAGCAACTCTGCAGCCGTGCTTGTATTGCAGAATCTATTCCACGTTACACTTAGCACGGGTTTCATAGTTCTTGCAAAATATTTATTTCAAGTGTAAAATCAGCCAAAAAGCTCATCATAGCAGCTGTGGGTTCAGTGGCAATTTTTGTAGGAAAACTATCCAAATAACAGAACCCTTATCCAACAAAGTGCAGTGTTGCCTGTAAACTGCACTCTCATCTTCCTACATTTTGGTCAAATTTACTGCAATGAGGTTTCTACAGATCAAGCGTATCTCAATTTACTGTGAACCAAAGCTCTCTGGTAGTTCTGGACAACAATGCCAAAGAATCATCACAGGAACCATTATAAAAAAGGGACTACCGTGGCCTCAAGGTGCTGCTAAAGTAATGAATCCTGCATAAACTTTGAATCACAGAAAAATTGCATGCAAGCCAAACCTTTCTCCACCAAGACCAAAGCCATCTCATTTGCCTCCTGTGGAAAACGTCAAAGCGTACCAGATTCAAACCTCTCCTCAGCCTTTCACTCAGGCAGTAGTACACAACCCGTGTTCTGTTTGACACTGATCTGAATTTCACCCCCCACCCCCATCCATCCATCCATCCAACAGCAAGACTGCCTATTTTCACTTATGGAACATCACCTACCTCCATGCCCAGCTCTCTTCCACCACTGTTGAAACTCTCATTCATCCCACCTCCAGGCTCGACTTCCCAAGGCTCTCCTTGCCCGCCTCTGACTGTTCTCGAACACAAATTACAACCTGTCCTCTTTAACAAGCTAAAATGACTGCACCTGGATGGCACAGCAAGTGGTTGAACCACAAACAAGAAATGGACCAGGTTTGAGCCCCAGTCTTGGCTTAGTTAGCCAAGGTGCCATAGGAATGCTTCAACTGGCCTTAGCCCTTGGGTTAAAGAGAGTTGTAAAATGAGGCACTGCTCCTGCACTGGAGTGCTACGCAGCAATTCTAGTGCACGTGTAGATGCCAGCTTAGAATGGGATTGGGCTCGGCTGCAATGGCCTTCCACAGACAAACAGCCTGTTGACATTTGTTGTCAAGACTCATGAGTAACAAGCACTTCGATAGGGTATCAGAAAGCGACTGGCACCCATGGAGTCAATCCCAAGCTAGAGCTCGTTGCCTTCAGGAGAAAATTTAGGGGAGAAAATTGGCAAGAAGGAAAATTCTTGAACCAATATCAGATCTCAACACTGCCAAGTTCACTGTACTGAAGTATTTTTATTTTTTCACTCACCGATACATATTAAGATCTGCAAGTTTATAAAAAAGGTTGCAAACTTGCTAATCCAAGTCTGCCAAGTATACCTACCAACTTCCCCTCTGAATTGTCTTTGTTGTACGCGGCCTGTTTATTTCAATGCGTGGTCCCTTTAAATTTCAGCGCATGCCCGGTATTGCAAATGAAGAAGCTTGTGAGCGGCCTGCGCGGTACCTTGCAGATTACTGGGCAGCCGCGCGCAGCTTAGAGGGAACGTTGCCTATCAGTATTAGTTATCAAGTCAACACAATATTTTGCGCTTCATTTAAACGATGGCACTCAATGCTGGTGACTTGGGCACCCTCAAACTAGCTGAACTGAAATAATACTAACCCTGCCTGCCACCATTAAGTTCATGTTAAATGTCTAAAAACCAGACACAAAAAACTATGTTTAAAAACAGCCAAGAAAAATAAATCTAGGTAATTTATTCAAAGTTCCCTCATCTTTTATGGAAAATACATTCTTTTCAGTGACCTAGATTCACAATGGTACACCACTGAATTCAGAGCAAGAATGCGAAGGGTGGAAGTATACAATTTTACTGTAGTGCTCTTTTCACTGTAGGAGTGAGAACGCGTGATTTTAATTTTGGGAAATTTATTTCTGAAACATACTACAGTAAACTCTTTCGTATCCGGCACCTACGGGACCAGGATGGTGCCGGTTGTTGAAAAATTCCGGATAAGAGAGAGGTAGGCAATTTTTAACAAAAAAAATAAAAACCACGGACTAACTCAGCCACCACGGGAAACTCGGAAAAACAAAAAATGGATGGATTCGGCAAGATTACCGGTTATCTATTTTGCCGATTAAAGAATTCCGGATGATTAAGTGCCGTTTAAACAAGAGTTTACTGTACATAGCTTCACTAAAAATTAACACTTTAGTGCAGATGACACTCAGGTCAAAGATTAAAATTGATTTAAAGGGAAGCCTCACAATTATCTTATTAGCTTGAACCAAATCATAAGACATCCATTATAAAAATTTAGTTCACCATCACCTCTCCATGTATTTAGTCTATTTCTCACAATAGCTATGGTATGTGTAAGGACATGTAGCACCAAAGTATTTCCATTCTGATTTTTGAGTGGCGCTATTGTCCTCAAAAATGATGCGAGTGCACTTGATGCCAAGACCCCACTGCCCCATCTCTTACATACTTCAATTACTCTTAGTGTGTCTTTGATGTAGGGAAAGATTTGAATAGATTTTTTCTGTGTTTATATTGTGAATTCTGGGAGATTCTCTCACAGCTACCTTACCTGAAGAAGGAGCGAACAGCTCCGAAAGCTTGTAAAATTAAATAAATCTGTTGGGACTATAACCTGGTGTTGTGCGACTTCTGATACTTCAATTAGATTAGCCACCAACAAGGTACATATTAAATGGAGTTGGGTTTTATTTCTTCCTCCCAATTACACGGTTTGGTGTTCAAATCAGGGGACTCGGATCCAGCACCCCTGCTAATTTCCATGCAGCATCGTACTGGCACTCTGTAAATTAATAAGGAGAGGCTGAAATAGTGGCACAGATCCAATAAAGCAGTCATTCAAGGAGAAAAATACTAACTACAGAGTGGTACCTAATCTGCTTGGGGTCGGCCAACGTATGATTTTTAATACACCCTCCCCTTCCCTGAAGTGCTCCTAGAAGGGGATGCTGTGAACTCAATTGTGTGCAATGGTGCAGCCACCATCATGCTGATGCCATGCATTAGTGCACCATCACTCCCCACCAAGAAGCTCATGTCCAGCCCCACAGGCCATGTTCCTGATTACAGCTTGGCGAGGTGCCCAGTTATCTCTGGCGACACATTGCCTGTTTGCATTGGCGTTTTAGCATCTCCACATCAATAACATCAGTTTTTTCTTTCATTTGCAGCCGTTAGGTAGCGTGCCACAATGTCTTTTAGAACCACTAAGCTACACATTTAGTGCTAGAATAAAACTGCAAATAGTTCCTTTTCAAACTTTTTGGTAAAAAAAAAAGTTTCCCACTGCACTGGCAACACCATTTTCATTCCACAACTTATTATTTTCACTAACCTAACCAAACACCCAGGCAGTGTATCCATTACTGCCCTACGTGGACAGTATGGAGAAATGTAGGACCACCGGAGGTGCGGTATCCTAACATTAAAAAAAAAAATCAATACTACAAAAGTAAATGAGGTTGAACTGCTTTATAGAGTAAAAGTTATATAACTAAAGCAGGTCACAAATACTAATAGAATACATGACCTCTAGAAAACATTAAACATAGCCAAAAATTGATGGAGAGGGGATGGTAGGATTAATGTTTCAGAACTGGAGCATGTTACAGATGAACAGCTTATAATGAGGAACCGAGCCTGGGAAAAGAGAGCAGGGAGAAAAAAAAGTCCATGATTAGGTGGAGGGCAGATGATGATTAAATGACAGAAATGATAATGGTGATAGATAGTAGATTGGCGGTTAGGATCAGATCAGCCATGATCTTATTGAATGGCGGAGCAGGCTCGAGGGGCCGATTGGCCTACTCCTGCTCCTATTTCTTATGTTCTTATGGTGGAAGACAAAAAAAAGAGGCAATGTGAGAAATTAGAGAATGAAAAGGTAACTCCAGGCCCAGAGGATGTGTGAATGTTTACAGCAGAACAAGGAGGAGGAGGGAGGCATGGAAAATCTGGCAGAGTGTTGAAGACTGGCGACAATCACTCCCAATGCACCCATCGTACATTACTAGCACCTACTATCGGAGAGAAAATGGGAGCTATGGCTAAGATCTAATGTTTTTAAAGTCAATGTTACAGCCAGGGGGCTGCAGAGTGCCTCATCGAAAGATGAGGTGCTGTTTCTCAAGCTTGCGTTCAGCTTGAATGGAACAGTGTAGGAACCCAAGGACAAAGAGATCAGAGTGGGAGTGGGATGGAGAATTAAAGTGGCAAGCGATCAGAAGCTCAGAGTTGCACTGGTGGACTAAACCGAGGTGTTCAGCAAAGCTACTACCCAATCTGCGTTTGGTCTCCCCAGTGTAGAGGGGACTGCATCAAGAGCTGAGAATACAGTATACTAGGTTGGAAGAAGTGCAAGTAAATTACTGTCTCACCCAGGAATGTTTGGGGGCCCCAGACAGTGGTATGGAAGGAGATGAAGGGCAGGTGTTGCATCTCCTGCGCTTGCATGGGAAGATGCCAGAACAAAGAGAGCATATGTTAGTGGTGATGGAGATGACCAGTGTGTCACGGAAGAAACTGTCCCTTTGGAATGATGAAAATGAGAGGGATAGAGAAGACGCGTTTGATGGTGGGACCATATTGGAGGTGGCGGAGGATAATCCGTCGAACGTGGAAGCTGGAAGGCGACCACAATGGTGATCTCACTCACCGTGGTTCTGGGAGGGATAAGAACGGAAAAGTGGGAAATGGGATGGACACGGTTGAGGGCCATCTCCCACAGTGGAGGCGAATGCTCAGCTGAGGAACAAGGAGGGCATTTCAGAAGCTCCGGTGTGGAAGGCGGCACCGTCAGAGCAGATGCAACAGAGACGGAGAAACTGGGAGAAGGGAATGGAGTCCTTACAGGAAGCAGGGTGGGAAGTATAATAGAGTTAGCTGTGGGAGTCGGTGGGTTTGTAGTAGATACCAGTGGACAGTATATCCCCAGAGATGGAGATAGAGTCAAGGAAAGGAAGAGTCAGAGATGGACCACTAAAAGTTGTGGGAAGGGTTCTTACAAAGGGTCATAAATACATGAAACGTTAACCCTACTTTACTTGCTCCACTGCTGCCACACCTGCCAAGGTCTTTCCAGCATCCATCCGTTTTTATTAGATTTCCAGAATCTGCAGTACTTTGCTTTCTAGCAAAAATTGACTATTTTTTCAGCATACCAAGTCCTTTCCTTTGTCGAACAATCATTTGGTTAAACGCTTATCTGGATACTGTACGCCTCAGAGACATGGATCATGTACAGCAGGCACCTCAAAGCACTGGAGGGGTACCACCAATGCTGCCTCCGCAAGATCCTGCAAATCCATTGGCAGGATAGGTGCACCAACGTCAGTGTTCTTGCTCAGGCCAACATCCCCAGCATCGAAGCTTTGACCACGCTCGATCAGCTCCGATGGACGGGTCATATTGTCCGCATGCCCGATACGAGACTCCCAAAACAAGCGCTCTACTCGGAGCTCCGGCACGGCAAGAGAGCCCTAGGTGGGCAGAGGAAATGCTTCAGGGACACCCTCAAAGCCTCCTTGAAAAAGTGTAACATCCCCACTGACACCTGGGAATCCCTGGCCCAAGACCGCACAAAGTGGAGGAGAAGCATCCGGGAAGGCGCCGAACACCTCGAGTCTCTTCGCCGGGAGCAAGCGGAAACCAAGCACAGGCAGCGCAAGGAGCGCACGTCAACCCAAGCACCCCACCCACCTGCCCCTTCAACCACCGTCTGCCCCACCTGTGACAAAGACTGTAGGTCCCGCATTGGACTCATCAGTCACCTACAAACTCATTTTTAATGTGGAAGCAAGTCATCCTCGGTTCCGAGGGACTGCCTAAGAGGGATTTTTGAATACTGACAAACTACAATGCATGTGTTCGCCCCCTTTCTTTCCTTACCCCCTCCTCTCTGAAGGTAGTAACTCGTGCTCAGATATAAACACACCTTTCTCAAATGGCCATTATTCGTGTGTATGTCTTTTAAAATAGAACTTTCTTTTTAGCAAAAAAAAGTAACAATTATTGATAGCAACCAAAAGTTGCTGCATAACTAAAACATTCATGCAAACCTTAGTAGATGAAGTGAGCAAAAAGTCTAGACACATGATCAGCTGGGTGCACTCAATCAACCATTTTTTTCCCAGCCGCATTTATTTGCATCTCAAGACAATGAAGCATGCTATTACATTTGTTCCAACCACAAAGATACACCCTACTGCAAGCCATTTCACTCTGCATGGTGCCACCATGTTCACATACCTGCAAACTCTCAGTACTGAATGTTTGCTGAAACTTTAAAATGTGCATACATTACATCACATCAGCACAAAATTTCCAGCTAAACTTCTCATGCTGTACTTTGTAATTACAGAACAGTGGGCCACACAATATTTCAATTAAACTGCTGTCAGTGGGTTTCACTTGAGCTATTCAACAACCTCAGTTCCACAAGTTATAATCAAGCCTGGGAAGTTTGAGTACCTTCTTATACTCCAGCAAATGCTTTCACTGACACGAAGAAATGTAGTCAACTATAGTGCATCACCACCACCACCACCACCCTGTGCTGAGATAGCGGATCTCAGACAAGCTAGCAGTGATATAATTAATTGGGATGGGAAATCAACAGAGTTGCTGCGCTATGCTGCAACCACTACTGGAAAGTTCTCATCTGTAAACGTCAAATTATACCCCTCTCTCTCGGAGACCTCCCCATGGCCAGGCCACCCATCAACACCCACTGTCTATGTTCACATATAAAGAACGGTCACTTGGTCAAGAGATACTGAATAACTACCAACATGAGCAGGGGAACTTGATTAGCTTTACACAAACATTTTCAAAAGGTTGTTTCAGAAAGACAATGTGTCGTCAAGCACGTGTGACTACAGTTAACATCGGTGCTTTTACAAATAAACTGTCCTTGGACAGGTCTCTGAGCTATGCTATGACCAATGTTTCCCCTAATTTTTTTTTTAGTGCATGGTCCCTTTAACTGGGTGCAAGGCCCATTCAAATTTGCATGCATGCTCGGTTCCTTCCCTGTAGAAGCCAGTGAGCGGCCTGCACGGGACCTCCAGACCGCAGCGCGGCCGTGCAGCTTAGCGGGAATGCTGGCTATGACAGGTGAACTGAATCATAGTCATAGTATCTTTCAGTACAGAAAGAGGCCATTCAGCCCATCAAGCCTGTGCTGGATCGCTATCCAATTAGTCCCACACTCCCATTTCTTCCCCCCACCCCCCGACCCATAGCCCTGCAAATTTTTCCTTTTCAAGTATCTATCCAATTCCCTTTTGAAAGTTACTATTGAATCTGCCACCACCAGCCTTTCAGGCAGCGCATTCCAGATCTCAACAGCGTAAAAAAAATCATCCCCCCCCCCCCCCAATTCTTTTGCCAATTATCTTAAATCTATGTCTTCTGGTTACCGACCCACCAGTGGAAATAATTTCTCCTTATTTACTCTATCAAAACCCTTCAGAATTTTGAATCACCTCTATTAAATCTCTCCTTCATCTTCTTTGCTCCAAGGAGAACAATACCACCTTCTCTAGTCTCTTCACATAACTGAAGTCCCTCATCCCTGGACATAATACTCCAGCTGAGGCCTAACCAGTGGTCCTCCCATCCTCTGTCGCCAAATTACAGTATGCAGACGACGCTTGCGTCTGCGCACACTCGGAGGTTGAACTCCAAACCATCGTTAACACCTTCACCGAAGCGTACGAGAGCATGGGCCTTACACTAAACATCCGTAAGACAAAGGTCCTCTACCAACCTGCCCCCGCCACACAGTACTGCTCCCCGATTATCAAAATCCACGACAAGGCCTTGGACAACGTGGACCACTTTCCATACCTCGGGAGCCTACTGTCAACAAGGGCAGACATCAAAGACGAAGTCCAATACCGCCTTCAATGTGCCAGTGCAGCCTTCGGTCACCTGAGGAAGAGTGTGTTTGAAGACCAGGACCTCAAACCCGGCACCAAGCTCATGGTCTACAGAGCAGTAGTGATATCCGCCCTCCTGTATGCCTCAGAGACATGGACCATGTACAGCAGGCACCTCAAAGCACTGGAGAGGTACCACCAATGCTGCCTCCGCAAGATCCTGCAAATCCATTGGCAGGATAGGCGCATCAACGTCAGTGTTCTCGCTCAGGCCAACATCGCCAGCATCGAAGCTTTGACCACGCTCGATCAGCTCCGATGGACGGGTCACATCATCCGCATGCCTGATACGAGACTCCCAAAACAAGCGCTCTACTCGGAGCTCCGCACAGGCAAGAGAGCCCCAGGTGGGCAGAGGAAATGCTTCAAGGACACCCTCAAAGCCTCCTTGAAAAAGTGCAACATCCCCACCGACACCTGGGAATCCCTGGCCCAAGACTGCACAAAGTGGAGGAGAAGCATCTGGGAAGGCGCCAAATACCTCGAGTCTCTTTGCCGGGAGCAAGCGGAAGCCAAGCGCAAGCAGCACACGTCAACCCAAGCACCCCACCCACCCGCCCCTTCAACCACCGTCTGCCCCACCTGTGACAGAGACTGTAGGTCCCGCATTGGACTCATCAGTCACCTGAGAACTCATTTTTAATGTGGAAGCAGGTCATCCTCTGTTCCGAGGGACTGCCTAAGAAGAACCACCAGTGATTTACAAAAAGATTTAGCATAACACCCTTGCTTTTGTACTCCATGCATATCGACACCGACATCAAGTATCTACAGAGATGCAAGAAAGCAGACAAGATCCCGAAAGGACTACAGATCACGAACCCACTCAAGTCGACATACAACACAGACTACGCTGAGAGACTCTGCCGTCGTACCTCTCGCACACTCCTCAACCATCTCGTACACCAGCTCTACAGCAAACGCCACAACCTCGAAACCAAGATAGAGTCCATGCTCTCAGCCTGTGCTCAGGACACAGCAGACCAGTTACGAGACACCGCCAAACAGACGAGGCAACGGAACTACGCTGCCTACATGCGCATCAAGAACAGGAAGCTTGAGAAACTCGGCATCACCACCAGCAGCAACCAAGCCTCCCCCGGTACCACGGCTGCAACCACAGGGAAGTCCATCGTCAACTTGTCCGACCATACCCTTCAACCAGACGAAATCGAAGTTCTCGCCCTAGGGCTCAAGTTCTGCCCAACCACCAAAATGGACCCCATCGGTCTCGCGGCAGACACGGAGGAATTCATCAGGAGAATGAGGCTCCGGGAATACTTCCACAAATCCCAAGATGTCAGCAACAAACCCAATGAGACAATCAATGATCCAGAACAGCAGACAGAGGGACTCGCAGTGCAGCAACCGAAGAAAAAAGAGTCAAACTGGACCCCTCCGGAGGGTCGATGCCCCAAGCTTGACATGTATGCTCAAGCGGTCAGGAGATGCATCAACGCCAGATTCATCAGCCGCACTCACAAGACAGTCCAGAATGTCACCCGAGCACAACGCAACGCCATCCACGCTCTCAAGACCAACCGCAACATCGTCATCAAACCAGCGGACAAAGGAGGAGCCATCGTCATACAGAACAGAACGGACTATTGTAAAGAAGCATACCGACAACTGGACAACCAGGAACACTACAGACAGCTACCCGCAGATCCGACCAAAGAACACACCCGCCAACTCAATAGACTGATCAAGACCTTCGATCCAGACCTTCAAAACATCCTACGCGCTCTCATCCCACGTACTCCCCGCGTGGGAGACTTCTACTGCCTCCCAAAGATACACAAAGCCAACACACCCGGACGTCCTATCGTATCAGGCAATGGAACCCTGTGTGAGAACCTCTCTGGATACGTCGAGGGCATTCTGAAACCCATCGTACAGGGAACCCCCAGCTTCTGTCGCGACACTACAGACTTCTTACAGAAACTCAGCACCCACGGACCAGTTGAACCAGGAACACTCCTCGCCACGATGGACGTATCGGCACTCTACACCAGTATCCCCCACGATGACGGCATCGCTGCGACAGCCTCAGTACTCAACACCAACAACAGCCAATCTCCGGACGCCATCCTACAACTCATCCGCTTCATCCTTGACCACAATGTCTTCACCTTCGACAACCATTTTTTTACCCAAACACACGGAACAGCCATGGGGACCAAATTCGCACCCCAATACGGCAACATCTTCATGCACAAGTTCGAGCAAGACTTCCTCGTTGCACAGGACCTCCAGCCAACACTGTACACCAGATACATCGACGACATTTTCTTCCTTTGGACCCATGGCGAAGGATCACTGAAAAGACTACACGATAACATAAACAAGTTCCATCCCACCATCAAACTCACCATGGACTACTCCTCAGAATCGGTTTCATTCCTGGACACACGAATCTCCATCAAAGACGGACACCTCAGCACTTCACTCTACCGCAAGCCCACGGACAACCTCACGATGCTCCACTTCTCCAGCTTCCACCCTAACCACGTTAAAGAAGCCATCCCCTATGGACAAGCCCTGCGAATACACAGGATCTGCTCAGACGAGGAGGAACGCAATGGACACCTACGGACGCTGAAAAACGCCCTCGTAAGAACGGGATATGACGCTCGACTCATCGATCGACAGTTCCGACGGGCCACAGCGAAAAATCGCATAGACCTCCTCAGAAGGCAAACACGGGACACAACCAACAGGGTACCCTACGTCGTCCAGTACTTCCCGGAGCGGAGAAACTACGCCATGTTCTTCGCAGCCTTCAACATGTCATCGATGACGACAAACACCTCGCTAAGGCCATCCCCACGCCTCCACTACTTGCCTTCAAACAGCCGCCTAACCTCAGAAGTACCATCGTTCGCAGCAAATTACCCAGCTTTCAGGATAACAGCGACCACGACACCACACAACCCTGCCACGGCAAACTCTGCAAGACATGCCAGATCATCAACACAGATACCACCATCACACGTGAGGACACTACCCACCAGGTACATGGTACATACTCATGTGACTCGGCCAACGTTGTCTACCTCATACGTTGCAGGAAAGAATGCACCGCGGCATGGTACATCGGCGAGACCATGCAGACACTGAGACAACGTATGAACGAGCACCGCGCAACAATCACCAGGCAGGATTGTTACCTCCCAGTCGGGGAACACTTCAGCAGTCAAGGACATTCAGCCTCGGATCTGCGGGTAAGCGTTCTCCAAGGCAACCTTAGGAACACACGACAGCGCAAAATCATCGAGCAGAAACTGATAGCCAAGTTCCGCACTCATGAAGACGGTCTCAACCGGGATCTTGGGTTTATGTCACGATACATGACGTGATCCGGACTCGAGTCGTCGTTGGCTTGTTCACAGATGTGATTCCCAGTAAAAAAGTAAAAATTTTCCCAGTAAAAAAGTAAAAAATTTTTACAGCTTATCGTTTTACATACAGACGGCAGCTTTTGACACGTTAGACCCCCTGCGACTCCACCTCATTGTCTCAGTTGTATCTTGCTATGTCTTTGATGTGGTACCTTCCTGGCTGACCTGATTAACTTTATCACACCTCGGCAGATAGTCAGGATGATTTAATTTAGTTGTCTGCAATTGTAAGGTACAGATGCATTGTTCTCTATCTATATATGCTTTGTCGAGTCTGTATTTCTTTACTACTTCACCTGAGGAAGGGGCGATCGATAGCTCCGAAAGCTTGTGATTTCAAATAAAACTGTTGGACTATAACCTGGTGTTGTGCGACCTCTCAATTCTATTTATAAAGCCAAGGATCCCATATGCTTTTTCACCCTGTTCTTCCACTTTCAAGGGTTGGGGGTAGAGATGGATTTGGAGGAGGAAATATCAATCTTAATTTTCACTCTTGAAACAGCACCAGAATAAGAGGACAAATTATTGTTCCATTGCACTTGCTGCCACCCAAATTTCAGCCAAGCTTATTTGATTCAGCAGGACCTTGCAATCGACGTACTGCTGGTTGTGTGCCTGCGTGCTTGTGTTGACACAAAACAGCATCAAGACACAAATACACAAAACCAGGTCCATGCATTCAACAGGCCTGAAAATGAGGCATCTAATCTGACAACAGATTTCAAACCCACAAACATTTGGGTTTGAAGTTGGAGCTTCAGAAGCCAAGTCTTTTGTATTTGCGTGCTGCTGGGAGCAGGAGCACCAGAGCAAGAGTGCCTCAAGCATGTCAGAAATTGAAATTTATACTCCCCTGTAACATTTCACTTTGATACCTGCTAATGGAATTTTCAAGATGGACAAGATTTTCTCAAAGGGAAAGCCATGTCAATGTCATGAAATGGGAAGCACACAAGTGTCTTGTGCATTTACAACAGGAAGAAAAAGACTTGCATTTATATAGCACCTTTCATGACCGCAGGACACCAAAGTGTTTTTATAGCCAATGAAGTGTAGTCACTGTTGTACCGTAGGAAACGTGGCAGTCAATTTGCCCACAGCAAGGTCCCACAAACAGCAATGTGATAATGACCAGATAATCTATGTTAGTGATGTTGGTTGAGGGATAAATATTGGCCAGAACATAGAGGATAACTCCCCTACTCTTCTTCGAAATTGTGCCATGGGATCTTTTATGTCCACCCGAGGGCAGACAGGGCCTCGGTTTAATGCCTCATTGGAAAGACGATACTTCAGACAGTGCAGCACGCACTCAGCACTGCACTGGAGTGTCAGCCTAGATTTTGTGCTCAAGTCTCTGGAGTGGGACTTGAACCCACAACCTTCTGACTTAGAGTCGAGAGTGCTACCACTGAGCCACGGACGACACGGTAGCACAGACAAATACGAATTCATAAAAATCTATATTCACATTTTTCACTTGGCATATTCTGCATACAATTAATGAACAGTTTATAATACACTAGCAGATATCCCATGGAGTTGCTAAGTGAGCTGGAGGATAAGTTGTTTAATAGAAAGAGTGGCAGGAAAAGTGCAACAGGAAAGTGTTGCAGGAAGTGTGCCACAGAAACTGCTGCTATACTTTAGAAAGAAAAAAGACATGCATTTATATAGCGCCTTTCACGACCATCAGACGTCCCAGAGCGCTTTACAGCCAATGAAGTACTTTTTGGAGTGTAGTCACTGTTGTAATGTAGGAAACGCGGCAGCCAACTTGTGCTCAGCAAGCTCCCACAAACAGCAATGTGATAATGACCAGATAACCTGTTTTAGTGATGTTGATTGAGGGATAAATATTGGCCAGGACACCAGGGATAACTCCCCTGCTCTTCTTCAAAATAGTGCCATGGGATCTTTTACGTCCACCCAAGTGTGTAGACGGGGCCTCGGTTTAGCATCTCATCTGAAAGACGGCACCTCCGACAGTGCAGCGCTCCCTCAGCACTGCACTGGAGTGTCAGCCTAGATTTCTGTGCTCAAGTCTCTGGAGTGGGACTGTGAACCCACGACCTTCTGACTCAGAGGCGAGAGTGCTACCCATGGACTGACACCACACTGCGGTGGGGGGGGGGGGGGGGGGGGGGGCGCGCCGCTGGGGCAGAGATGGGAAATGGAAGACTTCACCTTCTTGGAGTGAGAACTGTGCTAACCTTTTGTCAGTGGGTATGAGAGCAAGCAAGTGCTGGGCTGGATCCTGGGCAGTCTCCCTATTCCTTGGCTGAGACAAAGATGCGACCTGCTCCAGGGTCCTCTGTCAATTCTGCTCGCTAAGTGGACAAAGGCGGTGTGTTAGAGCTAACTAAAGTGATGCAGCCATCAAAATTCCCACTTTGTGTGGTGAACTGCTCATCCTTCATTTGGAACCAACCACTGCTGCTTCTGTGAAGAATCAGGAACTTTGCAAATGTCAGGCACAAATACAACATCAAAGATGATCAAAGCTAAAATTCTAGGCAATGATCACAATAATTGTCTTCCCCACTTCCAGGAAAAAGCTTTGATTGAAAATATACCATTCCTCAACACAGTCAAAATAGGAGGAACAATAAGCATGGTGTTTTGCTTTACCCATAAAAATGTCAAACTAAAAAATGCTATTGGGGCAGAACAAATGGAATTTTACTCTGCATCTGGCTAGGCTAGACCAGAAATGGAGTGCTTGCTGCTGACGCTGGATGCCTGAACTCTTCTATTTCCAAGTACCAATCACCCTCATCTTAAATGGTGGGGAGTGGGGAAGTCATACGATAATGTATCATTTATATAGGTTTTTTTTAAGCTTGATTTGCCACTTTTTAAAATGTGTATTCTGTACTTGCGTTTGGTGAACATTTTTACCCTGGTACATATTTATTTCCATATTGCAAAAGCTTTGGTAACATTAGACCAACTGCATGCTCATAACACCGGAAGCTTGCAGTTTTAGCTCTCAAATGGTGATTCTGACAATGATAAGATGACATCTCAAAGGTTTGAAGTACAGATTAAGCAGAGACACAATCAATAAAACCTGTGTAATTTCATTAACCCTAACCATAATTATGATAATGGTTAGGTATAATGACTTTTAGCCTATTTCTGAAACCTATGCCGACATACCAGTAAACAAAACCTGCAATGAATTATTTTTCACAAAATTCAAGAATCAGTATAAGAACTGATGAAACAAAATAATTAACAGGAGGAAATATTTTTTAGAAAATCAAGGTGATCCAATCAAAAACACACGGTTCAACTACAAAATTCCTTCCTTTAAAATAGTGATTGCAGCAGTTAGCGATAATCTAAAACACAACCGGAGATTTATTTGGCATTCATCCCAAGTGTCTTACAGTAGTCGTTTAAGAATATAAACTATAGAATGAGAAAAGGCCATTTGGCCCATAAAGCCTACTTATGCCATCGACCCTCAAACTCTATCTAACCCATCATATCTATAAGGCAATTTCTGCCAAAATACTCCTTAATCCCCACAAGTTTATGAGGCAAAACTCCAGGATCTGCCCACCTTCACCATATCCACAAGCAGAATTCAACCACACTACAGCACCATAGGTGCCACGATGCTTGCTCCACATTAGATCATCTCAGTCTATACTTATTTCCATCACGTCCATCATTTCCAGATGTTCATTTAACTCCCCTTTGAAGGAGGTAATAGATAGCCTTATCTGGTTTTGCTGGAGGCCTGTTCCATAATTCCACTATGCTACGGGAATTTTTTTTTAAATCTTGAGGCATGTTAATATTAATGCTCACAAAGCAAGTCGAATAGCTGCTTTGCATCCCCATCATCATACGTCTCAAAACTGAGCAACTGAATTATGTCTCACTTCAATTCAAAGTTAAAAGGCTCTCCTCATAACTTGAAGACCTAGAATCATCCTGATCCCTCGTCAATGTACCAATATCATTTTGAAGATAGGCTGTCAAAGGTTTTTCCACAAACTATAATAACTATTATATTTAAACATCCTGAAGATGCAGTCTAGTATCCGATTAGCTTTGCTAACAGTGTCTCATCGATTGAAACCTTTGTGCGAAATCAATCACACCCAGTTCCTTATCCATTATTAAAAAGCCTTGACTCGAGTTTATTTTCCAGATTAAAATTTATTTTTCTTTTTAAATTGCATTTTGGCCACGGTAAAAAAAAAAATAATTGATGAAACTACTCAATAAAATAATTATGCTGGCAGGGAACTCCAGTAACAAACAGGTTGGGATACAAACACACGAGTGACAGGACATGGAATGGAGCTGGCAATCTTCATACATGACCAGTTTATGATCGCAAATCATCCATCAGGAAAGGCAGAGAGAGAGAGAGAATGAGAATGAGAATGAGAATGAGAATAGACAGAAATCATCCCTGTGGTGGGAGACATAGAAGTCACAGTCTGCAGTCAACTAGTGGCCAAACTATTGCTACTTTTATACTGATCTAACATGGCGGAAATGCTAAGATAAACCTAGAACAGAAAGAGGCCATTTGGCCTACGCTCCGTATGCCAGACTTGCTAAGCCCGATAGCTAGAAAAACCTTTTTTTTTAAATATAAAAATGGGAGTTTTCCCAACTGCTGCCAGTCTTCAGGTAAAGGAACGCTGACCTGGATTAGGTCCGCGAGACCCCTGTTGTGACAATGCCCGTTTCAAATGGGTCTGAGAGATAAAGGGGCATCGTTTTTTTTTTAAAGTAGGCCGACTCCCTAACCCGCCCCGATGCTCAAAATGTTGGTTCATTTAGTAATCTCCAGAGATTCTGAGAAACTATGGCTACGATTCAATTGCACAATGTTTTTTTTCTCTTTTTCAGTTCGAACCACTGTTCGGGTCGCTGAATTAGAAGTTCTATCAAGTTAGTTAATGAATAATGGGAACTCATCCCATTTATATTAAAAAGAACATCTGCTCAGACACTGATTCATGCCCTGTAGAGTCAAATTTTGTTTAGCACATTACTCACAACATCTTGTATACCTTGCAGACCCAAGACAGCTATCTATCCCTATTACACCACTTTCATTAAACCCTTCACTGATTTAACAGGCTCTTAGAAACAGCTGAAGTGAAGATATTTCAAATACTCTTGGTCTTTTAACAATTCATGTACTCTTCCCAGAAATTGCATCACGCAATTTTCAGCAGAACTAGTTTCAAAAGAACCCAATTTCTGACGAGGAAAAAGTCAGTTGTGCCATTTCATTAAAGTTGCGTAAGTTGGTGTTTCATTTATATGATTTCAGTAAAGTTGTTTTTTGAAAATCCAAAAGTCAGCAGAATTCACATCACGTCAAGTGAAGTGAAAATTAGGTTACACATTATATAAATGACAAACGACAGTACAAACACTATTAACAACTGCCTACGCTTATAGTTTCCAACATACCAAGTTTTCAAAGATACCCAAAGGCTGACAGGAAGCCACATTGAAAATCTTATCAAGATTGAAGTTGGAGGTGATAACTTCTATACAAGGCATGCCCACACTCTGTAGCCATTCATATGCGCATTTTGGCAGCCACTCTGAACCTGAGCCCATTACATCTCTCTCTCTTTATCTTGGCCCCTTCTCGCCCCTTCCTATGACTCAGTCATGCTACCTTTCATTTCTCCCCTCTTGGCACTTGGGCGCCTCCCCCCAATCCCTACCCCAGTGTCAGCTGTGGCTCAGTTGGTAGCACACTCGTCACTGAGTCAGAAGGTTGTGGGTTCGAATCCCACTCCAGGGACTTGAGCTAGGCTGAAGCTCCAGTTCAGTGCTGAGGGAGCGCTGCACTGTCTGAGGTGCCGTCTTTCGGATGAAACGTTAAACCGAGGCCCCGTCTGCTCTCTCAGGTGGACGTAAAAGATCCCATGGCACTATTTCGAAGAGGAGCAGGGGAGTTATCCCCGGTGTCCTGGCCAATATTTATCCCTCAACCAACACAACAAAAACAGATTATCTGGTCATTATCACATTGCTGTTTGTGGGAGCTTGCTGTGCGCAAATTGGATGCCGCGTTTCCCACATTACAACAGTGACTGCACTTCAAAAGTACTTCATTGGCTGTAAAGCGCTTTGAGACGTCCAGTGGTCGTGAAAGGCGCTCTATAAATGCAAGTCGTCTACCTATTATTCCCCTGCCTTCCTATTCTCCTGCTGACGTGATAAGCCCTCTGTGCCTCTCTTGGCATTCTCCAAAGGGCCTCATCAAAGCACCAGTCACTGTCTCCTTATGAGCAGCAACCCCAGTGCCCCATCCTATTCTCTTGCTGATCATCTTCCCCAGTACTACAGCTGAGGGCCAACCTCCTTTCCATGCTGCTCACCCTACTGCAGACCAACAATCGCTGCCCCTCTCCGCATTTCCCTGCAGAATGCCCATTCATTCGTGAACAAATACGGTGTCCATTACTGTCTGATTATGCTCCTGTAAAGTACTTTGGGACATTTTTCCTACATTAAAAAAAGGTGCTATATAAATGCAAGCTGTTGTTGCTTTAGTAAGTTTATTTTCTACAGCTGGTAACCATTTCAACAAATTCCACTTCACTAAACTGTTCAGCTACGCAAACCAACTGGATCCCTCAAATATTTCCTGTATGCTATACATCAGTTCAATACAGTATAATAATGGAATTACTATGCAATCCAAACTATACCAACAGGAGTGTTGCCTCAAAAAAAAAGGCACCCCATTGTACATAAATCTAATCAAAAAAGAAAGCTACACTAGTCCAGGTAAAATCTGAAAGCACTTTCAAAGTTATTAAAGTAACGAGTTACCATTCACAACACAGCATGACCATATAAATCTGCTGGCCTTTAATGACTCATGCATTTAAAAAGATTCACAATATTTCAAAGTAATGACATTCAGTGCAAAGATAAAAATATGGGAAAAGTCCCTAAGTCTGAACTCTCTTCATATAGCATGCCTATTCAAATCTGACCCAACACAACAGAAGCAATGCTAGGTCACTTCTTTCTTCTTTTAAGAAGTCAACTGAATTACTATCCTTCATCTCCAATAACTAGTGTGAAGAGAATATGGATTTCTTCGACCATCGTACGCCAACACATTCTTCCCCTTCCACCCTTACTGCCCACCCCAGTTTCAGACCTCTCCCTCCAGTCTCCTACTCATTCTAGCTCAAATCCGCTCTCACTCAGTTTCTTTCCCATCTCTTCCTCTCCCCACCTTCTCCAAGCCCCTTCCCCAGCTCCCTCAATCCCTTCTGCACTCAGCCCCTGACCACTCAGCCATCCCTGCTGGCTGACAGTGTTAATGACTCCCTTGACTTGGGCACCATCTCTCTCCCCTTCAAAACAATGATGATCACCCTCTTCGCAAAAAAAAAACAATGAGTCCTCCCCAGCTAACCTTTGTCTCCAACCTTCCTTTCCGATCCAAGATGCTCAAAGGTGTCAATGCCACCCAGCTCTGTAGCCATATCTTCCAAACTTCCTGTTCAAATTCCAAAGAGAACGGCATCCTCCTGACTCACGGCACTGAGGCTGCCCTGGCCAAAGTCATGAATGACATCTTGTGACCATGGTACATTAATTGCTTCTTGTCCTGCTTGACCTCTCCACAACATACGATATGGTCAACCCTGCCTCCTCTACTGGCCAGCTCTGTGGGATCTTGCATACATGTCTGCTCCTTTTCTGAACACATCTAAAATCTTGAGCAAAAACTTCTCTTCTCACCCTCTGACCTCCAAACATCTATCCTTGGTCGCCTCTTCATGGAACTGCTGCTCCTCAGTTTCAGCTTCCACATTATGCTGATGATACCCAGTTCTATATCTCCACCGCTACCCTAAACCCCACAACCATATCTATGCTGCCAGACTCCCTGTTCTGGATCAGTGAAAATTTCCTTCAACTATCACGAAGATCAAAGACATTATTTGCAGCCCTTGTCATAAGCTTTGCTGTCTTGCCACAGGCTCCAATCCTTCACCCAGGCTACTTAAGCTGAGCAAGACAGTGCAAAACCATGGCACCCAGGCTGAGCTGCAAAGCCCACATCCTGTCCATTAATAAGACCACTTATCTTTACCACTGCTGAAACTCTTCTCCGCACTTGTCACCCCTTGACTTAATTTCTCCAACACCATCCTTGCCAGCCTCCCGTCCATCCTCCAGCAACTCTTACTTGTTCAAACCTCAGCTGCTGGTGCACAGGTACAAAAAGTAATCAAAAAGGCTAATGAAAATGTTTGCCTTTATCTCAAGGGGGTTTGAATTCAAAAAGAGTGGAAGTAATGCTTCAGTTGCAGAGCCTTAGTCAGACCCCACTGGGGAGTACTGCGTTCAGTTTTGGGTAGCAAGCCTCAGGAGATATATTGGCCTTGGAAGGAGTACGTATATGGTCCATTTAGCCAGTCCCACATAATTGTGATGACACTTTTCACCTGCCCGGAGCCCTGCGATCTCTTGGAAGTGGTGAAAAACCACATAAAAACCAGACCAATTAGGGAAAAAAAATATCTGGAAAATTCCTCTCCAACCCCTTTAGGTAATCAAAACTTCTCCAAGAGATCATATAGACCCTGATTTACATTATAGGATACCTACCTCTGGTACGAGGTGATCTTTGCCCCAGGCAGAAACAGGTTCTGCTTTCTTGAAGGAATACAGCGAATCAGCGTTTACCCCACGGGCCAGCAACCTATTCCACATGTCCAATATTCTCTGGGGGAAAGACCCACCTCATGTTCAACCTAGTTCTGCCGTTACATAACTTGAAAGCGTGACCCCTGGTCCTTCTGGATCTATCCAATTGATGTAATTGGTTCACAAACAACAACAACTTGTATTTATATAGCGCCTTTAACGTAGTAAAACGTCCCAAGGCGCTGCACAGGAGTATTTTAAGACAAAACATTTGACACCGATCCACATAAGGATAAATTAGGGCAGGTGACCAAAAGCTTGGTCAAAGAGGTAGGTTTTAAGGAGCGTCTTAAAGGAGAAGTGAGGTGTAGGGAGGCGGACAGGTTTAGGCAGAGAATTCCAGAGCTTAGGGCCTAGGCAACAGAAGGCACGGCCACCAAAGGTTGAGCGATTATAATCAGGGATGCTCAAGAGGGCAGAATTAGAGGAGCGCAGATATTTTGGGGGGTTGTGGGGCTGAACGTGATTTCAGAGCTAGGAAGGGGCGAGGCCATGGAGGGATTTGAAAACAAGGATGAGAATTTTTAAATCGAGGCACTGCTTAACCAGGAGCCAATGTAGGTCAGCGAGCACAGGGGTGATGGGCGAACGGGACTTGGTGCGAGTTAGGACACGGGCAGCCGAGTTTTGGATGACCTCAAGTTTACGTAGGGTAGAATGTGGGAGGCTGGCCAGGAGTGCGTTGGAATAGTCACGTCTAGGAGGTAACAAAGGCATGGATGAAGGTTTCAGCAGCGGATGAGCTGAGGCAAGGGCGAAACACAATCTAGTCCCTTCATTATTTTTATAAACCTCAGTCAAATCGTCCCCGAGTCTACGTTTTTTCTAGTATACAGACCTTGCTCTTTGAGCTTATCTGCGTAACTAAGGTGTTTTAAACTAGGTCGTAATCTTGTGGCCGTCCTCTGCACCCTTTCCAGAGCTTCAATATCCCCATCACCTGAGATCATCAAAACTAGATAGAGTATTCTGACTGAGGCCTAACCAAGGTCTTGTACAATGACAAAATGGTATGCCTTATTCTATAGCGAATTGTCCTGTGAGTACAACCTGGAATCCTGTTTGCTTTGCTCAGCATTGGTCATGAACCTTTAGAGAGTGATGCACCAAAACACCCAGATCTCTTTCTTTCACCACTGGCTTTAATTCTGTTTTCTGTAGGAGTTTATTATATTCAGCAATTGATCTACCAATGTGCATAACACTACAACCACACTTTGCCAAGTATAGGCCCATTTTCCAATCACATCAGCGCAAATTCATCAGAATGATACCACAATTTAAAGGTTTAAATGATGAGGACAGGTTGCACTTAGAAGATTGAGGGGTGATTTAATTGAGGTGTTTAAAATGATAAAGGGATTTGATAGGGTAGACAGAGAAACTATTTCCTCTGGTGGGGGAACCCAGAACAATGGGGCACAATCTTAAAATTAGAGCTAGGCCATTTAGGAGTGAAGCGCTTTCATACAAATGAGCACTGGAAATCTAAAACTCACTCCCTCACAAGGCTGTGGATGCTGCGTCAATTGAACTTTTTAAGACCGAGATCAATAGATTTTTGTTGGGCAAGCATATTAAAGGAATATGGAACAAAAGCGGCTAAATGGAGTGGAGGTACAGATCAGCCATGATCTAATTAAATGTCAGAACAGGCTTGAGGGGCTAAACGGCCTACTCCTGTTCCTATGCCCGTATCCTACACCAAGTCTCACTTCCCCAATACCCAACTCCTCGCTGATCTAGATTGGCTCCATGTCCTTCAGTGTACTGAATTTTAAAGATTTGTTTTCAAATCCCTCCACAGCTTCACTCCACACGATCTCTACAATCTCTTCCATTCTAAAGATGCAATATGAATGGAAGCTGCTTTCAAAAGTTGAATGACCTACCCTACATTTCTAGCTTTTTCTGTTATCAGATTTCCAGAATTTGTATTTTTTACCTGAACTAATTGAATCTGATATAGATATCTACTCATCTATAGATATTTACTCACAAGAGATGCTGTTCTTTCATATATTAGTTTATTTTGACTCTTGGCATTCTATTGCTTAACTACAGTAGTTTACAGATATGATATCACTAGTCAAGAGACTAGCACAACCTAGCTTTATTACAGCTGTAGAATCAAATGCTCCAATTTTAGAACTATTCCAGAATCCATGTTGAAGATAAACTAACTTGTTGCAACATCACCTTGGGATAAGACGTCTCACAACAGAAATCCACCAAATACAAAAAGGGCCTCAATTAAGTTCCCCAATCATCTTCCCTCGTGCAGCAAAGCTTCTAGGTTGAAAATGTTCAAACTTCATGTTATACTTCAGACTCCCTGCATTTTTCAGGGATCCAAAGAAATTCTAGAGGTTTGTTTCTGTCTCTTGCGTAGCACCTTTTCCTATCTACAGTGCTTTGGGATTGCTTATTTCTTCCACTCATAATGCAAAGATTTTATGAAAAACTTGTTCTGTGTATCCTTCATACTTGCTTAAAATTCAGGAGTTTCAAAATTTCCTTTCTACATTTATTTTTTTCTCTCCAGTGCCCCATTTTTCTTCATCTCCCTCTATGCATTAATTCTGTTCTCATCACTCTCCCTTGTTTCTGTTTTTTCACTTTCACCATCTGACCACTTTTTAATATATTTTTTTTAAAAATACATTGGTTATTTTCATTTCCCCTTTTCAATTCCTCCAAAACCAGCAAACATGCCCACTTATTGATGCAAGAAAATGTGGCAGCTCCAAGAAGCAATGCAGCAAAAAGAACTCGCTGTTGTCAGGAAGACAAGTCATACTGATACTAGGAAACAGCAGTCTAAAACAGCGACTGTTACTTGTAAATGCTAATGTAGTCCAGCATGGGTAAATTAATTTAAAGCAGACTTTTGACTTGAGAGCTTGGTGGATCGACTGGGATGGAGGGAAGAGAGTAGATGCAGCACATAGAAAAGTATCTGCTCCATCATTCCATTTAACTGTCCCAACGCATCTACAATTGGTTCAAGTTACAAAACAATTAGCCAAGACACCCAATTGTACACATCTTGTTTAGAATTTCCAGCTCATTAGATCTAATACTGATTCACGCCACAGCTCAGAGTAAAGTTGGGGAAATCAAATTTACTTAAAAGTCCAGTTGGATCCAACTTACAATGTAAATGGGGAATAAAACTCACCTAAGCCCCATTAATACACCCTTTGGTGTGGGTAGTTCAGAGGCTGTTTGCATGCAACCCCTTGGAAACCTTATCTACGGACATGGATCAATTTCCAGATGTACTCCAACAACATCCAACTTTTATCTCTCCGCCATTACAATGTTTCCACAACCACCTTCTTGGAGAGAGAGAGAGAGAGAGAGAGAGAGAGAGAGAGAGAGAGAGAGAGAGAGAGAGAGAGAGAGAGAGAGAGAGAGAGAGAGAAAGACTTGCAATTATATAGCACCTTTCACAACCACCGGACGTCCCAAAGCGCTTTACAGCCAATGAAGTACTTTTTGAAGTGTAGTCACTGTTGTAATGTAGGAAGCCGACAAGTACTCCCAGTGCCTGAGCAAACATTTATCCTTGAACCAACATCAAACAGATTAACTAATCATTTATCTCATTGCTGTTTGTGGGACCTTACTGTACACAAATTGACTGCCACATTTGCTTGCGATTACACTTCAAAAAGTAATTAATTGGCTGTGAAGTGTTTTGGAACATCCCGAGAACATGAAAGGCGCTACATAAAAGAAAGTTTTTCTCCTGAAAAAGATCTTATTTACCAATCAACAGAAAACGCTGGAAAAACTCAGCAGGCCAGGCAGCATCCGTGGAGAGAGAAAGAGAGTTAACGTTTCAGGTCGATGACCTTTCATCAGAACTGGGAAGAGCCGGAAATCAAATAGATTTAAGGCCAGGGTAAAGCTGGGAAAAGGGGGCTATGTGGAACACTCTTTGTTCCAGTCCTACTCGGGTCCCCTCCCTCACCTCTTTTTCCGGTACATTGATGACTGTATCGGTGCCGTCTCCTGCTCTCGCCCTGAACTAGAACATTTCATTCACTATGCTTCCAATTTCCACCCTTCCCTCACCTTCACATGGTCCATCTCTGACTCTTCCCTTCCCCGACTTCTCCATCTCCATCTCTGGGGATAGGTTATTGACTAACATTCACTACAAGCCCACCGACTCCCACAGCTACCTGGACTACACTTCCTCCCACCCCGCCTCCTGTAAGGACTCTATTCCATTCTCCCAGTTTCTCCGTCTCCGCCGCATCTGCTCTGATGATGCCACCTTCCATACCAGTGCTTCCGACATGTCTTCCTTTTTCCTCAACCGAGGATTCCCCTCTACCGTGGTCGACACGGCCCTCAACCGTGTCCGTTCTATCTCCCGCACATCTGCCCTCACCCCTGCCCCTCCCTCCCGGAACCACGATAGGGTTCCCCTTGTCCTCACCTTTCACCCCACCAGCCTCCACATTCAACGGATCATCCTCCGCCATTTCCGCCACCTCCAGCGTGATCCCACCACCAAACACATCTTCCCCTCACCTCCCCTGTCAGCATTCCGTAGGGACCGCTCCCTCCGCGACACCCTAGTCCACTCCTCTACCACCCCCAGCACCCCTTCCCCTTCGCCCGGCACCTTCCCGTGCACGCGCAGGAGATGCAACACATGCCCTTATACCTCCCCTCTTCCCACTGTCCAGGGCCCCAAACACCCCTTCCAGGTGAAACAGCGATTTACTTGTACTTCCTGCAATTTAGTATACTGTATTCGCTGCTCACGATGTGGACTCCTCTACATTGGGGAGACCAAACGCAGATTGGGTGACCGCTTTGCGGAACACCTCCGTTCAGTCCGTAAGGGGGACCCCGAGCTCCCGGTGGCCTGTCACTTTAATTCACCGCTTCACTCCCACTCTGACCTCACCGTCCTCGGCCTATTACACTGTTCCACGGAAGCTCAGCGTAAGCTCGAGGAACAGCACCTCATCTTTCGTGTAGGCACGCTACAGCCCTCTGGACTCAATATCGAGTTCAACAATTTTAGATCATAACCTCAGCTCCAATCACATTTATATTTTATTTTATCCACCCTTTTATTTGTCCCCCCTCCCACCTTTTTTTTCCTCCTAGAAGCTGGCAGCTGTCCTTCATTCTGCCAGTGGATTTCACACTTCATTCAGCCTTAATCTGTCACATTAACACCACCTCTAGCCTTGCATATCTCTTAATGTCTCTTCATCTCCACCTTTGTTCCTTTATCCCCTCCCCCTTTTCCCAGCTTTACCCTGGGAATAGCCTCAAATAGCCTTAAATCTATTTGATTTCCGGCTCTTCCCAGTTCTGATGAAAGGTCATCCATCGACCTGAAACGTTAACTCTCTTTCTCTCTCCACGGATGCTGCCTGGCCTGCTGAGTTTTTCCAGCGTTTTCTGTTGTTATTTCGGATTTCCAGCATCCGCAGTATTTTGCTATCTTATTTACCAATCACTTCTGCACTTGCTTAACCTCACTGGCTCCCAAATGTATTGAACTCAAAGCTTTTGTCCAAAAATCCCTTCAAGGTGTCATCCCATCCTTAACCACCTCCAACCAGTTTCCCAGTCCATGCCCCATGGTGATTCGGAGGTTGCATACATTCCTCCCTTAATGGCATAGCTGTATCATGGCCCCAATCTCTGGAGTACTCCCTCCCAAAACCTTTTCACCCTGCTACTTCCCTGCTCACCTTTAGAAACATCTTCAAACACTACCTTCTGATTGCCTTCCCAAATCCTCTACTGCTTGGTCTGTCTGCTATGAGAAATACATTGGTACTTTTTTTTAAATGTTAAAAGGTGCTATAAAAATGCAAGTTGCTGCTGTTGAAATGTTGTTGCAAATTACTAACTACTGGACTTCTAAAATCAGCTCCAGCTCACAAAGTCTTGAAAACCAACTTGAAATTTGAAGCATTCCTATCTGTAACTATC
The DNA here is from genome assembly GCA_030390025.1 of Squalus acanthias. Classification (NCBI taxonomy): domain Eukaryota; kingdom Metazoa; phylum Chordata; class Chondrichthyes; order Squaliformes; family Squalidae; genus Squalus; species Squalus acanthias. The sequence continues at coordinate 18,241,309 of CM059431.1, read as the reverse complement.
AGCAAAAAAGTGACACTTTGGTACTCGAGAGTATGCACACGAGCAGATAAGTACCAAGCATCTCTCAGAACATAGCTCAATTCTTAAGCAATTTCCTCAAAATTTGAAGAAATGTAACTTTCACTCTGATTGGAGATCATCGAACTGACGAAGGAAAAAACACATTCCAGGTGACAGGGCCCCCAATATACAGTATTCAACTCTTGTACAACATAAATATGTAAATCTGAAACGATCAAACAACTTCCTGATTATACATAAACACTTTTTTTCTTGTTTTCACAAGAACCAATTTGTCAAAACATACACATAATGGAACTGGTAATAGAAATGTGTTGGTAAACTGGTTTTGTCTGTCTGGAATTACACCTTTTGTGATAAGATTCCACTATCAGGAATTGAAAATTATTTTAAATCCAAGCTAGGAGAAAAGTCCATGCAAATTGGTTGGGCCAATTTCAAAAAGGAGCGTACTAATTTTGCCTTAAACAAAAAAAATTGCAGAAGTTGGTGAGAGAGAAAAGTTTTAAAAATGGCACAGACACAATGCTTAAAAGTCCCAATGCTAAAAATCCTTTGGTTGCTAAAGCCTCAACTAAGCATGACAATTACCTACCAATTAATGATCAATGAGAGTGATTCTAGTAAATAAGACTTATTTTACCAGTTGATTAGATTGTGTAAATTTACTAGAACTTACTACGCTTACCACAGTACTTCCTATTCTTATATTTTAGCAAACTCCAGCACTAACTACATCCACACAGAGGAAACACACTGAATTTAAAATGGCACCGTACAACACAAGAACATTTCAAATAAAAAACATAGCACCATCCCTTTTTTCCTCGCATTTAGTTTCTTCTCCCCCCCCCTCCTCTTTATATTGCAGCACTGGGTCTCACATTATTTCTTTTCTAATGTCACTTCAATTAATAACTACAACCAATGATGCAAACCATATTGCAAAATACAATCCTCACTGACAACTCAATGGAATGGCTCAGGTGGCAAGCCTGAAATAAAGCAGTAACTTTTTGAAAACCCCTCAGTTCTTTTAAACCAGTAAGATCATCACGTTTCCCTTCTGCATTGGTGCATTTAAGTCAGTTTTCGAGGACTGCTGTAAATAAAGGCCTAACATATTTTCCAGAGAGAGAGAGAGAATGGGCAAATTAAATACTTCCGATTTTCCACAACACAGCCAGGCTAGTGTGGATGTATTTTATAATAAAAGGCCAACAAAACAAAAAAAAAGCAGCATTCCCTGAAAGAGGGAAAGGGATCCAGGAATAAAAGCCTGTGATTTTTGTTTTGAGTTTAGTCCTCCCTCTCGCTCTTTGCTTACTGTCCTTCTCTAGGCCGAGAGAAGCCTCGGGCTGGGGTAGGTAACAGCGGCCGCCGACAGCCAGCACCGGGCGGCCGGCCTGCCTGCCTCAACAAGCACACATTCAACCTCGCTCTTCCTCTTAATCTTTTTGAAAATCAATTAAAAAAAAACAACACTTTTTATAAAAAAAAACCTTAAAATACTAAAAGGTTAAATTTGAGAGGGCGAAAAAAAAAGGAGACACGTTTATAAACACCAGTCACATTCCCCTCAAAACATTTCCTCTCCCCCAACCACCATCGCCACAAACACTCTTTTTTTTCAAAAAAAAAATACATTTTTTTTTCCACAAGTCTCTTTAATAAAATTAAATAATAAGTGGAAAGCTCCCCCGGGGTAGTTAGAGGTTTGTGTCAGTCAGAGAAGCACACACAGAGAGATGTTGGTGTCGATTATTTTTTAAAATTTTCACTCACCTTCTGTCGTCCCTTCCGCTATGTGGGAACAGGCCATAATAAATAGATGAAGGAATCCTAAAAGTGACCCTCGCCGCCGTGGAGGAGAAGTGGTGCTGGGGCTCCACCGTGGCTGCTGCTGTCCCGAGCTCTCGGAGCCTGCTCCCTTCCACTTCGCCATGCTTGTTTCCGTTTGATTGACTGACTGACTGAAGGAGGAGGAGGAGGGATCGATGGGAGGGGAGGGAGAGAGAGAGAGACGACCCCTGAGTCAATGTATTGTGTACACATACACAGGCTGAGTCACTCTGTCCTCTCACTTCACTCACTCAAAAAATTGCAGGCTGGGTGGCTCTCTCAAACACACACACACCTCTTTCCAAAAAAAAAACCTACACAGACAAAACCCCCCCCTCCCCTGCAAACCCAAATATAAAAAAAAGGAGGAAATGCACACATGCATCCACCCTCCCTCCAGGCTGGGTAGCTCTCTCTCTCTCCCAAACACACACCCCTCCTTCCAAAAAAAACCAAAATTATGCACACACACTCACACAAACCCAGCTATCCAAATTTTAAAGAGAGAGGAAATGCACACATGCATCAACACCCCTCTCCAGGGTGGGTGGCTCTCTCAAACACACACACACACACACACACACCCCCCTCCCTCCCTCCAAAAACAAATTAATACACACACACACACAAAAACCCAGCAAACCAAAATAGAGAAAATGCATCAACCTCGCAAAAAAGGCAATTGCCTCTTTCCACTTCCACCCTCTCTCTCTCTCCCCCCCCCCCACCAATAAAGGTATACAAGACAAAGAAGAAATGGCCCCAATCAAGAAAAAGGCAAGCTCAAGAAAGAGGAAACACACGCTAGATACCAAGCACAAAGTCACTTCACTCCTCGCAAACTCAAAAGAAAGGCACAGAGCTCCGCCCCATAAACTGTGACAAACATCAACCACAACACACCTACTTGATTGATAGCTTGCTTCCCTACTTCTGAAACAAAATAAACAGACCAACAATTCGGGATACGAAACAATATAGACAAGCACATTTTTAACCCTTTAAGAACTTTAGCAGCAGCAGGAATATTTTTTAATCCAATGTCAATAAATATCGCAATAAGTTAAATATAGAGAATAAAATATACCTGGGGTGGTTATCTGGCACTGATCCTATTGAGAGGGTTTTAGACTATATCATGAAGGAAAGGAGACAATTTGCATTTATGTAGTGCCTGACACGACCTCGGGACTTCCTAAAGGGCTTTACAGCAAATAAAATACTTTTGAAGTGTGTAATGCAGGGAAATGTGCCAGCCAATTTGTATACAGCAATGGGATCATCTGTTGTGTGATGTCAGTTGAGGGATAAATATTGGCCAGGGCACCAGGAGAATCATGGAAGAGAATCATAGAATGGTTACAGCACAGAAGGAGGCCATTCGGCCCGTCAAGCCTGTGCCGGCTCTTTGCAAGAGCACTTCAGCTAGTCCCACTCCCCTGCCCTTTCCCCGTAGCCCTGCAAATGTTTTTCCTTCAGGTATTTATCCAATTCCCTTTTGAAAGCCATGATTGCGTCTACCTCCACCACCCTTTCAGGCAGTGCATTCCAGATCCTAACCACTCGCTGCATAAAAACGTTTTTCCTCATGTTGCCTTTGGTTCTTTTGCCAATCACCTTAAATCTGTGTCCTCTGGTTCTCGATCCTTCCGCCAATGGGAACAGTTTCTCTCCATCTACTCTGTCTAGATCCATCATGATTTTGAACACTTCTATCAAATCTCCTCTCAACCTTCACTGCTCTAAGGAGAACAACCCCAGCTCCCCTGCTCTTCTTCAAATAGTGCCATAGGATCTTTTGCATCCACCTGAGGGCAGATGGGGGCCTCAATTTACTATCTCATCCGAGAGACAGCACCTCCAACTGTGCAGCACTCCATCAATACTACACTGAAGTATCAGTCCAGATTATGGCCCGGAATTTATTAAAAAGTACAAATTTCACACTGCACAAAATTAAAAATTAATTTTCCAGACCCTTAACATTTGTCTAGCAGTAATAACGCTGTCAAAATCCCAGTTACACCTGATCCCTTTGGGTCTAACTTTTAGTGGGGAATTTAACAGTGTACATATTGCGGAAGAGCCGAAGTTTTCGTCAGTTTCCCTGATTTGGGTGATTACACAGATTGCCAGCTCTGTGGGGGGGAGGGGAGGGAGCCACAGCGCAGCCTGTTTTGGAGCTGTCAATGACAGACCGCAACTTCAGAATTTTCACATGCGCCTACGCATACGGCAAATCCCGAAGTTGTGGTCAATTTCAAAGGCGGAATGACAGCAAACGCAGCCAGTTCACCATCATCCCGACCGCAAATTCCGGGCCTATGTGTTCAAATCTCTGGAGTGGGGCTTCAACCCACAATCTTCTGGCTCAGGGGCCAAAGCTGAAACCCTGTGCCATAAACAGTAAGCATAAAGCTAGCACAAGTAATTTATAATAGTCATTCTGAGACTTAAGAAAATTACTGCTTTGAAATCATTTGTCAGTTTTCATTATTTTTATTCGCACAATTTTATATATATAGTTTTATATATAATAGATATAGATAAATTATATAGCAATACAGTTTTAATGTAAATTTCCAAACCACTAACTATGGGAATGTGCTGTTTAGAAATGTGCTATTTTAATTTATATAATTTTGTTAGCAGGGCTAAAAAATAACCACAACGCACCTGCAGTTAATGACCCTTTAACACTTCTCAAGCAGCTAACTAGCCACTTAACCAGTATAAATGTCAAAAGATTTGTTCTTCCAATTTTTGTGAAAAATGGATGAATACTAAATCCGAATAGTTCCAATTACAGGCCAGAACCTGCCAGGCACTGATCACTGCTGCAATGTGGGCAGATTTTTGGTGGCGGGAGGATAGGGCCTAATAATTCAAAGGAGACAACAAACATGACAGGAAGTTATGGGTAAAGTTCACAGTGTGTTCAAGACTCTGAAGACTCACTGAAGGGTCTAGAAAAAGTGCACAACTTTTTTAAAAGAAGTCAAAGTCAAAGCACGACTATTACTGTAAAGCAGCACGACAGGACGTGTATGGACAAGAAGGAAAGTAGAGCTGTTAATGATATGAGCAAGAAACACTGTATTAACCCAAGAAATATTAGCAAAGCTTATTAGCAATGTTAATAGTAGTGAAGATAGCAGGGTAGTTCAAATTGTGTTGTATAGCCATTATGATAAAGATATTATACTGCAGAACTGAATTTCCTTGGGCCAAATCACCCAGTCTTAATGCCCACTTCTGCTACAGTTAAAGGCCTAATTTGCATGTTTCATGCCTAGGGCTTCACCAATCTGCTGTACACTGTGATCTCTGGTTATATGCAAACTAAGCCTAATGTGCTCAGGCGATGTATGATTTTTGAACAGCAGAAAATTTGTGGTACATCCCAGATTATTTAGATATTCTATTATGATGCATTACATCAAGATAATTATAAAGATGAGGAAGGCCATTCAGCCCATCTTAACTCTACAAACTCTCCCAATGCAGGATCCAATTATTTTTTAAATAATTTTTGTCTTCCATTACTCTATCTCGACGTTCTTTCCATGTGTTGATCACTGCTTGTGTGAAGAAGAACTTCCTAATATCAGTCCTAAATTTACCTTTTACTATTTGTAATCTGTGTCCTACTCTCACAATTTTATTTAAAGTACTATACCTGATTTACCTTTTCCAAACCTTTAACTACCCCTTATATAACTCTATAAATCACCTCTCAGATGCTACCCCTTATTTTAAAAGCCCATGTTTCTCCAGTCTTTCCTCATAACACAGTGCTTTGACACTACAGATCAAACTCATGTTTTTTTTCTGCACTCCCTCCACCACTGTTTCTCAGCAATCAGAACTAAGCACAATACCCAAGGTTTGGTCTGACCAGGGCACTGTACAGTTTGATCATGACTTCCACCCTACTGTATCGTCTGTGTAGTTCAGCATTCTATTGGTTTTGTTGATTACTGCTCTGGATTGGTTGGACATCTTGAGTGTTGAGTTTATGAGGACTCTGAGGTCTCTTTCAACTTCTTCCTTAGTTATTTCAACCCCATTCCCTGTCTCCACAAACAGTGATTATGTAGAAGCATATTGACAATGAAGTGCCTAAACAATGTGCGTTTTTACTAATAATATGCCATCTGCTCCCCTCAGAGAAGCAAGGAGAAATCAGTCACCCTCAAGCCCAATTTCCAAAATGCCTGCATTAGCAGAGCACCAAGCATTACCAGACCCCACTTGAAATAGACACCAGAAAAAATACCCACACTGTAGTAGATGTGAGTATTGGGCCTCCTATACCCTCTGCATTCTTGGTCCACCAATTCTGTCTGCTGTACTGAGATATATCAGCCCAAGGCCACTACACCAACACTATCTGACCCCCAAAAAATCTATGCACCATGGAAAAAAAATCTATTTTATCATCATGTAAATAACTGAGAAAGAAAGGTTTTGGGGAGGGAGAAGAGAAGAATAAACAAATGATTATAAATGCTTGCATTTTAAACAAATGCTGGAAATCCACTGTGGGAGATGGGGAAAACATATATCAATTTCATAATTGAAAACAAGAGTTTTTGGAAAAAGAAGAACAAGCAAAGTTTCTTGGTTCTTAAAAAAGTTTTCTAAAGTGTTAGCTAAATAATCTACCTGTGAGGCCTGTGTCTTTCAGTAACCATAATGTGTAATATTCTTATCACATGGCAGACATGTAATATATATTGCTTCAGCAAATATGCTATATTACAGTAATAGGAAAGCCACTGTCACGTTTAGGTTGCTAGAGGGCCCTTAGAAATCATGCTCTAGGTTACAGACTTCCTATAAACAATCCTATACTCTCTGGAGTTTAGAAGAATGAGAGGTGATCTCATTGAAACATACAAGATTCTGAAGGGGATTGACAGGGTAGATGCTGAGAGGTTGTTTCCCCTGGCTGGAGTGTCTAGAACTAGGGGGCATAGTCTCAGGATAAGGGGTAGGCCATTTAAGACTGAGATGAGGAGGAATTTCTTCACTCAGAGGGTTGTGAATCTTTGGAATTCTCTGTCCCAGAGGGTTGTGCTGAGTCTTTGAGTATATTCAAGGCTGAGATAGATAAATTTTCAGACTCATGGGGAATCAAGGGATATGGAGATTGGGCGGGAAAGTGGAGTTGAGGTCGATGATCAGCCATGATCTTATTGAATGGTGGAGCAGGCTCGAGGGGCTGTATGACCTACTCCTGCTCTCATTTCTTATGTTTTTATGTTCGTATGTAATCCCAAGGGGAGCCTTACTTGTAGTCTTATAAGGAATTGTGGATCAGAACTGAGACAAGCAGGCACTTGTCAATAAAATATGACTCAACACAACATACAGCAAGGCCATCATTATCGGTTACTAAGGCTGTTTTGAGTCAGTTGTTAAGTGACTTAGTCAGCAAAGAGTAACTCTATGAGGTACAACACAACAAAAATTCCCTCCACACAATCACCCCACCTTAAATCAAATGGTAATGCTTTTAGGACTGTAATACACATTTCTACAACAAGAGTACATTCTGCAGAAAACAGCAATGAAGGTCAACTATTTTATAATTGTTGATGGAAACTGATGATAATTTCACAATCTCTAATAACATTTTGTTTTCTTCCTATTCTCTCCCCTCCTCTCCCAAAGGGACTGATTTGCAGGGGCTTGGCTCCATGGGAACCAGGCAGGCCTCCAATACTTCACCCAAGTTCACACTCTTTCGGCTGGATTTTGTCTTGGGCTCGGGTTGTGGTCGCGTTACCCACATTTCGTGTTGCCCCCCCCGACTCCAGATTAATGTGGATGAATGATGCAATTTTCACTTAATTGGGTAATTGAGTTGCAGCATGTGGGAACCCATGAACCAATTAGTGGTTTCAGTCTGAAAGTCGCCTCTGATGATGTAATCATTGCAGGTCAGAGACTGACTGCCTGGTCTCAGAGACTGCCTGGCTTTTGGTGTGAGAGGACCTGGATGCAAAATGAGCAGCAGCTCTAAGGAGAGAGAAGACAGAGAGAGAGAGAGCGAGAGAGAGCGAGAGCGAGAGCGAGAGCGAGAGCGAGAGCGAGAGCGAGAGCGAGAGCGAGAGCGAGAGCGAGAGAGAGAGAGAGAGAGAGAGAGAGAGAGAGAGAGAGAATTTTCTTTGCATCCAGGTCCTCTCACAGCAAATGCCATGCAGTCTCTGAAGACATTCAATGCAGCAGCATCAGAGGCGACTTTCAGATCTAATACTACTACTACCTTCATCACATCTCCGTTGTAATAGTGGACCTGCAGCTGATAGTCAGCTATCCACTTGTGCTCCCGCCAGGTTTCACTGCCGTGTTTCACATCAGGCGTACTTCATGTCAGAAAAGCGTTAAACTAGCTAAAACGTTTCAAAATAGCATTACAGAGCCAATTTAGGGCTAGTTAAGAGCGTTAATGGCCTCTCGCGCCTCATGGAGGCGGGAACCCCGCGACCCATTTTGTCAAAATTGCGTGGAGGTGTGTTGGAGTCGGGATGGGGTCGGGACCCCCAAATCTGCTACTTTAACCCCCCACACGCCTCCAAACCCGACTCCACGGGTCATTCAAAAGCCAGCCCTTTGTCTGTAAGAATAGACAGTGAGGACAAAAGGTTATTTGACCATGGAGGACATCAGAGCCCAGCCTGATCATATTCTCACCCACTATCCACACATGTGCCAGGGATCATTGGACAACAAGGGCAAGAGCAGGATCTCTGGTAGATTGTTCTCCTCCATAACCCAGGTAAAATGAAGCAAATTGTAGCACCTGACTGCGGCCCCAGTTAAGATTAGCTAATTCAGCCTTGACTAGGCCAGCCTAGATATTGGCCAGTAATTTGCAGTCAGCGGTGAAGCAAAGGCGCTCGCCGCTGACCTCGAAGAAAGCTGCCCACAGAGATCTCCCAATCTCTGTGGTAAAAACCTGAGGTTTCTCGGCGTGCAATTGATTGTAGCGCTCTGAATAGGGGATTCCTAGAGCGGTGCAGCTGTGATGTCATCAAGCTGTCTACGCAGCCAGTCACAGTGAAGAATTCTCATAGGCAGCAAACCAGGAAATAAAAAGCAGCTTTTATCCTCACTTTTTAAAAATGTTGCAGAGAGCGAAATAAAGATTGGGACTTTCACATGGGGATAAGCGAGAAGCTGAAATATCATGAACAAACTTTAATTTAAAAAAAAATTATAAATGTTATCATAATGGAGAAATTTGATATTCCACAAATATGAAAATTAGTTTTTCAGGGCCAGAACGGTTGTTTATCAGTAAATAAGCTGTTAAAACCCCAGTTACACCTATTCCAACAAGGCTTAACATTTAATGGGGTATTAGCGTGGAAAAGCTCAACTTTTCATCAGTTCCACTGATTTCACTGATTGTCGGCTATCCGGTGGGGGGGGGTTGGTCCACAGCGCAGCCAGTGTCGGAGCATTACATGACTGACCGCAACTTCAGGATTTCTGTGTTTAGATGCGCATGCTTAAATCCTGAAGTTGCGGTCAGTTTCAGAGGGCTAATGACAGCGAACACTGACAGTTCACCGTTATTACCCACCGCAAAATCCAGGCCACTATTCTAATCAGTGAAAAAGTATGCACCAGCATACGGATATGAAGGATTTGCACAGCTGAAGAAACATAAGAAGAAAATAAAAGACAAATAAAGGCCGTAAAAGCTAATCCCTCTGGTACTCTAACTCCCCCAGCCTAGCATTCACCAGTTTTTTGAATGCACAGTCTTTGATTACAACTTGATCTTACCTGGTACATACATGCAAACCATCAGTGTTTTAAAATGACGGTTTAAAACCTACGTGTCAACTTGTTATTGTTACACAAGAAAATAATTTTCCACTGGGGTTGAGGTTGTCTGTATCGACCAAAGAGATAAGTTGGAGGACAGAACTGAGAAATAACAAGTGGCAGAAAACGTTAGTGGGAGTGGTATATAGACCTCCAAACAGTAATACGGAGGTTGGGGACGGCATTAAAAGGGAAATTAGAGAAGCATGCAGTAAGAGCACAGCAGTCATCATGGGTGACTTTAATTTACATATAAATTGGGCTAACCAAATTAGTAAAAATACTGTGGAGGAGGAATTCCTAGAATGTTTACGAGATGGTTTTCTGGAACAATATGTCGAGGAACCAACCAGAGATCAGGCCATCTTAGACTGGGTATTATATAACGAGAAAGGATTAATTAGCAATCTTGTTGTACGAGGCCCCTTGGGTCAGAGTGATCATAATATGATAGAATTCTTCATTAGGATGGAGAGTGAAGCAGTTGAATCAGAGACTAGGGTCCTGAATTTAAATAAAGGAAACTACGATGGTATGAGGCGCGAATTGGGTAGGATTGATTGGGGAATGTCACTCAAAGGGTTGACGGTGGATAGGCAATGGTAAACATTCAAAGACTGCATGAACTACAGAATTTGTTCATCCCAGTGTGGCATAAGAATAAAACAAAAAGGGTGACTCAACCGTGGCTAACAAGGGAAATTAGGGATAGCATAAGATCCAAGGGGAGGGCATATAAATTGGCCAGAAAAAGCAGTAACCCTGAGGATTGGGAGCAGTTTAGGATTCAACAAAGGAGGACAAAGGGATTAATTAAGAAGGGGAAAATAGAATATGAAAGTAAGCTTGCAGGGAACATAAAAACTGATTTTAAGAGTTTTTATAGATATGCGAAGAGAAAAAGATTAGTGAAATCAAGTGTAGGTCCCTTGCAGTCAGAAGCGGGGGAAGTTATAATGGGGAACAAAGAAATGGCAGACCAATTAAATGCATATTTTGATTCTGTCTTCACAAAGGAGGACACAAATAACCTCCCAGAGATGTTGGAGAACATACGGTCTGATGAAAGGGAGGAACTGAAAGAAATCAGTATTTGCAGGGAAATGGTGTTAGGGAAATTGACGGGATTGAAGGCCGATAAATCCCCAGGGCCTGATAATCTACATCCTAGGGTACTTAAGGAAGTGGCCCTAGAAATAGTAGATGCATTGCTGATCATCTTCCAACATTCGATGGAATCTGGAACTGTACCCATGGATTGGAGGGTAGCTAATGTTACCCCACTATTCAAAAAGGGTGGTAGAGAGAAAGCGGGGAATTACAGACCGGTAAGCCTGACATCGGTAGTGGGGAAAATGCTAGAGTCCATTATAAAGGATGTAATAGCTGAGCACTTGAAAAACAGTGACAGGATCGGACAAAGTCAACATGGATTTACAAAAGGTAAATCGTGCTTGACTAATCTACTGGAATTTTTTGAGGATGTAACTGGGAAAATAGATAAGGGAGAACCAGTAGATGTGGTGTATTTGGACTTTCAAAAGGCTTTTGATAAGGTCCCGCATAAGAGATTAGCATGTAAAGTTAAGACACATGGGATTGGGGGCAAGGTATTGACTTGGATAGAGAACTGGTTGGTGGACAGAAAGCAAAGAGTAGGAATTAATGGGTCTTTTTCCGAGTGGCAAGCAGTGACTAGGGGGGTACCGCAGGGATCGGTCCTTGGACCCCAGCTATTCACAATATACATTAATGATCTAGATAAGGGAACTAAATGTAATATCTCCAAGTTTGCAGATGACACAAAGCTGGGTGGGAGTGTGTGCTGCGAGGAGGATACCGAGAAACTCCAGGATGATTTGGACAGGTTGGGTGAGTGGGCAGAAGCGTGGCAGATGCAATATAACGTGGATAAATGTGAGGTTATCCACTTTGGTGTCAAAAACAGAAAGGCAGACTATTATCTGAATGGCAATAGATTGGGAGAAGGGGAAGTGCAACGAGACCTGGGTGTCCTTGTGCACCAGTCGCTGAAGGTAAGCATGCAGGTGCAGCAGGCGGTGAAGAAGGCAAATGGTATGTTGGCCTTCATAGCGAAAGGGTTTGAGTATAGGAACAGGGATGTCCTGCTGCAGTTGTACAGGGCCTTGGTGAGACCACACCTTGCGTATTGTGTGCAGTTTTGGTCACCTTATCTGAGGAAGGATGTTCTTGCCATGGAGGGAGTTCAGCGAAGATTCACAAGGCTGATACCTGGGATGGCAGGAATGACATATGAGGAGAGATTGGGTCGATTGGGCTTATACTCGCTGGAGTATAGAAGAATGAGAGGGGATCTCATCGAAACATATAAAATTCTGACAGGTCTGGACAAACTAGATGCAGGAAGAATGTTCCCGATGGTCGGAGAGTCCAGAACCAGGGGTCATAATCTAAGGATAGGGGGTAAGCCATTTAGGACAGAAATGAGGAAGAATTTCTTCACCCAGAGAGTGGTGAACCTGTGGAATTCTCTACCACAGACGGTAGTTGAGGCCAAGTCATTAAATATATTCAAGAATGAGTTAGATATATTTCTTAAAGCTAAAGGTATCAAGGGATATGGGGAGAAGGCAGGTACAGGGTACTGAGTTTGGATGATCAGCCATGATCTCATCGAATGGCGGAGCAGGCTCGAGGGGCCGAATGGCCTAATCCTGCTCCTATCTTCTATGTTTCTATGACAGGCCTGAAGCCTCTCAGAGCAAATCAATCAGATGTCACTTTCTCCCACTGTTAACATAATTATATGTTATGGGTTAATGCCTCCATTAAAGGGGACTATCATAGCGTTAAATGTTCATCCAGTATTATCAGGCACGATAATTTCTATCTTCATATGTTTTAAGGTTTTGGAAATAGAAAGTCCTTGAAATGCATTGCAGCTTGATCAACATCTAAAGGGCCTATTTTAACCCTGCCTGCCTGCCTAGCGGAACCCTTGTGGTGGGGGGGAGAACAGCTAAAATGGCCTCTACGTACCAATTTCTGAATGGTATTATTGTAACTGTGTGGTGTAAAAGAATTCAGTTTACAAATTAACATGATTAACATGATGTAACTGGGGTTGATTTGCAATGGAAGGCACTGGACCCTATAAACTTGCATTGACTTCTATACAACTGCCTTAATTAGCATTTTTAAAATATTGAGAACCCAGTCCAGAATAAATTACTTCTTGCTTGAGAGTTGGAATTATAGTGGGGTCAGCCTTCCCTCAGCTCGTAGCACTCGCACCTCTGAATCAACACCCACTCCAACACTTGAACACATAGGCCAGGATTTGTGGTCAGCGGCGAAGGAACGAGGCTCGCCCTTCACCTCAAATAAAAGCTGTCCACAAGGATTTAGCGGGCTCTAGAGTGCAGACTTCCTCTATTCTGATGTCACTTTGAATTTGACACCTTATACAGGGAATCTGTGGCGTCCAGCAACAGGTCAGAGAGCAAGGAGGCTGATCAGCCAATCAGATTGAAGAGTTCTCACAGATTGCAAAGCAGGAAATAATAAGCAGGGAATATAAATCACATATAAATCTTTGTACAGAAACAGAAAGCAAAATGAAGATTGGGAGATACACATGGGGTTAAGGGAGAAATGTAAGTATCAGAACACAAAACATTGTTTTTTTTAATTTTAATTTGCAATTTTTAAATTTTCTTCTGAGGGATTGAGACTCCACACTTGTAAAATTAGTTTTTCAGGGCCAGAGAGGTTGTTCCGCAGTAATTATGACTTTGTATGCCGTTAAAAACTCAGTTACCCCGATTGAACAAAGCTTAACTTTTTCATTGGTCCTTACAGCGAGAATAGTGCGTAAAACGTTGAAGTTCATGACAAATCAGTGATTTCTAATTGATTCCATCTGTGAAGACTATAACAGCACCCCATGGGGAGGAGCAGGGTATCACTGATAGCAACTTCTGGATTTTTGCGTTTAACTGCACATGTGCAGACGCCAAAAGTTGCTGTCAGTTTTACACAGTAACCACAGTGAGCACTGACAGCTTCGCCGTTATTACTACCACAAGTTCCAGGCCAATATCTTGGCTCACATGCTATTGCAGTACTGGAGGGAGTGCGGCACTGAAGAGGTGCCATCTTTCGGATGAGATGTTAAAATGAGATCCCATCTGCCAGCTCAGGTGGATATAAAACATTCCATGGCACTGTTTAAAGAAGAGTGCCCTGGCCAACATTCATCCCTCAACTAACGACAACAAAACAGGTCATCTGGTCATTTGTCTCACTGCTGTTGGTGGCATAAATTGGCTGCTGTGTTTGCATACAAAGTAGTGACTGCACTTCAAATATAATTCATTGGGTTGTCTTGAGAATATGTAAGGATTGCGGGTTCCCTCTTTCTTCTTCTGGAAGCACTTTTCTGACACAAAGGGTAGTGGAAATCTGGAACTCTCTCCTCCAAAAGAGTGTGGATGCTGGGTCAATTGAAATTTTCAAGACTGAAATCGATAAGAGTTTTGTTATGGTAAGGATATCAAGGAATCTAGATCAAAGGCAGGTAAATGGAGTTGAGGTACAGATCAGTCATGATCTGACTGAATGGCGGTGGAACAGGTTTGAGCTGAACGTTCGAATCCAGTTCCTATGTTCTGAAATGCCTGAAAATGCATCAACTAAATTGTCAAAAATCAAAATTTCCCGGAGTGGTATCTCCGAGACCTCCATAAAAGACAAATAACATGTTTTCAGCACTAGTCACAACCCACTTCAGTAATTTCTATATTTACCACTGTTGCAATATATGCTTTTATACACTTTAAGGTTATGTTTCCTTGCAATAAAATTGATTGATTGTTAAATATATTAGCAGCTTACGGTATGACAAGCCCATGTACCCACAGCACTTTCAGTCTAACGCCTTGTTTTAACATCCCACGAGCCACTGTTTTTGAACTGTTACCTTTTGAGGGCTTTGTCAGCTTTTTAAAATCTGCTGGTAGAGGGCACACATTTAAAATAATCACAAAAAGAATTAAAGGTTTGGTTAGAAAAATGTCTTTACTCAGAGAATAGTTCAAATGTGGAATTCTCTGCCACAAACTGTTGTTAAAGCAAAGTCCTAAAATTCTTTTCAAAGTGAATTACTTGCTTGAAAAAGAGGAGAATTAAACAGTAACGGGAGCAAGTGAGGGCGTGGGATTAAACTAGATTGCTCATGTGGAGAAAGAACTCAGTATAGACTTGATGGACCAAATGGTCAGCATCTGTGCTATAACATTCTACGATTTTCTAATCAGCTTTAGCTACTCTTTTAGGTTGGCTCCTATGCCATTTTCCAAATATATTCCTCATTCACCTCCTCCATCTGGGCCTCGCGCTGTCTGTATTTCCTTTTCTGAGACTGATATGCACCCCTTTTTGTCTATGAATATGGCATTTCAAATTTATAACGCTAACCAATTCCTATGAACACATTGGTCCTGGTCTCTGATTCTACAATCCCTTCCTATATCTTTTTAACTCTTTAAGAGTTTAGATGATGCCACAGAATGCAAGAGTGCTTAACAAGTTTAGAGCATGTTACCTGAACGCTTTGGTTATTATAATATCTCTGAACTCGTTCCCTTTTTGCACAAAAGTTCAATTTTTATTGGTATTTTTAATTCGTGGGCATTCACACTAACTTGGCAGGGTGTGAAGTTTATTTTTAGGTCCTTGAACTGTGGAGAAAGCGATGTCAGTCAATAATACAAACTGCTAACGTTGTATATTATAAACATAAAGTACAAATGTTATCCTGCAAATGACAACCGACTATTTACTACATTTGATATAAGAGTTTGAAAGTGAATCACAGAATGAAAGTGGTTGCCATGAGTTCACGAACTAACCAATAATTAATTAGACAACAAATACGTTTTTGCAAATAATCTCCAACCATCTGTTATTTTGTAGGACATGTATCAGTTAGTTTTGTTGCTTTCTTCAGTTCATGAAAAATGGACATCACTGTCTGGTCTGAAGATTGCATTGATGAGGTTGTTGGTAATGAATCGCACCAACACTGTGATTTCAGAGATGCAATATGTGTGTAATTGCAAGTAACTGGCATGCTGCGACATAAGAATATGCAGATTGCAAAGAGATCAGTTGTTCCTCATTTTATGAGTCATTTTACTCTCTTTAGGTCTCACGCCACTTCCATCACCACTTCCTATTCTCAGGCTTCTTCTGATGCCATTCCAGAACCAAATATTTGGAATTTTGCTATACATGAGACGGAATGAAAATGTAACAAACAGGCTGTACACCCACATGCGTTATATGAAAAATATAAATGTAAGTAGGTAATCTCACTTAACAGGTTTCACCGCATTTTTTTAAATTTAGTAATTTTAAGGTTATCCCCAATCGAAGCCTACTTAATAGATAGAAAAGCAAAATACTGCGGATGCTGGAAATCTGAAATAAAAACAGAAAATGCTGGAAATACTCAGCAGGTCAGGCAGCATCTGTGGCGAGAGAAACAGAGTTAACGTTTCAGGTCGTTGACCCTTCGTCAGAACTGGAAAAAGTTGGAGATGGAACAGGTTTTTAAGCAAGTGTAGGGGGCAGGTAAAGGGGGGAGGGGAGGAAAGAAGAAAAGGGAAGGGCTGTGATAGGATGGCAGGCAGGAGAGATTAAGAGACAAAAGGGATGATGGTGCAAGGCAAAAGGAGACGGTAATGAGACAAGTTAAGAAACAAAAGATGATAAATAGAATACTGTGCTGGAGGTGAGGTTGCATTCCAGGCATTCTTTTTAATCATCAGAGAGACCCTTATCTCACTTGCAGTTGCAGCACTTTTGAGTTATGAGTCTTTCAGAATTGTGAAAGAAAACTCCTAATGGCCACCTAGATTCATCCTGTGAGAGTGTACCGTTACCAAGAGTCCAGTCGCACAGCTAAACCACCCATAATTTTAAAAAATGCACTGAGCAAAGAAGCTTATTCAAAGCTTATGAGCTGCATATGTGCTGCTGATATTGTAATCATTTTCAACGCGAGTGTCCTCAACTCCATCCCGCAACATGCTACCCGCCACCACCTCAGCACAACCCCAGCCCAGCATGAGGTTGAAAAGGCCATCCAACAACTGAAGAACAACAAGGCCTCAGGAGCAGATGGAATCCCCGCCGAGGCGCTAAAACATGGCGGAGAAGCACTATTGGCGCGAATACATGAACTCATTTCTCTTATTTGGAAGGAGGAGAGCATGCCAGGGGATCTCAGAGACGCCGTAATCGTGACCATCTTCAAGAAAGGTGACAAGTCCGATTGCGGTAATTACAGAGGAGTCTCCCTGCTGTCTGCCACAGGGAAAGTCATCGCAAGAATCCTCCTCAATCGCCTTCTCCCAGTGGCTGAAGAGCTCCTCCCAGAGTCGCAATGCGGATTCCGCCCACTAAGGGGCACAATGGACATGATCTTCACCGCGCGTCAACTACAAGAGAAATGCAGGGAACAGCACCAACCGCTGTACATGGCCTTCTTTGACCTCACAAAGGCCTTTGACACTGTCAACCGTGAGGGATTATGGAGTGTCCTCCTCAAATTCGGCTGCCCTCAAAAGTTTGTCACCATCCTCCGCCTGCTTCACGACGACATGCAAGCCGTGATCCTGACCAACGGATCCACCACAGACCCAATTCACGTACGGACCGGGGTCAAGCAAGGCTGTGTCATCGCACCAACGCTCTTCTCGATCTTCCTGGCTGCAATGCTCCATCTCACCCTCAGTAAGCTCCCCGCTGGAGTGGAGCTAATCTACAGAACAAACGGGAAACTGTTCAACCTCCGTCGCCTCCAGTCCAGATCCAAGGTCATCCCATCCTCAGTCATCGAATTACAGTATGCAGACGACGCTTGCGTCTGCGCACACACTGAGGTCGAACTCCAAACCATCGTCAACACCTTCACCGAAGCGTACGAGAGCATGGGCCTTAAACTAACACTTATTAATTCTTTATCAAACCTCTTCTTTGAAAGCACACCTTCATTAATTTATTGTTATTATTATTTCTTTTTAAGGTGACTTTTTGTTCTGGTAAATCATTTCCTATCTTTGTTTTTTCTAGCTTTGCCATCCCTGCAGCTGAGATGCTCCAATGCCACCTCCACCTCTCCCCTGCTATCACCCGCAGTTAGCTACCTGGAGGCGCTAGCGCTGCCAAGATGTGTCTCTCCTCCAATTCACACTCTCCAATCAACACTTCCTGACTCAGTGTGGTTCAGGTCCAGAACTGAGTGTAGAAAGGATAAAATCCATGTGCATCCCTCACTCTGTGGCTTTGAGAATGAGTGCTTTAACCCTCAGTGCCACTGAAGCCTTGAATTTATGGGGGTTAAATTGGATAAGACCTGAAAACGGGCATGAGGATTGCTGTACACGATTAACCCGTGCCCGTTCATTGCGCTGCAGGCAAGACATTAAATGCGTGCTGCCTGCTGATTTCCATGATTGCTGCGTGCAGCCAGTGCTACTTGCGCTATTCATTGGCTGCATGCATCAGCAGCGGGCCCGATGTCACGAGTGGCTAGCGCTGCTTAAAGGTAGTCTGCACCGCTTAAAGGGGAGGTGCATTGTGGCTGCTGGAAGTGGTGTCAGGAAGTTAATTGCTTTTGAAGATTTTTTCAAGATGGCTCAGCCTGTGAGAAAGCATGCACCAA
Source organism: Squalus acanthias (assembly GCA_030390025.1). Classification (NCBI taxonomy): domain Eukaryota; kingdom Metazoa; phylum Chordata; class Chondrichthyes; order Squaliformes; family Squalidae; genus Squalus; species Squalus acanthias. The sequence continues at coordinate 18,222,888 of CM059431.1, read as the reverse complement.
GGTTTTCTGATAATGCACTGGAGGCCTTGGTGCAAGGCGTAGAGAAAGAGAGACATCCTGTATCCGCAGAGGGCCAGGAGAGACAAATGATCAGGAGGCAGTGGGAAGAAGTAATGGCGATGGTCAATGCAAGGAGTGTAGCTCCAAGAACATGGATGCAGTGCAGGAAGAAGTTTAACGATCTGACACGAGTTGTCAAGGTGAGTGAGTTCAATCTTCAAATGCCATATCCTACCAACTGCACCACTAGACTCAACCTCTGCTCAATTCACTACGTCCCCATCACCCAACTACCAGCAATCTTCATGGGCTAGACATTCATATCCTTACCTGACACTCCGTAGCGCCATGAAATGGTGATAAAATGGCGGCCACCGCTCTTTCGCCAGCTAGAAGCAGTTCCCACGGCAGCCGCCATATTGCTCTCCCCCTTTGCGCTGCCGGTAACTGGCAGTGCCCTGGATAAAAAATGCGGCGTGATGACGTCAATCGGCGTGCAATGCCGACTTAACGTCACCAACGCGAACTTCAACCCTAGTGCCGAATTCAGCGCTGGGTCCTAAGCACGCCAGGTTAACCTGGCGTACAAGCAGGCTGACAGTGGCGATGTCTACAGCTCTTAAAGGGACACACACATCATTCAGGTAAGTTTGAATTTAAGGATTTGGACTGTGTTTTTTTGATTTTATTGAAGTGGTGGCTTGCTGCAGTAGATGTGAAAAGTTCGGATGGTAAATGAAGGCCTTTGAGAAGACAACATGCTGCGAATAGTCAGCAGGTCACGCAACATCCGTGGAGAGAAAATCAGAGTTCATATCTCAGGTCGACATGCTGCCTGACCAACTGAGTATTTCCAGCATGTTATGCTGTCATTTCACATATACAGCATCTGCTTGCAGAGGGAAGAGGAAGACGCAGAAGAGGAGGAAGCCGAAGAGGAGGAATCAGACAGAAGGAATGCATCCTAGACAACCCCTTTGTGGCCGGGATATCCGGGATGGAATCATCCGCCTGCAGTCCCACTGGCTGGGCAGGCTGCCTCTTCTTGTTGACCCACTGGCTGGGCAGGCTGCATTTCTTGGGTGTGTGAAATGAGGAAGGCACAAGGGTGGAGTTGTGCTGACGGGAGGGCGAGAAAGCAAGAGGTGCAGGCCAGAAGGAGGATAACATACGAGGATACCCGCATCTTGTATCCTTTCAGCCCCGCCGCTGGCCAAGGGCTCAACCATGCCTCTCCCAAGAATGGCCTGCACCATCTCCTCCAAGGGGGTGAGGTGAGGCTAGGAATGGGAGATGTGCCTCGTCATTGGTGCAGATTGTTGGTAGGTGAGTGATTGGGGGTCGTGCATTGAGCAGTGTGTGAGGCTAGTGGTGCAGTTGGTAGAAGACGGCTTTTGAAGATGCATTCACTGACCTTGACCAGTGGTCTGAGGTCATGAAGCTTCTTTGGGCACTGGAACCAGGTGGTGGGGCGGCACTGCTGGCAGTGACGACCTTAGTGATATACTCCCACATCGTTCTTTCTGGAGGGCCTCCTGGCCCCTGTGGGTAGTGGGCCGCTCTTGCAGTGTTGACCCCCTGCGCAAAGCTGGAGTGCTGTGTATCAGACCCTCGGTGCCCCGTCCCTGGCTTGCTGAGCCATTTGTGTTAGTGCTGAGGCTGTTTTCCCATTTGTTGAGGTTAGGAAGGTAATTCAGCTTTAACAGCTGAATGTTCACATTTGGAACTTCTTTTAAATGTTGAATATTTTTTAAAAGGCAGAAAGGGCTGAAAAATGTAATGATTCCCTGCATTTTATTTTGTATTGCTTCGGTGTGCATGGCCCCTTTAATTCTCAGACCTCTTCATTACCCACAATTCCCTGCGAGCTCCACAGTTTCACTCACAGAATCTGTGGGAAGCTGCAACGCAGGACCCGGACAGAAACTTCGTCCCGGATCCCTCCAGCCACCAGGATGGCGTTGCACAGAAGGTGAGCTCTGCGCCACCTATCTCCATGCCCCCCAGACCAATTTCACCAGCGGCCATTAACTGCAGTTATCGGTAACACCGGCAGCTTTGCTGGCGAACACAAATTTTTCCCCCTATGAATCAGTACTCAACCCTTCAATTCATATGATTTACCTCACCCTCACACACTTGGCACTGTTGCCAGTCTGGCATCCACAACTCACATCTTGCACACACTGGCAGCTATTCAACCATGGCAGCCATGTCACTCAAACATGTTGTAGGACACTCACTGACACACTTCCCTCTTTCTTGCAGGAGAAGCTGGCGCATAACAGGAGGCAGCAGGAAAGAACTGGAGGAGGACAAAAGCACTTGCATGCTTTAACCCCCATGGGGGAGACAGTGCTGGCCATCATGGGAAGAGGCATCACTGAGGCCGTGGGCACTGGTGGGGCTGAAGCGATCGATGATGAGGGTATCTGTGTAACTAATCCTCCATCTCTCTTCCCACTTCTCCCTCATCCCACAATCTCTTCTGACTCACAAGCTGCAGACGGGTGTAATCAAGCACTTCCTACTTTCTCCTCTCCCTTCACCACAACCCACGCTTGTCCCTTTTTCATTTCAGATACCCAAGAACTGGAACCTGCCCGGTCAGAGGAGGAAGAGGACGAAGACAGTGAAGGTGAAGAGTCACTGTCACTCGATCTTACACTCGCAGGCACCAGCTCAGAGACTGACACCGCATGTACTTTAGAGGCTAAGATAGAGGAAACATCTGCACACGGTGAGACACTGGGCACAAGTGCGCAGGAGCCAGGACAGGGGGGGAAAGGATAGCACAGGTGCCAGAGGGCGAGGTCACACACTAGTTCTGCTGCAGAGGAGTCAGATGAGGACTTCGATGGCCCAGGGTACAGAAGAACTGATGCGTGTACACAACCAAATGCTTGGTGCACTGGACAACCTGCCAGAAAGCCAGCGCACAATGTCAAGGAGCATGGAGGAGTTCAGCTCCAACTTGGCAGAAGGGCTTTGTGCGGAGCTTGAGCGGGTGATCACCTCCACCAGCACACCTATGGAACCCACCATGATGCAGCGTCTGATGGCCGATGTCACAGCTTCCATTGCAACACCAACAGCTTCCATCAAAGGTCTGAGTGCTGCAGTGGAATCTCAGACTGCTGCCTTGCAAGCTCAGATTGCTGCCATCGTGACTCTGGTTACCACTGTTCAAAGGGGCTTCCAGGGCATTACAGCAGTCCATTAATCTGTTCTCCAACAGATCAGCAGGATTGCTGAGGTGCTGCCCTAGGAGAGTGGCAGTGGCTCCCTGGAACAGGAACCTGCTGTCTTCTCTCAGGATGACAGCATTCCAGTTCCCACCTCTGCCACTCCGCCAGAGCCCTTGCTGTTGCCTGTCAGCCAGCCAGCCCAGATTGTTGAGGTAAGAGAATTGCTGCCTGAAGACTTTCAGCGGATATGGCCTCCTGCTGAGTGCCCTTCTCCCCCTCCTCCTCCTCCCTCTTCTAGCAACTTGTCCCGCTCTGCGTGGCACCTCTTCATTCTCCCAGTGATGTCTGGAAGCAACTTCTTTCAGCACAATATTTTAAATGGCAAAAAAAGTACTGCAAGACCAGTCAGACCACTCGCTGTAGAGTATTCAAACTTTAGCCACGTATAGGAAACCTCCAGAAATGCGTACAATTGCACCAGCAGCCAGAAGAAATAATCCAGCAACTAACCTGTAAGTAGTTCATGATCCCTTTAAATAGCGCTGGTGGGGGGTCTTTCATTCTGTTTAACACCGTGTTCAGCTGTGCGAGTTTAAGACAGGGCGTTGGCTGGAGTGGGGAATTGGAAAATGGCAGTGGTGGCTTCAAATCAGCGTTGCACACTCATTTGCATCACCATCTCACTGCTCTGCATGATGCCGGCAGTCATTAGGCATGTGCGCACAAACCCCGTTGCCAAGGTGGCATCCTCCACACTTCCCGTCGAAGTGTGCGCGTGCATCTCGGACCCCATTTTTGAGTCTGATTTGGCCACGCAGAATCTAAAAAACGAGCGCTACATGGCCCAATTTAGCCCCCATTATGTTTCTGACCATACGCAGCATAACATATTCCTAGAGAGGGTGTGAACCAAAGAAAGAAAGAAGAACCCTTGTCGTACTACGATCTGCTACCGCTCCTTTTGCGACCCCGCTGAAGTTGCATTTTACCCCTACAGATTCACCCTCACTCCATCTTAAGATAATGATATCACTCAGCGCTCAGGAGAATTTGAGAGCAAATCACCCCCCAGACCATTATCAGACTTATGCAGTAAATAAAAAAAGTTAAAAAATATCAGAGAAGAATTTCCTCTCCATTTTTAGTGTATTTACTATGTAGGAAAGGAAATTTGTTCAGCGAGGGAAATTTGGTTGGAAGCCGTTCCCACTCCTTGTGCACCTTTGAAATGCTTCCTCTGAGCGCCTCATGCTTTTTGCGCCTTCCTGTGATCTGATCGCTGAGTCCCCACTGGCCTCATTTCCGTATGTCAAAGTGGCATAGCAGCTCCGAGTTTCCTGGGTTTGCACTCTGGTCAGTTAGACTGAAATAAATGAGGTGCAGCAGCTGCCGACATCACCTGATCAAGCCCCTCCCTGAAGATTATACAGGTAGCACAGGTCACACGAGGATCTCTCTGAGGAGCTCTGCATAATAAGAGTACACTTCACCAAAGATGTAATAGGGCATCTCTATGATCTGAAGCCATGCTCATTGCCTGCACTGCTCTCTCAGTGGCTAGAAAGGTCACCACTGCCCTCCACTTCTACAGAACAGAGTCCTTTGAGTCAGCCATGGGGGATTTCTGCAGCATCAGCAAGGGAGCAGTACGTGCATTCGTTCGGCCACTGACACCCTTTACAGCACAGCACTACAATTCATAACCTCTGGAATTTCAGCAAGGCAGCAGAGAGAAAGGGACATGTGGCTATCCCAAGGTCCAGGGTGCAATTGATGGTGGCCACCTTACCCTCTCTGACCTGTTCAGGGAAGAGAATCAGATGCACGGATGGCTTCTGAGCGATAAAGTTTATCCCCTGCTTCCATGGCCGATGACCCCAATCAGAGCACCCCAAACAGCAGCAGAGGAGCGCTACAATGAGGAACATGTAGCTACCAGGCTGGTGATCGGGAGGTCCACTGAGGTGTTGAAAGAGCGCTTTCGTTGCCTGGACAGCTCAGGAGAAGATCAGCGGTAAGCTCCAGATCGGGTGTCCTAAATAGCGATAGCCTGCTGTGTCCTTCACAACTTTGCCATTCAGGAAGGACTGCACCTTGACATAGCTGAGGAGAAGGTACCGGTCAATCCAGAATGACATGCATGAATTGTGACTTCCACACCATGGCGACCACTATGTCGGGGCTTTCAGGATCTGGTAGCTGACATTGGACCAACCACGCCGTCGAACATTGGGACCACAGATCCAGGGCCCAGTGGAATGGCAATGGCTGGAATTCACCTATCTGATACCGCCATCTCTCAGGATGGCAGCAGATGCCAGGCTTCCGGCCTCTCCCCTCAGAACACCATGCCAGTGGAACTTGTGAGGGAAGACCAGGCTGCCCAGGACCACCCTCCAGAGATACAGCCAGTAGCAGCTCCTGTGCCATGAGCCAGTTGCCATGAAATGAGGGCCATTTCAGTCCCACGATCCTTCTGTACAGTATGAGAAGCCAACCACCTCCTGTGATCCAGGGCGTGGAGGTCTCATTCAGTGTAGTTGTGGGTTCTTCTTCTCTGGCTTGGTACCATGCCCTGCTGCGCTCTGGGTCCAGATGGCATCTGTGAAGTCATAATTCTGCACAAGTATAGCAAAAATATCGCTGAGACATGCAGTGAAGTTATTAGAGAGTGAAATGAAAGAGCCAAGCACTATTGATCTCTTACCTGGTTGTCCCCCAGTCTGCTGCTTAAGAGTGCAGGTTGAGCTGTTTTTAAAGGCTACACTGAAACTTCCAGGTAGCTTAGCTGTTTACACCTGATTTACACTGATGCCTGCATCAATGAGAATGCAAGTGAGCAGACCCAGGAAACCGACATGTAAATAATTCCTTCTAGAGGCCAATGGCAGGCGCAATTTTTTTTAAAGGGGCAACAATATTGATTTATATCAATCCTATAAATGTGCAGACAGTACGTAATGTCAAATTGCACTCTGGGCAGTTGGACTGAAATAAATGAGGTGCAGCAGCTGCTGACATCACCAGATCAAGCAAGGCGTTTTGTGAAATTGCAGAATCTGTAAACTTTGTATCGTGACATCTGCAGCTTGGAATTGCTTTGTGAACCTCTGCCAAGATCTGCACTTAATTTGTTTTTTATTCATTCACAGGATGTGGGCGTTGCTGGCAAGGCCCATTTATTGCCCATCCCGAATTGCCCTTGAGAAGGTGGTGGTGAGCCGCCTTATACAACTGAGTGGCTTGCTGGGCCATTTCAGAGGTGCAGTTAAGAGTCAACCACATTCTGATCGCCTCTCACAGGGTCAACCCATTGGAAAATGTTCAGACCCCTCCTACCCGCATTCAGACATCTCAGGAGCAGGTATGACTTTGCCTATGGGCATTTCTCTCTTTGCCATTATAATGGAGGAAGAGGAGGAGCAGCACAGAATGGAGGAAAGGACAGTCAGGCACTATTCAAGGAGGATACAGCCCACCAGGTATTACCGCCCCTCCCTGAAGAATTTGGGTCAGATATGAGTCAATGGAGATGACCAGTAGAGGATTGCAACTGTGCACTTCAGCTAAGGTTGCTGAATCTCAATTTGTTTCACAGTCTTGCTGAAGAAAAGTACAATAAGATGAACTGTCTACTCGGAGAGCAATAGAGAAAATGTCTGGAATTTTTATGCCTTTTTGTATTTTGTTGGTTTTGGCATTAGGAGAGTGGTGTTCAAGTGAAGACCAGTAAGTTACAAGTGCTGCTCTCCCTGCTGACAGCCTTAGTCTAGATAATGAGTATTGACAAACTATGTGACTACAGGCCGATGACAGCCCATCCTGATCCAGCACTACACACCATGTGCATTTTCTAATTTGGTCATGTGATTTAAGAGCAGGTTAATGACTTGATGATCCCAACGCTCTCCTGGCCGGCCTCCCATCTTACACCCTCCATAAACTTGAGCTCACCTAAAACTCTGCTGCCCGTGTCCTAACTCAAACCAACTCCTGTTCACACATCACCTCTGTGCTCGCTGACCTACATTGGCTCCTGGTCCAGTAACATCTCAATTTTACAATTCTCATCCTTGTTTTCAAATCCCTCCACGGCCTCGCCCCTCCCTATCTCTGTAACCTCCTCCAGCTCTACAACCCTCTGAGATCTCTGTGCTCCTCCAATTCTGGCCTCTTGAGCATCCCCGATTTTAATCGCCCCACCGTTGGCGGCCGTGCCTTCAGCTGCCTAAGCCCAAGCTCTGGAATTCCCTCCCTAAACCTCTCCGCCTCTCTACCTCACTCTCCTCTTTTAAGATGCTCCTTAAAACCTACCTCTTTGACCAAGCTTTTAATCATTTGTCCTAATATCTCATTATGTGGCTCAGTGTCAAAGTTTGTTTGATAATGCTCCTGTGAAGCACCTTGGGATGTTTTACTACGTTAAAATCGCTATATAAATGCAAGTTGTTGTTGTTAATTGGTCAACTTGTAGTGTGTTCTGGTTCCTATCGGGTCTGTTGAAGGAGGCAGTGTAAAACATAGTTCTCCATCCCTATTGGGCATGTGTCTTACGCTGCCTCCAATGCCAATGCTCATAATCCATGAAAGTTAGTTTCTGGAGACGATTGAATATGTGCCATGGATGCTGATCTTATTAGAATTTCTAGTCTTTATAGAGTTGCTTTCTGTATTGGCCTGCTGCTCTATCTTCTTAGTCTGATTCTATCTTCAGGGTGAGATCTGGGCTTGATAAGATAAGGGACATCTTAACATAACTGATGTGTTGCACCATAGAATAGGACTTAATTCCCTCAAAATGAATTTTGAAACGCCAATTTATTTTCCTGAATGTAAATTAATTTGAAACTTGGTGCTTTCCACTTGACTGAAACTGTCTATTATGCTTTGGAATGTACAGATCTGATGGGTGGGTGGCCAAGTTGGCACTAAGCTTGTGACTTGCTTGTTCAAAAGTCACAGTCTTAGTATCAGCGCACCTACTGGAATACGCCAACCCAGCTTGGGGGAAGAGGGGACCAGTTACTGCTTAAGTCTTCATTGGCTTGTTACAATGCTTTAGTTTTCTCCCAAGATTATGCAGGCCTGGCTAATGGTAACCATGTTGATGCAGAGCTGTCAAATGACTTGTTCAGTACCTTCGCTGGAGTATGAACATAGTTTCTTTGATGAACCTCAGCAATTTTGCCAGCCCCGCTAAGCATGGTCCACTGCATGTGCACCATCCATTAGCCTTGTTAGATTTTCATGCCATTTTCAGTTCTACTGTTCACTTTAACTTAAATAGGTATGGTGTAATGAGATTTATTGTTTTTAATACTATCTGTTGATGATCTCTGGCTTTCAAAAAGTGATAGAAATACCATCAAATATCCCAGCAAGATTGTATTACACACAGCAGGATTCAAGGTTGAACTTAATATTCTTTCTGTGTATTACTATCTGTGTTAATACATATGCCTTAAGGCACTTTTTGATGGAAGGAACTCCCATTTCATGTTACTCAAAAAACATCAATTACTTAATTTGCATTTCCTTCCAATATCTGGGAGAAAATTGTTTCCTTGTGCACCAGTCAATGGCTTTGCACAGTGTAGCGCTAATGCTAATGTCATTCTTTTCCAGAGGTGAAAAAGCAATGTTGGTATTGATGGATACTTGACCTCAGTGTAGATTAGGTTGTTTCAGCCGGGTGTATTCTTTTATTTATGAAATACTTAACACATAAATGGCACTAGTACAGTGTCAGCTGTGGCTCAGTTGGTAGCACACTCGCCTCTGAGTCAGAAGATTGTGGGTTCAAGTCTCACTCCAGGGACTTGAGCACATAACAAAAGCTAGGCGGACACTCCAGTGCAGTACCAAGTGAGTGCTGCACTGTCGGAAGTGCCGTCTTTCAGATAAGACATTAAACCGAGGCTGTTTGTGGGACCTTGCTGTGTGCAAATTGGCTGCTGTGTTTCCAACATTACATTCCACTGCAAAAGGAAGAAGTACTTCATTGACTATAACAGTGCTTTGAGACATCCAGTGATTGTGAAAGGCGCTATATAAATGCAAGTCTTTCTTTAGTACTCTATTCCTCTGTAGGATATTTTGTGGTGCACAACCTTCAAAATAATACAGTAGAACTCAATTGGTAGCATCATCATCAAGATGCTGCATGAATGAGATGCAACATAAACAAATCAAATCTTCCCTTTAACATAGCTGGGAAGCAGTGTAAGTTATTACACTAGCTTCCTCAGTTATTTGATAATTTTCTACTTCAGTGCCTGAGTTATGTTCAGCTCTTTGTAAGAATCTATAACGATTTTTTCAGTCCTTGTATCAGATTTTAGTGCACTCTTAGTGCATTTTATATCCGAATGGCTAGAAACTGACATGACTGAAATGAGCTGTTTGCATTTTACCTTCCCGAGACCCGCTCAGTATCATGATTACGCACAGCTCCAGGTACAGACTTGGACAAATGCAGGGTCGCACACTAGTGATGTGAACAGAACATAGTATTTAAGTGAAATTTAAAGGGGTGAGGAGGGAATCAATGTTCCCTGTAAGTTCTGCGCTTTGTTCTGCGTAGCCTGTTTCTTTTAATGCGTGGTCCCTTTAAATTTCTGCGCGTGCACGGTAAGCCGGTGAGTGGCCTGCGCAGGGACCTTTCAGATTACTGTGCTGTCGCGTGCGCGCGCGAGCACACCTTAGCGGGAACATTGGTGAGGACAATTAAAGAGGAGCGTCACAAAACAGTAACGCAAATAGGATAATTTTATCCCAACCCGCCCGTCGGGAAGCTGACGACATCGGGTGCAACATTGGTTTTACACGCCGCCCGATTTTACTCTCCATCCGCTCCTGTGGGTTTCCTGCTTTGGAGGTTAGGTTAAAATGACCCTCAAATTCTGAAAGCCTTTGGATAGGCGCAAAAGATAGCTCAACCCTTTAGCAACTTTTACCAATGTTGAGGGGAACCAGGGACTTTTTAAAATTTATTCATTCACAGGATGTGGGCATCGCTGGCATTTATTGCCCATCCCTAACTGCCCTTGAGAAGGTGGTGTGTGAGCCGCCGCCTTATACAACTGAGTGGCTTGCTAGGCCATTTCAGAGGGGCAGTTAAGAGTCAACCACATTGCTGTGGGTCTGGAGTCACATATCGGCCAGACTGGGTAAGGACGGCAGATTTCCTTCCCTAAAGCACATTAGTGAACCAGATGGGTTTTTACAACAATCCGGTAGTTTCATGGTCACCATTACTGATACTAACTTTTTTTATTCCAGATTTATTTATTAACTGAATTTAAATTCCCCAGCTGCCGTGGTGGGATTTGAACTCATGTCTCTTGGATTATTAGTCCAAGCCTCTGGATTACTAGTCCAGTGACATGACCACTATGTTACCGTACCCGAAGTAACAGACAAATAGGGAAGGAAAGAAAACTCAGGTTTAGGTGATCCTAATTGGAAAATATGCACTATGGTGACCAACTGTCATAAGAAATGTAACAAAAAGTTAAAGACAAAAGACAGCCATTTGGCCCATCAAATCTCATCCTTGCAGTATGCTAAATCACCCAGCCCAGGATCCGATTGAATTCTGAACTCTCTTATTATCTTCTGCAGGTTCACCGTATCTATAATTTTTATTTTTAAATTCTTTTTTTTATCTCAACAAGGTTCACCCATTTACTCTTCTCTTAGAGCTTAAGCTTCACTAATCTTTCTTCACTCAGAGGGTGGTGAATCTTTGGAATTCTCTACCCCAGAGGGCTGTGGAGGCTGAGTCGTTGAGAATATAGAAACATAGAATCTAGGAGCAGGAGTAGGCCATTCGGCCCGTCGAGCCTGCTCCGCCATTCAATACGATCATGGCTGATCATCCAAATCCAGTACCCTGTCCCTGCTTTAATCCCCACAGTACACATATCCCACCCTACCCCCGTAACCCCACGTATTTAATTCCCCCTAACATATCCCATCCTATCCCCATAACCCCACATATTTAATCCCCCCTAACACTAAGGGTCAATTTATCATAGCCAAATCAACCTAACCCACACATTTTTGGACTGTGGGAGGAAACCGGAGCACCCGGAGGAAACCCACGCAGACACGGGGAGAATGTGCAAACTCCACACAGACAGTCACCCGAGGTCAGATTCGAACCCGGGTCTCTGGCGCTGTGAGGCACCAGTGCTAACCACTATGCCACCGTATTCAAGGCAGAGATCGATAGCTTTTTGGATACTAAGGGACTCAAGGGATATGGGGATACTGCGGGAAGGTGGAGTTGAGGTAGAAGATCAGCCATGATCTTATTGAATGGCAGAGCAGGCTCGAGGGGCCAAATGGCCTACTCCTGCTCCTATTTCTTACGTTCTTATGTTCTTTCCTTGCCACTCATCCCCTTTTCTGTGCCATTTACATGTAATGGGGGCGAAATTGGTCTTAGAAAAGAAAATCGGGCAGGGTATAAAACAAGCTGTTGATTCACTATCGCCATTTTGCGTTCCCGGGGTTACCGCCCAAGAGAAATTGCCTCCCCTCAAATGTCAAACAGTTGAAAATATAATTTATTGTTTTAGACTTGTCTACTTCAGAGGCAACAAGCAACTGAAGCATAATACAAAGACTGTTCGGGGGGCGGGGGCGGTGGGGGGAATGGGAGCGATCTCCATGGCTGTTTTTGTGGTACTGAAACAGGATCAGATGTTCAAAGAATGTTTTTATTGACACCAACAATGCTTACAGAAAACTTGCTATTTACTTATTGTGATTCTTTTGTTTGCATTTAACATTTGTTTATTTTATGAACTCAGTTGGCTGTTTGTTTAGTTATTCATTTGTGTGCTGCCCTATGCTTTTACTAGATGGAAGAAAAAACATTTGCTTTACCTACTGGAGTTCTGAATTGTTCATTTTAACCGTCTTCCTAGAGACTTCCCTTTGAGCGTGCAGAAGATAATTTGATTTTTTTTTAAATGACACTGTAGTATGCAAGTTTCATAAATTCAATCTACAGCAGGTAAATAAATGCCTGTTTTAAATGTACAATTGAAGTTATTTCATAATGTGGCTGCTCACCTCATGTTTTGCTATTTTCCTAATCAAAAGTCTTTAATGTTTTCCCGACAGCTCTTGAGTATTACAGTGCACCTTGATGAGTTAACTGGGGTGGATGGGTGCATGGGGCTGAAGGGGAAACCGCCCACGGGGAGCTCAGTGTGAGGTCAGTGCCATTATAATACCCGGTCCTCATTTGAATAAAGCAGGACAGTCTCCTGCCCAGAACCAACGGGAGTGACGTCAGGGCTGGCGGGAGGGAACAAAAATCAGCTCAGGAACCGGAGCGCGCCAGGGACCCAAGGGAACGGTCTCCGGCATAAAGTTAGCGCTGTTGAGGTGGGTTGGCAGCCTATATCGGCGCTGTAATGAGAGGCAAGACCGGGGTTGTGAAGGCTCAAGCTCAGCTTGCGGAGCTTTTTTATGCCCATCCTGGATTTCACAGAAAATTTACAATGCTATACTTACCACGGCCTCATCTGGCCATTCCACAACTCACACCATGGTTCAGCTGTCGGGGTTGGCCCTGTGCAGGCCTCCCGAATCCGGAGGTTAAAGTACCATCGCGGCACTAATGCAAAGTAGGACCCTGCATGCTGGAATCATAGAGTCATAGAAATTTACGGCACAGAAGGAGGCCATTCTGCCCATCGTGTCTGTGTCGACCGAAAACATAGAAACATAGAAAAATAGGAGCAGGAGTAGACCATTCGGCCCTTCGAGCCTGTTCCGCCATTCAATATGATCATGGCTGATCCTCTATCTCAATACCATATTCCCACTCTCTCCCCATACCCCTTGATGCCTTTTGTGTCTGGAAATCTATCTATCTCCTTCTTAAATACATTCAGTGACTTGGCCTCCACAGCCTTCTGTGGTAGAGAATTCCACAGGTTCACCACCCTCTGAGTGAAGAAATTTCTCCTCATCTCAGTCCTAAATAACCTACCCCGTATCCTGAGATTGTGACCCCTCGTTCTAGACCCCCCAGCCATGGGAAACATCCTCCCTGCATCCAGTCTGTCTAGCCCTGTCAAAATTTTATACGTTTCAATGAGGTCCCCTCTCATTCTTCTAAACTCTAGTGAATACAGGCCTAGTCGACCCAATCTCTCCTCATACGACAGTCCTGCCATCCCAGGAATCAGTCTGGTGAACCTTTGCTGCACTCCCTCTATGGCAAGTATATCCACTCTTAGGTAAGGAGACCAAAACTGCACACAGTACTCCAGGTGAGGTCACACCAAGGCCCTGTATAACTTTAGTAAGACATCCTTGCTCCTGTACTGAAAAAGAGCTACTCAGCTATCCAGAGGGAGGTGGACCGCCCTCCCATTGCCTGTTCTCAGGTAAGTTAAGATGGTGAATGGCGGGAACACATCGGGATTGCTGTGCGATCCCCCACCATCTTAACCCCACTTCGCACCGGTTCCAACAGGTGGTGGGGGGCGGGGGGACAAAATCTGCACCATTACCTCGGAAATGACAATGTGGGGGCATTTTACAAGAACTGGGACGATGTTATATATTTTTTTTAACTTGTTGAAGCAAGGACATCCTATTGGAGAGAAAACTAATAAAAAAGGAGGCAAATCAAAACACTTCTGGGATTGAAATATTTGCAGTTGGAATAATTTCAAATGGTTTCAGAGGAAGTACTTTTCTGCCCAACTGCAAGAATGATATCACTGTGTACAGCTTGTGCCTTTCCAAGTTTGCTCTGGAGTTATGCTGGTTGTGGTTATCTGCCATGGAATCAAATCCTGTGATTACAGCACTGCTTGAATAGTTGACTCATACTCCCAAGAAAAATGGGAGTGAAGTCATTGTTTGCACTGTAACGCCTTGCTCTTTATCAGAGGACCATCAACGCAAGAACTCGTAAACCTTTATATAAATTATTGGAGACAAGGAGCATACTTTCCTCTGGTTAAGTTAAAAAAAAATTCTAAAATGTCATTGCTCAATGAAATATTTTTTCTTTAACTACACAAAGATGAAAATTTGCCCCCAATATATACCAGTTAGCTTAACGTCGGTGATAGGAAAGATAATGGAATCTTTACTCAAAGATATAATAGCAAAACATCTAGAAACTGAAAATATAATAAAGGGCAGTCAGCAAGGGAAGGTCATGCTTGACCAACCTTATGAATTCTTTTAAGAAGTAACGGAAAGAGTAGAGAAGGGTAATGTAGTAGATGTAATATATTTGGATTTTCAGACGGCCTTCGATAAATTACCGCATAGTAGACTCATGACTAAGGTCAGAACATGTGGAGTCAGGGGACAAGTAGCAGAATGGATACAGAAGCTGACTACAGAACAGTAACCAGAGAGTAGGAATTAAGGGTAGCTACTCAGACTGGCAAAAGGTGGGAAGTGGTGTTCCACAAGGATAGATTTTGGGACCACTGTTGTTCACAATTTACATAAACGACTTGGACTCAGACATTCATCTCTAGGTTTCAGTTCGCAGAACAAGAAACAAAATATGTTGCTGTCTGTTACTTTACATAGCATAATAATTCAATAAAATAATAAGCCTACATCAGCATTGCTTCAATCATTTCAGCAATATTACAAGACGAGTTTTACAGAATAAAGGCCTAGATTTTCCTCACATTTACTTTCTGTTCCAATTCCTTACCAGGTAAAAATCCTATGACAACTTTTCCCCTTCTGAGACGTGGTGCCCTGCAATGCTTGTTGCAATCCAACCTGCTGTGTGCAAATAGGATTTAAATGATACCCAACATTTGATTTTGATCCACGACCATCTATCATCCACCTCAAAAAGAGTCAGCATCTGTACAAAAGAGGCATTGCTGGTTATTCGCTGGCATTAGACAGGCGGAAGTACTAGTAAAGGCTATATCATTTGGATAGTATCCTTGCTCAAACTTTGCTGCGAAAGACTTTTTTTTAGCTCTTCAGTGGCTTATTCTCTCTGCAGCTTCCTAATACCTTCAGCTGGTGCTGTGGAGATTTATTTGGATCTTCAGCCATAAAAGCACAGGCCACTGGTGTTTTCATTAGGGAGTCCCTTCTAACTCTGTTACGAAGATGAGTTAAAGGAAAGTGCAAAAGGGCAGCAGGGTGAGCAGGCACTCATAGGAACATAAGGAGTAGGCCATTAAGCCCCTTGAGCCTGTACCCCACCATTCAATGAGATCATGGCTGATCTGTATCCTAACTCCATCCACCCGCCTTGGCTCCATGTCCCTTACTACTCTTGGCTAGCAAAAATCTATTGATCTCAGATTTTAAATTATTCATTGAGATAGCATCTACTTCTTTTTGTGGCAGAGAGCTCCAAATTTCTATCACTCTTTGTGTGAAAAAGTGTTTCCTAACTTCTCTCCTGAATGGTCTGGCTCTGATTTTAAGGTTATGTTCCCTTGCCCTAGACTCCCCCACCAACAGAAAAAGTTTCTCTCTATCTACCCTATCAATTCCTTTCCAAATCCTAAAAAACCCAAAATAATCATCCCTTAATCTTCTATATTCCAGGGAGTACAAGTCTAGTTTACGCAATCTCTCCTCATAATTTAACCCTTGGAGCCCTTGTAACATTCCGGCGAATCTGCACTGCACTCCTTCCAAGGCCAATATATCCTTTCTAAGGTGCGGTGCCCAGAACCGTACACAGTGCTACAGATGTGGTCTAACCAGGGCTTTGAACAGCTGTAGCAAAAGTTCCTTCTCTTTATATTCTAGCCCTCTAGTTATAAAGGTTAACATTCCATTAGCCTTTTTGATGGTTTTTTGTACCTGACCACTACATATTAATGATCTGTGTACATGGACCCCTAAAACACTTTGGACCTCCACTGTTCCTAGCTTTTCACCATTTAAAATATACTCGGATCTATCCTTTTTTGGTCCAAAATGGATGAACTCACACTTACCTGTGTTGAAATCCATCTGTCACAGTTTTGCCCATTCACTTAATCTATCAATATCTCTTTGTAATTTTATGCTCTCGTCTACACTACTTACTATACCACCAATCTTTGTGTCATCGGCAAACTTGGATATATGGCTCTCTATTGTGTTATCTAAGTCATTAATAAATATAGTGAATAGTTGAGGCCACAGCACAGATCCTTGTGGGACACCATTAGTCACTTCCTTCCAATTTGAGTAAACGAAAGAAGGAGACTTGCATTTCTACAGCGTCTTTACACGACCACCAGATGTCCAAAGTGCTTTACAGCCAATGAAGTACTTTTGAAGTGTAGTCACTGTTGCAATGTAGAAAACACAGCAGCCAATTTGCACACAGCAAACAGCAATGTAATAATGACCAGATAATCTGTTTTAGTGATGTTGATTGAGGGATAAATATTGGCCAGGACACTGGGGATAACTCCCCTGCTCTTCTTCGAAATAGTGCCATGGAGTCTTTTACGTCCACTTGAGAGAGCAGACAGGGCCTCGGCTCTCATCCGAAAGACTGGCACCTCTGACAGTGCAGCACTCCCTCAGCACTGCACTGGAGTGTCAGCCTAGAATTTTTGTGCTCAAGTCTTTGGAGTGGGACTTGAACCTAGAACCTTCTGACTCAGAGGTGAGAATGCTACCAACAGAGCCACTGGCTAACACAGTACAGACCCATTATCCCTATTCTCTGTCTTCTATCGCCTAACCAATCTCCTAACCACTCGAGACTTCTGTTCAAGAATAGGTTGCAGAGGAGAACCTGCTGCCAACTTGCGAGACATCTGCAGATGCAGCTCATAAAGGACACGTTCACTTAACTAAGATCCATTCTCTCTTCCAAATCAGACCTGCCATTATGACTCACCTTTGGCAACGAAATCAACTCATTCATTTACTGAATTGTAGCTCTTCCCCATACCTACCATAGTATTCTGTTACTCATTCTTGCAGGAATTTCCCCAACTTTCCCCAAATTATTTTGCACATATCTTGCCAGTGAGGAAACTCAATCTTTCTATGTCTGCCTGTTCCACCATTCAAGACCAACATGCTTTGAACTGGACAGACAGGCTTGCTGATATAGATTTATTTCTATTCATATTAGTCTTTTTCTGGTCCTTTATTATCAGTTTATTTATTCTCCTTGCAGCATTATTAAACTGCTTGTTAACAATGTAACTAATACTATTGAGGCCTGCTTGAGGTGATGCAACATGACTAATGTATTGTAATGTCAGAAGTTCTATTCAGGGGTCCAGGAAGAACCAGGCAGACAGAGGTGGGAAGAAAGGACGGGATGGGAATATGAAAAGCATCTGTATAGTCGCCTGGTTCCATTCTTATCTATGCAGTCGTAGCCAGAGAATAACCTGCAATGACTTCTCTTCCTGCTCCTGCACCAGTACCTCTGGTGTCCCCCAAGGATCTATCCTTGGCCCCCTCCTATTTCTCATCTACATGCTGCCCCTTGGCGACATCATCCAAAAACACAGCGTCAGTTTCCACATGCAAGCTGACGACACCCAGCTCTACCTCATAGCCACCTCTCTCGACTCTTCCACTGTCTCTAAATTGTCAGACTGCTTGTCCGACATCCAGTACTAGGTGAGCAGAAATTTCCTCCAACTAAATATTGGGAAGACCGAAGCCATTGTTTTTGGTCCCCGCCACAAACTCCATTCCATAGTCACCTGGTAATAGTCTGAGGCTGAACCAGACTGTTCGCAACCTTGGTGCCATATTTGACCCCGAGATGAACTTCCGACCACATATCCGTGCCATCACTAAGAGCGCCTATTTCCACCTCCGTAACATCGCCCGATTCTGCCCCTGCCTCAGCTCATCTGCTGCTGAAACCCTTATCCATGCCTTCGCTACCTCTAGACTTGACTATTCCAATGCTCTCCTGGCCGGCCTGCCATTTTTACCCTCCGTAAACTTGAGCTCATCCAAAACTCTGCTGCCCGTGTCCTAACTCGCACCAAGTCCTGTTCACCCATCACCCTTCTGCTCGCTGATCTACATTGGCTACTGGTTAAACAACACTCGATTTTAAAATTCTCATCCTTGTTTTCAAATCCCTCCATGGCCTTGCCCCTCCCTATTTTTTTAATCTCCTCCAGCCCTACAATCCTCCGAGATCTCTGTGCTCCACTAATTCTGGCCTCTTGAGCATCCCCGATTTTGATCGCTCCACCATTGGTGGCCATGCCTTCAGCTGCCAAGGCCCTAAGCTCTGGAATCCCCTCCCTAAACCTCTCCGCCTCTCTACCTCTCTTTCCTCCTTTAAGATGCTCCTTAAAACCTCCCTCTTTGACCAGGCTTTTGGTCATCTGCCCTAATATCTCCTTATGTGGCTCAGTGTTAAATTTTATTTGATAACGCTCCGGTGAAGCGCATTGGGACGTTTTACTATGTTAAAGGCGCTTTATAAATGCAAGTTGTTGTTATTGTTGTCAGTTTAGTTCTGTAGTGATTACAACCTTCCTGTTCCTCTGCTAACTGAAGTCTGGATTAGGGACTTTCCAATATATTGAAATATGTGTGAATATGAGTAATGTACAAACAATGGCCTTCCTTACTTAACTTTTACACCCCTCTTTTAAAAACAATTACATTTGGAATGCCTCCACAAGACTGTAAGGAATCTAATTTTCCTCATCGTGTGCAATAGTGAATGTAGAATGGGTGTATGCAAATTTAGAGTACATTTAGGCTGCAACTGTAGTGCTGGTTTGAAGCACTTTCACATTGCACCAATGCTACAGTTGTAAAGCCTTGGCTCTGGATTTAAAATATGCAGAGCAAAGTAAATGAATAGAAAGTCTGTGCTCCAATTTGTGATGAATGCTTTCACCTCACCAAGCTCTTGCACCTGTCAACTGAAGAAGACAATTTCTCCAATAGTATAATTAGCAGAAACTGCTTTGCACTGACACTAAACTTTTAGGGGTAACTTTTCTGAGATCCCACAAAGGGCAACAAGGTGGCATAGTGGTTAGCACGGTTACCTCACAGCACCAGTAGACCCGGGTTCGAATCCAGCCTCGGGTGACTGTCTGTGTGGAATTTGCACATTCTCCCCGTGTCTGCGTGGGTTTCCTCCAGGTGCTCCGGTTTCCTCCCACAGTCCAAAGATGTGCAGGTTAGGTTGATTTGGCTATGATAAATTGACCCTTAGTGTTAGGGGGATTAAATACGTGGGGTTGCAGGGATAGGGTGGGATATGTGTCGGTGCAAGCTCGATGGGCCGAAATGGCCTCTATCTGCACTGTGGTGATTCTGTGATAGAAGGAGACTTGTCGGAAAATCATGACTCCACAGCCCATCATTTTCCATCCTTGCTTTCAACGACAGAAGATCTCATTGCCAAGGGTGCGGGGTCTCGGTGTAAGTGCAAATGCTAATATTGGTTTGGGCATGTGGTCACTTTACACACAAACATCCCCCGTACATTTACACAGATTCACTGTGCATTTATATAGCACCTTTAAGGACTTCAAGACGTCCCAAAGCACATTACAGCCAATGAGGTACTTTTGAAGTGTAGGAAACAGGGCAGCCAATTTGTGCACAGCAAGGTCCCACAAACAGCAATGTGATAATCACCAGATACTCGCTGCTAAATTCGGCTCTGTAGCTGCCTTTTTTTGGTGCTACAGGTGCCGATTTGGGTTCAAAATGGCGTCCGAGGAGTGCGCGCACAATTCTGGTGCGGGGCGCACCGGACACCATTTTGGGTAGGTCGTTAGTGCGGGTGCTGGGAGCATGTGCCAGAAGTATGCATTACACAGATCATGACGTCAATCAGCGTGCAATGCTGATTTGACACCAGCGCTGCAATTTTCAACCTCAACGCTACAGCTAACGCCCTCTCTTATAGACGCACAGCTGAACATGCGTTCAGCAGCGGGAAGGACCTCCCACCAGCGCTATTTAAAGGAATCATCAACTGCTTTCTGGTTAGTTGCTGATTGATTTCTCTGGCTCTTGGTGAGTTAGTACAAGTGTTTGGTGGTTTGTTATCTTATTTGAAGTTGCTGAAATGTCCAGGGAGTGGAGTCACAGGTTACTTCAAGGCTTCTGCTCAGACTACTTGCTCCCAGACATGGGTGCAGTAGTTTGTATCCACTTTGTCCTGCAAGAGAGAGGGAAGTGTGTCAGTGAGTGTGGTGCAATGTGTTTGGGTGATGTGCCTGTCATGGTTGAATAGCTGGCAGTGTGTGCAAGCTGTGAGATGTGAATGTGAAGCTTGCAGCAGTGCTTGGTGTGTGAGGGTGAGGTGAAGCTATGATTATGAGGTATGAGTCATGATTGATAGAGATTGTTGGTACATGAGTGAAGGGGGGGGGAGGTACGGCAGGGGTGGTGAATTGAGCAGTATCTGAGCCTAGTGGTTCAGTTGTGAGGATATGGCAATTGAAGATGAATTCACTGACCATGACCACTTGTGTGAGGTCATTAAACTTCTTGTGGCACTGCATCCAGGTCCTCGGGGCTACACTGCTGGCATTGACCGTGAAGGCTGTCTGCTCCCATTGCCTTCTCAGAGTTTGTTTGGAGGGCCTCCTGGCCAGCTGTGGATACAGGACATCTCTCCTCCTGTCCACCTCCTGCACCAGGGCCTCAAGTGCTGCATCAGAAAATCTTGGAGCCCACTGCTATGTTGTGCCACCTTCACTCTTCCTGTAGGTCACACACTCCTCTACAACGACTTCCAGTACCTGCTGCAGCCAGAATGCACCTCCCCTTTAAGAGGTGCAGGCTGGCTTTACGAAGTGCAGGCTACCTGTAATTGGTGATAGCCTCGCACAAACTTAGGCCCCCTGTTGAGCGTGCAGTCACTCAGCAGCACGTTCAGCGCTGGGCTGCACGCCACAATCATTATAATTAGCAGGCAGCACGAAGTTTGTGTGCCGCCTGCTTTACTTTGAACGGGTGCGGGTTGATCGCGCATCACGATCCCCGTGCCTGTTTTCGGGGGCAATCGAATTTTTAGCCCAATCTATTTTAGTGGTGTTGGTTGAGGGATAAGTACTGGCCAGGACACTGAGGAAAACTCCCCTGCTCTTCTTCAAAATAGTGCCATGGTCATTTTTGAATGTCATAATGGTATGTTTCAGGGCTCTCCCAATTGCTCAACGAGTTAAGACAGTGACTGGGTGAGTGATACAAAACATGAGATTCCCAGTTTATGCTGAATTAACTGGTATCAACCAGGTCAGTCGTAGGAATGCTGTGCATAAATTGGCTGACATGTTTCTCTGCGTTACAACAGTGACTGCAATTCAAAAGTATTTCTTTGGCTGTGAAGCACTTTGCGACGTCTGAGGTTGTGAAAATCATTATAAATGCAATTCTTTCTTTATAATCTGTGCCTGTAGTGCTGATGCAATGACCCAATTATCGATGCTGAGGATTGAGGCAAGTTGCATATCCATTGTGCATCATACATCATAATGCAGCACGGAAGTACCGAGAGCACTTTTATGACTTTGGTCATGTGGTCACATTACACACAAACATCCCTCGTGCATTTACACAGATTCTCTGTGACTTTTATTCCCATCTGTGCCTGTTTGTGAAGCTTAATCGAGTGGGAAATTTGGAGATCGCTCCTGCTGGCTCCCCACCACCCCCCGCAAAAAAAAACGAAGACATTCCATTTGAGGTGCCCTTCCCCGGATTCACCTCCCCCCCCCCCCCCACTAGACTTGACCTGCTTAGCCCTCCGGCTCTCCCACAGCTGGCGACCTGTGGCGACCACTTCACGCCCACAGATCACTGGCGGCATGTTAATGAAGTCTGGGCCTCAAAATGGCTCAGGCCTCATAAAATCATAGAATCATAGAATAGTACAGCACAGAAGGAGGCCATTCGGCCCACCAAGTCTGCGCTGGCTCTTTCGAAGAGCAATCCAGTTAGTCCCACTCTTTCCTCATCGCCCTGCAATTTTTTCTCCTTCAAGTATTTATCCAATTCCCTTTTGAAGGCTACTATTGAATCTGTATCCACCACGCTATCAGACAGTGCATTCCAAGTCCTAACCACTCGTTGCGTAAAAAGGTTTTTCCTTATGTTGCCTCTAGTTCTTTTGCCAATCACCTTAAATCTGTGCCCTCTCGTTATCGACCCTTCAGCCACTGGAAACAATTTCTCTTTATTTACTCTATCTAAACCCTTCATTCATTTAAACACCTTTATCAAATCTCCTCTTAGCCTTCTCTGCTCCAAGGAGAACAAATCCAGCTTCTCTAGTCTATCCACGTAACTGCAATCCCTCATCCCTGGAACCATTCTAGTAAATCACTTCTGCACCCTCTCCAAAGCCTTCACATCCTTCCTAAAGTGTGGTGCCCAGAATGGGACACAATACTCCAGCTGGGGCCAAACTATCTAGGTTTAGCATAACTTCCTGGCTTTTCTATTGCATGCCTCATGCCTGCACCAATGGACAGGCAGCAGGGAGAGAAATTGAAGTGAAGGTTGTCACCTAGCTATTCTTGATATTCCTTCATGACCATCTTAATGCTCCATTAGCAGTATCTGGTGGTGTAGATTGCTTATAATCTCAGCTAAAGATATACATCATTCAGTGAGACCAAAAAGAGAAGAACATGGAGAAATATTAGAGGACAACATAGTATCCAAAAATAATGAAAGATGAAAGTTTAATTTTATGGTTGGATCTGACGTGTTACAATGAAACAAAGGAACCCATTAAATATCGAATTCTTCAATGCATAATACCCAACATTCTCAATTAATGTTAAGGTTTGTTTATAATTACTGCAAGACCCAAAAAGTGATTGGGCCAGAATTTGCTGACAAAATAACAGAGAGGCTAATGGCACTCACCGTTATTTATGCGCAAATAGTAGAGCAACTTCAGACAAGGGGCAGATGCGCGGTTAAACGTGGATATTCAAAAGTTACTGTCCGAGTTGCGCTGCTCCCGTTAGCTTCGCGAAAACGGCATCTCGCTTTCTGCCTCCCTATTGAAATGCATTGAATGGCGTGAAGTTGCTGTATTTGCGCGATAGATACAAACTAAAGTCGCCACAGAAAGTTACGTCTTGTCTATTTCAGTCTAACTACCCTTTTAACGACGTGATAAGTGTTAATTATTGACAGTCAACCTCTCTGGCACTGAAAATTAACTACTACAAGTGTGGAGTCTCATTCCTTCAGGTATTAATTGATGCTAGAGATTTTTTTAATGTAAACATTTTAAATTTGATTTTTTTTTACATTTCCGTTCTGTCTCTTTTTTCTCTCTCTCTTAATCCAATCTTTCTTTCCCTCTCTTTATTTCTCTTTCTGTACCTGATTTGACATTGAATTCACCTACTCTAATTTACACTTCCCTCTCAGTCCTTGCGCAGTTAATTTCACAATCCTTCAATCTGATTGGTTAAGGAGATACACAGTTGCTTGTCCTGTTCACTCAGGTCCCAGATGTCCTGTTTCCCTCACTGCGACGTTATCACCTCGCAACTTGCCACGCAAAAAATTAAAAACCTAAACATGCAAGGGTAAGTCTACCTAATGGCGGACCCTGTTAGATGCCCTGCCACAGCAAATTATGGCCCAATGTGTAGCTTCAAGAGAACTGTCTTTATCTTTGCTGCAACTGGGCCCATGACTTCAGATGGACCTGGAAAGAGAAGTGAGTGAGGCAAGGGTTATTAGCACTTGAATAACTCCGAACTAATAGCAAATAGCTCCTTATTCCAAGTGTTGATTAATCTTTCTGTGAAGAAATTTTTCCCTTACGTCAGTGCTAAACTTGTCTTTCACCAGTTTGAAGCTCTGCTCATTGTCGCACTGTCATGACTTGTCCTGAAGTAGTTCTCCAGATTTACCCTTTCTATGGTGTTCAATATCTTGTACAGTGCTCCATCATCTCTTTTGAAAGCTGAAATGCCCCAGTATTTCCAGTGTTGCCTTACAGTCCAGCCTTCTGGTGCTGGGAATCAGCCTTATGACTCTTCTCTGCAGTGCTTCCGGAGGTTGAATGTTTCCCTTGTTTCTTTTTAGGCTGGTTCTACGGTGCGATTGCACTCACTGTTCCCATTGTATAAATAGTCAGTAAAACTCTACTCTAATAAAAATATACAGTATATGTACCAAGGGTGCCCATCGTATAAATAACAAGTAGAACCAAACCCTAAGAAAAATATACAGAATGTGTGCCGGGGGTTCCAAATTACATTCAGCCAATTTATCTCATTCACCTAACTTCAAAATATCTAGACAAAGCTTTACCTCAATCCTGGTTTAAGGGACAAATAGAAATCTTGGGGGGTAATGTTAAGCTAAGCCGTTTGGCGGGAAACTGGCGGGATCAAACTGTCCGCCTGTTTTACACCCTGCCTGGATTTACTTTCACTTCACTTCAATGGAAAGTAAAATTGGCAAGGTGTAAAATGGGAGCCAATCCCGTCAGTAGCCCATCGATCTTGTTAAGTTAAGGTTATCTCCTTACTTCCTGTCACTCTCTCTCTCTCTCTGTGACTGTGACTTGTTCCTTTCCGTATCTTGCAGTGCTTTTCTTCACTCTCTCTCTCTCTCTCTTGCTCTTTTCCTCGGACTAAAATTCTTGCCTGAAAATAGTGGCTGCGAAAATCCGAGGATGAGTCCACTCTGCTGGTGCAAGTCTAGCAGCAGTAACCCCCCCCCCACCCACTCTAGTTCCAGTTCGGAGCCCCGTTCCGAATCCCAGAGATGGTGTCATTTGCATTGACCCGGGCAGGTATCATATCGAGTGACCAGTGGCATGTTGCAGCAGCACCGTGCGTCCTGATGGTAGAGGGGAGCTCAGAAGAAACATCTCCTCTTCTGATCTTCAGTTCCCAATGGAGCAAGCCGGCCTCTTTAGGAAGGTGATCGATCCTTCTGGTTTGGTTTGTGGCCTGTTACAGGTCTCAAGTAGGACTCGTTACAGCTCTCAGCTGTCATGAGTTCTCTTGAGGTCGGGACCTCTCCCAATGTCCCTTTGGCATGGTGGGGTGGGGTGGGGGTGGCTGCTGGATGGAATATCCATTGATGGCCCCCCTGTAAAACGATGGGATGAAAAATATGAGGCAGAATCCTGGTGGAACTCTTTTTCCGAAGCCCGATCCAAAGATCCACCAAGATTTCAACTGGGCACCGATTTGAATTTTAGGGTCAGTGTACCTTTAAGAAATTGTTTCTCGATTATGTCTGTCCAAGGAGTTCTTGCTCAATTCCATCTTTGCAAACAGGGACAAACATGCCTCGAACTTGAACCTACTTGTTTAAGAGGTAGGTACTGTGCTTCCTGTATTGCAGAGTCGTTGCATGACTTGACGCAAGTAAATAAGATACATATATTATGGGCCATGTTTAATGCTTGGCTAATTTACTTCCATTTAGGATTATCACATTCCTTAAAAAAATCTTTATACTTGTTTTAAACAGGGAAAAGGCATAAGAGGCAGCAAGTGGTGTCAAATATTAACAAAGCTAGGAAATTTACCATTAAGGTGCATCTTTGCACCGACTGTACAGAGGAATTGAAATCACCAGAATGGACTACTGTATCTGTTGCCAAAACCTTCCCTCGAATTATAGGTGATAACCTTGCTGGTTTCAATGCCCATTTGAAATCAGCAAACTTTACATTGCGTGAAAATGATATGCACTGAACTTCCCTGCCTATTGAAGATCTCACACATTGGGATAGGTATTCACTTTCAACGGTGGTGGAAAATGGGCGATAACAGATTAGCACCGCCTCCCCCCTCCCCGTTATACACCCACCCTTGAAGTTCCCCCACTACATCTTCCAATTGTTTCTTAGGTAATGCTGAAACATAGCAGGATTGAAAAAAAGGGTATAAAAGAGTGGTTGCTTGGGGAGATACCTCAGAATTCACTTGAGCTTGATCAACCTATAACTTCAAGCTTGAAACTATGACGTGTTTTTTGGATTCTCTGGCGAATTCGCAAGGTTTTGCCGTAAGGGATGTTAAGTGTATGTTTATTTATTGACCTTAATAGTTATTATCATATACTTAATAGATCTGTGAATGTCTACCTGTAATGCTGTGAACCCTATTATTTTGAGGAGTAACATATAAGTAACAATCCTCTAACAATGTGACGAAAACTTCCTGATATCAGTCCTGAATGTACTTTTTATGCATTTGAACCTGTGTCCACCTGTCCTACTCTCGCAATTTTATTTAAAGTAATATTGCTGATTTGCCTTTTCCGTTCTGTTAACTATCCTACATACCTGCATAAGATCTCAGATGCCTCCATTTCTTTCCAGATTCGCAAGCCCTAGTTCTTCCAGTTTTGCCTCATAACTCGCGACCTTTGACACTATATCCCCAATATTGACAGGGGTGGGTTTCCCGAGCGGGGAGGAGGAGTTTCGGTCGGGAAGTCCTGGTTTCCCCGCATGATGTGGATCCCCACCCGGAGGTCATCCTGATTGACAGGCTTGGCTTCCAGTCGAGCGGGGAGCTCTCTGGAGCAGGCCGCAGCCACAGGTAAGGAGCCTACAGCTGCTATTGGGAGGGGGGAGGGGGGGTGCTTTATGATTCCCAATCTGGGGAGATCTTTGGAATCGTGGAGGGTGGGGTCTGAAGGGGGAGGGAAGCTGGTAAGCTTGGGGGGGCTGGGGGGAAGCACTCCTGCTCCTCCTGGCTCACAAGCAGTGCTGTAAGGGCACTTACCTTTTCCCCAAAGCTGTCCTTATCTCCCTTGAGCTGCCGGGTTTCCCGAGGCCTGGGAAACCCGGCCGGCCAGGGTTAAACCTGTGAGGGTAGTTAAATGTGAGACTCCCAGCCTCATTATATTATTTAAATGGCCAACCCGCCTCCTGGGAGCGGGTTGGTCGCCCGCGCCCTTGTCCCACCTCCGTCAAACCCGGAAGTGGGCAGGTTGGAGGCGGGGTGGGGTCCGGTTTGAGATTTAAAACATTTTTACATCTCACCCAACCCCAACCCACCAGTTTTGGGGTATTAAAATACACCTGTGTGGATTAGTTTTGTGGCTCTTCTCGACAGTGCTTCCAGCAGCTGGATGTCTCCCTTGTGCCTCAAGCACTTTTGCCACTGTAATTTCTACCCACCGTTTTGCTTAATACTGAAGCAAAAAAGAGGTAGTTTGATGCCTCATACTGAAAGAACAGCTTGCTTAGTCCATTAACAGTGTCTCACTGATCAATGAAAACTGGTGCTTCACGTCATCAACTGTCTGAGGAATGACTGAATCTTAATTGCATTCATTCAAGTTTAACTGTGCTATTTTGAGAAGCACTTTGGAACTCAATTTAAAAAAAATACAATAAGGCACTCCGATCTTAAGATGTTGAGATAATAGATGATCAGCTTTCTTCATCTGCGTCATATTTAATTTCCAACTTCACACACATGCAATTATTCAGCTCCTGATGCAGTAAAATTGTGTTGTTCTAAACACAATTGCATCATAAAAAGTGTTCCTCTTATTTTCCTTTGTTTTCTCTTTTTGCTGCTCCTACTGTTATACTTCCGTAATGTCGTCAGTGAAGGCAACCATATCGACTATGCAAAATCAATTGAAAGCATTAATACTAGGTCCCCTGAAAATGCAGAACATTGCAAATGATTTCCACTGCAGTGTGGCACTCAGGAAAGGTGCTGAGTGGTGACAGGGCACTGCTCCCCCATATAGGAAAGGAGGGGGAAAGAATCAGATGGTGAGTCCTTGTGTATGCCCTACCAGCTGGTTCAAGATTACTGTTGACAGAAGCCTAAAATCAGACTAACTGAATTATCTACCTGTCTGCCAAATAGGGACTGATGAGGCCGTTGTAGCAGAGCCTGGTCTCCAATCGTCTTGGATCCCCTTGCCATTGGACCAAGACCTTGCTCTGTCAAGCCCGTGTGGTAGCTGGTGTGCAACGGCCACCCCACGTTAAAAGAATTCACGCACAGGCATCTTCCACCCTTTAAAATGAAGTTCGGGACCTGGAATGTCGGGACTCTCATGGACAACCCCACCTGTGACAGAGACTGTAGGTCCCGCATTGGACTCATCAGTCACCTGAGAACTCATTTTTAATGTGGAAGCAAGTCATCCTCGATTCCGAGGGACTGCCAAAGAAGATGCATAAGGGGATCTGGAGAGGTGAAAAAAAAATGAAAACACTAATACCACCCTGTTAACTTTTAAGTAACATTGTTAGTCAAAGCGTTGTTGCGTCAGCCGTGGCTCAGTGGGTAGCACTCTCGACTCTGAGTCAGAAGGTTGTGGGTTCACAGTCCCACTCCAGAGACTTGAACACAAAATCCAGGCTGACACTCTAGTGCAGTACCGAGGGAGTGCTGCACTGTCAGAGGTACCGTCTTTCAGATGAGATGTTAAACTGAGGCCTGTCTGCTCTCTCAGGCGGACGTAAAAGATCTCACGGCACTATATCGAAGAAGAGCAGGGGAGTTAGCCCCAGTGTCCTGGCCAATATTTATCCCTCAACCAACATCACTAAAACAGATGATCTGGTCATTATCACATTGCTGTTGTGAGAGCTTGCCGTGAGCAGTTTGGCTGCCGTGTTTTCTACATTACAACAGTGACTACACTTCAAAAAGTACTTAATTATCTGTAAAGCGCTTTGGGATGTCCTGAGGCTGTGAAAGACGCGATATAAATGCAAGTCTTTCTTTTTCTCTTTTAAAGAGGGTTCTTGGTGAGGAAAAATAAACGAGAAGAGCATCATGTGCTGACAATGTAATGGAGAACTATGTGACGTATTTGCAATGCAAATGATCTTGTTACAATTCAAGTTACATCATTGTGTTGTGTGTCTGCACATTAGGTAAAAAAACGTCAGTGAGAAATTTACAGGGTCAACAATGTTCTTTTAAGTAAAGCCACAACCCAGGCAGTATAAAACAATTGGAAACATTGAGAGTGTCTTTGTTATGTTTATGTGGAAGGTGTGCCAGACAGTTATTTTTAATTGTTTTGATACAGCATTTGTGAACTTCTGTCTTTAACTAAAAGAGTGGGACACTGGGCATTGCGGGTATCAAGGGGAATGGGGAGAGAGCGGGAATATGGTATTGAGATAGAGAATCAGCCATGATCATATTGAATGGCGGAGCAGGCTCGAAGGGCCTAATGGCCTACTGCTGCTCCTATTTTTCTATGTTGCATGTTTCCATGTCCTCCTTCGATCCTGCAAACGGGAATTAATTTGTGGGGCGGGATGTGTTCTGCCTGATATGAAGCTCTTTTCAGTATTCCATCTTTTGATCCTAGCGTTGACAACAGGGGTGGACTGATGCTATGGGAAATCGGGAGATTTCCTGAGAGTCCCCACAAACGGTTACATAGTACTCCTCCAGCCCTATAGCCCTCCGAGATCGCTGCGCTCCTCCAATGCTGGCCTCTTGCGCATCTCCGATTTTCATCACTTCACCATTGGCGGCCGTGCCTTCAGCTGTCTAGGCCCTAAGCTTTAGAGTTCCCTCCATAAGCCTCTCCGCCTCTCTACCTCTCTCTCCTCCTTTAAGACGCTCCTTAAAACCTACCTCTTTGCCCAAGGTTTTGGTCAACTGTCCTAATATCGCCATATGTCGCTCGGTGTCAAATGTTGTTTGATAACGCACATGTGAAGCGCCTTGGGACGTTTTACTACATTAAAGGAGCTATATAAATACAAGTTGTTGTTATTGTTGTTGTTGTATTATCGGTGTTCCCTTTTTCCTTGCGAATCCTGCGTCCTTTCGAGGGAGCCAGTCATCTTGAGGGAGTCAATTAATACAGGGGATGGTCCACCGGATTGGGAAACAAACCAGTGTGGCCACTATTTCAAGATAGGTGATTAAAAAAAAGCAAATCCAGGTAACTACATTCACATTTGTCTTTCATTGATAAATGACAAAATAATGGAATTGATCATTAGGAATAAAATTTAGGAACACCTATATGGAATAACCTAGCAAGTGGCAGTGAACAAAATTTCAGAAGGGGCAGATCTTACCTGACCAACTTCCTTGATATTTTTGAGGAAGTGACGACCCAAGTGGACCCTGAAAAGCTTTGATACATTATACTTCAACTTTCAGAACGCCTTTGATAAATTCCCACACGGATGGCATCTAAAAAAAGGTTAGGCAGTGAGTATCCTGGATAAAACTTGAAGGTGGGTAAACAATTGGCTGAAAGAGTGGGAGAAGCAGGTACTAGTTAGGGGACTGATGCCGGGCCGGGGAGATGTACCAGGTAGAATGTTGGGCCCCCTGTTGTTTCTGATCTACATAAATAATCTGAATTCAGAAATGCAATGCAAGTTGGCCAAACTCACAGAAAACACAGAGCTGGATGGGAAGGGAGGGGAGTCTGATGAAACAGCCAAAGAATTAGAGAATAACCCAGAAAATATTTGCAAGTCAAAAGACCTAAGGCAGTTGAAATTCAATACAGATAAGGGCAAGGTCCTACACATTGGAAGAAAAGAGGAGTGGGGGGGGCGGTGACAAACTTATTTACTGAATAAATAGTGTGGAATTAGCTAGGGAAGAAGTTAACTGCAATCTAGGAGTGATAATGACCATGACAATGGCCACGCACAATCATTGCAAGGCAGCAATTAACAAAAGCTATGCTGCCAAATCAGCAGAGTTTAAGTCAGAGGCTGTTATGCTGAAGCTGTATATTGCTCAGCTCAGGCTGCACCTTGCAAATTGCATCATCCAAGCCCAGAAATCATTTCAGAGATAAACAGTGCGGCTGATCCTTCAAGTCCAAGAACTGAGTTACGAGGAATATCTGGAGGTAGATTTTCGGCTTTATTGCCTGCGTATAAACTAGCCACGTGTGGCTAATTGGGAATCCAGATGTGGCTATTTTTTATGAGTAAATAAAAATCAGTAATAGATACCGTTGGGTATGTGATCTCAATGCTCATATTTGCATGGCGTATGCATATGTACTTCAACCATTTTGTGCATTTATTGGTAAAATGGTAAGACATAAAGCAGACTGTGCAAGTGTGTTTTGATCGTTGTGTGTGCTTTACTGCTTATTGGCAAACTGGCGTATACCACGGGTGTAAACGTCGGACTTCAGCACTATGAAAACACCAGCAACATTGTATGGAGAGGGGAGCCGTCATCATGGTCAGCTAGACCAATCGGAATAACTGCTCCAGGCGAGTATAAGAGAACAAGTCCAACCAATAATGAGTAGCTCTAACATGGCACGTTATGCGAAGGGCAAGCAGCTTCCAACTGCATCTGGAAGGAGAGCAGGGGCGGGTCTGGATGGAGAGAGGGGGCAGGTCTGGATGGAGAGAAGGGGCAGGTCTGGATGGAGAGAAGGGGCGGGTCTGGATGGAGAGTGGGGGTGGGTCTGGTTGAGAGAAGGGGCGGGTCTGGTTGGAGAGAGGGGCAGGTCTGGATGGAGAGAAGGGGCAGGTCTGGATGGAGAGAAGGGGCAGGTCTGGATGGAGAGAAGGGGCAGGTCTGGATGGAGAGTGGGGGCGGGTCTGGATGGAGAGAAGGGGCGGTACTGGATGGAGAGTGGGGGTGGGTCTGGTTGAAGAGAAGGGGCGGGTCTGGTTGGAGAGAAGGGGCGGGTCTGGATGGAGAGAAGGGGCGGATCTGGATGGAGCGTGGGGGCGGGTCTGGATGGAGAGAAGGGGCGGGTCTGGATGGAGAGCGGGGGCGGGTCTGGATGGAGAGGGGGCGGGTCCGGATGGAGAGAGGGGCGGGTCTGGATGGAGAGAGGGGGCGGGTCTGGATGGAGAGCGGGGGCGGGTCTGGATGGAGAGTGGGGGCGGGTCTGGATGGAGAGCGGGGGCGGGTCTGGATGGAGAGAGGGGGCGGGTCTGGATGGAGAGCGGGGGCGGGTCTGGATGGAGAGCGGGGGCGGGTCTGGATGAAGAGCGGGGGCGGGTCTGGATGGAGAGCGGGGGCGGGTCTGGATGGAGAGCGGGGGCGGGTCTGGATGGAGAGCGGGGGCGGGTCTGGATGGAGAGCGGGGGTGGGTCGGGATGGAGAGCGGGGGCGGGTCTGGATGGAGAGAGGGGGCGGTCTGGATGGAGGGCGGGGGCGGGTCTGGATGGAGAGTGGGGGCGGGTCTGGATGGAGAGAAGGGGCGGGTCTGGATGGAGAGTGGGGGCTGGTCTGGATGGAGAGAAGGGGCGGGTCTGGATGGAGGGCGGGGGCGGGTCTGGATGGAGAGAAGGGGCGGGTCTGGATGGAGGGCGGGGGCGGGGCGGGATGGAGAGAAGGGGCGGGGCGGGATGGAGAGAAGGGGCGGGTCGGGATGGAGAGAAGGGGCGGGTCGGGATGGAGTGAGGGGGCGGGTCTGGATGGAGAGTGGGGGCGGGTCTGGATGGAGAGAAGGGGCGGGTCGGGATGGATAGAAGGGGCGGGTCGGGATGGAGAGAAGGGGCAGGTCGGGATGGAGAGTGGGGGCGGGTCGGGATGTCGAGAAGGGGCGGGTCGGGATGGAGAGAAGGGGCGGGTCGGGATGGAGAGTGGGGGCGGGTCTGGATGGAGTGAAGGAGGCAGGTCGGGATGGAGAGAAGGGGCGGGTCGCGATGGAGAGAAGGGGCAGGTCTGGATGGAGAGTCGGGGCAGGTCTGGATGGAGAGAAGGGGCAGGTCTGGATGGAGAGAGGGGGCGGGTCTGGATGGAGAGTGGGGGCGGGTCTGGATGGAGAGAAGGAGGCGGGTCGGGATGGAGAGAAGGGGCGGGTCGGGATGGAGAGAGGGGGCGGGTCTGGATGGAGAGAAGGGGCGGGTCGGGATGGAGAGTGGGGGCCGGTCTGGATGGAGAGTGGGGGCGGGTCTGGATGGAGAGTCGGGGCAGGTCTGGATGGAGAGAAGGGGCAGGTCTGGATGGAGAGAGGGGGCGGGTCTGGATGGAGAGTGGGGGCGGGTCTGGATGGAGAGCGGGGGCGGGTCGGGATGGAGAGCGGGGGGCGGGTCTGGATGGAGAGCGGGGGTGGGTCGGGATGGAGAGCGGGGGCGGGGCGGGATGGAGAGCGGGGGCGGGTCTGGATGGAGAGCGGGGGTGGGGCGGGATGGAGAGCGGGGGCGGGGCGGGATGGAGAGTGGGGGCGGGTCTGGATGGAGAGAAGGAGGCGGGTCTGGATGGAGAGTGGGGGCGGGTCTGGATGGAGAGAAGGAGACGGGTCTGGTTGGAGAGAAGGGACGGGTCTGGTTGGAGAGTGGGGGCGGGTCTGGTTGGAGAGAAGTGGCGGGTCTGGTTGGTGAGAAGGGGCGGGTCTGATTGGAGAGAAGGGGCGGGTCTGGTTGGAGAGAAGGGGCGGGTCGGGATGGAGAGTGGGGGTGGGTCTGGTTGGAGAGAAGGGGCGGGTCTGGATGGAGAGAAGGGGCGGATCTGGATGGAGCATGGGGGCGGGTCTGGATGGAGAGCGGGGGCGGGTCTGGATGGAGAGCGGGGGCGGGTCTGGATGGAGAGCGGGGGCGGGTCTGGATGGAGAGCGGGGGCGGGTCTGGATGGAGAGCGGGGGCGGGTCTGGATGGAGAGCGGGGGCGGGTCTGGATGGAGAGCGGGGGCGGGTCTGGATGGAGAGCGGGGGCGGGTCTGGATGGAGAGCGGGGGCGGGTCGGGATGGAGAGCGGGGGCGGGTCTGGATGGAGAGCGGGGGCGGGTCTGGATGGAGAGCGGGGGCGGGTCTGGATGGAGAGCGGGGGTGGGTCGGGATGGAGAGCGGGGGCGGGTCTGGATGGAGAGAGGGGGCGGTCTGGATGGAGGGCGGGGGCGGGTCTGGATGGAGAGGGGGGGCGGGTCTGGAAGGAGAGAAGGGGCGGGTCTGGATGGAGAGTGGGGGCTGGTCTGGATGGAGAGAAGGGGCGGGTCTGGATGGAGGGCGGGGGCGGGTCTGGATGGAGAGAAGGGGCGGGTCTGGATGGAGGGCGGGGGCGGGGCGGGATGGAGAGAAGGGGCGGGTCGGGATGGAGAGAAGGGGCGGGTCGGGATGGAGAGAGGGGGCGGGTCTGGATGGAGAGTCGGGGCAGGTCTGGATGGAGAGAAGGGGCAGGTCTGGATGGAGAGAAGGGGCAGGTCTGGATGGAGAGAAGGGGCAGGTCTGGATGGGGAGAAGGGGCAGGTCTGGATGGAGAGTGGGGGCGGGTCTGGATGGAGAGAAGGGGCGGGTCTGGATGGAGAGTGGGGGTGGTCTGGTTGAAGAGAAGGGGCGGGTCTGGTTGGAGAGAAGGGGCAGGTCTGGATGGAGAGAAGGGGCAGGTCTGGATGGAGAGAAGGGGCAGGTCTGGATGGAGAGAAGGGGCAGGTCTGGATGGGGAGAAGGGGCAGGTCTGGATGGAGAGTGGGGGCGGGTCTGGATGGAGAGAAGGGGCGGGTCTGGATGGAGAGTGGGGGTGGGTCTGGTTGAAGAGAAGGGGCGGGTCTGGTTGGAGAGAAGGGGCGGGTCTGGATGGAGAGAAGGGGCGGATCTGGATGGAGCGTGGGGCGGGTCTGGATGGAGAGGGGGCGGGTCTGGATGGAGAGCAGGGGCGGGTCTGGATGGAGAGCGGGGGCGGGTCTGGATGGAGAGTGGGGCGGGTCTGGATGGAGAGCGGGGGCGGGTCTGGATGTTGAGCGGGGGCGGGTCTGGATGGAGAGCGGGGGCGGGTCGGGATGGAGAGCGGGGGCGGGTCTGGATGGAGAGAGGGGGCGGGTCTGGATGGAGGGCGGGGCGGGATGGAGAGAAGTGGCGGGTCGGGATGGAGAGAAGGGGCGGGTCTGGATGGAGAGTGGGGGCGTGTCTGGATGGAGAGAAGTGGCGGGTCGGGATGGAGTGAGGGGGCGGGTCTGGATGGAGAGTGGGGGCGTGTCTGGATGGAGAGAAGGGGCGGGTCGGGATGGATAGAAGGGGCGGGTCGGGATGGAGAGAAGGGGCGGGTCGGGATGGAGAGTGGGGCGGGTCGGGATGGAGAGAAGGGGCGGGTCAGGATGGAGAGTGGGGGCGGGTCTGGATGGAGAGAAGGAGGCAGGTCGGGATGGAGAGAAGGGGCGGGTCGCGATGGAGAGTGGGGCGGGTCTGGATGGAGAGAAGGAGGCGGGTCGGGATGGAGAAAAGGGGCGGGTTGGGATGGAGAGAAGGGGCGGGTCGGGATGGAGAGTGGGGGCAGGTCTGGATGGAGAGTGGGGGCGGGTCTGGATGGAGAGTGGGGGCGGGTCTGGATGGAGAGAAGGAGGCGGGTCGGGATGGAGAAAAGGGGCGGGTTGGGATGGAGAGAAGGGGCGGGTCGGGATGGAGAGTGGGGGCAGGTCTGGATGGAGAGTGGGGGCGGGTCTGGATGGAGAGCGGGGGCGGGTCTGGATGGAGAGTGGGGGCGGGTCTGGATGGAGAGTCGGGGCGGGTCTGGATGGAGAGTGGGGGCGGGTCTGGATGGAGAGTGGGGGCGGGTCTGGATGGAGAGCGGGTGCGGGTCTGGTTGGAGAGAAGGGGCGGGTCTAGATGGAGAGCGGGGGCGGGTCTGGATGGAGAGCGGGGGCGGGTCTGGATGGAGAGCGGGGGCGGGTCTGGATGGAGAGCGGGGGCGGGTCTGGATGGAGAGCGGGGGCGGGTCTGGATGGAGAGCGGGGGCGGGTCGGGATGGAGAGCGGGGGCGGGTCGGGATGGAGGGCGGGGGCGGGTCGGGATGGAGAGCGGTGGCGGGGCAGGATGGAGAGCGGGGGCGGGGCGGGATGGAGAGCGGGGGCGGGGCGGGATGGAGAGCGGGGGTGGGTCGGGATGGAGAGCGGGGGCGGGGCGGGATGGAGAGCGGGGGCGGGATGGAGAGCGGGGGCGGGTCTGGATGGAGAGCGGGGGCGTGGCGGGATGGAGAGCGGGGGCGGGTCTGGATGGAGAGCGGGTGCGGGGCGGGATGGAGAGCGGGGGCGAGGCGGGATGGAGAGTGGGGGCGGGTCTGGATGGAGAGAAGGAGGCGGGTCTGGATGGAGAATGGGGGCGGGTCTGGATGGAGAGAAGGAGCCGGGTCTGGTTGGAGAGAAGGGGCGGGTCTGGTTGGAGAGAAGGGGCGGGTCTGGTTGGAGAGTGGAGGCGGGTCTGGTTGGAGAGAAGGAGGCAGGTCTGGTTGGAGAGAAGGGGCGGGTCTGGTTGGAGAGAAGGGGCGGGTCTGGTTGGAGAGAAGGGGCGGGTCGGGATGGAGAGCTGGGGGCGGGGCGGGATGGAGAGTGGGGGCGGGTCTGGATGGAGAGTGGGGGCGGGTCTGGATGGAGAGTGGGGGCGGGTCTGGATGGAGAGTGGGGGCGGGTCTGGATGGAGAGTGGGGGCGGGTCTGGATGGAGAGTGGGGGCGGTTCTGGATGGAGAGTGGGGGCGGGTCTGGATGGAGAGTGGGGGCGGGTCTGGATGGAGAGTGGGGGCGGGTCTGGATGGAGAGTGGGGGCGGGTCTGGATGGAGAATGGGGCGGATCGGGATGGAGAGCGGGGGCGGGGCGGGATGGAGAGTGGGGGGCGGGTCTGGATGGAGAGCGGGGCAGGGCGGGATGGAGAGAAGGGGCGGGTCGGGATGGAGAGAAGGGGTGGGTCGGGATGGAGAAGCAGCGGGGCGGGATGGAGAGAGGGGCGGGGATGGAGAGACGAGGGGCGGGCGGGATGGAGAGCAGGGGCGGGAACTGGCTGGAGAACGGGGGCGGTTGGGCAGGAAAGCGGGGGGCGGGTCTGGAATGGAGAGAGGGGGCGTGTCTGGATGGATAAGAGGGCGGGACTGGATGGAGACGGGGGCGGGTCTGGATGGAGAGAGGGGGCGTGTCTGGATGGAGAGAGGGGCGGGACTGGATGGAGAACGGGGGCGGGTCTGGATGGAGAGCGGGGGCGGGTCTGGATGGAGAGAAGAGGCGGGTCGGGATGGAGAGGAGGGGGGCGGGTCTGGATGGAGGGTGGGGGCGGGTTTGGATGGAGGGCAGGGGCGGGTCTGGATGGAGAGCGGGGAGTGTCTGGATGGAGAGAGGGGGCGGGTCTGGATGGAGAGAAAAGGCGGGTCTGGCAAGTCAAAAATTTAAGCAGCGAGTTGTTATGATCTGGAATGCACTGCTTGTAAGGGTGGTGGAAGCACATTCAATAGTTACTTTCAAAAGGGAATTGGACAAATACTTGAAAAGAAAAATGTGCAGGACTCTGGGGAAAGAGCAGGGGAGTGGGACTATTTGGATAGCTCCTTCAAACAGCCAGCACTGGCACGATGAGCCCAACGGCCTCCTTCTGAGCTGTAAGATTTTATGATTGCTGCCCTCCTGATTAGCACCTCTTTTACAATAATTCAGTGTTGGTAAAACATGTGTTTCTTTTAGTCCCATGTCTCTGAAGTTTCCAATCAGCACATTTGGATAGGCGAAGAGTTCATTTCCTTTAGAGGCTTCAATTCCTATTGAGGTCAAAGGCTCATTTCCTACTTGTTGATGTAGTAAATGATAACTATTGATCTGCTGCGATTAGTTCTCTAAAAACATTATTAATAGCCAGTGGCACACGGCTGCTGGGAGGAAACAATAGTGTTCCTGTGTGTTGATAGTTTCTTCGCATTGCATGAGAAAGCCCAGTTGGAGTCCAAAATGGCCGACACCTTAAAACCTGTCCGCTGAACTATATTTTAAATACCAGTGTAAGGCATGAAGTAGAAAATACTGTATAAGCTATTCCATTATATTGCGTGGAACACAACAAGATCGCAATGTGTTACAGGTTTTTAAAAAGATTTTCCTTGTAGTTTTGGAGACATCAAAGTCAAAACAATAATTTTTCATCTTTAAACAGAAAACTCCAAATGGTGGCCTAAAGTTGCCTTCCCTGAAGAATGAGAGTGCCATCTACTGTACTGGAAAGGTTTATCAGTGACACTCTGTCATCTGATCTCTGACATAGGGAAACTTTACAAACTGCAGTATTTTGTTGTGGTAAACATGATTTTATTATGAAAGGATTCAACTGTTCCATCACTAAAACAGTTTATATGAAGTAGGTTTTTGCATCAGAGGAACTCAGTCTTTAAAGGGTCCTTCTCACACTGACATCCATTTAGAGCAATGTGTGAATTTTAAAATAGCTTGGAACACCAAAGGATTTTGTTATATAATTCACAGCACATGCTCAACACTATATACAATAGTTAACATGTTGAGGCCAATATTGAACGATAGAACAATGACAATGGGCCAGAATTTGCTGAAAAAATACCGAAATGCTTGTTAATGAGCAAATCATTAATAAGATGGTTGTGGTTGTTGGAAGCCAATCATCTCAGCCCCAGGACAACGCTGCAGGAGTTCCTCAGCGTAATGTCCTAGGCCCAACCATCTTCAGCTGCTTCATCAATGACATTCCCTCCATCATAAGGTCAGAAGTAGGGATGTTCGCTGATGACTGCACAGTGATCAGTTCCATTCACAACTCCTCAGATAATGAAGCAGTCCATGCCCGCATGCAGCAAGACTTGGATGACATTCAGGCTTGGGCTGATAAGTGGCAAGTAACAATTGCATCACACAAGTGCCAGGCAATGACTATCTCCAACAAGAGAAAGTCTAACCACCGCCCCTTGACATTCAATAGCATTACCATCGCCGAATCCCTCAACATCAACATCCTGGGGGTCACCATTGACTGCAAACTTAACTGGACCAGCTACATAAATACTGTGGCTATAAGAACAGGTCAGAGGCTGGCTATTCTGCGGCGCGTGTCTCACCTCCTGACTCCCCAAAGCCTTTCCACCATCTACAAGGCACAGGTCAGGAGTGTGACGAAATACTCTCCACTTGCCTGGATGAGTGCAGCTCCAGCAACACTCAAGAAGCTCAACACCATCCAGGTCAAAGCAGCCCGCTTGATTGGCACTCCATCCACCACCTTAAACATTCATTCCCTTCACCATCGGTGCACCATGGCTGCAGTGTGTACCATCTACAAGATGCACTGCAGCAACTCGCCAAGGCCTCTTCGACAGCACCTCCCAAACCCATGACCTCTACCACCTAGAAGGACAAGGGCAGCAGGCGCATGGGAACACCACCACCTCCAAGATCCCCTCCAAGTCACACTTGGAAATATATCGCTGTTCCTTCATCGCCGCTGGGTCAAAATCCTGGACCTCCCTTTCTAACAGCACTGTGGGAGTACCTTCACCACATGGACTGCAGCGGTTCAAGAAGGCAGCTCACCACCACCTTCTCAAGAGCAATTAGGGATGGGCAATAAATGCTGGCCTTGCCAGCGACGCCCACATCCCAGGAACCAATAAAATAAAAATCGGCCAGCAATTTGTGGCGAGGAAGAGATATCCTGTGAATTGCCAATTGCCACAAGTTGCTGGCTGATTTGTGCCACTCCGCCATTAGCTTTGTGAAAATGGCATTTTGTACTTAACCTCCCCGTGAGTTACATGAAGTTGCTGCATTTGCACATTGATGGCCCATTAAACTCGCCACCAAAAGTTAAGTCTCGTAATTAATAACGTAAGTATCCTTTCAACAACATGATAATTGTTAATGACTGCTAATAAACCTCTCTGCCCCAGAAAGTGAACAATTAAAAGTGTGGTGTCTCATCCCATCAGGTAGTAAATTGTTGGAGCTTTTAAAATTATCAGATTAAAAAAGAAAATTCTTATATTTCCTTTCTGTCTCTTTTTTTCTCTCTCTTTGTCCAATCTTTTTTCCCTCTCTTTATTTCTCTTTCTGTGCCTGATTAAACATTGAATTCACCCACTCTAATTTACCCTGCTTCTCAATTCTTCCTCTGTTTATTTCTCAATCCTTAAATCTCATTGGTTAAGGAAATAGACTGTTGGTTCCGTCGGTTACCAAGGTCTCAGATGCCCTGTTGCACCCGCTACACCGTTATCAGCTCGCACTACCAGCAACTTACAGGGCAATTTTCTTTCAAGCTAACGGGTGCAGGAAAAAGCCTAACTAACCGGGCGCGCCGTGAGCTACCCTACTCCAGCAAATTCTGGCTCATGGCCCGGATTTTGCAGTCAGCGGCAAAGGGACGGCACTCGCCGCTGACCTTGAAAAAAGCTGCCCACAAAGATTTAGCGGGCTCAAGAGTGTGGATTTCCTCTATTCCGACGTGACTTTGAATTTGGCGCCATCTGTAGGGGATCTGTGGCGTCCAGCAACAGTGCAGGCATTAGGCAGGCTGATCAGCCAATTAGATTGAAGAATTCTCACAGACAGCAAAGCAGGAAGTAAAAAGCAGGGAATACAATTCACATTTTAGTCATTGTATAGAAAGCGAGAAAAAAGATTGGGAAATGCACATGGGATTAAGTGAGAAACTGAAATATCATAAACAAACTAAAAATAATAATAATTTTTATGATTTTAAAAATCAAGCAATTTTTAAATGTTATTCTGAGGGAATGAGACTCCACACTTGTAAATTTAGTTTTTCAGGGCCAGAGAGGTTATTTAGCAGTAATTATTACTTAGAATGCCGTTAAAAACTCAGTTACTCCTGATCGAACAAGGCTTAACATTTTCATTGTTTTTTACAGCGAGAATAGTGCATAAAAAATGTTGAAGTTCATGTTAAATCACTGATTCTTTGGCGATTGCATCTGTGAAGGCTTCAACAGCGCATCCTGTGGAGGAGCAGGGTATCACTGACAACAACTTCCGGATTTCCACATTTAACTGCATATGTCCGGAGGCCAGAAGTTTCTATCAGTTTTACAGAGTAATGATGGCGAACATTGACAGTTTCGCCATTATTACAACTGCAAATTCTGGCCCAATATTACATTCATCATAATTGAGGAAAATTTAATAATTGGTAGTTTAAGATCCTTATTCTATTGGCAGATGCAGTATGTCAGCTCCTTAAAGCTGCTTAAGCAATTGAGCCTAGAAATAAACTGAGCGATGTTATTGTATGAACAGTTAAGACATTATATGAAATTTCTATTTTAAATGGCTTAATTTTTCCATTAAAATGGCTGAGAAAGGAATTTGATACGAGCACATTAAGCATTTGTGCAATTAAATCTCCCACATTAATAATACCAGGTTCATATCTGTATTAGGACAACTATCTCTCATTTCAAACACCACTGCCAAACCATGAAGGCAGGCAGTTCAGCTGCTCCCAGGCATAATGCTGTTTTGTGACTGACCATTGACAGATGTTTGAAAGTGGTATTTTGCTTTATTTCCCTCAATGAAACTGTTATGCCTTTACTTGCTGTCTCCCATAAGATCAGGGTCTCAACATGTGCAAATTACAGATTCACCAGTGCTGCCAGTTTTGGTCTCCTTATTTAAAGGAAGGATATACTTGCATTGGAGGCAGTTCAGAGACGATTCAGTAGGTTAATTCCAGAGATGAGGGGGTTTGACTTATGAAGAAAGATTGAGCAGGTTGGGCCAATACTCATTGGAATTTAGAAGAATGAGAGGTGATCTTATTGAAACATATAAGATACTGAGGGGGTTCGACAAGGTAGATGCAGAGAGGATGTTTCCCCTCGTGGTGAAATCTAGAACTCGGGGGGCATAGTTTCAGAATAAAGGGTCACCCTTTTAGAACTGAGATGAGGATGAATTTCTTCTCTGAGGGTCGTAAATCTGTGGAATTCTCTGCCCCAGAGAGCCGTGGAGGCTGGGTCATTAAATACATTTAAGGTGGAGATAGACATATTTTTGCAAGATAAGGGAGTGAAGGGTTATGGGGAGCGGGTGGGGAAGTGGCTTTGAGCTCTAGATCAGCCATGATCTTATTGAATGGCGGAGCAGGCTCGAGGGGCCAAGTGGCCTATTCCTGCTCCTATTTCTTATGTTCTTATGCCAGCATTTTTGGTCCCTTTATTTTATCCACAGAGGTGTGATTTATTCCCAATGAAACAATTATGGATTTACTGCCACAACGCAGGGGGCAATTAATCTGTCGACCATTTTTTCCCTCACAAGGATTAGGCTAGATTAGATTTGATAGA
Source organism: Squalus acanthias (assembly GCA_030390025.1). Taxonomy (NCBI): domain Eukaryota; kingdom Metazoa; phylum Chordata; class Chondrichthyes; order Squaliformes; family Squalidae; genus Squalus; species Squalus acanthias. Next base: position 18,180,754 of record CM059431.1, on the reverse strand, counting down.
GGTGTTCAAAATCATGAAGGGTTTTGATAGAGTAAATAAGGAGAAACTGTTTCCAGTGGCAGAAGGGTCGGTAACCAGAGAACTCAGATTTAAGGTGATTGGCAAAAGAATTAGAAGCGACATGAGGAAACATTTTTTTATGCAGTGAGTTGTTGTGATCTGGACTGAGCCAATGCACCCCCTTGCCCAATCCAATATTTAATGCATTCAGGTCAAATTTATGATTTTCTTCTATGCTTGATCACTGAACATGTGGAACTGCTGCTGTGATCACGAAAAGAGGTGGACCTGCTGGATTAGGATTCTCTGCTGTTATTTCTTTTTGGGTTACTGCCAGCAGAATTAGAAACACTCTGGCCACGATTTCGCCAACCGAGCCGGGCCTGGGGTGGCCAGGGTCGGTGTCGCAGTCCCAGCCCACTGCCTACTGCAGCCCGCACTCTCCAAGTAATTTCACTTTAATAGGGCTTCCTAAGCAATGTGGTTGACTCTTCACTGCCCTCCAAAATGGCCTAGCAAGCCACTCAGTTGTAAAAAACCGCTACGAAAAACAAAATTAATAAAACCGGACGGACCAGCCGGCATCGACATCGGCACCGGCTACGGACACGGCAAAGGCACACCCAGCCCAGTCGACCCTGCAAAGTCCTCCTCACCAACATCTGGGGACTTGTGCCAAAATTGGGAGAGCTGTCCCACAGACTAGTCAAGCAACAGCCTGACATAGTCATACTCACAGAATCATACCTTTCAGCCAATGTCCCAGACTCCTCCATCACCATCCCTGGGTATGTCCTGTCCCACCGGCAGGACAGACCCACCAGGGGTGGCGGCACAATGGTATACAGTCAGGAAAGAGTGGCCCTGGGAGTCCTCAACATTTATTCTGGACCCCATGAAGTTTCATGGCTTCAGGTCAAGCATGGGCAAGGAAACCTCCTGCTGATTACCACCTACCCCCCCCTCTCAGCTGATGAATCAGTACTCCTCCATGTTGAACACCACTTGGAAGAAGCACTGAGAGTAGCAAAGGCACAGAATGTACTCTGGGTGGGGGACTTCAATGTCCATCACCAAGAGTGACTTGGTAGCACCACTACTGACTGAGCTGGCCGAGTCCTGAAGGACATAGCTGCCAGTCTGGGCCTGTGACGGGTGGTGAGAAAACCAACATGAGGGAAAAACCTATTTGACCTCATCCTCACCAATCTACCTGTCGCAGATGCATCTGTCCATGACAGCATTGGTAGCAGTGACCACTGCACAGTCATTGTGGAGACGAAGTCCCATCTTCACACTGAGGACACCCTCCACCGTGTTGTGTGGCACTACCACCGTGCTAAATGGGATAGATTCAGAACAGATCTAGCAGCTCAAAACTGGGCATCCATGAGGCGCTGTGGGCCATCAGCAGCAACAGAATTGTATTCCACCACAATCTGTAACCTCATGACCTGGCATATCCCTCACTCTACCATTACTACCAAGTCAGGGGACCAACCCTGGTTCAATAAGGGGTGTAGAAGAGCATGCCAGGAGCAGCACCAGGTGTACCTAAAAATGTGGTGCCAACCTGGGGAAGCTGCAACACAGGACTACGAGTGGAAGCAGCATGCTATAGACAGGGCTAAGCGATCCCACAATCAACGGATCAGATCAAAGCTCTGCAGTCCTGCCACATCCAGTCGTGAATGTTGGTGGACCATTAAACAACTAACGGGAGGAGGAGGTTCCGTGAGTGCAAAAGACAAGGCTGAAGCGTTTGCAACCATCTTCAGCCAGAAGTGCCGAGTGGATGATCCATATCAGCCTCCTCCTGAGGTCCCCACAACCACAGAAGCCAGTCTTCAGCCAATTCGATTCACTCCACGTGATATCAAGAAACGGCTGAGCGCACTGGATACAGCAAAGGCTATGGGCCCCGACAACATCCCGGTTGGCGTACTGAAGACTTGTGCTCCAGAACTAGCCGCGCCTCTAGCCAAGCTGTTCCAGTACAGCTACAACACTGGCATCTATCCGACAATGTGGAAAATTGCCCAGGTATATCCTGTCCACAAAAAGCAGGACAAATCCAATCCGGCCAATTACCACCCCATCAGTCTACTCTCAATCATCAGCAAAGTGATGGAAGCTGTCATCGACAGTGCTATCAAGCAGCACTCACTCACCAATAACCTGCTCACTGATGCCCAGTTTGGGTTCCGCCAGGACCACTCGGCTCCAACCTCATTAAAGCCTTGGTCCAAACATGGACAAAGGAGCTGAATTCCAGAGGTGAGGTGAGAGTGACTACCCTTGACATCAAGGCAGCATTTGACCGAGTGTGGCACCAAGGAGCCCTAGTAAAACTGAAGTCAATGGGAATCGGGGGGAAAACTCTCCACTGGCTGGAGTCATACCTAGCACAAAGGAAGATGGTTGTGGTGGTTGGAGGTCAATCATCACAGCCCCAGGACATCGCTGCAGGAGTTCCTCAGGGCAGTGTCCTAGGCCCAACCATCTTCAGCTGCTTCATCAATGACCTTCTCTCCAACACAAGGTCAGAAGTGGGGATGTTCGCTGATGATTGCAGAGTGTTCAGCGCCATTCACAACTCCTCAGATAATGAAGCAGTTCCTGCCCACATGCAGCAAGACCTGGATGATGTTCAGGCTTGGGCTGATAAGTAGCTGATAACATTCGCTCCACTCAAGTGCCAGGAAATGACTATCTCCAACAAGCGAGCGTCTAACCACCTGCCCCTTGACATTCAATGGTATTACCATTGCCGAATCCCCCAACATCAATATCCTGGGGGTCACCATTGACCAGAAAATTAACTGGACCAGCCACATAAATACTGCGGCAGCAAGAGCAGGTCAGAGGCTAGGTATTCTGCGGCGAGTGTCTCATCTCCTGACTCCCCAAAGCCTTTCCACTATCTACAAGGCACAAGTCAGGAGTGTGATGGAATACTCTCCACTTGCCTGGATGAGTGCAGCTCCAACAACACTCAAGAAGCTCAACACCATACAAGACAAAGCAGCTCGCTTGATTAGCACCCCATCCACCACCTTAAACATTCACTCCCTCCACCACCGACATACCGTGGTTGCAGTGTGTACCATCTACAAGATGCACTGTAGCAACTCGCCAAGGCTTCTTCGACAGCACCTCCCAAACCCGCGACCTCTATCACCTAGAAGGACAAGGGCAGGAGGCGCATGGGAACACCACCACCTCCAAGTCACACACCATCCTGACTTGGAAGAATATCACCGTTCCTTCATCGTCACTGGGTCAAAATCCTGGAACTCCCTACCTAACAGCACTGTGGGTGTACCTTCACCACACGGACTGCAGCAGTTCAAGAAAGCAGCTCACCACCACCTTCTCAAGGGCAGCTAGGGATGGGCAATAAATGCTGGCCTTGCCAGCGACGCCCACATCCCATGAACGAATAGAATAAAAAGCCCGCCCTACAAGGTTCCCGGCCAATTAAAAGGAAGCGGGCCTGATGACATCATTTGATGACGCGTCATCAGCCGGTTTCCTTAAAGGGACCATGGCCACATTCATATTGACAGTTCTGCTGTCAGTGTTGTACAGCATTGGGGTGCTGCAAACACTGACAAGCACTGCACAGAGGTGCACGGCTGCACCCAGGCTCTCCCATGACTCCCTCCATATGCTTATGGAGGGAGTCACAGCACGCAGGGAGGTCCTCTTCCCTTCCCATGGGCATAAGAGACTTCCCCAGGAGATCAACACAGCCTGGTTGCACATTGCACAGGAGGACACAAGCAGGGATGTCGTCAGGAGGACCAGGCTGCAGTGGCGCAAACCTTTCACTGGTCTCAGTAGATCATGAAACGTTACTGCAAAGCCACACTCAACCTCATCCTGCTGTGCCACTCATCACATCCCCATCACTCTGCCTTCCCTACCCTACTCCTGCACATTCTTACTCACAGCAACTTACCTTGTACCTCCACCCATCCCTCCCTATCTGCTTTATCGCTTCTCCATCTCACTAGCCACCCGTCACACTCACCCTCATCCTAGTCCAATCATACCAACTAACAACACACAAGGGTAGGCACTTGGGTGTTTTAGGCAATGTTCATGTAAACTTCCTGTTAATGTGTTGTCAAGGATTGAAATCCTTATTGTCACCTCTTTGTCTTCTTGGACAGATTTGTGTGCACCTTTGAAAGTGTCTTAGTGAGTTCCAGTGAATGGTGAGACATAACGTCCCCCCCTGTTTGCTTTATCTTTTAAATCCAGTTGTGCTGAATTAAACAGTACAACATCTGGTGCCTCCTTAATTGCAATGTCAGCAAGTAGCCTCAGTTGCACTGCTATTTGCATCATTGATGCACGGGAGAAAAGCAGAGTTCAACCGATGTGTACCAAAAAGAGTGCATGGAACTCTTAACTTCTCTGGCATCTCATTGCTGGTGAACATTTTAGTGTTTGAAAAGAACTCACAGGATAAACAAAAATAGAAAATGCTATGAACGCTCAGCTGCTCAAGCAGCATCCATGGAGAGAACAGGCAGGTTGGCCTTTCAGATATGGACCCTTCATCACAACTGGAATAAATTACAGGTGAACAGCGTTTAAAAAGGGACAGGTTAAAAAGCAGCAGAGTGTACTGCTTGAGAGACTTTCTTAAAAAACTTGCTGGATACAGGCAGGATTCTTTTCTTCAATTCATTCACAGGATGTGGGCGTCACTGGCAAGGCCAGCGTTTATTGCCCATTCCCTAGTTGCCCTTGAGAAGGTGGTGGCGAGCTGCCTTCTTGAACCGCTGCAGTCCGTGTGGTGAAGGTACTCCCACAGTGCTGTTAGGGAGGGAGTTCCAAGATTTTGACCCAGCGACGATGAAGGATCGGCGATATACTTCCAAGTCAGGATGGTGTGTGACTTGGAGCGGAACTTGCAGGTGGTGGTGTACCCATGGGCCTGCTGCCCTTTGTCCTTCTAGGTGGAAGAGGTCGCGGGTTTGGGAGGTGCTGCTGAAGAAGCCTTGGCGAGTTGCTGCAGTGCATCTTGTAGATGGTACACACTGCAGCCACGGTGCGCCGCTGGTGGAGGGAGTGAATGTTTAAGGTGGTGGATGGGGTGCCAATCAAGCGGGCTGCTTTGTCCTGGATGGTGTTGAGCTTCTTGAGTGTTGTTGGAGCTGCACTCATCCAGACAAGTAGCCGGTATGCATAACCAACAGTCTGAGAGGATCTTTTACAAGCAATGTGCTAAATACCCTGTCCTGTCACAGGGGTAGAGTTGTGCTGATGATCTGTGTTGGAGTGATGAGAACAGATGCACTGTTCTTATACTACACCTGAAGTATAATTGGGAAATAAAATACTTGCAATTAACTGCCCCTGCATTTTTTTAATGATAGAAACCAGACTTAGCCAGACAGACTATGGAGCTGAAGTTTAATTGAGCATTATTTTAGTGCTTACGTAACATTTCTAGGTGTGTGTTATTGTACCAAATTCCTTAACTCCTTTATTTTAACACACCCTAACCAGTGCTTTAAAAATAGCAACCTTTAGAATTCCAATCTCTACTGCTATTGAATTACTGGTTGTTGAATAGGTTGCATGTTCCTCCAGTAAGAGTGGTGACCTGTGCCTGGGCACAGTTCCATGGGCACTTTGCTGCATTGGCCAAGTAGCCATTCTTCATGTGCTGAGGCCAATTGTACTGTACAAACCACTGCCCGTAATAAATGATGGATTGATTTATTAATTGTATAACAATGGTGAAATACCACAACATAAAACAATCTTCTGCTTGGTTCACATTTGAAAGAGAAATTATTAACTCGAAAGTTTTCTTGCAAAACATTGGCCCAGAAATTTAGGAGCACCCATTTTTCGGAGGTTGGGGGGTGAGGGGGTGGGGTGGGCGGGGGGCGCGAAGGGTAAATACACTGCTCCTGAAAGGTGAGGTCCGAGGCTCCCAAGATATTGGGCCTCAGACCTCATTGTAATATAGCCGGTGTGGAGCAACAGCCCACCAGCAAGGACTGGATGAAATCTGAAGAAAAATTGGGCTGCTGCTAGCATCACATCGGCCCTCAGGTATGGGGCGGGGGGTGGGGGGGCGAGACAACGCAAGGCCGCGGGTCCGGCCTAAACTAAAGGACTTGCATTTCTATAGCGCATTTCACGATCTCAGGATCCCAGACAGCTTTTCAGCCAATGAAGTACTTTTGAAGTGCAGTTAGGAAACACAGCAGCCAATCTGAGCGCAGCAAGCTCCCACAAACAGCAATGAGATAATAACGTTTGCAAGTTTATTTTTTAGTGATGATGGTTGAGGGATAAAGATTAACCAGGACACCGGGAGAACTCTCACCTGAGAGGGCAGACGGGCTCCAGTTTAACGTCTCATCCAAAAGACGGCACCTCCAACAGTGCAGCCCTCCCTCAGTACTGCACTGGAGTGTCAGCCTGGATTACCAAGTCTCTGCAGCAGGGCTTGAACTCACAAATTTCGTTGTGCTTATTTTTCCAATGAATGTACAAAGCTCTATTGTTTGCTTGGATACACGTTGCATTTGTTTTTTTTCTCTTTAATAGTTCTTGGGGAAACCCCATTTGCTTGTCCAGATTTGCACTGATGTAATGAAGTTCAAGAGGTCAAGACTTAATGAAGTTTATGCAGGTTAAAAAACATCACACACAATTCTGCATAGCTAGTGATTGCAAAGAAAATGCTGATACATTCAAACACTAGCGTGCTTAATTTAACACGTTCAAATTTCTGTTAACAGCAAAAAAGATTCAACATTTTTATGTGGTGGCCCTGGTCAGCACAGGCGTCAGGGTGAGTGACAGCTCCCAGGGCAGCCTTGCCTCGCAACGGCCGTAGTCAAGGTAAACAGAGCAGAGTGCGCGCGCTGACACCGCCTCAAAGCTACAACAGGGTAAGGGCAAGTTTGCAATTTTATTATTTAGCGATAGACCCACTAGCACTTTTTTTCTTTAGCAAGAGCGTAATTTTTTTTTAAAGAACTATTTTTTCTTTGCTTTTTCTTCTATCGTTGGAATTTGCTGGGAAGGCTATTGAACCGTTGTTTGCAGACTTAAGTATGACCTAGCAACAAACTAAAAACCAGTTAAAGCACTTTTACTGCACGCATTTATTTTTAACCAGATCAATTCCAGATTAATCTGCTCTTATCTTTTCCCCTGTATTAAATTCGTAGCTGTTTAATGTGTGTTGGCTTCAGGGCTACGTTGAGTTTAATGGTTGCATTAATGGTCAGTGATTCTAGCAGAATTATTTTCAGAACCCCCCACCCCCACATGGGCTAGTGGATAAGTGACACCTGTGGTGCACCCTGGTTGCAATGTATACTCCAAGGCTACTTCCACAGCACCTCCCAAATCTGCGACCTCCACCACCTAGATGGACAAAGGCACGGGAACACCATCACCTCCAAGTTCCCCTCCAAGTCACACACCATCCCGACTTGCAAATATATCGCCGTTCCTTCATTGCCGCTGGGTGAAAATCCTGGAACCCTCTACCTAACAGCACTGTGGGAGTACCTTCGCCACACGGACTGCAGTGGTTCAAGAAGGCAGGGACAACTCGGGATGGGCAATAAAAGTTGGTCTTGCCCATGTCCCGAGATTTAATTTAAAAAAAAGCAAGAGTCTTTTTTCAATTTTTTAAGGTTTCTTTCTGGGCCAGGCGGAATAGGAATGCTCCTCTGGGCCCTACAAGGAAACTTTGAGCCTTTCTCTCCTCTGACTGCAATAACCTCAGGTCCTCTCCGTCTCACCATTTACCTTATGCCGAGGACCATTCCCTGTGGTCTCCGGTGGCGGCCTCCTGCCAGGCGGAATCCCACCTCCATCCGCCAGCCACCTCGTCATTTCTGTCGGGTTCGGGCGGGAGTCCGTCCTGAAACATGCCAATGAGGTTTGGGATTGAAAATGGCCCAGGCCTCATACCAACCCCGTCATGGGCCCTTCTCCCCCTACCGTACGCCACACTCGCCCAAGTTAAAATCAAAGCTTTAGTTTAGAATCTTAGATCTAATGATACATAACGGGTTAACAAATACCCACACAAATCTGACTAGCCTAGTACCTGGATATACTTGGGAATATTTATATCTCCCCTAGGTGAAAAGGTACTAAACTTTAGTTGAAAAAGTGTAACAATATAAAGCATAAGGCATGATACTTAAAGGATAAATTTCGTTAAGCTTCATTAAAATGCAAATAGTTTGCTTTGATTTGATTATTATGATTATTACTGTGTCACAATTGATCATTGTAATATACAATATTCCTTCATCGTCGCTGGGTCAAAATCCCGGAACTCCCTCCCTAACAGCGCTGTCGGGAGCACCTTCACCACACGGACTGCAGCGGTTCAAGAAGACGGCTCAGCACCACCTTCTCAAGGGCAACTGGGGATGGGCAATAAACGCTGGCCTTGCCAGCGACGCCCACATCACGTGAATGAATAATGGGGGAAAAAAATGAATGATTTGCGGTGACATTTTATCCTGCACCACAAGTGCCACAACTATTAAGCTGTATTTGTTTCAGTCGTAAATTTGGAAAAAGTTAGTAAGTAAAAATTTTTGCAACCAATCTTTCCTGCAGTAACTACAACATTTTATAAAATAGAATTTGAGGAATGCACAGAACCTAAGAAAATGTCTTCGTGCTCGGCAGTATTATTGGCATAGAATACAACATTTGAATCATGGCATATTTTGCTGCATAAAATGTACCACAAACTTCTAAAGGTTAATGCAAACTCTTACGTAGTTGACATGTTTATAAGCCATTAATTGAAATATATTGTATTGGCAGAAATGACGTTTGATTTGAAGCACAGAGATAAGCCAGCAGAGACTAATTTGTATGATTTTAACAAGTTCAACCACAAGCAATTGAAAATGATGAAAATCCACGAGAAGAATTCACCTTTTGAGCTTGACGTACGAACTCTCCTTTCTTCATCAAAATGGCTTCAGCTTCATGGGCTCAAGAGAAACAGGCTGACCCTGTCTCAGATCCTGTTGCAGATTGGATTTAAACATAGGGAAGGTAACATTTATTGCATTGTTTTGTCGAATGATACGAGCTCATTTTTGCACAGCTGTCACTTGATCAGTCACCTGCCATGTCACTTTAAAGAATGAAGGGCGTTGACGTTTGCAGCCACTAAATGAAGTTGTTGATGTGTGGAATTAGTTTATGGCATGATATCTGCTTTGAAAATATTTCTATTCCTTTTGATTGTACTGCTTATATTTCATACTTAGAATGAAAGAAAATAGAGTACATTCTATTCCTAGGGCTGGAGAGGGCAGGGAATGGGCGTATAGCTTGTTGGAGACCGATGGGAGAGAGGGGACTGGTGTGTGGAAAAGAGCACAGTTCTTCTGGGTTTCCACCCAGTTTAACTTCAGCCCTAAATTCCACTGGGAGGGGGAGGGGGGAAGGTGAGTCTTCTGCCCCCACCCACACCCATATCAAGGGCATTTGTCTAGAGGGTATCCCGTTAATTCTTCCCAATAGGCTCTTGTACCAGCTGAGAGTTTAATAAAGTTGTGCTAAGAGTCATATACAGCACAGAAAGAGGCCCTTCGGCCCATCGTGTCCGCGCCGGCCATCAAGCCCTGTCTATTCTAATCCCATTTTCCAGCACTTGGTCCGTAGCCTTGTATGCTATGGCGTTTCAGGTGCTCATCTAAATGCTTCTTGAATGTTGTGCGGGTTCCTGCCTCTACCACCCTTTCAGGCAGTGAGTTCCAGATTCCAACCACCCTCTGGGTGAAAAAGTTTTCCTCAAATCCCCTCTAAACCTCCTGCCCCTTACCTTGAAACTATGCCCCCTGGTTATTGACCCCTCTACTAAGGGGAAAAGTTCCTTTCTATCTACCCTATCTATGCCCCTCATAATTTTGTACAGGGTCCAGAAATGGCCCCCAAATAATAAATAAAGAAAGACTTCCATTTATATAGCGCCTTTCACAACCACCGGATGTCTCAAAGCGCTTTACAGCCAATGAAGTACTTTTGAAGTGTAGTCACTGTTGTAATGTAGGAAACGCGGCAGCCAATTTGCACACAGCAATCTCCCTCAAACATCAGTGTGATAATGACCAGATAATCTGTTTTAGTGATGTTGATTGAGGGATAAATATTGGCCTGGACACCGGGGATCACTTCCCTACTCTTCTTCAAAATAGTGCCATGGGATCTTTTACGTCCACCTGAAAGAGCAGACGGAACCTCGGTTTAACGTCTCATTCAAAAGACAGCACCTCTGACAGTGCAGCACTCCCTCAGTACTGCACTGCAGTGATAGCCTAGATTTTTGTGCTTAAGTCTATGGAGTGCGACTTGAACCCACAACCTTCTGACTCAGAGGCGAGTCAGGTGCTACCAACTGAGCTACAGCTGACACCTAAGGAAGCCAAATGCTGCCATAATAAAGGTCATATCTTGGATTATCTTTATTATGGCAGCACTTGGCTTCCTTAGGAGCTGATCAAATAATATTGAACCTTTGTTTTTACCCCTACCAGGCCTCAGTCTTCCTCTAATGGAGTGGCATAATGGCACTCTGACTTCTGCTGGCAGTTTGGGGTGGCTGACTGAAACTCTCTAACAGACATAGGCCATCCACCCCCAGCATGCTAATGATGGGATGGTGTTGATGTCTTCCTCCATGGGCGATCAGGAGTTTCGCTCTGCAACATTTCCGCTGGCAGAGTGAGACTGCCAGAATTGCACTAGCCAATCCTGCCTCTTTTTTTTATTCGTTCATGGGATGTGGGTGTTGCTGGCAAGGCCAGCATTTATTGCCCTAATTGCCCTTGAGAAGGTGGTGGTGAGCTGCCTTCTTAAACGGCTGCAGTCCATGAGGTGAAGGTACTCCCACAGTGCTGTTAGGGAGGGAGTTCCAGGATTTTGACCCAGCGACGATGAAGGATCGGTGATATACTTCTAAGTCAGGATGGTGTGTGACTTGCAGGGGAACTTGGAGGTGGTGGTGTTCCCATGCGCCTGCTGCCCTTGTCCTTCTAGGTGGAAGAGGTCGAAGGTTTGGGAGGTGCTGCCGAAAAAGCCATGGCGAGTTGCTGCAGTGCATCTTGTAGATGGTACACACTGCAGCCACGGTACGCTGGTGGTGGAGGGAGTGAATGTTTAAGGTGGTGGATGGGGTGCCAATCAAGCGGGCTGCTTTGTCCTGGATGGTGTTGAGCTTCTTGAGTGTTGTTGGAGCTGCACTCATCCAGGCAAGTGGAGAGTATTCCATCACACTCCTGACTTGTGCCTTGTAGATGTTGGAAAGGCTTTGGGGAGTCAGGAGGTGAGACACATGAATGGACACATGAATAATTTTCTCTTGGTAATCACATTTATTTTGTGTTACAGATTTTGACTGTGGATTGCGAAAGTCTGTGTCATCATGTTACGGTGAAGGCTTGTTTCATCAATTCATGAGAAAAGATGGTAGTATTTACAATGTAAGTATGTGAATAACTGCATCAAAATACAGTAAGATGAGGAATTCTTTTTGTAAATCCCTGTTTGCACTTTTCTTCTTTTATATTCATACACCATTATCTATCATAAATAAAAACCGAAAACGCTGGAAACACTCAGGCAGGTCAGGCAGCATCTGTGGAGAGAGAAACAGAGTTAACGTTTCAGGTCAAAGACCTTTCGTCAGAACTGGAAGAAGTTAGAGATGTAACAGAATGCCCACCTTGAAGAAATTCTGCTCTTCCCTCCGACGGGATTTCCGTTTGTCTTAAGTGGGCCTTTTTGGTGTATAGGTGTCAGCTGCATGGAAGGAGGTTATTGACCAAATCAGTGCAATCACCCAGTTCCTTGCAGCTGGCTGAAAATGAAGAAGTGTGTTGATACCAGAAGGAAGGTGAAGATGAGTGTGGTGCTACCTTCTGCTCACATTTTTTGTGGGGCCTATCAAGCATGGCACAGATTTGAGTTGGGAACTGCTGCAATCTCTTGGACACACCATTTGAAGCATTGTGCAAAACCATTGCCCTTTTACAGATACTCTTTCATTATGCCTAAACTGCATGACACACTTTTCTTAAAGGTGGAGCAGCAGCTGAAAAACTTCAAACAGTTGCTGGGGTTTTCAGGCTGAGGTGTTTCTCTGTTCTTAAAAGCTTTTCAGTGGGGTCAGCAACTATGGATGGAAACAATAGCCTTGTTCTCCTAAGAGCCATCCACCTAATATTTATTCTTCAAATAATGTGGGCAGCATGGAATGCCACACAATGAACATACCATCCTGACTTAGAAGTATATCACCGATCCTTCATCGTCGCTGGGCCCAAATCCTGGAACTCCCTCCCGAACAGCACTGTGGGAGCACCTTCACCACACGGACTGCAGTGGTTCAAGAAGGCGGCTCACCACCACCTTCTCGAGGGCAATTAGGGATGGGCAATAAATGCTGGCCTTGCCAGCGACGCCCACAACCCATAAACGAATTAAAAAAAAAAATCATGGCTGGGTTCCTGGATAATGACCACTGCTGCATGCAATAATGTTTCTATGGCCAGATACCACCTGAACGTTAATTGAGTACAAACCCATTCTGTTCATGAGGGCTATATTGATATGAGGAGTCTTGATGCCTAGATGGGTACCATTTGCACTGGTTTGCACTTGAGGGGACCCCGTTGCCCAATTGTAGCTGACAGTTTCGCCTTGTATGCAGAGGCATGGCATGCAACTCTGCCCTTCTCAAAAGGAGAGGTGATGGAGCTGACCCAATATTGGAAACAGATGTGTCCTTTTATGTTGGAGCCTATCTGAGAATCATGCAGTAGGGAGCTTATCTTGGGTTTATACCTTGGCATGCTTAAAGGAGCTTTTCATGGAAATAAGCATTCCTGTCTTTTTAAGTTGCCTGATCTTTCCCATCTGTCAAAGTATTTCTGCTTTTTGGCTGATGCTGCAGCACGTCTTTCATTAAACCAGGGCTGTGAACCAAAGACAATATTTAGCTGCTTGGATGGAATATGACACTATATGCCATTAAATTGGATTGTTGGATACTCATTCCAGTTGAATATTGGACTCTTACCCCTGACAAAAATATAAAATGAGTTATTTTCTCTTTCCTCTGCCCACCTTGTCCAAAAAAGCCGTATAAACCATTCTGAATTGAATTTTTAAGGTCTTTTGTCATAGGTGATTAAATAGAAGATATGAAGTAAATAATGAAAATGTCAACATCAGATATAAACAGGACCACTGGTGCATACACTGCTGCAGTGCTTATACTCACACCAGCAATACATAAGTTACAGCTATGATGCAAGACTATTGCAGACCTAATTTAAACATTCCAACACTTGTCGCATTTCACCATTTTTCTACCAATTTTTGTAGAGGAGCCAAAATGGCTTAATTTCAAATATTTCTAGATATAATCGACAAAAATTGCCTTGTGTTTGTCTTCTCCTTTGCAGCTAACGGCCAGTAACGAACAGCTTCAGCAGTTTGCCGTCTCTCTGACTAGGGCAATGAGATTCTATCAGCAACGGCTGGAGTGGCTGACCAGTGGGAGCAAACAGCTCTTTGGTGTAATTCAGGAACGCTGCATCATTATCGTTTTAGACTTTGCCGCTATGTCTGAGAGCCTGTTTCATCTTTCTCGTGATGCTCTTTGCATGGTTCTCCAGGAGCAGGCGGCACTGATCAGAAAGGTTAATCTTATTAGGTGAGGGAAATGTCATTTGATCGACCCGACTGTGTCTTTTTCGAGATTCTGCATTGATGACTTTATTCAGTATTTTATTATTGACTACAGATTTTGCAGTGGCTTGAATGACAAGCAATGTCCTTAAAGTTTATAAATAGCATGGATATAATTTTTTCCACATAAAAGCAGGCTGTGAATCCTCATTTAGGAAAATCTTATCCCTGCAAGTAGAATTGGATTGTGCCCATTTCAGCTGTCATCACATTTTACATATTATTATAAAAAATGGCAAGATAATTAAATCACTGATTCGGCCTCAGCTGGAATATTGGGGGGAATTTTAACGCCCAAAAATGGGTGGGTTTGGGTCGGGTGGGATGTAAAAATTTAAAAAAATCTCAAACCCAAACCCAACCTGCCTCCAACCCGTCCACTTCCATCTTTAACGGCGGCAGGATGGGGGCGGGCAGCCAACCTGCTCCCAGGAGGCGGGTTGGTTATTTAAATATTATAATGAGGCTGCGTGCCTCACATTTTATCTATCTTCCAGGTTTAACACTGGCTGGCGATGTTTCCTGGGCCTCGGGAAACCCGGCAGCTAAAGGGAGGTGAAGACTGCTTCATGGAAGAGGAGTGCTTCCCCTGCCCTCCCCCCCTCCCCTGCCCCCACCCCCCGCCCGGCCCCCGAAGCGAACCTGCTTCCCCCACCCCTCAGGATCCCCGAAACACCCCCCCCAGCTCCAGGATCGCTGATCCCCCCTCAGAGGATTGCTGACACCCCCCCCCCCCAGATTCAGACTCACCCCTCCACGCTATCACTACTACAGTAGCAGGCTCCCTACCTGCTCCTGGGCTGGGGCCGCCTCCAAAGTGTTCCCCACCTGACAGGGAGCCAAGCCTGTCAACCAGGGCGGGGAACCTGCTGGAAAAAAAAGACGCACATTGTACAGCCTGCGGGGACCACAACTCCTCCCCACCGCTCAGAAAACTCGCCCCAGTCAAGATCGGGTCATTGTGTCCAATTCTGGGCACCACACTTTAGGAAGGATGTTAAGGCCTTGGAGAGGGTGCAGAGGAGATTTACTAGAATTATACCAGGGATGAAGGACTTCAGTTATCTAGAGAGACTGGAGAAGCTGGGATTGTTTCCTTAAAGCAGAGAAGATTATGGGGAGATTTGATAGAGGTGCTCAAAATTATGAATGGTTTTGATAGAGTAAATAAGGAGAAACTGTTTCCACTGGCAGGCGGATCGGTAACTAGAGGACACAGATTGAAGGTAATTGGCAAAAGAATCAGAGGGGAAATGAAAAATGTTGTAATGCAGCGAGTTGTTATGATTTGGAATGCACTACCTGAAAGGGTGGGTGGTGGATGTGGATTCAATGGTAACTTTCAAAAGGCAATTGGGTAAATACTTGAAGGGGAAAAAATTGCAGGGCTCTGGGGAAAGGGTAGGAGAGTGGGACTAATTGGAGAGCTCTTTCAAGGAGCCGGCACAGGCACGTTGGGCCGAATGGCCTCCTTCTGTGCTGTATGATTCTATGATAATGAACACAATTCACTGTTTTAACAATATGCAGGTTAGCAGCTTACTAGAGATGGTGGGGGGGAGGGGGTGGGGGGCTGAAAATCCCCATGGGCGATGCATCCCAGCACTTATGCCAGGATGAGCCCTCCTGGGACCTCCGCTGATGACCCTGCCAAAGTTCACGGGGTTAGGGGGAGATCCTAACAGCTTTGCTAAAGTGGTGAACCCAGGAATTGTATCCAAACGAATTAACCAACTTGTTAAAAGTAGTCCATTAATTTTTGCTCTCTATGCATTAAACCTATCAGGAAAGATTGAACAGGCTGGGGCTCTTGCGTGTCAGCCGTGGCTCAGTTGGTAGCACACTCACCTCTGACTCAGAAGGTTGTGGGTTCAAGTCCCACTCCAGACACTTTGAGCACAAGAAAAATCTAGGCTGACACTCCAGTGCAGTAATGAGGGAGTGCTGCACTGTCAGAGGTGCCGTCTTTCGGATGAGACGTTAAACCGAGGCCCCGTCTGCTCTCTCAGGTGGACGTAAAAGATCCCATGGCACTATTTCGAAGAAGAGCAGGGGAGTTATCCTTGGTGTCCTGGCCAATATTTACCCCTCAATCAACATCACTAAAAAACAACAGATTATCTGGTCATTATCACACTGCTGTTTGTGGGAGCTTGCTGTGCGCAAATTGGTTGCTGTGTTTCCTACATTACAACAGTGGCTACACTTAAAAGTACTTCATTGGCTGTAAAGCACTTTGGGATGTCTGATGGTTGTGAAAGGCGCTCTATAAATGCAAGTCTTTCTTTCGAAAAGAGGCGTGACCTGATAGAGGTCTTCCAGATTATGAACGGGTTTGATAGGGTAGATGTAGAGAAGATTTTTCAACTTGCGGGCAAGATCAAAACTAGGGGCCATAAATATGAATTAGTCACTAATAAATCCAATAGGGAATTCAGGAGAAACTTCTTTACCCAGAGAGTGGTTAGAATGTGGAACTCATTACCACGGGGAGTAGTTGAGGTGAATAGCATGGATGCATTCAAGGGGAAGCTAGGTAAGCACGAGGGAGAAAGGAATAGTAGAAGGATATGTTGATGGGGTTAGATGTGGGAGGAGGCTCGTGTGCAGCATAAACACCGGCATGGAGCTGTTGGGCCGAATGGCCTGTCTCTGTGCTGTAAATACTTTGTAAAAGCTGAAAACTAGGCTCGTGAAAGAAGACGCTTTTAAACCAGCTGAATTTTTCAACTTTTCTATCGATTCCAGCTTATTTCCAAATAAATCTGTACATTTAACCTATAGGAATGATTAATATGTGCCTTGGACCTAATCTCCAAGTCCCATTAAGACCGGATATTCCATTTTTTAAGGGCTCCAGTGCACATTAAGGCGGGGATGATCAACGTAGCAATATACTGGACACAAACCCTCGGTGTATGGTGCTGAACTTAGCTTGTTCAAATGACCTACATTCATTAATCTGAATGACAGTAAGGAAATATTCTGCCAATCACCTAAATAAACTGCAGCATTAGTTATTATTCATTTATCTTTTGACTTACCAGAGATAAAGAAATGAACGGTGATGCCGAGCCATGTCTCTAACACTACTTTGCTTTTCAGGCTTTTGACATATTTATTAATGAGGCTGATGGAGCGGATACATCTAGTATCTAACCAATGTAAAAGAAATTGCATATTGCAAAACCTGTCAGTTTACAGGCCTTTTACAGGAAATAGAAACATAGAAGATAGGAGCAGGAGTAGGCCATTCGGCCCCTCGAGCCTGCTCCGCCATTTAATGAGATCATGGCTGATCATCCAAATTCAGTACCCTGTCCCTGCTTTCTCCCCATATCCCTTGATCCCTTTAGCCTTAGGAAATATATCTATCTCCTTCTTGAATATATTTAATGAATTGGCCTCAACTGCCTTGTGTGGTAGAGAATTCCACAGGTTCACCACTCTCTGGGTGAAGAAATTCCTCCTCATCTCAGTCCTAAATGGCTTACCCCTTATCCTTAGACTGTGACCTCTGGTTCTGGACTCCCCCGCCATCGGGAACATCCTTCCTGCATCTAGTCTGTCTAGTCCTGTTAGAATTTTATAAGTTTCAATGAGATGCTCCCTTATATGGGATGATTGGCCACTGACATAGCAGACAGGTTGCCTTTTGTTTCCATGGGTTCTGGAGGTTCATCAAAATAAAAGCCACAAATACAGAAAGAGACAAGACCTTCTGGTATCTTTTAATGGTGGCACATTACAGTTCTCAAATAACAGAAACTTATGTCTTTAAAAATTGATTAGTATAAAATGCAAAATTGAGTTTTAACTCTATTCTTTAGGCTTTCTTCCTACAAACCTTAATAAGGAACCCTATTAATTGCAAGGAAAAGTATGCATTGCTGTGTAATTTTACTCGAAGTTATGAACTGTATAATTCCACACAGTCTATTTTTGGGCTTTGCCTAAGTACAACTAACTATATTTCTTGCTGAGGAATGCTCCCTCCCTAGCAGATTTAGTTTACCTTTTGGCATCACTTGTTCTGCAACCCTTCATTGCTGCAAAAATCTCCCTCCTTCCTGTCAACTTCTGGGAGACTCCCCCAGCCCATTACCTTTATTATCGCATCACCCTTGCCAGATCAGGAAATCCTGATCCTTCGACGTGGAACACTTTCTGCCGTGGGAGCAGGTGACCATTGCAAGGACTGAACCTTAGAGGTAGACAGGTACCCTGAGCCCAAGCTTTATGTTGTCAGAAAGTCATGTTCAAAAATGTTAATCTAGGAAAGCAGGTGATTAATCCATTCTGCCTGCCTGTGTATCAAGGGAGCCACTGATTATATGTTTTATTTATTGTCTTTAAATACAAGTCTAGAAATCTCTGTATAAATAACATTAACTATAGCTGAGAGCCTGAACTCTCAGCATAACAACACGCATTAACTCATTACATACAAGTTCTGCTTTAGAACTGAACATTTTTATCACAGTTCCGTAACTTAAAATGCATACCCATGTTTTAAAAGAAAAACTCATTCTTTAGATAAAGATTCAATTGAGCATCTACCATATAACTGGTCCTGATCTGTAAGACTTGGTTTGCATTGATTGGTTACTATATACCCACTTTATAACTATAATATATACAGGATTAAATGATTTTTTTGCAACAAGATGTAGAATGCACACAGCCTAGTAATCTTCAGAAAGAGGCATCTCTAAGTTAATACAGAGGA
The DNA here is from genome assembly GCA_030390025.1 of Squalus acanthias. NCBI lineage: Eukaryota > Metazoa > Chordata > Chondrichthyes > Squaliformes > Squalidae > Squalus > Squalus acanthias. The sequence continues at coordinate 18,162,243 of CM059431.1, read as the reverse complement.
TTTTTCCTGAGTGCTTTTTTTACAACAACTTGCTGTCAAGCAGAAAGTGACAACCTTGGTGTTAAAGGAGCATCAACACAAACTTTAACACCAGATCACATTTCGAGGTGGGTTAATCACAGTGAGTATCGTTTGTGTTGGGAGTATTTACGGTGTGCCTCTGGTTTGTCTTGGGATATTTTTGTCTGAATATCATGTTTTTTAAGTATTCATTTCATTTTGTTGATGCCTATCTTCTTCTTAGGCAGTCCCTCGGAACCGAGGATGACTTGCTTCCACACTAGAAATGAGTTCTCAGGTGACTGATGAGTCTAATGCGGGACCTACAGTCTCTGTCACAGGTTGTTGAAGGGGCGGGTGGGTGGGGTGCTTGGGTTGACTTGCGCTCCTTCCGCTGTTTGCGCTTGGCTTCCGGCGAAGAGACTCGAGGTGTTCGACGCCCTCCCGGATGCTTCTCCTCCACTTTGTGCGGTCTTGGGCCAGGGATTCCCAGGTGTCGGTGGGGATGTTACACTTTTTCAAGGAGGCTTTGAGGGTGTCCTTGAAGCGTTTCCTCTGCCCACCTGGGGCTCTCTTGCTGTGTTGGAGCTCTGAGTAGAGCGCTTGCTTTGGGAGTCTCGTATCGGGCATGATGCCTATGTGTTGTGGTTTGTACTACATGTTTTCTCCGTCATGTGTTTTTGTTTATTATAGTAGAATGATGAGTCATCTGCCTTTACCGTGTCCTTTACCATGCAGAAGAGCAATGGCACATACATTGAATCGTAAAACAATGCAATATGCTGTGTTCTCTATATTTAGCGGAAAAAAGGATGAAAGATTTGCATTTATATTGTGCCTTATCACGTCTCTTTAGAAACATTCCAAAGTATTTCACATTCAGTGAATTACTTTGAAATACGGTTCCTGTTAAGTAGAGAAATGATGTCATTTTGCATGGAGCAAGATCCCACACACAGCAAAGGATTTGAATCACCAGGTAATCTGTTTGAGGATATTGGCCAGGCACTGGGAGGTGGGTGTCTTCTTTGACTAATGCCTTGGGATCTTTTATGTCCACCCGAATAGGCAGAAGAGGCCTCAGTTTAATACCTCATCCAAAGGAAGCCTTCAAGCATGTGGCACTCCCTCAGTACTGCATTGAAGTGTCAGCTTAGATTATGTGCTCAAGTCCTGGAGAGGGCTTAAACCCATAAGCTTCTGACTGAGATGTGAGAGTGCTACCAAATGAGAGAGTTAACTGGGTGGCATTCATGGTCTGTTGCGTTGTATGCTTGTGGTTTCATTTTTCTGACATTTATGAATTTCTACCTGTTTTGCCTGCGTTGAGAATGGCTGATCTTTTACTGGCAATTGACCCAATACATTGCCTTACGATTCAATGTATGTGTAGTGCCATTGCTCCTCTGCACGGTAAAGGACAGTTTAGTAATGTGATGAATTTTGCTGGTCTTCACATCTTGTTAAATCACTCAGCCTTGTTACAGACGGATGAAGTTTACTTGATAGGAAGTGGAACAAGTTACTGACAGACACAATAAAAGATAAAAGGTAGAAATGGATGAGCAGTAGCACATACGGAACAAATGAGGCAGAAGCCTTCAGAATATTTATCAAGTACAGTCATCCTATGTTTGAAACTGCTGCTTAATGAATGGTTAGTGCGACAAATACTAAAAATAAAGTAGTGGCACTGCAGGTGAGGAACATTCAAACCTACAAGCCCCGATTTTAACTCTGGGTGGGTGGGAAGTCCCCATGACGACGCCAACATGAGGCCCGGACCAGTTTAACTCCTGGGCCTCATTACTATGTTCCAGGGCCGACTCTCGCCCTAACTCAATGGGAATCACTAGGTGGCCGGTGAGTGGGAGTGGGATTTCACACCGGGATCCCAAGGGAACAGTCCCCGGCATTAAGGTGAGTGTTGCATTAAGGGGGTGGGAGGTGAGGTGGGAGGGGGGGGGTGGGGGAAAGAGTGGCAGGCGGTTTGGAGGGGATCGCGGTTGGGAGAATGAAGCCCAAGATTTCCTTGTGGGCGAGGAAGCACTCCTGCTCCTCCTGGGCCACAAGGAAACCACATAAAAAAGTTATTATGCTTATTTAGCTGGGCCTCTTCTGGCCACACTCTTGCTGACTGCCAGGTTTCACTGGCAGCTCTGACAATCAGCGTGACTTACGCGATCACAAGTTAAAATGGCGTTGGAGTTCGAACTGCATCATAGGACCCTGCCTTTTGTATATTTGAGGCTCTCGCCTGCCTCTGGCGAGCACTTTCGATGCCTCTGGAATCCCAGGAATTAAAATGGCGATGGGCGGTAGAACGGCGTGAAGGTGGAGGTAAGAACGCAGCCCCGATGTTAACCCCTCGTCCGCCACGTTCCCGTCGGGTGCGGGAGGTTAAAGTTGGGTCTATAGAATCTGAGTTGTTTAAGGTTGTGTTCAGATAATGAATGAATGGAAGTACAAAGTAAAAGCGTGTTCACAGGTGAGGCACATGGAATATATTTCGACCCCTGTACATGCTGAACCATAATGTTAATTCAGTAGTTAATCTATGTTTTCTTGTTGCTAATGATCTATAGGGCAGCTGAAGAAATGGTTATATGGCAGGACAAAGCTGTCCCCGTTACTGCACAGACAATAGTCTCAGCAATCGATTGGATAAGGAATCTTCGCCATATGCCAGCTACCAGCAAGACAAGTTCAGTGGAGGCTGTGTTACGAGCAACGAGTGATAAAACTGTGAGACTTGGTTCATTTGGGCGGGCCATTAGCATTCAAAATTATATTACTGTAGGAGGTCCTACCAAATGCCAATCTATAAAAACATCTTACAGCGGAAGTAGATATTAGCTGAAATTCAACAATTTAATTGAAGTGTTCGAAAAACCTTGATCTTAAGCACATAGCCGATAAGCTGCAAAAGAACAAAAGAAATTGATTATTTTAGATTTTGGACATTTATTTCTACTACCAGTGATGCCAGCGTAGATTAATGAAACACAAAACAACATTGAAAAAGAAATGCAGTTAACTTTATATTTATGATTGGAAAAATGCAGGAACAAATTATACAGCCCACATTATTGTGGAGCAGATTTTATGAATTAATGCTCTCGACACATGGCTTTGCACATTGGGAGCCCATGTGGGCATTTAGGCACAAGGTCAGCGGGCCCTACGTAATTTTCCATCATTAAATATCCCGATATCCGCTCCTGTCATGTGATGTGCTATGCCTACATAATTGGCGTAAATTTAATCAGACAAGGAATTTTTATTAGATAAAGTCAGTACATAGTTACAAGAAGAATGCATAACGGGGAACAGTGAAAGAACCACTTTTCTTAGGTGAGAAATATCTTTCCTCATAATTCATGAGAGACAGAGTCACACGTGAATTGTGAAGGTGACTTTCCTTTGCTCCCAGAGTAAATTGGTTATTCCGCTATTCCCCTGTGTTTATTCATAAGAAGAATCCGTGCAATATTTCTACTGTTGTTTTTTCAGATTGAAGCTGTTTACTTTTTCGCTGCTGGTGATGGTCCTGAGGCGATGAGGGAGCTTTTGCGTCAGAAGTTGGCAAAGAGCCCGTGCCCAGTCCACACGATATCGTTCAACGCCAAGGAGGAAGCAACAATTCGGTTTCTGAAAGAATTAGCTCATTTTACTGCAGGAAGGTACAACAGCACTTGAGACAATGGATAAATCCTACTTGATACTTTTTGGCTTTATTGAGCATTGGAACATTAATAGAAGCCTCATTTCTGATTTGTTTTTTTAACATGTTAAATGTCAGATACTGATAATTCATGAGTGAAATAACACTAAGGCTGGAATTTTGCCAGCGCTCAGAGTGCGGGTTCGGAGGTGGGGCCGCTGTCAAAATCACAAAGATTGACAGCGGGTCGGTATCCCGCTGTAAACCCGCCTCCGTGTCAGTTTCCCAAGTGTCGGGTCTGTCATCCCTGAACAGACCCGACACCAAGCGGCGGGTCAGCCAATTTAGATACTTAAAAGCTTGTTAAAAGGTAGTTAAGCAGGATTTTGCCATGTACTTACCATTTTACCAGCTTTTCTACGAGTTTCCCGGCACACAAGGATCACGTCAGGTAAGTAGGTCGGGTGTTGTGTCAGCATGGAATGATTTACTAACCTGACAGCTGCAAATGTTCTATGAAAGCTCCCATTTCATAGGTCTTCACTTTCCAAGGTCAGAAGCAGTTGCTTACTGCATTTGGAAGACAGATTGAGCTTTATGCAGCTAGCAAGTGTTTGGAGCAAACTCTCTATCCATTGTCAGCTCATTGGAACAACCTCTCTCACCATCGAATGATCGCTTCTGTCATCTCAACCTCATCTGCCATCTATTCCATCAGCATCGGTGCCCTTGAAAAAATCTCACCTTGGTCCTCAGAATCCCACCACGATCAGCCCCAACACCAGCAGCACCAGGCACACCAGCAGCACAAACAACAACACCAACCTTCTCTGCAATCAACTGATGCTGCACAGGACACATGGCATCATCACCTATGCACATTGCTGCCCGGGATGCCAGCGATGGCCTCACCATGTCCAGATTTACTTCACTTAACACTGTACACCCTGGCTGCCACATGATGCACCAGGTTGGCACCACCCCACACCAGCACCATAAAGCATCCCTACAATGTCCAAACCATTCCTTTCTTACTCATCACCATTGGGAGGGCGGGGTGGGGGGGGGGGGGGGAGGGGGGATGTTATGTCTCACTATTCACTGGAACTCACTAAGACACTTCCAAAGGTGCACACAAATCTGTCCAAGAAGGCAAAGTGTTGAAAATAAAGATTTCAATGCTTGACAACATATTAACAGAAACTTTACACGAACATTGGCTAAAGGACACAAGTGCCTAGCCTTGTGTGTTGTTAGTTTGAATAATTGGACAAGGATGAGGGCGCGTGTGAGGGGTGGCTAGTGAGATGGAGAAGTGATAACGTAGATAGGGAGGGATGGGTGGAGGTGTAAGGTAAGTTGGTGTGAGTAAGGATGTCCAGGAGTAGGGTAGGGAAGGCAGAGTGATGGGCATGTGATGAGTGGCACAGGAGGATGAGGTTGAGTGTGGCTTTGCAGTAATGTTTCATGATCTACTGAGATCATTGAAAGGTTTGTCCCATTGCAGCCTGGTCCTCCTTACGACATCCCTGCTTGTGCTCTCCTCTGCATTGTGCAACCAGGCTGTGCTGATCTCCTGGGTTGGTCTCTTCCGCCCATGGGAAGGGAAGAGAACCTCCCTGCGTGCTGTGACTCCCTCCATAAGCATATGGAGGGAGTCATGGGAGAGCCTGGGTGCAGCCGTGCATCTCTGTGCAGTGCTTGTCAGTGTTTGCAGCACCTCAATGCTGTAGAACACTGACAGCACAACTGTCAAAATGAATGTGGCCATGGTCCCTTTAAGGAAACTGGCTGATGATGCGTCATCAAACCCGTTTCATATTAATTGGCCAGGAACCTCGCAGAGCGGGCTTAACAAGCCCAATCAACTGAAAATCATGTTAGTCCCCACATGCCATGATTTGGACAGGTTGGGTGAGTGGGCAGATGCATGGCAGATGCAGTATAATGTGGATAAATGCGAGGTTATCCACTTTGGTGGCAAAAACAGGAAGACAGATTATTATCTGAACGGCAATAGATTGGGAAAAGTGGAAGTGCAACGAGACCTGGGTGTCCTTGTGCACCAGTCGCTGAAGGTAATCATGCAGGTGCAGCAGGCGGTTATGAAGGCAAATGGTATGTTGGCCTTCATAGCGAGAGGATTCAAGTACAGGAGCAAGGATGTCTTGCTGCAGTTGTACAGGGCCTTGGTGAGACCACACCTTGAGTATTGTGTGCAGTTTTGGTCGCCTTATCTGAGGAAGGATGTTCTTGCCATGGAGGGAGTGCAGCGAAGATTCACCAGACTGATACCTGGGATGGCAGGAATGACGTATGAAGAGAGACTGGGTTGATTAGGCTTATATTTGCTAGAGCTTAGAAGAATGAGAGGGGATCTCATTGAAACATATAAAATTCTAACAGGACTAGACAGACTGGATGCAGGAAGGATGTTCCCGATGGCGGGGGAGTCCAGAACCAGGGGTCACAGTCTAAGGATAAGGGGTAAGCCATTTAGGACTGAGATGAGGAGGAATTTCTTCACCCAGAGAGTGGTGAACCTGTGGAATTCTCTACCACAGAAGGCAGTTGAGGCCAATTCATTAAATATATTCAAGAAGGAGTTAGATATATTTCTGAAGGCTAAAGGGATCAAGGGATATGGGGAGAAAGCAGGGACAGGGTACTGAATTTGGATGATCAGCCATGATCTCATTAAATGGCGGAGCAGGCTCGAGGGGCCGAATGGCCTACTCCTGCTCCTATCTTCTATGTTTCTATGTCGCCCACCCCGGACCCGCTGAGGTTGGAAAAATCCAGCCCTAAATGTTTAGTAGCAGAATGTGCAGCTGCAGAATTCAGTTTTTGATGCATCAATGTCCTACCATAAGTAATGTTTCCTCAGCGACAGTGAATCGATGTTCTTTCATTCACAGACCATCCTAATTCACTCATGCCCAGGGGTTTCCCGAGTTACAGGTTAATTAAACTGTAGAAAGAACTGCCATATGCTTTATTACTTCTTCCCATTTTCCCCTTAACCTTCGTTCTTTTGGCATGGTGGGGCATTCTGGGTTATGTACTTTCCCAAGACCATCATCAGTGTAGCTCTGCGATTTGTCGACGGAGGAGCCAACCAACAGTGTTCTCCAAGATTATCTTTCATACAGTTACCTGAGTCACAACTGACCAAGATCCCCCAAATAAAGCATGCATGTCCAAGTATCAGGAATCCTTGGGCAGGAACTTTAGTTTTCTGTTTTTAAAATGAGAGGCCTTGGTGAAGGGCCGAGGCCTATAATACATTACAGCACCAAACAGTTAAATACTCGGCTGAATGTGTTGCCAACTGATGCAAAATAGCTATCATTTAACGAGTGCCATGAAATTAAAAAATTACTGGTACATTTTTTAATTAATTCCAATTTGAGATATAACGAGTGACAAATCACATTTTCACTTAAGATAACTGGTAATGCTATGACATTATCTACTTCAGGCCTGGGATTTCTGAGTAATTATCTTGATGTGCAGTCTGCTTATGGCCTGGAGTTTAGGAGCTATTATTTAGTGCATAAACCCATCTTATGAACACTTTAAAATGTTAAATGGTACTTGTGTCATTTTGGTGAGTGTTTCTTTTCCTTTTATTCAGCAGATGAAAAATTGTACTTTTTGTAGTCAGGAAAAAGCCCTAAAGCCAGAGGATAGGTTAATCCATTTAACATTGCTGCCAACCTTTGGAAAATATTTCGGCCCATTTGAAGAGATTGAACCCATTTTCATTGTCAACAGCTTGCTCCAACCTAGCGCAAGTCGGGTTATTCCACACTTCCACATTATAATTTTGGGACACTCCATTTTGTTAATTAAAAAGGAATCTTTTGGTCTCTCTTGTTCTTTCATCAGGTAAGTATGTCAGCGGGAGGGAAATGGAAAACATCTTTGTTTTCAACACTCAGAGTTGAAATGGCTTAATGATTTTGTTACAATAGTGCATAGAATAATTTCAGCCCCTTAGTGTCACCATCAGCCAATCCCAGGTAAAACTCTCTTCACTCTATCACAGCACTTAAGTTGTCAACTCAACACCAGAAGAGCATTTCCTGCTAGACTAGTGGCCACATAGCTGATGACTGAATTACCATGTTTTTTGTGCCGAATTGTAAGCAATTGGGATCTAAATTTAACATCGTTGTGCCTGTTTTCCAGGCGTGAAATGGACGCAACAATAACCAATTTAGCAGGGCTGAGGCCTGCGCCCGATCTGCATGGGGGTTCAGGTCACTGTTAAATAGATGATGGCTTTTATTTTAAAAAGGCTCCCCTGGCAGCCACCTGAAATGAACGCAGGCCTCTTTTCAATAGTAAAATGAGGCTTCTGCACCCATTTCCATTTAGACTCGTTTCCAGATCTTAAGCTGCCTAACCAATGGGCCGGAATTTTCTGAGGTACGAGCGGGTGGGTTGGAGGCGTGAAAAAAAGTGAACCCCGACCCCAACCCGCCCACTTTCACCTTTCACTCAGGAGGGGCGGGCTGCAAACCCGCAGCCAGGAGGCGGGTTGGCAATTTATATATTATAATGAGGCCGGAAGTGTCTGCTTTAACCTGCTTTACAGGTTTTACTGCAGACGGCCGGGGATCCCTGTGCTCGGGATTCCTGGTGGTTGCAACGAGGTGGCCTCAGCCTCGGGGAGCAATACTTGTGGGCCGGGAGGAGCAGGGGTGCTTCCTCCCGGCCCCCCAAGTGCCCCCACCATCAGCCTGGCCCTCCCAGGGATCGGACCCCCTCCCCGGGCCTGGAACAACCTCCCTCCCGCCGGGATCACGACGGCCCTGGGGTCTGGAATCGGAACCCCCGCCCCCACCCTGGGGACAGGGATTGGACCATGCCCAGGGCCTGGAACACCCCCTCCCCTCTGGGGGATCTGAGCCCCCCCAGGGGATCGGACCCCCTCCCCCCCCCCCGCCCAACCATCCTGGGCCCAGCACTTACCTTTTGCTGCGGCCTCCTTCTCTGAGTTCCCCGCACGACTGGAAGCAAGCCTGTCACTCAGGCTGACCTCTGGGCGAGGAACCCGCCCCTGACATCGCACGCACGCTCTGAAGTTAAAATTCCACAGCGTGCCGGGAAACCCGACCTCCCGGGTACCCCCGCAGCGTGCGGGTGGGATCCGGGAAAATCCAGCCCATGGTCTCTTTAAGGAGGCCGCTCAAAAAATCACTCCAAAATCTTTCTTTCTGTGGAGTCACAAGGAGAAGGCGTGCTCCTCCTGGCTCCACAAAACTACCGTGGGCTGCTGCCAGCCCCCATTCTCAATCGCCTCCCTCCCCTCCTGCACTTACTTGTGGAAATTGGCACCAGCGGAAATTAGGAACCTCTGCACAGGGGTTGGCCATTCAGCCCCTCGAGCCTGTTCCACCATTCAGTTAGATCATGGCTGATCCGTACCTCATCTCCATTTACCCGCCTTTGCTCCATATCCTTTACTCAAGAAAAATCTATTGGTCAAAGATCTCAATTGACCACAGCCTTTTAGAAACATAGAAACATAGAATCTAGGAGCAGGAGTAGGCCATTCGGCCCGTCGAGCCTGTTCCGCCATTCAATACGATCATGGCTGATCATCCAAATCCAGTACCCTGTCCCTGCTTTAATCCCCACAGTACACATATCCCACCCTACCCCCGTAACCCCACGTATTTAATTCCCCTTAACATATCCCATCCTATCCCCATAACCCCACATATTTAATCCCCCCTAACACTAAGGGTCAATTTATCATAGCCAAATCAACCTAACCCACACATTTTTGGACTGTGGGAGGAAACCGGAGCACCCGGAGGAAACCCACGCAGACACGGGGAGAATGTGCAAACTCCACACAGACAGTCACCCGAGGTCAGATTCGAACCCGGGTCTCTGGCGCTGTGAGGCACCAGTGCTAACCACTATGCCACCGTGTTGGGGGAGAGAGTTCCAGATTTCCAATACCCTTTGCATAAAAAGTACTTCCTGATTTCAAATTGGCCAGGCCCTGACCAGGCTGCGTTGAAGTGCCCGATTGTTGCTGTGCGCTTCCAGGCTCATGCCCTGTTGAGTGCTCCTAATCAAATTTCTGCCACATTTTGTGCTGTGGACTCAACTAGCCGAAAACAGACATCAGTTTGGCCTGGAATCAACTCCTATCCCAGATTTTGTTTGCCTAGTTCTATTTATCCCTGTTCTTTCCTGTACTGTTGATTTTCTGGTCTCTTAAGATTTTTTCTGTCCTTTTCCTGTTTCTCTGTACCTCTTTCCCCCCCCCCCCACCTTTTCCTTGTCCATGTTTTGTTATGTATGACCCTGGTCTTTTGAGAATCAGACCTCAATTTGAGAAGTTGTGCAATGAATTAAGAATGTGAGACCTCCATCTCTACAGTTCAGGAGGATTTCCATGTCGGACCTGGTCTTCCGATTTTATCATGAACAAATTAAAATAATATGAAGCATTTTTTAACTCACCAATGTCTCCATTCCTCACCTCTCCTGAGGATGAAGATTCCTTCAGAGGGACAGTGCTATTGATTTCCCTCTGGTATCCCATCCAAGTGGTTTTTATTCAAGTGTGAGCCTTGATGGTGATTGTTGACAGGCAGTTTGACTGCTGAAGACAATAAAGACAATCAGAGAGTTCCACTTTTCCCGAAAAACCCCAACACATACACGCCTCCAGTTTAGGAGTCACTGGCTGGCGATTAAGACTGGGAGGAATTTCTTTCCACTCCCTAACTGAGGAGTGCTGAGATAGTGCCCCTACTAGCCCTCCCACTTCTTCCCGGAGACCAGTTAATTCAGCACAGACCAGGGAATTAACCTGTGTGACTCAGTTACTGATTGGAAAACTTTACTGAGCCATCAGCAGACTTATTGGCAATGCATTTGTTACTGAATTTTGGTAACCGGTATGAATGGGGAGAGCAGCCTCTAATCATATTTACTCGCATTCACCTGAGAAAGGCTTCAAGTCAGCTTGGAATTATTTAGCTGATTAATGTGACCCCATTTCTGGTTTATTGCTTGGTTAACTACCTGTGAAAGCCATGTAGATGAGCAGATCCTGAAATGCTTAACATTGTGGTTCTAGTGTTGGGCTTTGTTATATGTTCGTTAATGTACACGTACCCATATCCCGACAGATTTCATGCATTTGCTTTAATGAATGAGTATGAAGACGAAACGCTTTCCTCCAATGGCTTGAAGGACACAGATACCCAGGTTCCAAAAACCCATAGGAAACTTATTGGAGGTGTGCCACCAGGTCAGTATGTCTAGAGGCAGTAATTATATCATGGGGATTGAACATCACCTGCAGCTATATTTCACCTGTTCATGAATATTAGTGAAAAGGTTGGCATGAGTATAAAGTGGGGTAACCTGATTTATACTCAATTGACTTTTTGTTTCTAACATTGTCAAAAAGAAGAAAATATATCCCATGTTGCTGTGTCTTCTAAATATGACATTTTACACTTCTAGTGTCTTATTTATCTTTTTCTTACTATGTATATGATTCCATTTCCAAGTCCTGTAATTATTTAAATCAGTGGTGCAGAGGCGCTAATGAATAGTACTCACCTTATTATTGCTTTGCTTTGCATATATTACACATTGGCTGGATTTTGTTCTCACAATTTACATGGAGATGCAGGCTGAATTTAAGAGGAAAGCCTGCAGAGATGGAAAGAACATTAAGAGCATGCACTCAACCAGCCTGAAGCAATACCATGCTTAGACCTGGACTTATCAGCAGTAGAAGCAGCACCCGATCCCAGGACTCGCATCAGTATACCTATGATGGAAGAGGTCCGCTCAGAAAAGAAAGACTTACATTTATATAGCGCCTTTCACGACCACCGGACGTCTCAAATCGCTTTACAGCCAATGAAGTACTTTTTTGGAGTGTAGTCACTGTTGTAATGTGGGTATTTAGCTATAGAGAAATTATGAAATGGCCGTGCTTCTGGACCTAACTCCCAAACTTCTCAAGTGCACCCTTGAGCCCACAAGCTCAGCACTACATCAACTCTTTGGGTTGGTGCCAGCGGAGTGGAAGGAAGCGATCATTATCTTGCTCTATACAGGAAAAGGCCCATGCACTGAGTGTGGCAATGACAGAACAATAACTCTCCTTTCTGTTCCTGGAAATGTCTTTTCATGTGTCCTACTCGCTTGGCTTCAGCTACACTGTCACCCCAAGAAACCGGATTCACCGATGGGCGATCTCTGCCTATTGCCTGAGATTTATCGCAAATTCAACCGCCCTCTGGCAGTTGCATACGTTCGACCTCAAAGCAGCCTTTGATCCTGTCGACCGAAATTCCCAACGGAAGACTGTACAAAAAGCATTGGTGTCCCTGACATCCTCCTGAGGCCAAATCAAGATCTACATAATGATCCAGGACTACAGGTCCCACTGGGGAACCACAAGTCTGCGAGGTTCCTCACCAGATCTAGAGTAAAGCAGAGACGCATCCTGGCTCCAACCCGGCACTGAAGATTTGAAGGGACACTGACCTGCTCTGGATTGGAGTCGTCCTCGGTGAATCTGGCTGTATCAGAGCAGTAACGATCCAGTGGAACTCTCTGATGCTTGGAATGAAGCCATACAGGGAGCTCATGCACAGTCAGTGCTACGGATCTCTGCTGTCTAAACGCAATTACTAGCTTGCTTGCAGGTTGAATTTTTATAGAAGATCACAGAGCAATAGAAAGCTTAGGGGAAGCCCACTTACATTGCTTTCATAAATTTCTGTAAGGCTTTGGCCCTGGGGTCTCGTGCAGTCTTCATTGAAAATCTGGAAGCTATGGGAGAACATGGCCAAATCTTAGATTTTATCTGGGATGTGTATCCAGCTCCAAGATTCATGTAAGGGTGAATGAATCTCACTCTCTCGAAAGAGGAGTTAGGCAAGTCTGTCCATTGTCACCCATCCTAGTTGATGTTTCCAACAACAATTTGCATTTGTATAGTGCCGTTAATGTAGAGAACATTCCGAGGTGCTTTGAGGAGGCTTATGAAGATGGGGAGAGAAGAAGCAAGGTGGACTGGCTAAGAGGCAGCTTCAAAGGATAGGGCCGAGATGGCCGAAGGTTCTGCTACAGATGCTGGAGTGGAGGGACAGGGAGATGCACGAGACTGGAGGACTGAAGGACACGAGCTGCGACGTCAAATCTGGGAAAGGTTGCAGCGGTCATGGAGGGATTCGCAAATGAGGATTTTAAATCTCATACTTTAGGGGATAGAGAGCCATTGGATGTTAGCAAGGTGTGAAGTGAGTGGGACTTAATGCAGGACAGAGTCAGGGGATGTTAGCGCGGTGTGAAGTGAGTGGGACTTAATGCAGGACAGAGAGTCAGTAGATGTTAGCAAGGTGTGAAGTGAGTGGGACTTAATGCAGGATAGAGAGTCAGTAGATGTTAGCAAGGTGTGAAGTGAGTGGGACTTAATGCAGGACAGAGAGTCAGTAGATGTTAGCAAGGTGTGAAGTGAGTGGGACTTAATGCAGGATAGAGAGTCAGGAGATGTTAGCGCGGTGTGAAGTGAGTGGGACTTAATGCAGGACAGAGAGTCAGGGGATGTTAGCGCGGTGTGAAGTGAGTGGGACTTAATACGGAACAGAGAGTCAATGGATGTTAGCGCGGTGTGAAGTGAGTGGGACTTAATGCAGGATAGAGAGTCAGGAGATGTTAGCGCGGTGTGAAGTGAGTGGGACTTAATACAGGACAGAGAGTCAATGGATGTTAGCGCGGTGTGAAGTGAGTGGGACTTAATGCAGGACAGGGCACATATGTTTTATATGAGTTGGAACTTGGGAGACTGCTGAGGAGGGTGCTGGAGGAGCTGAGCCTGGACACAAAGTTCGGTTAGGCACATGATTGAGTTGCCAAGAGGAAATCAGATACTGTTGAATCTCTGCACCTTTAACTGGCAGAACCATTGTTTGGTGGGGGGTGAGAGGTCAAACCGACACTAGTCAGTTTGTTTTGTACTGTATATTATTTTACTCTCTTAAATGAAGAGCATTTTAGATTAAAAAGCATTCCTCCTAAACTTTCCTTCCAGTTTAAGTGAATTTAAAATATAAATCTCCAAGTTGCTACAGCGTTGCAATGCTAAAGTGATAGCACAAAGGTTTGCCATGTGGTAAAGCTTCTCATCCAAAAGAGGAAGAGAAATTGAATTCAGAGGCTGTGTTATTTGGTTATTATTTGGCATTGATTTGAGTGCACTTTGTCTTAGCCAGATTGCAAGCTATTTTTACTTTTTAATTATTTTCCCAAAAATGGCTATACATAAATATTGTAGTTTATCTACTATTGCTTTTTTAAATATGATCTATGGGCCATTATGGTGAATGAACTTGATACATTACATTCATGTATGTCTCTTCGATAGTTGATGAATATTCATTTTTAGTCCTTTCTTAACCAACATGATATAAGCCAGAACAGACAATGTCAGCTAATGAGAACTACTATGACCAGATTCATTTAAGCAGAATGTTTGTTTGAGCACCAGTTAATTCTCCCATATACTTAAAGTGCTTGGTGACTGACTCCATGTTGGCAATTTGTAAACACACATTCTAGCGCTAAGCCACGTAGACTACAAGGCCTCAGGTTCAGTTTTTGGTCTGTGCTGAGGTTTATAGCATATCTGATCAGCTAAGTTCGTTACATTTTTTTCACTTGCATCTTAACAAACAAATCCCTTCAGTAAACCTTGCTTAAGCTATAAGACTGTGCTTAAAGATCTAATTGATAAATATTGTAACAAATCAACAAGTGTAACTCACGTGTGTTTTCAGGAGCTGGAGTCAGAGAAGATGTGTTCCTCATCTGGTGTGAGATAGAGGAGGCCAGAAACACATTGGCAGAAGTTCACGCCATTTTAATGGATGCCCCTCGGCCTATGTTTAATGCAGGTATTGCATTTTAATGATTACACCTTGACGCTACAAATCATAAACATTGGAGCAACTGTGCAGTTCAACATGTTACCGTGTTAGAAAGCCGTACAATTGAGTGACAGGGTCTATTCTAATCAATTCCTGGTCTCCTCTGGGCTGTCTGGAGGAGGACGAGTGAAGGAAGATTTTTATCCAGTCTCAAAAGGAAGAGAAGCTCATAAAAAAAATAATAATCAGAGCTTGAGTAAACCCACGTTCTTCCCACATCTTCCAATGACTGACTTAAAGCGTGGTTGTGGTAGAGGCCAGGGAACAGATTGTCTCTTTGCACTTTCTCTGCCAAGGCTAGTGGGTGACATGGCAAGATTAAAAAATTAAATTAATCATTAATGGGCAACACGGTGGCATAGTGGTTAGCACTGGTGCCTCACAGCGCCAGAGACCCGGGTTCGAATCTGACCTCGGGTGACTGTCTGTGTGGAGTTTGCACATTCTCCCCGTGTCTGCGTGGGTTTCCTCCGGGTGCTCCGGTTTCCTCCCACAGTCCAAAAATGTGTGGGTTAGGTTGATTTGGCTATGATAAAAATTGACCCTTAGTGTTAGGGGGGATTAAATATGTGGGGTTATGGGGATAGGATGGGATATGTTAGGGGGAATTAAATACGTGGGGTTACGGGGGTAGGGTGGGATATGTGTACTGTGGGGATTAAAGCAGGGACAGGGTACTGGATTTGGATGATCAGCCATGATCGTATTGAATGGCGGAGCAGGCTCGACGGGCCGAATGGCCTACTCCTGCTCCTAGATTCTATGTTTCTATGTTTCTATGTTTCTATTAAGGAGCTCTAATGTAACACCGGTTGTCTAGCTAACTGGTTGTTTGTCAGTTTGGGTATTTTTTCATCTACCAGCAAAAGGTTGAAGATTGAGAGGGGATCTTATTGAAACATATAAGATACTGAGGGGGCTTGACAGGGTAGATGCGGAGAGGATGTTTCCCCTCGTGGGGGAATCTAGAACTAGGGGGCATAATTTCAGAATAAGGGGGCACCCATTTAAAATGGAGATGAGGAGTAATTTCTTCTCTCAGAGGGTCGTGAATCTTTGGAATTCTCTTCCCCAGAGAGCTGTGGAGGCTGGGTCATTGAATATATTCAAGGTGGAGATAGGCAGATTTTTGAATGGTGAGGGAGTCGAGGGTTATGGGGAGCGAGCAGGGAAGTGGAGTTGAGGCCAAGATCAGATCAGATCAGCCATGATCTTATTGAATGGCGGAGCAGGCTCGAGGGGCCGAATGGCCGACTCCTGCTCCTACCTCTTATGTTCTTATGTTGCTTGCAATCTTCTCTTTGCATTCTAGTAATCAATATTCTTGGGAGAAATACAGGAAAATGCAACTAGCAATATTTAAATCATTTAGATTATATACAACTTTTAAAACTGAAGAAGAATTTAATTTCTGCATTCACATTTTTACTGCAATTGGTGCAATTGCGACTCAGCAGTATACAGCCAGCAGTGTCAGTTGGAGAAACAATTAAAAGCTGGAAAAATAATGCCCTCCATTGAAACTGATGCAAATGCCAAATGGAGGTTAGTAGTAATACAACCATAAAGAATAACCATAGAATCATAGAATACAGTATGGAAGGAGGCCATTCGACCCATTGTGCTTGTGCTGGCTCTTTGAAAGAGCTGTACAATTAGTCCCACTCCCCTGCTATTTCCCCATAGCCCTGCAAATTTTCTCCCTTCAAGTATTTATTCAACTCCCTTTTGAAAGTTATTAGTAAATCTGCTTCCACCAGCCTTTCAGGCAGTGCCTTCCAGATCATAACCACTCGCTGTGTAAATGTGTTTTCCCTTATGTCGCCTCTGGTTCTTTTGCCAATTACCTTAAATCTGTGTCCTCTGCTTACCGACCCTTCTGCCATTGGAAACAGTTTCTCCTTATTTACTCTATCAAAGCCATTCATGATTTTGAACACATCTACAAAATCTCCTCTTAACCTTCTCTGCTCTAAGGAGAACAACCCCAGTTTCTCTAGACTCTCCACGTAACTGAAGTCTTTCATCCCTGGTACCATTCTGGTAAATTTCCTCTGCACCCTCTCTAAGGCCTTGACATCCTTCCTAAAGTGTGCTGCCCAGAATTGGCCACAATACTCCAGCTTGGACCAATCCAGTGTTTTGTAAAGGTGCAGCATAATTTCCATGCTTTTGTGCTCTCTGTCTCTACTTATAAAGCCAAGGATCCCGTATGCCTTTTTAACAGCCTTCTCAACTTGTCCTGCCACCTTCAAAGACTTGTGTACGTAGACCCCCAGATCGCTCTATTTCTGCACCCCCTTTAAAATTGTACTCTCCTCATTCTTCCAACCAAAATGAATCACTTCGGACTTCTCTGCGTTAAATTTCATCTGCCACGTGTCTGTCCATTTCATCAGTCTGTCTGTGTCCTCATGAAACCTGTTACTATCCTCCTCACTGTTTACTACATTTCTGATATTTGTGTCATCTGCAAACTTTGAAATTATGCCCTGTATACCCAAGTCCAGGTCATTAATATATATCAAAGAGAGCAATGGTCCCAACAGCGACCCCTGGGGGTCACCACAGCACTCTTCCCTCCAGTCTGAAAAAACAACTGCTCACTACTACTCTCTGCTTTCTATCCCTTAGCCAATTACATATCCACACCACCACTGCCCCTTTAATCCCATGGGCTTCAATTTTGCTAACAAGTCTATTATATGGTACTTTATGACCCAACGCCTTTTGAAAGTCCATATAAATAACAACCGCACTACCCTCATTAACACGCTCCATTACTTCATCAGGTTATTCAAACACTATTGCCTTTAACAAATCTGCGCTGACTTTCATTTATTAACCCATATTTTTCCAAGTGCCAATTAATTTTGTTCCGGATTATTGTCTCTAAAAGTTTCCCCACCACCAACGTTAGGCTGACTGGCCTGTAGTTGCCGGGTTTAATCCCTCTCCCTTTTTTGAACAGGCCTTTAATATTTGCAGTCCTCTGGCACCACTCCCATATCTAAGGTGGATTGGAAGACTGTGGCCCGAGCCTCTGCAATTTCCACCTTTACTTCCCTCAGCAACCTAGGGTGATGTTTATACTTTGAGTGCTGACAACCTGTTAAGCACCTCCTCTTTATCTACTTTTATCCTATCCAATTTCTCTACTACCTCCCCCTTTACTGCTACATTGGCAGCATCCTCTTCTTCAGTGAAGACAGATGCAAATTACTCATTTAGTACCTCGGCCATACCCTCTGCCTCCACAAGAAGATCTCCTTTTTGGTCCCTACTCGGCCCCACCCTTCCGTTGACTACCCTTTTACTATTTATACGTTTCTAAAAGACTTTTGGGTTCCATTTTATATTGATCACTAATCTATTCTCATACATTCTCTTTGCCACTCTTAAGCATTTTTCAATTCTCCCCTGTACTTTTTGTATTCAGCTTGGTTCTCTACTGAATGAAGAACCCAACATTTATCATAAGCCTCTTTTTTTCTGTTTCATTTTAATCTATATCTTTAGTCATCCAGGGAGCTCTAGCTTCCTTTCCCCCTCGTAGGACTGTGTCTAGTCTGTACCCAAACTACCTTCTCTTTGAAGGCCTCCCTTTGCACATTTAGGGGGAAAAATTCAGTTGGTTGCGCCTCCCGTTAGCGCCTTAAGAGGGCGCTAATGGGGCGCAAAGCAACTAGCGCCCGGGCGCGGCGATGTTTGCGCCGCTCGCGAAATTAACTAGACATTTTGCGGCGGCGCTAAACACTACCGCCACGATCCCCTGCGCCGGCAGATCGTGACGTCAGTCGAGTGTGCAACGCCCCGGTAGCACCCCGGAGCGGATATTGAGTGGCGCCCCCTGCCTTACCGCCTGCCGCTAGCAACGACAGGTTGAGGGGAGCGTTTTGCAGTCAGGAAGGGACTGGGGGAGCGCTATTTAAAGGCGACCGCTTCCTGCCTTTTATTGTTGGTGACATTTTTGAACCACGCATTCTGAGAGAGAGAGAGACTTCTGGAGAGATTCAACGCTGTGTGAAGGAGTTTTGGGTACTGAGCAGCACTTTACAGGTTCATTTTGATTTGCCCTTCCTTGTATCGATTTAGAAGAGACTGTGGGGGCTGCATTCTGAGCTCTTTCCCTGGGCCTCTCCATTGTTCTTTCCAGCAGATTTGATGTACAGGTCTCTCCAGGCCGAGATTCAAGGCTGCAATGAGCAGGATGTGGATGGAAAGCTAGATCAACCCTCCCCTTTAAGAACTGGCCGGCGCCATTGTGTGTGTGTTCCATTGCTGACTGACATCACATGAGCTTCGCCAGTGCTCTGAGGTAGCGCCTCGCTCCTCGGCCTTTGCGCCTTAAGACAGGTGTGAAGCGCCTGATTTAGCGCTCCAATCACTTCCAGGGTCGATAAAAGTCAAGTTTGCAGTCGGAGGCGATAATTAGCGCCAGGCGCTAATCTTTGCGCCCGGCCGATAATTGCGCCCCAAATGGGGCGATACTGAATTTCTCCCCCTTACTGTTTGACCTGCCAATCTTTGATTCCAATCCACCTGGGCCAGATCCCTTTTCAACTCACTGAAATTAGCCCTCCTCCAGTTGAGTATTTTCACATTTGATGTTTCCTTGTCCTTTTCCATAACTATTCTAAATTGTGATCACTGTTTCCCAAATGCTCCCCCGCTGAAACATGCTCCACTTGCCCCACTTCATTCCCCAGAACTAGATCCAGGACTGCTTCCTTCCTTGTTGGGCTGGAAACATACTGATCAAGAAAGTTCTCTTGTACACATTTGAGGAATTCCTCCCCCTGTTTGCCCTTTACACTGCTATTTTCTCATTCTATATTAGGATAATTGAAGTCCCCCATTATCACTAATCTGAGGTTCTTGCATATGTAGTTTGGTCAGAGAGTTGTTGTATCTTTACTGAATCTGAGCCTTTGTTGACTTGTAAACTTTTTGCATCTAACTGTGAGGGTGGCTTTTAAAGGTTGGTTGTCATGGCTGCATTAATATCAACAAACCACTGTATTCATTGGCAGGCCAACTGTGTAAATTGTAAAATCAAATAGAAAGAAAGCTCTTTGCCAACTAGAATTCAAGGATAAATGGAGCCAGGGTGGAAGTGTCTCTGGTTAAAAAAACTCAGAGAGAGATACTGTAGGTAAGACTTAACTTTTTTTAAATTCATTCATGGGATGTGGGCGTCGCTGGCAAGGCCAGCATTTATTGCCCATCCCTAGTTGCCCTTGAGAAGGTGGTGGTGAGCCGCCTTCTTGAACCGCTGCAGTCCGTGTGGTGAAGATACTCCCACAGCGCTGTTAGGGAGGGAGTTCCAGGATTTTGACCCAGCGACGATGAAGGAACGGTGATATACTTTCAAGTCAGGATGGTGTGTGACTTGATGGGGAACTTGGAGGTGGTGGTGTTCCCATGCACCTGCTGCCCTTGTCCTTCTAGGTGGTAGAGGTCACGGGTTTGGGAGGTGCTGCCGAAGAAGCCTTGGCGAGTTGCTGCAGTGCATCTTGTAGAGTAAGGTTGCTATGAATTTACAAATAGATAAAGACGCTTTCTGTGGCACTCCTAATTCCCAGAATAAATGACTAATATCTGTTAGTTATAAGATCACCATCAGTTGTTGCACCTGTTTTTTGAAATGTAGATACGTGCTTATATTACTGAATGATCTGTATCTACCTCATGCATTTTTTTCCTGTTTCGCTTTTATGAAAAAACAGTGACTATTCATCAGCCAGTGACACAGTCAAAAACGGAGGACTATATAACTTCCAAGAAATGGCTTGAAAAGTATGGATTGAAGGCTCGCAGATTGTCTTGCTACGATGCGCTTGCGGATTGTGCTTTTCGGCATTCTGATGGTGTAGTGGATATAAAAGGGAAGCCAGTGAATGAGTGCATTCAAACGGATGCAGTAAGTGATGTTTGAAAAATTGGTTTGAAAACAGTTAACTGCTTAGTCAGCTGAAGTAAAAACTTCCATAAATTACTGGAAATGTAATTATGAAATCTTCTGGTTCCATCTTATAATCTTTAATTCTGCATGACCTGTTATATCAATTTTTTCCAATAATTGATAACCGTATTGATGTTGCTACAAAATTAACTGCTAAGATCTGTTTCAACTCCCTCTTAAATAGTTTTGACTTACCAAACTATTAAGTTGCCCCATCTCAGCCCACTCACAGTATTGTTCAGGAGCCAACTTATGAAAAGTAGTTCAATAATGAAATTGTAAGACACCATTACCATTAAGATAATATGTGAAACATAGAAAACATAGAAAAATAGGAGCAGGAGTAGGCCATTCGACCCTTCGAGCCTGCTCCGCCATTCAATATGATCATGGCTGATCCTCTATCTCAATACCATATTCCCGCTCTCTCCCCCATACCCCTTGATGCCTTTTGTGTCTAGAGATCTATCTAGCTCCTTCTTAAATATATTCAGTGACTTGGCCTCCACAGCCTTCTGTGGTAGAGAATTCCACAGGTTCACCACCCTCTGAGGGAAGAAATTTCTCCTCATCTCACTCCTAAATGTCCTACCCCGTATCCTGAGACTGTGACCCCTCGTTCCAGACCCCCCCAGCCATGGGAAACATCCTCCCTGCATCCAGTCTGTCTAGCCCTGTCAGAAATGTATACGTTTCAATGAGATCCCCTCTCATTCTTCTAAACTCTAGTGAAGTACCTTAGGAAGTTTTGGCACTATAAAAATGTAAGTTATTGCTGACCTGTCTCACTTTGACCTATTACATCCTTTTTATTTTTTTCCTCTGTGCATGTTTGTGACCACTTCAGGCTCCGTCAGTTATCAGGATATCTTGGTGTCCCTAACTTTGAAGTATCAGTCCAATTTCATTTCAGTGCAAATCAAACTAAAACAGAGAAACCTTTTACAATAATTCAGCGATAGTATATAGAACTGATCTGTCGCTGCCCATTCCCTTTTCTAACTGCTCCAGCTGGGCCTTGGCCATGTTGACTCCCATTGCCAAACAGCCTGTTGACATTCACTGACTAAACTCACACATGAAAATTGGCCAAGGGTAAGGACTGCTGGGTTATGTAGAACAATAAATCTCTCATGTGAGTCATCAACTCCAGTTGAGGGGAGGAGGAAAAAAAAATGAAAGGCTAGAGGTTTCCTCGGAGTTGTTCCCACTCCGACGTGGTAACTTGGCCAGAAATGAGTCAGAACCCAGTTTACGCGCATACATGGGGTTTCTGCTGCACTTACGGCGAAGTTACGGAACTGGGGCAGCAACAGCTCCAAGGAATTACCCGGCCTAAGGAAGCAACTAGCAATTTTATGACATTAGTACTAATATCCTTTAGAATTTATTTGCAGATTTAGATGGAGAATACTAATACCTTTTTACATTTCTGGTTGAATGTGTGCATCTGAATGATTTTTACACGACTGCCATCAAGACAATTCATCAGAAGTGACTAAGGTGGAGGTAACTAGAGTTACAGCGCCCTCTAGTGATCCTAATGGGACAACGTTCAAGAAGAGATACTGGCCCAGATTTTATGGTGCTTCCGACAGTGTACGGACAGCGTACGCTGTCGGAAGCCTTCAGAACGGCCCCGCAAGTTCCTGGCTTCCGCATGCGCGGCGTGCGCGCGGAATCCCGGACCTTGCGATCTGTCAAGCTTCGCTTGGACGGATCCACTCCATCCGCTACAAATTCACATTCGCTGACCCACGAAACCCTTTCACCTGGTAAAAGCAGGCGTAAGGCCTTTTTTTTTTAACCAGCGTAAGGGTTAAAATAAATGTTAAAATAAAATGTTTGAAATGATTTAAACATACACATACATTTAAAATTAGTTTAGGTAAATTTCGGCCCGTGTTAAAATGTTTAAATTTATTTTTCAAAAAATTAATTTTTTCAAAGGGTCTTTTAATTAATTTTGAACATGTGATCATTTATTTTTATTTAAGCGGTGTGAAATTTTATTTATTTGGGTATTTTTATTATGCTTATGGGGATTCCATTCGTAAATGGAATCCCCATAAGCATCTTAGGAATCCCCCTTTTTGATTGGTTGGCCTGGCCCACGGATCCCAGGGGCATTTGCGAGCCGTGTGAGCCCCTGGGATCCGTGGGCCTTCACGCAGGCGCACGCCTGCAGGCCCAGGACCGAAACAATCCGAAGCTCCGGAGACACCAGGTAAGTTTGTATTTTTCTTTCAGTTCGGTGGCGTACGCCAGCGGCAAGCCTCCGACCGCAATTTCCAGGCCGAGATCTATTTACGTGTAGAGTTAGAATATCTCCCAAGCACAAAAAATAGCCCTTCAATTTATTTGATGAAGAAATTTTCAAATATTGGGGGACTATGTATGTGTATATATACACTTTATGTATAAAAATAAAATAACATGTATTTAAAATGTATTGTAGAATGCGGATCTGGTGTAATTTGCATAATGATGTAGCTTTTTTTTCCCTGGGCAAATCTGCTGTAAAGAGTTTGATTAAAGAATGAAAGGTGCAGTTCAGATAGAGAACTCGTATACAACGAGTAGCGAAGGGACTACTGGACCAATATGGCAGGGCAAGGCTCTTAAGAAACAAAATCAGTGTCCCTGTAGCCTGCAAGGTGTCAGCATTTCCTAATTTGTATGTGTAGGTTGAACTACTTTACCTTTTAATATAGGGAATCTAAGAATGCATTTCCTCTACAAATTTAGTGTTGGGCAAATTGCTTTGCACCAATGTTAAACTTGTACAGTGTAAATCCAGAGTAAAGACCTGACCTGAAGCAGATCGACACTAACCGGGAGTCTAACCGTGCTTCGTTGCACTGTTAGGTTGGGCCCAAAGTCCATATCTAGCCTGCATTTATGCAGTAGGGTAAATGCATTGCTCCAAGTGGGGAGCCACATTCAAAGGGAGAATCGGAACCACAATGTTGCAGCTCTATCTCCGACCTGCAATTCCTTTGTGTGTGGTTCCCTGCTTGAATCATGGGATTAATTACTCTTATAACTGTGGCATCAATACGTAGCAAAATCACTTTGCATCGACTACAGTTATAGTGTAAATACATCCTTACATTCAGTATTTCTTGACACACCTTCCGTGTATTCAGAAACTAAATTGCGTATATTAATTTGAAACTTGATTTAATGTGGGGAATTGGATGTTAGAGAATGTTCAGGATATTTAATGTAAGATGCCTGAAATTGTTATTTTCCATTTGAACTGTTAGAATGACTTCAGTAGCTAGAAATTATATTTAAATTATTCTATAGAAATAAGTAATATTTCCACTGACCATTGGAATTACAACTCACATAAATCAACCTTAAAAATTCTAACCTACAAGTGAGAACCAATTGGGAAGCTGCAAAAAGGCATTGGCTGCGCTGAAATCTAAAGGATTATTATTTACTGGAGAATTAGCTGCACCTCACTGATGACTGTGAGCTCAGGTCATTCCTTTACTTGAGTAGAGCACCGAATCAGAAGCTTCTCCTACTAGTAGAAGAACATCACGTCACTATTGGGATTATGTCTTTATTCTACTAACGCTGTATTGACGGTAGATTTATTTTGAAACTTCCATTGCAACAGGAAACCAGAATTAAACTGGTGAATGCCAAGTACTGTGGCCGATTTGCACACACTCAGTGGAAAGATGGTTCCATAATGCATGTTTACATCACTGCTGAGAAGTGCAAGCAGTACCAGCAGAGAATGAAGACCGCTCTGGACCAGATACAAAGGAGGTAAGTTGGAAACCTAGGTCAGTTGTTGGATGAAGATGCAGTAAAAGTTGTGTTTAAATTCTGTGTTGGAGTGGCAGTTTTAGAATTGGATATAATGCACGCACCGTGACATATCTAGGACTCGAGGACCTGATACACGGAACAGTAATGTTTTAGGCTGACTGCAAGTGTTGTGTAAAGAAAAGGCAAGGCAAAAAACCCCCCCCAGAGATTACAGAAATGCAGCAAAGTGGATAAAATAATAACCTAAACAATTTTAAAAATCAGTAGTTAGCATTAATTATCTCATTTATTTAACAAGAATGTATATATCTATTTTTAATAAAAAGGTTTTGTGTATAATATGCACTGATCCGTTTCAGACTATCATGAATGTCTGTCATGCCTACCTGCCTCATTTCTGTCATGCCTCTGTCACATTACTTTCTTTTAAGCATATTACTGATACTTACCTCTGATTGTCTGACTCCTCTCATATGACCTCTGCTCCTCCACGCTCCATTGTTCCTTCTTGCAACTCCATGCGCTGGGAACAGTGGTTTTAATTTTATCGTTGGCCTTTAGATTTCTGGCCATCGGCCGAGAAAGGCATCAGTAATATTTAAACTTATTCTTTGGCCATCAACTGGCCTTACCATAAGGTTCGCTGTCAGAAGCAGTCTTTCACATTTTTACTGGGCTGTTAGCGAAGCTTTGCTCACAGGTTCCCAATGGGGAACAGTCCGTGAATTTTTTTCTTCGGCAATCTGCCAAACTCGTCACAGGTTCCCAGCTGGGAACGGTCTTTGAAATTTTAACTGGGCTGTCTATCAGCCATCCTCGCTGTTGTTTCTCCCCATTCCATGTAAGACTATGTTTAATTCATGAAACCTGCCTATTTATTTAATTCATTTTCACAAATTTGACTTTGAGCCTCATCGTAGACTTATTTCATCAATTTATTTGGTGCTATTTCTGCCCATTCTGTATAAGGCTGTTTTCAATTCATGAAAACTGTGCATTTCTCGAGTTCATTTTGACATTATCATGTTCAGCTTTATTCATTTCCCCCAATTCTGTGTAAGGCCACTTTTCCCCACACCATTGCCGATTTTATCGATTTAATTTTCTCTCCTCTTCCCTCACCATTCTCCTAATCACCCTCCAAACTGTCTCCTTCCCACTCACACCTCATTGCACTGATTTCTTTCACATTCGCCACACACCATTAAACTCTCTCTCTCTTGAGCCCTTAACTTTCCTCCTCCATTATCCTCTGACCTTTCACTGCTCCCCATTACTCAACCAAAAATTCCACGATACCACCCACTGACTTCTATTTCCCACTCACCACCGGTAGCCTCGTTCTTTCCTCCTCCTTCCTGCCCACAACTCAACCCAGCCTTCTCAGCCTTCCCTCGCCACCCCTCACACACCCAACTTCACAATCACAGCAACACCAACACAACCCCATCCCTGTTGAAAATAAATCCTCCATTTAAACACTAGGGCCCGACTTCCTGCCTTATGAGCCACTCACTGTCAGATACTCGTCACAACCATCTCCCACAACACAAACTGATACTCACACCATTATAACAATAATAACAAAATGCACCAAGAAGCTTTACAGAGGCATAATCAGATAAAAATGGTTGCCGAGCCAAAAAAGATATTAGGAGGTGTGACTAAAAGCTTGGTTAAAGAGGTGGGTTTTAAGGAGGGTCTTAAAGAGGAGAGAGACTTGAAGGCGGAGATGTTTAGGGAAGGAAGGAATTCCAGAGCATGGGACCTAGGTGGCTGAAGGCATGACCGCCAATGATGGGGTGAAGGGAGGAGGGATGCGCAAGAGAACAGAGTCAGAGGAATGGAGAGTAAAATTGTATAAATAAGAACATAAGAATATAAGGATTAGGAGCAGGAGTAGGTCATACGGCCCCTCGAGCCTGTTCAATAAGATCATGGCTGACCTTCGACCTCAACTCCACTTTCCCGCCCGATCTTCATATCCCTTGTTTCCCCGAGAGTCCAAAAATCTATCGTTCTCAGCCTTGAATATACTCAAAAATATTTTTAGAACATCTATATATAAATACTCTATACAAATGATATTGATTGCACATATTACATAAAAGCTCGTCAATCTCCTGTGACCTGGGGAGCCAACACCAACATGCAGGGCATAATTGGCTCTGGTGGGTGGGTTCGGAGGTGAGTCTGCTGTCAAAATCGAAATGATTGACAACGGGTTGGGAGCCCACTCTGCCTCCATGTAAGTTTCCAAAGTGTCGGGTCTGCGATTTCAGAACAGACCCGATACCAAGCGGTGGGGAAGGCATTTAAGATAGTTAACGACTATTGTGCCAGCCTATTTCTATTTTCCCATTTTTTTAACGAGGTTCACGTCGTTCGGAGATTACGTCAGGTAAGTAGTCGGGTTCTCTGTCTCCCCATTGCTGTGAATAGGTGACAGCTCAAAAGTGGTATGAAAGCTACCATTTCACAGCTGGTCACTTTCCAATGTCAGAAACTTGAGCCTTCAGGACTTGGACGACACTTTTGAGCTGTATGCAGTTTGGAAGTGTTTGGAGTAAACGCTCTATCCACTGTCACCTCCTTGGAGCAAGCTCTCCCACCATTGACATCGCTTCTGTCATCTCAACTTCAGCTGCCATCTATTCCAGCAACATCTCACCTTGGTCCTCTGAATCCCTCCACGATCAGCTCCAACACCAACATCACCAGGCACACCAACATCACCAACAACAATACCAACCTTCTCCGCAATCACCTGATGCTGCACTGGACACAGGGCATCAGCACCCGACAACATTGCTGCCCGGGAGGCCAGCGATGGCATCGCCATGGCCAGATTTACTTCACTTGATGCTGTACACCCTGGCTGCCACATGATATGCCAGGTTGACACCACCCCACACTAACACCATAAAGCATCCCTACAATGTCCAAGCCATTCCTTTCACACTCATCACAATTGGGGGAGGGGGGAAGTTATGTCTCAACAGTCACTGGAACTCACTAAGACACTTTCAAAGGTGAGCACAGATCTGTCCAATAAGGTAAAGTGTTGAAAATAAAGATTTCAATGTTTGACAACACATTAACAGAAACTTCACATGAGCATCGGCTAAAACACCCAAGTGCCTACCCTTGTGTGTTGTTAGTTGGTATGATTGCACTAGGATGAGGGTGAGTGTGAGGGGTGGCTACTGAGATGGGGAAGTGATAATGTAGATAGAGAGAGGGATGGGTGGCGGTGCAAGGTAAGTTGGTGTGAGTAAGGATGTGCAGGAGTAGGGTAGGGAAGGCAGAGTGATGGGGGATGTGATGAGAGGCACAGCAGGATGAGGTTGAGTGTGGCTTTGCAGTAATGTTCGTGATATACTCAGATCATTGAAAGGTTTGCACCACTGCAGCCAGGTCCTCCTGATGACATCCCTGCTTGTGTCCTCCTGTGCAATGTGCAACCAGGCTGCGTTGGTCTCCTGGGGAGGTCTCTTCCGCCCATGGGAAGGGAAGAGAACCTCCCTGCGTGCTGTGACTCCCTCCATAAGCATATGGAGGGAGTCATGGGAGAGCTGGGTACAGCCCTGCACCTCTGTGCAGTGCTCATCAGTGTTTGCAGCACCTCAATGTTTCAGAACAACTGTCAAATGAATGTGGCCATGGTCCCTTTAAGGAAACCGGCTGATGACGCGTCATCAAATGACGTCATCAGACCCGCTTCCTTTTAATTGGCCGGGAACCTCGCAGGGCGGGCTTAACAAGCCGAATCTACGTAAAATCCTTTTCACAGAGCGGCTGGAGCCGGGAGCAGGACCGGGACCCACCAACGACCTCTTCCGCCGTGATCCCGCCTCTGATGGCGAAATCGCGGCCATGCTCTCTGGATTATTAGTCCAGGCCTCTGGATTACTAGACCATTAACCATTCACTACACCACCGTACCCACGTTAAGGATTGAACATAGATCTAAAGACGGAAAATAATGACAAGTCAAAAATAAAAAGCATAACAATGCTGCCCGTGTCCTAACTCGCACCAAGTCCCGTTCGCCCATCACCCCTGTGCTCGCTGACCTACATTGGCTGCCGGTTAAGCAACGCCTCGATTTCAAAATTCTTATCCTTGTTTTCAAATCCCTCCATGGCCTCGCCCCTTCCTATCTCTGTAATCTCCTTCAGCCCCACAACCCCCCGAGATATCTGCGCTCCTCTAATTCTGCCCTCTTGAGGATCCCTGATAATAATCGCTCAACCATTGGTGGCCGTGCCTTCTGTTGCCTGGGCCCTAAGCTCTGGAATTCTCTGCCTAAACCTCTCCGCCTCGCTACCTCTCTTTCCTCCTTTAAGACACTCCTTAGAACCTACCTCTTTGACCAAGCTTTTGGTCACCTGCCCTAATTTATCCTTATGTGGATCGGTGTCAAATGTTTTGTCTTAAAATACCCCTGTGCAGCACCTTGGGATGTTTTACTACGTTAAAGGTGCTATATAAATACAAGTTGTTGTTGTTGTTGTTTAATTTTTCAAGGGAAGCGGGGAAGGAACTATTGTTCCTTAAAGTATGAGATCAACGGGTAGAGCGGGGAAGGGAATTACAGAACAAAATGGCCTTACATAGCCACTGGCTGGATCTGGCTTGATGAGCTTAAGGACTTTTTCTTGCCCTGGACTCTTTGATGCTCTCGCTTTAATCAATTATTATTTGACAAAATGTCTGCCTAAAACCAGCCCAAAAGTCACCACAAATCTCACTTTTTGCTCCCTCCCCATAAGAATTCCCCTCTTTTTGCTTTGATTATAGTTTTCCTTTATTATTTTCACTTGTGTGCTGCTAAAGCTCACAGTATCTGTTTTCACACTGGCGTAGTTTCATTCGCTCTTTTTATTCCCTGGCTTACACCATCTCTTATACATACAGCACAAATAAAATTCTACTTTAGGGTCACTAAACGTTGTCAAATTTGGATCCTTCCCCATTCTTGCACACCCATGGGGATGGCCTACCAAAAGGAAGAACAAAATTGTTGCTGTTATACCCCAATTGCATACTTAACTGCCACTGTCTCTGCCATACCTGAAGCTAAATGTGCCAACAACAACAACAACACAACTCATTTCTGTGTGAAACTGGAATTGACAGTAACTCACTGGCTGTGCTACACTTAGCCCAGACCACGCCTGTCATTCAGCAGGTCCACAACTCACTGTTTTGTCACAGAATCTAGTTGTGTTGCCTTTGGGACTTCGTGTCTTCAGGTGGAGTGGAAATCGAGGCAGTTAAGTCAGCACTTGGGGCAGAAGGAGCGCTCTTATTAACAGTGAATATATTTTTTCCTACGAGATTTCTTCTCGGTAATTATTTTCTACCCATCCCCGTTTTTGAAATTTCTCTGGACCACATTGCTTTCCCAGCTGGAAGGAGGGGCTGGAGACGTTCAATTAGGCTAATGCCAATTGCACTTTATAACTAACCACTTGGAGGTTTGTGAGAGCATCTCTTTGTTTGAAAATTTTGCTTGTAATAAAACTTTATAATATATACTTGATATAGAAACTTGGCAGCCTTTCTTTCCACAGCTGTACTGACAAACAATAAAACATAGAAACATAGAAGATAGGAGCAGGAGTAGGCCATTCGGCCCCTCGAGCCTGTTCTGCCATTTAATGAGATCATGGCTGATCATCCAAATTCAGTACCCTGTCCCTGCTTTCTCCCCATATCCCTTGATCCCCTTAGCCTTAAGAAATATATCTAACTCCTTCTTGAATCTATTTAATGAATTGGCCTCTACTGCCTTCTGTGGTCGAGAATTCCACAGGTTCACCACTCTCTGGGTGAAGAAATTCCTCCTCATCTCAGTCCTAAATGGCTTACCCCTTATCCTTAGACTGTGACCCCTGGTTCTGGACTCCCCGGCCATCGGGAACATCCTTCCTGCATCTAGTCTGTCTTGTCCTGTTAGAATTTTATAACAGTTTCAGTATTACCAAAATAAATAACACTTGAATGCGTCATCGATTTATAAAGTTGTTCTTTGTACTGAAGTATTTCTTTTTGCTTTCATTTCTTGTTCGCAGAATTGACTGGCTTCAGCAGGGGAGTAGGGAGCTGTTTGGGACCATAATTGAGGATCAGATCTATGTCCTAGTTGACACCTCTCAATCCATGAAAGATAAGCTGGAGTTGGTTCAAAGAAAGATCTTTCAGCTCATGCAGGTTTATTACTAAGCAGTCCTGACTCTTGGAACATTTTATTCCCGGGTTAAAAAGCTTTTTCTAATGAGCTACTAATTATTAGGTCAATGATTTGGCACAGCATAACATCTCCTGACAAATCCTATAAATTTTCTACACATAACCTCATGTAGTGAGATGTGCTGCCTGCTCTGCAATTTTCCATTAGCTAGCCCTAGAGGCAATGAAAGTGGTAATTTTTCCAGCAGATTTGCACGATAAATCACTTGCTGCAGCAAATCACTTGCCCTACTAATTACTGGTTTCAGTCTGTTAAGACTGCTTCCTTAGGTAACTGAATTAGCTTTGCCAGGTTGTGTGGAAGTCCTGCTTTCTCTGGAGAAGCTGTTACAGCTCCAAAACAAGGTTTTTTTTTATATTACAAACATCTGTACTGGAAATGACACAAATGACTTGTTCTGAACCAACGCTAGTGTAAAGAAGACCCACTTCAGCAGTCAGTCTCAGTCTGGTGTCTCTTCAAGCACATGATGTTGCCAGGTTTCACAATCCCGAGTGTATTCCTCCTCCTATCCCTCATCGTTCAGTAGTGTTGCTGCTCACTGCCATAAGATTTTTGTTTTTAAAGTCTGCACTTTTGCATGCACATTATGCAGGGATGCAATAGCTAAAGCGCAGGAATATTTAGTTGTTGTCAGGTAGTTCTGCTAAATCTGCCTTTGAGCACTTGGATTTTGAGCCCAGACTGCCAACCAAATACCTAATAATTATGCTCCAACCCACATTGTAACATCCTCCATGGGATGAGCACATTTTGTATGCTGTAATCAGGTGAATATATCCCATAATGCATTGTACCAGGACCCAAGGGGGTCTATAAGGGGATCCTTTGTGGTTCTCTTGGCCATCCGATTTCTGCCTATCTGTCATCCAACTTCTATATCTTTGTGTACATGTTGACTTACCAGAACATTGGGGAGAATTCTAATCCCCAAAAACGGGCGGGTTTGGGTCAGGTGGGAAGATAAAATGTTAAAAATCTGAATCCTGACCCAAATCCACCACTAACCCACCCGCTTCCAGTTTCAACTGAGGTGGGACGGGGGCGGGCAACCAACCCGCTCCCAGGAGGCTGGTTGGCAATTTAAATATTATAATGAAGCTGCGTGCCTCATATTTAACCACCATTTTAAATTTAACCCTGACTGACCGTGTTTTCCAGTCCTCGGGAAACCCGACGGCTAAAGCGAGACGAGAACTGCTGGATCCAGGAGGTAAGTGCCTTTCCACTTACCTGCTGGATCCAGTTTACCTGCTTCACCAACCCCCCCACGATCAGACACCTCGGCCCTTCCGATCTCCTCCACGAGGCCTCCGATCACCCCTGACTCTGGCCTCCAATATTCCTTCTGGTCTCCGATCTCCCCCGACTCTGGCCTCTGATCTCCCCCGACTCCGGCCTCTAACCTTCCTTCTGGTCTCCAGCCTCTAATCTGCCTTCTGGCTTCCAACCTCCCCCCCCTGCTCCGGACCCCGATCTTTCCTTTGGCTCCGATTTCCACCCCCCCCTCCCCCCGCCCCTGCATTTCCAATCCCTCTCTCCCTCCTCTCTGCTCCCCGGCTGCGGCCTGGTGCTGAAGGCCTACCCTACCGACAGCCAGCCAGCCTCTCAATCTGGCTGGCTGCGGCCGGGAAACAGAGACAAAAAATGTAAATCAAGTCCTGCCGTTACATTCGGCAGGACCTGCGGGAAACGCGCTCTTCTGGGATTCCCGACCTCAAAGCAGCCCACCCGCTCCCTCCCCGCCTCCGAGTTAATATCCAGCCCATTATTTCTGTTGCTCTATATTAATTTAAAAACATTTCCTGCAATGACAATACTGTTTTCCTTTGGGTACCTGACACTGTCTTTTAGAGGTTAGTACATGGGGTCCCTGGAAATGTGTCAACATTTGACAAGGGGTTCACACATAGAAAAGTTCAAAACCACGCCCATTACAGTACACAAAACACAAATCTGAAGGATTTGCCAAACTTGCATGCTGTAGGCCTCAGAAATCTGTTCTGGAGGCATTTGTACATCAACAATTTAAATTACAGCTTTTAAAATATATCATTATCATTAAAAGGTATTTTTATCAAGTTCTTTGAATTATCAGCTGCACAATTGCCTACCTTTGCTAAGAAGACAAAAAACTCAAGGTTGAGAAAAAGCCTTTTGACCAATTATTGTTCTCGTTCCTGGATTCTCCCAATTTAGCAACTGGATTTTGGATGTTCCTAACTTTTCATTTTATAAACAAATTGATGTATTTTTTTAAAGATGGTTACATGTTAGGGTTAACAGGTGATATTGAACCGTCACGATTCCGAACAAACTAGCATGCTTTCCCACTGCCACTTAAGTTAGACTGTGGTGTCTTTTCTGTCTGGCATCTGCCATTCAGTTAGGGATATCAAGCAATGCTGTGGAGAGCTCTTACTTTCGGGTGATAGTTTTTTTTAAATTTAGAAATCATCCACATATTTTCAACCTTGTTTTATTGGTTTTCTTTGCAATGGATAATGTATCAATGAGGTTCGCATCTTAATGAAACACAGTTTTTAAAAATCCAAAATTAAATTTTTAGTTACATGGCCACAGCACATTTTGGATTCAATATCAAAAGCTGCTATGTGGTCAGCTGGTGGTGGGCAACAAATATGATAGTTTTGGCCCCTCTATTATCTGTATACCTTGCCTTATTCTTGGTGCTGCACCTGAAGACCCAAGCAACACTGGGGGTGAAATGTGTCTTGGGTTGTAATGCACAGGCGTTAGGGATTCGGCAGCCCGTTTTACACTCTGCCCAGTTTTTTTAAGGGTGTAAAACGGGCTGCTGATTCGCTGTCGCCCACGACAATTTCACCCCCATTGGCTTCTAATGGGGTGGGGGGGGAATCCCCTGAATGCAAATGTCAGCTGAAGCTGGAATTTGAGTCCGGGCCTCAGTGGCCCGGTGAAGAAGTGGAATGATGGCTGCGACCATCAGGTCAAAGGTCATGCTGCAGAATATATAAAGCAACATAACATGGATTGCTGTCCTTTAAGGGATATTAACTGGAATATTTACTTCACTCAGGAACAGCTTAGACACAAGACCAAATTCAATTTTGTGAAGTTTGATTCCAGAGCTGAACCTTGGCAGGAGGAGCTGGCAGAAGCAAATGAAAACAATTTGGACAATGCTTGGTCTTGGGTTAAAGGACTTCAGGTAAACATATTTATAAATATCTTAAACATCTTTCTCACTAAGACTCCAATAGTAAATCATTTCGATAGTGTGTCCCCAGTGCCCCATGAGTCATGTATAACATTCGGTTGCTGTGAAATCAACACCTGTGCTATAATAAAGCCCTTTAAATATTCACCCATAAAGTGGCTTTTTGGAGTTTGAATTGCGGGCAACGGTTGCAGGATGAAAAGCACTCAGGACACCGGGGGAACTCCCTGCTCCTCTTCGAATAGTGCCATGGGAATCTTTCCATCCACCTGAGCAGGTCTTGGTTTAAATGTCTCGTCCAAATACAGCACCTTCAACAATGTGGCACTTCCTGAAGACTACACTGAAGTGTCAGCCAAGGCTGCGTGCTCAAGTCAGTGGTGATGCTTCAACCCACATTTTTCTGCTTCAGCGGCGAGAATGCTACCAACTGATGGACCCTTATTGTTCTTCCATGTTGGGTATGCAGAAATTAGAAAACAGCGAATGAGAGGGTATATTTATTTTGTGTGTTTTTGCACACCAGGGACTTTTGTGATTGAAAGTGATGCTGTGTGTTGAAATGGACAATCCGGTGTGCTAACAGTTTGGTAAACTTGCACTTCATATAAATCATTATTAGCACTAGATTCTATTTTTACAATCATTTACTAGTCCACATATTACCAGAATTAATCCTGCACACACAAAGCACCTTAAATACCTTCTCGGCTGTTCCTTGCTTACCTCCTTCTTCTGTTTCTTGAGGTCAACAATAAATATCAAAGTATTTTTAAAAAAAAAAAGCATTTTCTCCACAGTGCCCTGCTCTACCTGGGCCACACACAATTGCAGCTGAGAGGATGGGTCGGTGTTCTGTTCCCAAACCTCTGCTGATGTCTCCCTGAGCTGGCTATTTTCCTCCCTCTTGCCCTGACTCTGCAAATGCCACTCTTGAACCAACTACTGAGAGGCAGTGTGACAGTAGCCTGGGTTGATTTGCTATTTTGCCTTCCTCTCAATTTAATGACCTGTTTCTGATTCCCTGATCATGCTGCCACTTAAATGGTGTAGGCCATTTTGCATCACAGGCTATGACAGGCGACTTGAATTCAGATTTTAACATTTGTTCAAGGACTACATGGAGAGAGCTGTTAAATTCTGATTCTTCATGTTTGTATTTTGTTTGAAACAGTACCGATTGAATTTGCCGACTATCTCATTCCCTATCCATATATTTTTTGCTCTTTGGATTGATAAGGCTGTTTTGGAAATTTAAATTCTGTGATATTTTCATAATTCATTCACAGATAATTGACTGCACTTATTCTTGATTGCATTGGAGATGCATTATTCAACAAGTGACAGCCATTACTTAGCAACTGTGGATTAACATATAAACCCACAATGCCATAAATAAAAGTACACAGATATTAGTTTGAAGTTGTACAATGATAAAAATGCTTACTCCCTCATAAATGAAACATTTTTCAATTGTCACTTAGTTAATACTGTAGATGATAACAATTAATTTATGCTTTATTATTAATAATTTTTTATTGAATGACGTACAGACAGTAACTGCCATGGGATCACACAATTAGCTTTGAACTGTGCGAGATGTAGGATCTGTCTGACAGGCTGGGGATGTGCTGGTTATTTGATGTTCTTTGTGGTTACGCAGATGGTCGTCCATCAGTGTCAGAATTAGTCACAGGATGAATAAAGTAGCATCAGAAAGCACACCTTGCAGTTAGTGTATTAAAATCACTCAAGATTGTTGCACAGTGCAGTGTTCTCATTTTTTTTTAGCAGTAAGATAAATATATGTTTAATTCTGAAATATCAGAGTCTAATTTTCTCCCCTGCTCTCGTGGCGCCGGCTTTTGCTGAGCCGTCGGGCTGGATTTTGCCAATGGGGAGCTTTTGGAGGCGGGACTCCCACTTACGGGGTTTTAGTCCCGCCTCCATCGACTTCTGGCCAACCCACGCTATTTTCCCTTGATTGACCTTGTTAAGCCGGCCCAGCGGGCTTAGCAGGCCAATTAAGGGGAAGCCGGTTACAGAGAACGTCAGCGTATGACGTTTCATCTGTCAAAAACTTTTGACAGATGAATTGTCATTGTTTGACAGCTCTGTGAAGCTGTCAAACACCGACATTCTCTGTAGTTTGATAAGTTCTTGTATTCAAGACTCATCAAACCTCTTTCTTTAGCAGAAATTAGATGGTTGTTGCATTGGAGAATGCAACAGCCATCTGTCATCTCTGCTGCAGAGGTGCGAGACTCTCCACATCCCCAACGATTGAAGCCTGCAAGAAGAAACAAAGGTAAGTAAACTTTTTTCTAACACTTTCCACTTACCTCACATACTTACCTCTCCACTCTTGTACCCATCACTTACCTTCACAGCGCACTTTTGCACCCCTCCGACCCCTGCAGACCCACTGCTCGCCTCGGTGACCCTGGCGAGGTTCGTAGCCTTCGGGAAGCCTGCACTTGTGTGGGTAAAATGGGGATAATCCTCTTATCTGCCTGTTAACTACCTGTTAACAGGCAGTTAAGTGGCTGTAATCCCCTTCCCGCCTCCAGGAGACAGGACCTGGCGCGGGTCGGCTACTCCCCTCCTGGGAAGATGGCACGGAGGTGGGTTGGGGGCGGGGTGGGCCCCCAGATTCTGCCATTTTCCCGGCAGTCCTGCCTCCAAACCCACCTCCCCAGGGCTGGCAAGATCGCACCCGTAGTTCCACATTGCCAACTAATTGGCCATTTATCATATGTGAGCCTATATGGTGGATGTTGGCAGACTATTTGCCTGATCCTACCCTCAGCTGAACTTCACACATGCTCACGTTCCAGCAGGTGATGCTGGATAGCAATTACTTTCAATTAAAGTTTGAGGTAGCCGAATCCTAAAGATGCTTAATTGGGTCTAAAGGTCTGGACTATCTCTCCCTAAAGGAAAGAAACAACCTGAAAATGTTACCGTCCTCCAGATAGCACTTTTAATAAGTTTAGCTAGATTGTAACGTTCCGGATATTATGAGGGTCCGGAAAACTCCCCTAGAATTCTGCAACTCCTCACCAAAGAGTGTACAGAGATTGAGTTCGCGAGTTTGATACAGAAGTATTATGTGAGACAATTCTAAAAATATATAGATTTATTAAAGAACCGACATGTAATTTACAGTTGGTGAGTCAACCGCAACATTAACAGTTCCAAAAAGAGAAAGCTTACAATTCTATTATCAGAGAACCGTACTCTCAAATCTTAACTTCACTACAGTTTTACAGTTCTTAATGTTCTATTCAGGATATCCACCAAAATCAAATACCTTTGATCCCCAAGGTACAAAGAGTTGGAGACTTACAGAGCCGCCTCTGAAGCCGAGAATCGCGTTGCCCCTTTAAAGCAAGTCTACTATCCCATTTGAGAGTTCAATATTTATACCCTTTTCCAGTGGTATTTCCTGTAAGGTTTTCTGCTGATGTAAGCTAATTATCTCTAGTCATTTTTCTGCTGACCCCTGCAATTCTTACAGTCAACTCAGCTGGTAGCATTACAGAATTATGTCTCTTCTCTAGGTGTTCTAAGTTTACCATAAAAAACGGTGTTACGGCAGGTGTGTTTTTTACTTGATGTCATTTTTACGAAGGCAGATGTTTCTTACTTTTATGTGCTTCTTTACGAGGTGTAAATTAGAACACCTTAACCAGGGTGAACCATTGTCTTATTCCAAAAGGTTCAGCCTTTAACCTTCTGTTTCAATAAGGTTATTGATTCAGTGTCAACAACTATCTTATCTCGATAGCCAGAATGCTTTCACAGCTTTTACATAGTTAGGCTTCTAGATTTCCAGACCCAGTTTGTCATGTTTTAATAAGGCCAGAATTCTTTCATAGAATTATGTATTTTTCTGAATAGGTTATATGGCTTATTCCTTCACATATTTTCCCCTATTCCTAGCCGGGTGTGCGTGGTAATTGTAGGCCTGGCTGAAATCAACTAACTCAATACAGACCAAGAATACACAATGATTAAAAAAAAAAACTATAATAAAAGTGGAAACAGAACTGAGCAGCTTGGACCCCGTGGACAGGATTGCAAGGTTGATGGGCCAAACATGACCTACGAGCTATAGTTTGGACACTAGCAGTTTCCAACAGGGTGAGGTGCTTCCCTCTGAGAAGATAACTTATTACTGTATACACACGGTGTTAATAAAGGAATGGCCGGGAATTTCCCTGGAGCTACTCCCGCCCTGCCGACGTAACTTTGCTGGAAGTGTGGTGGAAACCCGGGTAAATTGGTGTCTCTGCTGCACTGCCGATGAAGTTCGGGCGGCAGAGTGGAAAGAGCTCCGAGTCATCATCCCATCAAAATTAGGGTTCAATGTAATTGCGATATTGTCAGATTTGGATTCATTTTTTGAGAAGTTCAGATTGAGCAACGATATATTTCTCTACAGGTTGGGGGTTCCACAAACACACTGGGGGCTATACGACTTGCTCTCGCTGATGCTGGCACTCAAGCTGTCTACCTCCTTACTGACGGAAGGCCTGATCAGGTACAGTGCTGTATGTAGAAAACAACATAATGTTAGTTGAATAAAATCTGAAGGTGTCTCTTGTCACCTTGCAACTACGAACTTTGTTATTACAAGCCTCTCATGACACCAAACTTTACCCAGCCTCACAGCTGAAGCTCCTTTATACTCAGTAGAGAGCTTCAAATCTTAATTCACTGGTGAGAAATCACCTGCTGGTCCTCATGAGTTTTGCAGTTCTGAGCTTCGATTATACTATTTGAGGTTTGAATATTACTCCAGAAAGGCATAATCTGTTTCATGGCTTTATGTAGCTGCGTGCACACGAACAGTTCGTTACAGGCTGTAATAAAATTCAATTAGGGGTTATGATGAAAGGTTAAGGAAATGGGGCTTGTTCAGCTGCCCTAGTTCTGTACACGTGTCTCTCTCTAGTTTCTCTCCTATCTTCCCTCATGTGCTCTCCAAGTTCATGTTGTCCATGAGACCCATCACCTGTTCCCTTGACCCCGTTCCCACTAAATTTCCGACCACCCAACTTCACCTCCATGCTAGTTTACATAGTTTACATTGTAAGTGGTTCCGTCTCCTCAAGGTACTGACCCCCCTCCCTTTTAAAACTGCCATCAACACGCCACTCCTCAAAAAGCTCACCCACGATCCCTGTGTCCTTGCAAACTACTGCCCCATCTCCAACCTCCCTACTTCTCCAAAGTCCTTGGGGGAAAAATTGAGTTGCTTTGCGCCTCCCATTAGCGCTAACCGGTGGTGCCCTGCGGCGCTGCGCCGCCAGCGATAACGTCATCGCCCCGCTCGCGCCCCGGCTGCGATCTTCGGGAGTGCCCCCTGACTTACCGCTGGACGCTATGTCCGACGGGGTCAGGGGGGCCTACCTGCGGCCGGGGAGGCGCAATTTAAAGACGAGGTGCGGGGCGGCCATTTTTGTTGCTGGCCGCCTGCCAGCACCTGCCTGCGCTCCCGTCCCCGGCCTCCTGAACGGCCCCCTCCCTGCAGAGTACCGGCTGCGCTCCAAGAGCCCGGCACTTCTCTTGAGTGCCGGGCTCTTTTGCCGGCACTCCCGATCCCCGGGGGCCCAGCTGGGCCCCGGGTCGCACTGCGCAAGGCCCCTCCCCTATAAGAAGGGGAGGAAGGCCTGCAATACCGCGATATTGACTCACAACACCCCAAGAGAGATGTGGGGCGCTTCCAGTAGCTTCCCTCTTGGGGCGCAACCACTCAATTTCCGGCGCGGGGACGCTAATTTTTCCAGGGCGCTAAAAGTAGCCCCGACGAAGTTAGCGCCACTCAATGTTTAGCTCCTTTGTATAGAAGATTAAGGGATGATCCACTTGAGGCGTTTAAGATGATTAAAGGATTTGATAGGGTAGATAGAAAGAAACTATTTCCTCTGATGGGAGAATCCAGAACAAGGGGGTATAACCTTAAAATTAGAGCTAGGCCATTCAGGGGTGATGTCAGAAAGCACTTCTTCACACAAAGGGTGGTAGAAATCTGGAACTCTCTCCCCAGAAAGCTGTTGATGCTGGGGGTCAATTAAAAATTTCAAAACTGAGATTGATAGATTTTTGTTAGGCAAGGTATTCAGGATTACGGAACCAAAGGTGGGTAGATGGAGTTAACATACAGATCATCCATGATCTAATTGAATGGCGGATCAGGCTCGAGAGGCTGAATGGCCTGCTCCTGTTCAATGTTCCTTGAACTCCTCAAAATCCATGTCCATCCTATCTTAACCTCCATGTTTGAATATCCCCAATCAGGTTTCCATCCCTGCCACTGCATCCCAACCCAGAGTCACAAATTACATCCTTTGTGACTGTGACGGTGGTCATTATCCCTCTTTGTCCTCCTTGACCTCTCTGCAATCTTTGACATGGCTAGCCACACCATCCTCCTCCAGCATTGCTCCTCCATTGTCCAGCTCAGTAGGACTGTCATCACTTGGTTCCACTCTTACCTATCCAATCATATCCAGTGCATCTCCAGCAATGGCTTCTGTGGATTTTAGCCTGGAGGCGAGTTCCGTGCGGGGGCTGGGGGTGAGGGGGGTGGGGGGGCGGTGGGGCGGTGGGTGGGGGTGTTTTGAAGTCGGGGAAACTCTGAAGAACTGGTTTCTCAAATGTCCTGCAGTTTATAACTGCAGGGCTTCTTTAAAAAAAAAATTCTGTCGGTTTCTCGCCCACAGGCAGCCTGATTGACAGGCTTTTTCATCTGAAGCATAATAGTAGTTGTGAAAAAGTTACCAGGGCAGGCATTTCAAGCAGACAGTATAAAATGGTTCAAAAGTCAATTGGATGTATGTTCTGGCGAGAGAAGGGAAAATCTGTGAAAAAGGTCTGGGTCATAGCTCTCCGAGACAAAGGAGCATGTTAGCCTTCCCACCATGTCAAGGTGCAGTCCCCGAGAGAAGGAGTTGATATTGACAACTCAGTCATGGAGTGGCATTGATCATCTGTGCACCACTCCTGCCCTGCCTTATCTTTACAAAACAATGTGGCATTTAAAGTCCAGAGTTATACGTGCTTGTTTAGTTAACAGTTACACAGACTGCTGCTGAAATCCAGAAGATGGCATGCTAACTAAAACATAGGCTTAGAAAGTCGGCTCCGTAACACCCGGTTTTTCGGCACTACAGCTGCCGTTTTGTGTGCAAAATGGCGTCCGAGCTGCGCGCGCACAATTCTGATGCAGGCCGCACCAGGAGCCATCTTGGTAAAGGCCAAACAAGAGGCGTCCTTTATCCACATCTAAAGCAGGCGTTAGGCTATTAACATATGCAAACAAGGGCCCGAACGCCTGCTTCTGCTCCCTCTTGTAACTTTGGTTTGCATCTGAGGCCCCCAGCACCAGTGCTGTATGCTTCTGGGAAAACCAACGCTAAGCAGCACGGAATTAAAAAAAGATAAGTGCTTACAATAATGACCGGCGTTCCCGGCCCCGAGATCTCCGACCTCACTCCCGGCTCCAACCTCCAGGCACCCCCGATCTCCCCCTGGCCCCGGCCCCGACCTCCTAGCCCGCTCCCCCACTTCCACCCCACCCCTCCCGACAGCACTCCCGACACCCCCCCCCCCAACAATACTCCAGGCACCCCCGATCTTCTTCCCCGATCCCTGACAGCCCTCCAATCGCACACCGAGGCGCAGCCGTTTCTTCTCCAGTCCCCTGCGATCTTCTTCCCCATTCACTTACCTGAAAATTGCCGCAGGAACCTGTGTGGGCTCCTGCCGCTGCGCCATCTGCATGATAATGAGGTCCAAGGTCCAAAATCCCAGGCTCCTCGGACCTTCCCACTTGATCGCGAGCTGTTAGCACTCTGCGGGTAAGGCGCCCAAAAATGGACGCTACCGAATTTCTAGGCCATAAACTTTCTTCCAGCTCGAACAGAGGACTCTCATATTAAGGAAACAATGTAATATTTTTTGACAGATCATTTAAATTAAAGGTTAATATTGTTTTATATATTATTATCCAAAACAGCCTCCAAAAACCATTTTTGCTCAGGTGCAGCTCATCCGCCTTGTCCCGATTCATTCCATTGCATTTAACTGTGATGACGTTGAAGCCAACGAGTTTCTATATGAGCTTTCTGAGAAGACAGGTGGACGTTTCCATTCCTATAACAGTGACATGAGGGAGACCAGTAACCCTCCTCCATTTGTGGTAAGGAAGTTCTCACACTGGAAATGAAGGAAAATATTTCAAATCCCTAAGAAACTCTGAAGCAAAAGCCTCAACTTCATCATTAACTACAGTTTTTTTTTTAATGAGCATCAAATCATTTACAACAACTTGCATTTATATAGCGTGTTTAATGTAGTTAAATGTCCCAAGGCACTTCAAAGAAACGTTATCAGACAAAATTTGACACCGAGTCACATAAGGAGATATTAGGACAGGTGATCAAAAGCTTGGTCAAAGAGGTAGGTTTTAAGGAGAATCTTAAAGGAGGAGAGAGAGGTAGAGAGGTGGAGAGATTTAGGGAGGGAATTCCAGAGCTTCGGGCCTTGGCAGCTGAAGTTCTGAAGTTCGTTGTCCAGGGGGAAAGAGCAAAGGCAAAGTCATGACTGTGATTACAAAGGATATACGGCACAGAAACAGGCCATTCAGCCCAACCAGTCAATGCTGGTGTGGTCTAACTAAGGTTTGATACCTACTTTTCAATTCTATCCCTCTAGAAATAAACCCTAGTGCTTGGTTTGCTTTTTTTTATGGCCTTGCTAACCTGCGTCGCAAATTTTAGTGATTTGTGTATTCGTACTCCGAGATCCCTTTGTTCCTCTACCCCACCTAGACGCGCACCCTCCAAGTGATGTGACCTCCCTATTCTTCCTACCAAAATGTAATACCTCACATTTATCTGTGTTGAACTTCATTTGCCAATTATATGCCCATTCTGCAAGTTTATTAATGTCCTCCTGTAATTTGTTGCAGTCCTCCTCAGTATTGACTATCCCCCTCAATTTGTGTCATCCGCAAATTTAGAAATTGTGTTTTTGATTCCTAAGTCTAACTCGTTAATGTAAATTGTGAACAGCAGTGGTCCCAGCACTGATCCTTGTGGAACACCACTACCCCACCTTCTGCCACTGTGAATAGCTACCCTTTACTCCCACTCTCTGCTTTCTATCTTGAAGCCAGCTAGCTATCCATTCTGCTACTTGTTCCCTGACTCCGCATTCTCTGACCATGCTCATCAGTCTATTATGGGGTACCTTATCAAAGGCCTTTTATAAATCTAGATAAATTACATCTACTGCATTACCATTATCTACTCTCTCTGTTACCTCTTCAAAAAATTCAATGAGGTTGGTCAAGCAAGACTCCCTTTTGAAATCCACGCTGACTATTCATTACTATGTTTTTGGTTTCTAGATGTTCTTCTATTTTCTCCTTTAGTAGGGATTCCATTATTTTTCCTACCACCGATGTTAAGCTGACTGGTCTATAATTCCCTGGACCTGTTCTATCCCCCTTCTTAAATATCGGTATTACGTTAGCTATCCGCCAGTCCTCTGGCACTACACATTTTTCTAACGAATTATTAAATATGTGTCTTCTTCTTCTTAGGCAGTCCTTCGGAACCGAGGATGACTTGCTTCCACACTAAAAGTGAGTTCTCAGGTGACTGATGAGTCCAATGCGGGACCTACAGTCTCTGTCACAGGTGGGGCAGACGGTGGTTGAAGGGGCGGGTGGGTGGGGTGCTTGGGTTGACGTGCGCTCCTTGCGCTGCCTGCGCTTGGCTTCTGCTTGCTCCCGGCGAAGAGACTCGAGGTGTTCGGCACCTTCCCGGATGCTTCTCCTCCACTTTGTGCGGTTTTGGGCCAGGGATTCCCAGGTGTCGGTGGGGATGTTGCACTTTTTCAAGGAGGCGTTGAGGGTGTCCTTGAAGCGTTTCCTCTGCCAACCTGGGGCTCTCTTGCTGTGCCGGAGCTCCGAGTAGAGCGCTTGTTTTGGGAGTCTCGTATCGGGCATGCGGACGATGTGGCCTGTCCATCGGAGCTGATCGAGCGTGGTCAAAGCTTCGATACTGGGGATGTTGGCCTGAGTGAGAACACTGACGTTGGTGCGCCTATCCTGCCAATAGATTTACAGGATCTTGCGGAGGCAGCGTTGGTGGTACCTCTCCAGTGCTTTGAGGTGCCTGCTGTA
The DNA here is from genome assembly GCA_030390025.1 of Squalus acanthias. Classification (NCBI taxonomy): domain Eukaryota; kingdom Metazoa; phylum Chordata; class Chondrichthyes; order Squaliformes; family Squalidae; genus Squalus; species Squalus acanthias. The sequence goes on along the minus strand of CM059431.1, from coordinate 18,118,175 downwards.
CACGGTCCATGTCTCTGAGGCATACAGGAGGGCGGGTATCACTACTGCTCTGAAGACCATGAGCTTGGTGCTGGGTTTGAGGTATTGGTCTTCAAACACTCTCTTCCTCAGGCAACCGAAGGCTGCACTGGCACACTGAAAGTGGTGTTGTACTTCATCATCAGCGTCTGCCCTTGTTGACAGTAGGCTTCCGAGGTATGGAAAGTGGTCCATGTTGGCAAGGCCTCGTCATGGATTTTGATAATCGGGGGGCAGTACTGTGTGGCGGGGGCAGGTTGGTAGAGGACCTTTGTCTTACGGATGTTTAGTGTAAGGCCCATGCTCTCGTACGCTTCAGTGAAGGTGTTGATGATGGTTTGGAGTTCGACCTCAGAGTGTGCGCAGACGCAAGCGTCGTCTGCATACTGTAATTCAATGACAGAGGATGGAACGACCTTGGATCTGGCCTGGAGGTGACGGAGGTTGAACAGTTTCCCGTTTGTTCTGTAGGTTAGCTCCACTCCAGCGGGGAGCATACTGAGGGTGAGATGGAACATTGCAGCCAGGAAGATCGAGAAGAGCGTTGGTGCGATGACACAGCCTTGCTTGACCTTGGTCCGTACGTGAATTGGGTCTGTGGTGGATCCGTTGGTCAGGATCATGGCTTGCATGTAGTCGTGAAGCAGGCGGAGGATGGTGACAAACTTTTGAGGGCAACCGAATTTGAGGAGGACACTCCTAATCCCTCACGGTTGACAGTATCGAAGGCCTTTGTGAGGATGGAGTTGAGTACACTCGCGTCGAAGACAGAGTCTCGGTTAAGGAGATCTTCGAAGTGCTCCTTCCAGCGGGCACTGACTGCCTCTCTGTCCTTGATGAGTACCTCTCCGTTCTTGGCCCGCAGTGGGGTAGGACCTTGGGTGCTTGGGCCATAGGTGTTCTTGACTGCGCTAAAGAATCCACGCATGTCGTGGTTGTTGGCTAGCTGCTGGATCTCCTGCGCTTTCTCCACCCACCATCTGTTCTTTAGGTCGCGAGTTTTTTGTTTGACCTCGGCCTTCAGGCGTCTGTAGAGCTGCTTTCTTGCTCTCGAGTTCTGTTGCTGTTTCCAGATCAGGAATGCCTTGCGCTTGTGGCTTATTAGCTCCTGGATCTCCTGGTCGTTCTCGTCGAACCAGTCTTAGTGTTTCCTGGTCGAGTGACTGAACGTCTCTTCACAGGTGCTGATTATGGCCTTGAGTGCAGACCAGGCACTGTGGACACTCTGTGTCCCTGACTCACTGGGAGTCGCCAGGTTGGTTGTGAGGCGCAGGCTGAATAGTGCTTTCTTAGCAGGGTTGATGTTCGACCTGCGTTGATTTTCCTGTGGCATTGCTTCTGTTGCCGCCACTATTTTGGAGCTACGTTGATGGAGATGACAGAGCGGATTAGGCGGTGGTCTGTCCAGCAGTTGTCAGCTCCTGTCATGGCGCGGGTGATGCGGACGTCCTTGCGGTCCCTCGCTCGGACGATGACATAGTCCAGCAGATGCCAGTGCTTGGAGCGAGGGTGTTGCCATGAAGCCTTGTACTTGTCTCTCTGATGGAACAGGGTGTTGGTTATGACAAGGCCATGTTCTAAGCATTTCGTCAGGAGGAGGGTACCGTTGGAGTTGACTCTCCCTACCCCCTCTCTGCCGATCACACCACCCCAGAGGTCTGTGTCCTTTCCAACTCTGGCGTTAAAGTCGCCAAGGAGGATCAGCTTGTCACCCGTTGGGACTCGGGACAGGGATTGTTCAAGGCTGGAGTAGAATTCCTCTTTGGTCTCGTCTGTGGCTGTTGGGGCGTACGCACTGATGACCGTAGCGCACTGGTTCCGGGCTAGGGTGAGCTGTAAAGTCATGAGGCTTTCGTTTATTCCACAAGGGGAGTCTCTGAGTTGTTCAACTAGCTCATTTTTTATGGCGAAGCCGACCCCATGGAGGCGGCGTTCTTCTTCAAGTTTGCCTTTCCAGAAGAAGGTGTAGCCGCCACCTTGCTCCTTGAGCTGGCCTTCCCCTGCCCGCCGGGTCTCGCTTAGGTTGGCGATGTCAATGTCGAAATGTCTGAGCTCCCGGGCAACGATAGCAGTACGGCGTTCCAGTCTGTCGCTGTTGGGGTTGTCCGTGAGGGGCCTGACGTTCCAGGACCCGAACTTCATTTTAAAGGGTGGAAGATGCCTGTGTGTGAATTCTTTTAACGTGGGGTGGCCGTTGCACACCAGTTACCACACGGGCTTGACAGCGCAAGGTCTTGGTCCAATGACGAGGGGATCCAAGACGATTGGAGACCAGGCTCTGCTACATCGGCCTAGCACACACACACAAACATACTCCTACTGTCCTCCTCCCTCCATCCCGTATGTAGCAATGCCTCTGCTATCTCTTCCCTAGATTCTTTTAAAATGCGTGGATGCAATCCATCTGGACCAGGGATATTCTGTCTATACTGTGTTGTGCCTTTTTATTGCTTTGTAAAGATTGACCTGTTTATCTCTAACATATTAAGTGATGGACTTTCCCTGTGGCGGGACCCTGGAGAATTTCCTGGAGTGAAGGAAATGATAATGTTCATGGCAGGCCCCAGCATTATAAGCACACTCTTTTGGGAGCTCACTTCTGGTTGGGCAGATGATGGACATAGCTGGGGAATGGAACTCTTTTGTTTTCAGTGTCAAGCTCGCCTGGGTCAGGTATAGCAAGGCCAGATGCAGAGTAAGGCTCCCTCTGCTCTGCCCCAACAATGTGCCTCAGCATCAACCTCAGAAATGTGGCATTTTTCCCACTAGTCGTCCTATAGCCTCTCTGAGTTAGATTGCCATTTGGTACCAGTTTTGTGCCATAGATCCATGCCCACTAGGAACAACCTTGAGACTGCACACACTCGTCTTTTACAGTCAGCAGACGGAAGAGACTTTTATCCGATCATTCCAGGCTGGTTTTGAACCTGAATTCCAGAGGTGAAGAGCCAGGCTCCAACTCACTGCATCACTCAGTTCCCTTGGCACGAAGTATTAAGTGAGGGAGAATACAATTATTAATTTTGAGTGTGTAAGGGCAGGGGTAGCCAGTTAGAAAGGAGAAATACACACAGACATAAACACATTACCAATGAGGAACAAGATAATTGCTGAAATAACAACAGAAAACGCTGGAAAAACTCAGCAGGCCAGGCAGCATCCGTGGAGAGAGAAAGAGAGTTAACGTTTCAGGTCAATGACCTTTCGTCAGAACTGTGAAGAGCCGGAAATCAAATAGATTTAAGGCCAGAGTAAAGCTGGGAAAAGGGGGAGGGGATAAAAGAACAAAGGGGGAGATGAAGAGACATTAAGAGACATTAAGAGATATGCAAGGCTAGAGGTGATGTTAATGTGACAGATTAAGGCTGAAAGAAGTGTGAAATCCACTGGCAGAATGAAGGACAGCTGCCAGCTTCTAGGAGGAAAAAAAATAAAAATAAAAAAGGTGGGGGGGGGGGGGTGCAAATAAAAGGGTGGAAAAAATAAAATATAAATGTGATTGGAGCTGAGGTTATGATCTAAAATTGTTGAACTCGATATTGAGTCCAGAGGGCTGTAGCGTGCCTAAACGAAAGATGAGGTGCTGTTCCTCGAGCTTACGCTGCGCTTCCGTGGAACAGTGTAATAGGCCGAGGACGGTGAGGTCAGAGTGGGAGTGAAGCGGTGAATTAAAGTGACAGGCCACCGGGAGCTCGGGGTCCCCCTTACGGACTGAACGGAGGTGTTCCGCAAAGCGGTCACCCAATCTGCGTTTGGTCTCCCCAATGTAGAGGAGACCACATCGTGAGCAGCGAATACAGTATACTAAATTGCAGGAAGTACAAGTAAATCGCTGTTTCACCTGGAAGGGGTGTTTGGGGCCCTGGACAGTGGGAAGAGGGGAGGTGTAAGGGCATGTGTTGCATCTCCTGCGTGTGCACGGGAAGGTGCCGGGCGAAGGGGAAGGGGTGCTGGGGGTGGTAGAGGAGTGGACTAGGGTGTCGCGGAGGGAGCGGTCCCTGCGGAATGCTGAAAGGGGAGGTGAGGGGAAGATGTGTTTGGTGGTGGGATCACGCTGGAGGTGGCGGAAATGGCGGAGGATGATCCGTTGAATGTGGAGGCTGGTGGGGTGAAAGGTGAGGACAAGGGGAACCCTATCGTGGTTCCGGGAGGGAGGGGCAGGGGTGAGGGCAGAAGTGCGGGAGATAGAACGGACACGGTCGAGGGCCGTGTCGACCACGGTAGAGGGGAATCCTCGGTTGAGGAAAAAGGAAGACATGTCGGAAGCACTGGTATGGAAGGTGGCATCATCAGAGCAGATGCGGCGGAGACGGAGAAACTGGGAGAATGGAATAGAGTCCTTACAGGAGGCGGGGTGGGAGGAAGTGTAGTCCAGGTAGCTGTGGGAGTCAGTGGGCTTGTAGTGAATGTTAGTCAATAACCTATCCCCAGAGATGGAGATGGAGAAGTCGAGGAAGGGAAGGGAAGAGTCGGAGATGGACCATGTGAAGGTGAGGGAAGGGTGGAAATTGGAAGCATAATTGGAAGATAATTGCTGAACTTGGCAGCCATGATAAAAATAACAATGACAACATAGATAATGGCCACAACAGGCATGATTTTTTAAAATAAGTTATTTGTGGCCTCGGCATCACTTGTTTATGCTGAATGGTTAATGCTTCCCATAAGCCAATACTGGAACTTTTTCTATGAACCAAATGTTAGTGGATTTTGAGTATTCTGAAAAATATAGCATTTAACAATAAATGTTAAATAATTATAACTTATAAACTTGCTCGATCCCAAACTGCTTTCAGTGTTGTAAAATGAATTGCATTTCAGCCCATTGGAAGGAATAGAAATATAAGTTTGTCAGTTAAAAACACAAATAGCAAACCTACTAAATGCACTTTATCCACTTTAAACTAGAATACAATACTGGAACCTATTTGCAATTATGAAGTTAGGGCCTTATGAATGTACTCTGAACAGAACGATAAAACTTGTTGACATTGCAGATATTTGGGCGACTGGGATGGTTGCAGTAAGCCAGGTAAGTGACTTTCCTGCCCCACTGCTAGGCACGATGTCCTGCCAGAGGCTTGGGCTCGTGCTGGAGATGCAACGGGGCCATGTAAATGACCCGGCCTACCAAATTGAGGCATATTGAGGCCTGAACAGGTGAAGTGCGCTTCAGACACGCTGCAATAAAAACAGAAAAATGCTGGAAATACTCAGCAGGTTAGACAGCATCTGCAGAGAGAGAGAAACAGAGTTAACGGCCGCGATTTTACTCACCTCGGCGGGTCCGTGGCGGGCCATGTCGGTGGCGGGTCCCGACCCCGCTGCTGGCTCCATCCCGCTGTGTAAAATGACTTTCCGTTGATTGGGCTTGTTAAGCCCACCAGCGCGTTACCCGGCCAATAAGAGGAAGCGGGTCTGGTGACGCCATTTGATGACGCGTCAGCAGCCGGTTTCCTTAAAGGGACCACGGCCACATTTGTCTTGACATTTGTGCTGTCAGTGTTGTACAGCATTGAGGTGCTGCAAACACTGACAAGCACTGCACAAAGGTACAGGGCTGCACACAGGCTCTCCCATGACTCCCTCCATATGCTTATGGAAGGAGTCACAGCACGCAGGGAGGTCCTCTTCCCTTCCCATGGGCAGAAGAGACCACCCCAGGAGATCAACACAGCCTGGTTGCACATTGCACAGGAGGTCACAAGCAGGGATGTGGTCAGGGGGACCTGGGTGCAGTGCCGCAAACATTTAAATGATCTCAGTAGATCACGAAACGTTAGTACAAAGCCACACTCAACCTCATCCTGCTGTGCCTCTCATCACATCACCATCACTCTGCCTTCCCTACCCTACTCCTGCACATCCTTACTCACAACAACTTACCCTGCACCTCCACCCATCCCTCTCTATCTACATTATCACATCCCCATCTCACTAGCCACCCCTCACACTCACCCTCATCCTAGGGCAATTATACCAACTAACAACACACAAGGGTAGGCACTTGGGTGTTTTATGCAATGTTCATGTAATGTTTCTGTTAATGTGGTGTCAAACATTGAAACCTTTATTTTCAACACTTTGCATTCTTGGACAGATCTGTGTGCACCTTTGGAAGTGGCTTAGTGAATTGCAGTGAATGGTGAGACATAACGGTGCCCCCCTGCAATGGTGATGAGTGTGAAAGGAATGGCTGAGGCATTGTAGCGATGCTTTATGGTGTTGGTGTGGGGTGGTGCCAACTGGCGCATCATGTGGCAGCCAGGATGTACAGCGTCAAGTGACGTAAATCTGGCCATGGTGAGGCCATCCCTGGTGACCCGGTGGCATAGTGGTTAGCACTGGTGCCTCACAGCGCCAGGGACCCGGGTTCGAATCTGACCTCGGGTGACTGTCTGTGTGGAGTTTGCACATTCTCCCCGTGTCTGCGTGGGTTTCCTCCGGGTGCTCCGGTTTCCTCCCACAGTCCAAAAATGTGCGGGTTAGGTTGATTTGGCTATGATAAATCGACCCTTAGTGTTAGGGGGGGATTAAATATGTGGGGTTATGGGGATAGGATGGGATATGTTAGGGGGGAATTAAATATGTGGGGTTACGGGGGTAGGGTGGGATGTGTGTACTGTGGGGATTAAAGCAGGGACAGGGTACTGGATTTGGATGATCAGCCATGATCGTATTGAATGGTGGAGCAGGCTCGACGGGCCGAATGGCCTACTCCTGCTCCTAGATTCTATGTTTCTATGACCCGGGCAGCAATATGGTCGGGTGCTGATGCCCTGTGTCCTGTGCAGCATCAGGTGATTGCGGAGAAGGTTGATGGTGTTGCTGTTGGTGCTGCTGGTGTGTCTGGTGCTGCTGGTGTTGGGGCTGATCGTGGTGGCATTCTGAGGACCAAGGTGAGAGAGTATGAAGGGCACCCATGCTGATGGAATAGATGGCAGGTGAAGTAGAGACGACAGAAGCGTTCTATCAATGGTGAGAGAGTTCTTCCAATGAGGTGAGAGTGGTTGGAGAGTGGAAAGTGGAAAGCCTGCAGAATGTGTGCTGGAAATGGAGTGAGAAAAACCTTCTGCCTGTGGAAAGTGAATATCAGTCAGGTGGGAGCTTTTAATGTACATTTAAAGCTGTCAAGTGATCAGCTGGAGCAATGGCCACTGAACTCACGTCTCAGCTTGACAGCCGTGGTCTGCGCACAGCGGGGATCCCGTGGGTCATGAAGTTAAAGACATAAGGTAAGTGAAACAAGGCTGTTAAGCATCTGGCTAATCATTTTAAATAGGTCTCCTGCTGCTGCCGGTCAGGTCTGCTCAGTGTTGACAGACCCGACATTGGGAAAGGCGCGTGGCGGTGGGTTGACAGGGGAGAGTCCCGCCCTGCTGTCAAAAAAACTCACTTTCCCACCTGACCCACCACCGATCCCGCCCGCTGACCCCCCAGGAAACTCCGGCCAACGTTTCAGGTCGATGACCTTTTGTCAGAACGCTGCATCTGTTTAGCATGTGGGCAGGGAAGGTGGGGTTAGGGTTAGACTATTGGCTGAATACTGTTCCATTCCCTGTTCTGTGTTTTATAGCCTGAGCATTGGTCTCATAGAATGTATATTCAATCTCGCTCAAATGATGACATGTGGTTCATTTCAGTAAGCCTGCGTACAGTGGCAAGGCTTCTCTATTCAGTCCCTGGGCTATCATTTATCGAGATATTTGGTACACATGTCATGGGCAGGCCTGCTTGCAGGAGTTGTAGGTGTTGCCGAACCCAAGCAGCATATCTAGTACGGAAGAGAGGAAGGGAGAGCAAACATTAATGATCCTTCCTCCTGAGTTATCACGTCCCACTGTAACGTGAGGATTCATCGTACAAGCTGTTTAGAGGTAGCAGCAAGCAGTCTTGGGACTCAGATCCACAAAGGGCTGCTTGCCAGCTATCATCTTCATTATAACATTTTCAAAAACTGTGCAGTTTGTTACCTGCTCTGCTTTGTTTTTCCCTCTACTGTGAATTCAACATGTTAATAGGGTAACAAGTGATCTACTTTGGTAACTCATTTGCATCTATCTATTCAAAATAAAAAAAAAGGTTTGAGTTTAAATATGCAGCACTTGCTCCCTAAAACACCCAAGCTATTTTATTACGATTATTATTTTCTTTTAAGAAATGTCTGTCGAAAAAATAGACTAATTATCATACACAAGTATATGTGAAGGAGAATGGGATAAATCATGTTTTTGAATCACTAGGATTGTTATTCAAGTAGGTACTTTTGTGTTTAATTGTAACTAATGGCAAATCAAAGTGGTTTTTTTAAACCCAATCTCTTCATTTCATAATGAATCTGAATTTTCTTCAGCCAACAATGATCCTTGTTTTGACTAACTGAATTAATTTGAATTCTTCAGAGTGAAGATATCTGCCTATTGAAGAAAGAAATTGAGCAGGGAAAAAAAGATTTGGAGAGGGTAGAAAAGCTCTATGCAGAATGTGTAATGCTGGACTGGTATCATAACAGTGAAGAAACAGGAACAAAGAACAAGTACGTTCATTTGGCTGACCTCGGACTTTTCATCAATTTACCAGTCACGTTTCATATTAAATATCAAAATCGGTTTCTGTCATTCAAAGTCTGTCAAAACTTTGAACGGTCGGGATAATCAATTTGTTCTCTTGCCAGGCTCTTGAATCTGTTCTTCTTCAGTGCTCCATTAAGGCTCCCTTACCCCCAGGACTCCAATTTGGACAGCTGGCTGGAAAGATATAGGCTGCAGTATGCTGAAGGGTAGTGGGGTGGCAACAGCAGCTGCAGGCAAGCATGGTCCAGTGACTGAGCGGGAGCTCGCTGGCAGCCAAGAATGGGTACGAGAAGCAGCTGATTCAAGCACAATGGCAGCGGGGATATTGGCTGTTAAGCAGTGCAGGCCCTTGGAGCAGGAGATCTGCTACTTGGCAGAAAGCTCATGAAGTGGGGTAGAGGAAAATTTAAAAGAAAGCACCAAAATATTAATAATATAAAATCTGAAAACTAGCGAGTAATTAAATGATCTTAGCTTGGGTTAAATGTATCCTGCTTCAGGAAGAAACTTAGGAAGAAAAGCAAAATAGTGTCAGACCTGGGGGAAAAAAAAGTACAGAGATTTTCTCCATGGCTTTATCCCTTGGCTAGACTGTATGATTACAGCGTGACAAGTTTACATAACCAAAACCCATTATATATGTGAAAATACAATGGTGAAAAGTTGACAGAAAAGAATGAAGGACTTGACAACAGGAAGTAAAATTGCATAGATAAGTAATGGATGCAGGTCTAAGATTTTTAATAAAAGGTAATTGAAGGTTAATAGTCACTCATTTTGTTGGAAGCATTAAGATCTTTTAAAATGTCATAACTACTGGAGGGAGTTCTTGATATACAAATCCATTAGTGATGAAGTGCAATAAATAATATGACATTTGTGTGTTCTCTACTTGGCATGTCCCCATAGTAAAGAGCTGAGATCAGAACGAAGCAAGGATGGAGTTGAATCTGCAGCTCATCACTGTGTGGCATCACATACTAATGCTCCGACACATTGCATCCTTGGTGCTCTGTTGTGAGACATTTTTACACCATTTCCATTTCTAAACTGAAGTATTTATGAATGGAAAGGAATGCGGAGAGGGTTGTGGAAGAATATAACCCATCCAAGGAAATGGGGCACTGATCATAGAATCATAGAATGGTTACAGCACGGAATAAGGCCACTTGGCCCCTCGAGCCCGTGCCGGCTCCCTGCAAGCGCACTTCAGCTAGTCCCACTCCCCCACCCTTTCCCCGTAGCCCTGCAAATTTCTTTCCTTCAGGTACTTATCCAACTCCCTTTTGAAAGCTGTGATTGAATTTGCCTCCACCACCCTTTCAGGCAGTGCATTCCAGATCCTAACCACTCGCTGCGTAAAAAAGTTTTTTCTTACGTCGCCTTTGGTTCTTTTGCCAATCACCTTAAATCTGTGTCCTCTGGTTCTCAACCCTTCTGCCAATGGGAACAGTTTTCCTCTATCTACTCTGTCTAGACCCCTCATGATTTTGAACACCTCTATCTAATCTCCTCTCAATCTTCTCTGCTCCAAGGAGAACAACCCCAGCTTCTCCAGTCTATCAACGTAACTGAAGTCCCTCATTCCTGGAATCATGCTCGTAAATCTTTTCTGCACCCTCTCTGAGGCCTTCACATCCTTCCTAAAGTGCGGTGCCCAGAATTGGACACAGTACTCCAGTTGGGGCTGAACCAGTGTTTTATACAGGTTCATCATAATTTCCACACTTTTGTACTCTATACCTCTATTCATGAAGCCCAGGATCCCGTAAGCCTTTTTAACTGCTTTCTCAACCTGCCCTGCCACCTTCAACGATTTGTGCACACATACCCCCAGGTCTCTCTGTTTGTGCACCCCCTTCAGGATTGTACCATTTAGTTTATATTTCCTCTCCTCATTCTTTCTACCAAGATGTATCACTTCACACTTTTCTGCGTTAAATTTCATCTGCCACGTGTCCGCCCATTACACCAGCCTGTCTATGTCTTCTTGAAGTCTATCACTCTCCTCCTCACTGTTCACTATACTTCCAAGTTTTGTGTCATTTGTAAATTTTGAAATTGTACCCTGTGCACCCACGTCCAAATCATTAATATAGATCATAATCAGTGAACTGAACAAATGATACAAATCATTGGGTGGAACTTCCACCTGCAGCGGGGTTTTAAAACAGGCGATATTGGACCGGTCACTCTTGTACACCCCGCATCGATTTTATTTTCCATTGAAGTCGCTGTCAGCCGTGGCTCAGTGGTAGCACTCTTGCCCCCGAGTAAAACGGTTGTGAGTTCAAGACCCACTCCAAAGACTTGAGTACATAATCTAGGCTGACACTTCAATACAGTACTGAGGGAGTGCTGCACTGTCGGAGATACTGTCTTTTCGATGTGACGATGAGGTGCATATAAAGGATCCCATTCCGCTTTTCAAAGAAGTGTCCTGGCCAATATTTACCCCTCAGCCAACTCTAAAAGAGATTATCTGGTCATTTATCTCATTGCTGTTTGTGGGACCTTGCTGTGCCAAATTGGCTGCCATGTTTCCTACATTACAACAATGACTACATATCAAAAAATACTGTAAAACATTTTGGGATGTCCTGAGGTTGTGAAAGGCACTATGTAAATGCACATTCTTTCTTCTTTCTTTCTGTATACCTGTTTTGTATGTCCTTTGTTGAAGATATTGAATTATCAAACTTGAAAATCCTCAGGATAGCATGGGTTGAATAATTGTTTTTTTGAAATATATACAAACATTTGGAGAATTCACGTCATAAAGCGACTGATTGTCAAGGCAACCTCAGTCCAGCATTGCGCAGCATTCACACAGGATTGTATACTGCAGGCGTGTTGCTGAGGTAAATAGTAATTGCAAAAAGAACTAGTTTGGGGATCAGGTTCATACTTCTCCTGACAGTTCGATGTTTTAGTTGAGCTAGTAAACAGCATTACGTTGCTAAATGTTCATAACGACATCCAAAATGATATGCCCACAGTATTTTACATAAGATAGGAAAAAGATTTGAAAAACTGCTGTTTTCATTTGTGCAGTATCGCCGCTGACGTTCCAATCAGGCGTCCAACTTGGAGTGACAATACAGCTCAGGTACATTCTTTAGATGCCAAGGTCCTTGTGAGACCCAAATCAGCTCTGGATTGCACTCCTGCCACACACAGAAACCACAGGGACAGGTACCATGTCTACAGTGTGAATATTGCCAAGAAATCAAAGGAGCTCCAAAGGAAGAAAGTCCTGCACGCTGGTAAGAAAAACTAGCCATAATTCCGTAACTCGGTGATTTTCAGTATTCATTTCCATTGCGACTTATAGTTTTGGGAAATGAATTGCATTTTTGTGTTTGATATGTTAGGAGGTGTGGAATTATAGAGAAAAAGCAAAGCCAAAGATTGCTGATTTTAGAAGTCTTGAGGGAATCGCATCACTGAGATTTTCTGGTTTGCAAACCTGAAGCTGCAAACAAAATGAGAAATTAGCTTTGCAGGGAAACGTGGGACAATAATTCCAGACTCTCCTATTACCAAAAGCCGTTGGGAACAGCAGAACCATTGGGCTGGATTTTGTCTTGGGGTCGGGTTGGGGTCGTGTCATCCACATTTCGTGTTCCCCCCCCTGACTCCAGATTAATGTGGATGAATGATGCAATTTTCACTTAATTGGGCAATTGAGTTCCAGCATGTGGGAACCCATGAACTAATTAGTGGTTTCAGTCTGAAAGTCGCCCTGATGATATCATCATTGCTGACTGCCTGGTCTCAGAGACTGTCTGGCTGTTGGTGAGAGAGGACCTGCCTGGCTTTTGATGTGAGTGGACCTGGATGCAAAATGTGGAGAGAGAGAGAGAGAATTTTTTGCATCCAAGTCCTGTCACAGCAAAGGCCATGCAGTCTCTGAAGACATTCAATACAGCAGCATCAGAGGCGACTTTCAGACCTAATACTACTACTACCTTCATCACATCTCCGTTGTAATAGTGGACCTGCAGCTGATAGTCAGCTATCCACTTGTGCTCCCGCCAGGTTTCACTGGAGTGTTTCACATCAGGCGTACTTCACGTCGGAAAAGGGTTAAACTAGCTAAAACGTTTCAAAATGGCATTACAGAGCCAATTTAGGGCTTGTTAAGGGCTTTAATGGCCTCTCCCGCCTCTTGGAGGCGGGACGGAGTCGGGAACCCCGCGACTGATTTTGTCAAAATTGCGTGGAGGTGGGATGGAGTCGGGATGGGGTCGGGACCCCCGACCCCGCAAATTTAACCCCCCACACGCCTCCAAACCCAACTCCATGGGTCATTCAAAATCCAGCCCATTGTCTTAAATAAGATATGTCGATGCCTGATTGTTCTTTGACCTCCACATTGAAGCCTCATTGCAAAGCAAAGTTCTGGAACAGAAACAGTAAATTATGCAACAGAAACAATAAATTCGGAACCTGGGGAAGGGAACACTGCTATGCTACCCCTAGTAGATTGGGATGTCTGGCGTGCTGCTTCATGATCCCAGTGGTATGTTTAGGTATCATTCTGGTCGAAGCATCAGCCTTGTTATATCTGCACTTAGCTTCTGTAGGCGCTTGACACAAAGGTGTTGCATGCTTTGGCCAATCTTTGATTCTGTCTTTCCCCTTCAAAAAAGGGTGGTATAAGTCATTGCCTTAAAATGCAAGGTGATACTAACCCACCGTACCATGCATCAGATAGATGGCACATGGCAAAGTGTCGCCTGTCAACCTGTTTCACAATTACTGCGTGACCATGCCAAGCCTTAATACAGCTGTGTCATTGTACCTCTTGCATATCCATGACTCAATAGGGCACACGGTCAAGATGAACGACACAATAAAAGATTTGCCATGCTCATATTGATGCCAGGACTGCACTCCAAGGTCCCTGCTTCCTCTGCTTTAGTTGCACTCCTGATACAGCAGAATGGATAATCAGCACTATGGTGTTCTTTGCATTTAAATACCTAATATTCCAGCAATAAGTAGCTTAACAAGGCTAGATGCGTCTTCAGTGCTTTGGCATCCACACGCCACTTCCTCCGAACAGCAATTTGGCAGCATGGGAAAACTAAGTGGGAGCTGTGTTCTACTCTGCATTCCTAATTTTACTGCATTGTAACACACAAATAGAGCAGATGTTTATTGTAAGATCAACTGTAATTTCTAGGCTATTCAACTATTCAATATCCATTTATTTAGAATTTTTAATGTGAGATTACATTGCTGATATCAAACCACTACCACTTTTGAAGTGATGTGACTGCACAGTGGGGAGTTATTCTTGTTGCTTTGTATTGGGTGTGCGTTATAGTTGGTGCAAAAATAGCACACCCGTTTTAAAGAACCATAACGTTGTACTTATAATGAGACCAGAGCAATTCAAAAATGATTGAACTGTTTTGGATCTAAAACAACAAAAATAATATTTTGAACTTGCAACATTAACATGAGAGTACAGCTGTTTGTTCCTGTTAATAGCTCACACAAAGTCTAGCCTACTTAGGAGTTTGAGTAATGGCGTTAAAATCGATGAGAATCTGCTGGATGAATGGATGCTTCCAGAAAACAAGGAGCTGTTCGTAAATAACTATAACAAGGAATTGAAAGTTCTGAATGGTAAGTTAAGCAGTTTGATTTTCCAAATGAATGGAAATGCATTGACTGCTCAGCTGCAAACACCCTTTGGTATATCTCACTCGCACACCCCTGCAGCTGAGGAGCTGCCACATAGACATGTAAATAGAGACACAAATTGGGGCTATAGTGAAAGGTGGGTATTCAATGTATAAATCTAGCGTAATGTACAAATAATGCTCACCCACCAGGTTACGTATTAAGAAACTGAGATTTCAGGTAGGTGTTCCTGGTGGGCGAGGCTGTGCGCCAGGATTGTGCATTTGTAAAATTCACCCATTGGGGGGGGGGAAAAAAAAATTGGGAGGAGTATAAAACTGGTCATCGGGTCGATTTCACTCATTTTTCGCCCAGCGAAAGTGAAAATTACGCACAATGGATCAGCCTTGGGGCTCTTCTCTGCACCGCGTCCAGTGCACGAATAGCTCCTTTGTTTCTTGGCAACTGAATCTGGACACAGTACTCAAGTTGTGGTCTGACCAGCGCATTGTATAGTTTCATCACAACTTCCTCTGATTTATAACCTGCTGTTTTGGCGATGCAGTTTTAAAATGGGGCCGTGTCGCTGGTGTTAATGAGGTGGCAAGGCTACCGACCCCATTTTGAGGCTGTTACCGCCCCGTTAACACCAGGTGAGGGCACTCAAAATGGACCCCATGCGTATCTAATCATTACTCTTTGACTTATAAGAGCATAAGACGTAGGAGCAGGAGTAGGTCATTTGGCCCCTTGAGCCTGCTCTGCCATTCAATAAGATCATGGCTGATCTGATCTTGGCCTCAACTCCACTTCCCTGCCCGTTCCCCATAACCCTTGACTCCCTTATCGTTCAAAAATCTGTCTATCTCCACCTTAAATATATTCAATGACCCAGCCTCCACAGCTCTCTGGGGAAGAGAATTCCAAAGATTCACGACCCTCTGAGAGAAGGAATTCCTCCTCATCTCCGTGGCTTCTCATCTTTTCATCTGACTGCTGCCCTGCACTGTGTTCTTTGGTCCCAATCCTTGGTTTCCCATTGAAAGGAAAACTGTTGGAATAGAATGTGTTCCCTCTGGAGCTCAGTGAGTGGCTCTTGCACCAAAGCAAACCAGAGAACCAAAGGTGGAAGGAAACTGAAGGTTGATCATTTGGGGTCCAGTTTTTGCTGAACGGATTAGTGAAAATCACCATGAAAAGTGCTGCCTTTTTTCTTCACACTTTAAGACCTTCCATGCTTTTTTTTTTACAGGCCTTAGTTTGTCAGAAAGCAAACCTTCACCAAAACAGGCAAGAGGACCGGCTAAAAAGTAAGTGGAAAATAATAGCTATTTGCCAAAAAAACTGCTCTGGAATAATTCTTTTGGCTTTTATTATTCATGGCACGAGTTCTTTTAATGTCAATAACATTTGACTATCGTAATAATAATATCATGTGTATCACTATATCAGGGGACAGAACACTTAAATTATATCTTTTTTCTGCCACCAAATGTACTATGGGGTCCATCTGTCAGTGAGGAAACATTGCATTGCCTTTATTTCAGCAGTAGACAAATTCCTCCATCAGGGAATGAGGGAATGGTGGGGTGTGGGGGTGGGGGAGGGGTGTTAATGTTGTGGTTATGTTGCTGGACTAGTAATTCAGAGGCTTGGACTAATAATCCAGAGAATGTGCCTTCAAATGCTATCTTGGCAATTTGTGAATTTGAATTCAGTATTTTTTTTAAATGTGACTTCAGTTCCCCACCAAAATGGTTGTAATTTAAAGAAAAGAAAAAAGACTTGCATTTATATAGCGCCTTTCACAACCACCGGACGTCCCAAAGCGCTTTACAGCCAATGAAGTACTTTTGAAGTGGAGTCACTGTTGTAATGTGGGAAACGTGGCAGCCAGTTTGCGCACAGCAAGGTCCCACAAACAGCAATGTGCTAATGACCAGATAATCTGTTTTTGTTATGTTGGTTGAGGGATAAATATTGGCCAGGACACCAGGGATAACTCCCTTACTCTTCTTCGAAATAGTGCCATGGGATCTTTTACGTCCACCTGAGAGGGTAGACGGGGCCTCGGTTTAACATCTCATCTGAAAGATGGCACCTCCGACAGTGCAGCACTCCCTCAGCACTGCACTGGAGTGTTAGTCTAGATTTTTGTGCTCAAGTTCCTGGAGTGGGGCTTGAACCCACAACCTTCTGACTCAGAGGCAAGTGTGCTACCCACTGAGCCACGGCTAACACTCTGAAGTGGCCTGGCAAGCCACTCAGTTGTATTAAACCACTTTGGGGGATGAGCAATAAATGTTGGCCTTGCCAGTGATGCCCACATCCTGAGAATGAATTTGTGAAAATCCAGACTTGGGTGAGAGCGAAAAACAAGCAGGATTATACAGCATGCAGAATAAATGTGGCAATTCTTCAGGAGCATATATCATAAACATTTTGAATGCAGTAATAAAAATAGAAAATATTTGAAATGCATAGTGGACCAATCAGCATCTGAAATAAAAAGGACAGTACAGCAGTTGTTTACAATGCATAATTAACAAATTAGTGCACTCTTGGAGCAGTGGAACTTAAAAGTACGAAAGGAAAATATCCCAACTTTCCCTCACCAGTTCAAGCAAGTTACTTCCATTCTTCCATTCCCACCTCTTCTCAGATTCTGAGTCAACAACAACTTGTATTTATACAGCGCCTTTAACGTAGTAAAACATCCCAAGGCGCTTCACAGGAGCGATTATCAAACAAAATTTAACACAGAGCCACATGAGGGGATATTCGGGCAGGTGGTCAAAGAGGTAGGTTTTAAGGAGGGTCTTAAAGGAGGAAAGAGCGGTCGAGAGGCGGAGAGGTTTAGGGTGGGAATTCCGGAGCTTAGGGCATCGGCAGCTGAAGGCACGGCCGCCAATGGTTGAGTGATTATAATTGGGGAAGCTCAAGAGGCCAGAATTAGAGGAGTGCAGATAGCTCAGAGGTTTGTGGGGCTGGAGGAGATTACAGAGATGGGGTGGGGGGTGGTGGGGTGGGGGGGGTGGTGTGGTGGTGGCGGGGGTGGTGTGGTGGTGGCGACCATGGATTCATAGATAAGCAGACATTTTCTAGTCTCCTTCTGAAAATGTTCCTTAGCGTTTCCCTTCTGTTAAGTGCCCAACCTATTCCTTCTCCAGGGAATCACTGCCCTTGCTCATTGCTTTTTATATCTGTCCCAACTCAATGGAAAGCTTGTGTACCTGGTATGGCAACAAACCCTGTGAGGAGTCCTGTTCCCTTAATCTGGTTACCTTCTGGAGTGAACACATTGGGATCATTTTGACTTTGGGCGATAGTGTAAAACGGGTGATATCGGATCAGCTACCCATTGTACATCTCTCCCAGTATTCATTGACTTCAGTGGAAATGAAAATCGGGAGAGATATATAACAGGCGGCTGATCCGATATCGCCCGTTTTACACTATCGCCCGAAGTCAAAATTACCCCCAATCTTTTAATTTAAAGATCAGCTGCAGCTTTTCCCTCTGGTCATTTTTACTTGTTTTGCAAACCGAACTGCTTCAGCACTGCTTTTATTTCAACTTCTGTTTTTTAATTAAAATTCCAATTCTAAACTTTCCTCCACAATCTCAGCCAGCTGTCATTCTGTTTGTAGTTGCTCTTTTTCAGTCACAAGGGCAGGGGACCAGTGGTGCAGGACTCGGGGATTATTATGGCAGTGGCTCATGCACCTTGGAGAGAATGCACAGTGAACTCCTTGTTGCATTTCTCTATAGATCATATCACTTTGGCAATTAACCATTCCTACTAAGAGAAGAACAAGTTGTTAGCAAATACAGGGACATTTTAGTAAAGAATTGTTTAACTATACTCTACCTGAGCTAATTTATTACACTAGAGTGGTTCTAAAACTATTTTCATAAGAGATTTGGGGGGAAAAATTGGGTTTCGCCCATTTTGGGGCGCTAATATCGGCCGGGCGCAAAGGTTAGCGCCCGGTGCTCATTATCGCCTCCGACTGCAAAATTCGCCTCTATCGCCCCTGGAGGTGATTTGAGCGTTAAATCAGGTGCTACACACCTCTCTTAAGGCGCAAACATCGGGGAGCGAGGCGCTACCTCAGAACGCTACTGAAGCTCAGGCGATGTCAGTTACCATGGAAGCCAGACAGACTGGCGCCGTCCAGTTCTTAAAGGGAAGGGGCCATCTTGCTGGCCAGCCACACCCTGCTCATTGCAGCCTTGAATCTCGGCCTGGAGAGACCTTTAAAGCAATTGTGTTGGAAGCACTAATGGATAGGCCCAGGGAAAGAGCTCGGTGCTTAGGAACCTCAAAAGTGGTGCTGAGGGCCAAAACTCCTTAGGACAGCGTTAAATCTCTCCAGTTGTCTCTCTCCCTCTCAACCTGTGTGTACCAAAAATTTTGCCAACAAGAAAAGGCAGGAAGCGCCTGCCTTTTAAATAGTGCTCCCCCAGCCCCTTCCAGACTTGAAAACGTTCCCCTCTACCTGTCGTTCCTAGCAGCAGGTACTAAGGCAGGGGGCGCGATTCAATATCCGGTCCAGGGCGCTACCAGGGCATTGCACGCTCGACTGACGTCACGATCTGCGGGCGCAGGAGATCGTGGCGATAGTGTTTAGCGCCGCCGCAAAATGACTGGTCAATTTCGCGAGTGATGCTAAAATCGCCGCGCTCAGGCGCTAAGTTCCTAGCGCCCCGTTAGAGTCCCCCAGAGGCGCTAACGGAAGGCGCTAACCAACCGAATTGTTCCCCCTTGGAGTATTTGAGTATTGAGTATTTTTGAGTGCCTGGCCCTCTCTTTGTGGTTTTAATCTCATAAAGCATTCTTTATTGATATATTTACAGCTCTCTGGATATTTCTTCAGCTCACTGGCTGAAGACAAATAGCTTGATTGCTAAGAGACTCACCATAATGGATGCACTGGCGCCTACTGCTGTTCTTCAAACCGCAAAGTATGTCCCAATCTTGGACAAGCATATTGTATCCAAAGTCTTTGATGAGGTGAGAGCTCTCTTCTCCCATATCCACGGAATTTCTGAATTATTGTGGAAAACATGGGGATTACATTCTATGTAGTTGATCTCTCGTGGTGTTCCTCATTCGCATTCCAGGGTCTCGCACATGTGTGTGATACTTAGTTGCTAAGATGGAGTTGTGTTTAATCTGGCCTATCGTTTTAGACTGGTGCTCGGGTATTTCACGTGGGGACGTGGTTTAAATAGGTAAATAGAGGCAGTTACTGGGAAAGTTTCTGCAGATTAGCAGCTGCTTATAAGTCCTGGTCCCTGCCTTTGGGGAGAGGCCAGGTTATCGAGTTCAGAAAAAATAGAATGCCTGGCTTTAAATGTGTATCTGTAATAAAATGTGACATTTTGAAGTTTAACGTGTGAAGAGTGAGGTCTGAAATGCTAGACTGTACAGATGTGTGTATTCATGTTGCTTATTAACAGGCTGTAGGTCTGAGTGGCTCCAATTTTGCTCTCTCCCTCTAGGAAGTGGCTACTCTCGTTGGTTGAGACCATTAACTTACTATACGGCAAATCATAGACGTGAACGCCACAGCACCATTCTGCTATGTAGTTTGTTGAGCACTGCGTTTGATATCACTCCTTGCTGAAAATACTTAATGATAAAATCTAAGTTTGACTACACTACAAGGACACGTACAGAAACAAAGCATCACCTCTTCACCAGAGAGCAGCTGAATTCCAACGTTTACATGTTCTTGACTTAGACTTGAAGCTAAAACACAAGTGCATATTTTGTTCATAATTGGGCGCTGTAGCATATCCTTTTCAGCATACTGAGATATGAGCATGTTATTCTCTGCTCTGCTTGCTGTTTCCCTGACAGTACAGTCGAGATCAGGACTTCACCATGCAGATATCCACTGGCATAAACCCATGTCCTACCAGTCTGTGGCGCACAATGTTTGAACATGAATTCATTGTAATTACCCTTCAATTTCTGTTTCTATTTTTTCTTTTGTGTCTCATCATCTCTCTTCTCTCTGTATTTTTTTCTCTTTGTCTCATCTTGCCCTTTACTCATGCTTTCTGTCGCATTTCTCTCTCTTTGTCCATTTTCTCTGACAGAGAGAGGAAAAATAACCCTTCCCTTTGTTCTTATTGCCCTTTGATCCTCTGTCTTACAACGATACATCTTTCTACCTCGTCTCTTCTGGTGCCTGACCGTGGTAATGTTAACTCAGCTAAGCTTATAAAACGTGTCTACTCTCCAGGACCGTGACTGTGTAGCGAACTTTCCTTGTGCATGACTGAGACATAGGGGTGGATCTTAAACCCGCGCCCCCCACCCACCCCCTCCCCTGCCTGGTGGAAACCAGGAAAGGCGGGCAGTTATAATGGAGCGGGGGACTTACCCACTCCTTTCCCGCTCTGATCTGGCAGACTGCAGTATTCAATGAAAAAGCCTTTGGCTTTGGCCCCCACCACAAATTCCATAATATTGCCGCCGTCTTGGGTTAAACCAGACTGTTCACAACTCTAGCATCCTATTGGACCCTGAGCTGAACTTCTTCCCCAATATTCTCCATCACGAAGACGCATACCTCCATCTCTAATAACGCCGACCTCTGCCCTGCCTCAGCCCATCTGATGATGAAACCCTCATCTGTGCCTTTGTCACCTCCAAACTCGACTGTTCCAGTGCTATCCTGGCTGACCACCCACCCTCCATCATCCATATACTTCAGCTTATCCAAAACCTGGCTGACTGTATCCTATCCTGCTCCATGACCCGTTTACCCATCACCCTCATCCTTACTGATGTACATTGGCCTTCGGTTCCCCCAACGCCCCTAATTTAAAATTCCGATGTTCGTGTTTAAATTCCTTCATGGCCTCACCCGTCTCTATCTCGGTAACCTCCTTCTGCTGTAACACCCTCCAGAACTCTCAGTTTTTCCAACTCTGGCCTCTTGTGCACACCCCCTTCACCCCTCCATTGGCTGCTGTGCCTTCAGCAGTCTAGGCCCAATATTCTGGAATTTTCTCCCTAAACCACTCTGCCTCTCTACCTCCCTCACCACTTTTAAGACCTTCCTTAAAACCCAGCCCTGGCCAAGCTTTTGGTCACACCTCCTAATACTTCCTTCTTTGGCTCAGCGTCAATTATTTCTCTTTTTTCACCTCTGTGATGCACCTTGGGACTTCTTCAACATTAAAGGAGGTATTTAATTTAAGGTGGTGTTGTTGTTATTGATATCCTTGCCTATGAAAGCATTGAGAGAGTAGAAAAAGGTGAAGCCTCAGACTCAGGGCTAATACCATCTGCTTTTATTATTTCTTCTCGCCTTCTCATTCACTGACACACAACCTGAAAAACATCACACGGAACAGCATGGAATGGAAACTAATTTTAAAGAAATCACCTTGAGCCAAAGTTGTAAACATATGTTCATCTTATGTTAATGTACGTCTAGAATAACAGCCTGCCAGCTCTGCCGGTGGCCCAGAACAAGCCAGCACCTTTGAGCATCCTATGTCACTCACACCCATATGTACAAGCACCAGAACTGCATTGCACACCCTGGAGGATGGAGACAGTCACCTGGAGGAGGTTGTATTAGTTGAGTCAGAGTGCACAAGTGAGGAGGAGCAAGCAATGGTGCCAGAGAGGTAGCAGGAACCTACTGCCTGGATGGACACCTGGGAAGCCATTAGTGATACTTGTAGGACGTGCGGAATTACCCCTCGCCCCGTCCAACAGGTTATAGAGTTCGGACTTGAGACTTATGAGAAATTACACGGGTTCTGCCTTTAACCTTTTACTGTTCCTAAGACAGATTCAAAACCCCAGCCACTATTCCAGCAGTCCACCGATAATGTTACAGGAAATCATACATACAACCACCCGCTGATGATCAGTCCAGCGTTGATTGTCGGCCACGTCCTTTCGACTGCAGCTCTTCGCTTTTAGACGATCAGCCAGGCCCCTCCTTCTGACTGCAGTGCCGATATTTTTCCTCACTGGTTTTTATACAGTTTCCCTTGTTTTTTCCAATAAATCAATCATTCAGAAATGGTGAAATGTTCCTTTAATGTTCGACCCGAGTTGTTTGAGCTGTCAAACTTTCATACTCACACTATCCATTAGTTGCCTTTATCAAAGCCCAAAATTGTTCATTCACCCATAAAGTTTACAAAAGTGGCAGAAAACCACTTGGTTACTGTACATGTGTTACGTCGTATCCTGCATTTCAAAACTTCAAAGGTTTGACTGCTCCCCTTGAGCCACCAAAAATCATTCTACAATTTCGTAGCCCATCTCGTTGTAGACACGATGGGCAGAATTTTCATTGACCCGTGGAGGCGGGTTTGGAGGCGTGTGGGGGGTTAAAATTGCGAAAACTGGCGGGCGGGCACAAGTCCACCTCCATCCCGCCTCCACGCAATTTTCATTAAATTGTGTCTGCTGGTCCCGACTCCGTCCCGCCTCTAAGAGGCGGGATAGGCCGTTAAGGCCCTTAACAAGCACTAAATTGCCTCTATAATGCCATTTTGAAAGGCCTTTGTGATTTTAACCCTTTTTCCACGTGAAGATCGCCTGTTCTGAACCACGAATGTGAAACCTGGTGGTAGCACATTTGGATTGCTGACTATCAGCTGCAGCTCAACCATGAAATAGGAGATGTGATCAGCCATCATTTGCAGTTGGCAGGACTTTGTTGTCTGAGGTCTGGGGGAACTTTTATATGGCATAACCACAGCTGTGGAAGTTTGGAGCCTGACACCCATCTCCAGTGTGACCTCCTGGGAAACCCCTCTCGCCACATTGACTGAGCGCTTCCTCAACTGAGGCATATACCAGAAGCATGGGAACCATTTATTTCCTTTTCTCCTGGACATCAGATTCGGACGAGGACCAGCCGTGGCAGCAGCAGAACCATGAACAACAGCACCACCAGCAGCAGCAGCATCAACAGGAGCGCCAAGCTGCTCCTCACCCACCTGAAGCTGCACAGGCCAGAAGGCGCCAGCGCGTGACCACATTGCTGCCCGAGATGCAAGGGATGCACTTGACCAGATTTGCTTAGCCTGCACAATCAAACACTTTTGCCTCGCACCTTCTTATCAGACCATCGACAATGGCCAGGGACCTGCGGATTCCTATCACTCTGACCACCATACTGACAATTGCAAGTCATCCTAAGCCCTCAATGTGGAAGTCCCATTTGCGAAATGACAGACGCCACAACTTCAGCAGTTTGCCAGCAGAATTTTTAATCACACCAAGCAAGTGCTGGCATTTCAAGATTAAACACAACATTACACCCAAGTGACTACCCTTGTGACTACTTGTGCATTATTTTTCTTTTACGCATGCTCCTACGTGGTGCTTCCCCTGTGGCTTCATCAGATGTGGAGGCCCCTTCCTCACTTTCATGCTGCTCCTGCCTCGACACCTTTGGCGGGCGTCCTCTGGGGTTGCGAGCCTGTGAGGGCTCGGCAACAGTCTGCTGCTCCTGCGGCTGTGCAGGGGTTGAGACGCCCATCTCAGTTGGGTGAGGACTCTGGTGGGGCTCTGACTTGGTCGTGTGAGCGCTTGGAGAGGAGCCCCCACTTCCTTGTTGTCTGCCACCAACATCCCTCTCATGGGTCAGCCCCACCTCAGCGCTTGCAAGTGGATTGAGAGCACCTTGCTGCACATCAGGGGGGCCATGGGGACCCTGTATCTGCACTGGAAGTCCTACTCAGAAGGACTTCCATGAAGGTCTGGTTTCTGTGTTCAATAGATGACCACCGCTCCTCAAGAGATGCCAGTCTATTCTGAACAATGACCATATTTTCTACACTCTGGTGACTTATCTCCATAGCCATAGCCATAGCCATCCTCTCCTTTACTGTAGCCATCCTTTCCACGGAGGTTGCCATCCTTTCCGTGGTGATGCGTTCATGCGCCAATGACTCCACAAAGGCTCTGCTCATGTTTGCTATGGACTCCTCCATTCGCTCCACACTCGCAGCAACCCTGGAGACAAAACCTGCCAGAGACTCCTGCATCTGTTCCTGGAGTTCCAGCACCGCTGATCTTATGGATGGACCCAGAGGCAGAGGGTCGACATGCAGCTGAGCCGAGCTAGGAGAGTCCTGCGCCCTCCGACTAGGACTCTCCACTGCTGTCCCTGTCTCCACTATCTGCTGATGCTCACTTGTGAGCTGTGATACACCAGGTGACAACACTACTCTATCTCGCGATGTTCCCTCCGAGGTGTGAGTGTCTGCGCTGGTGCTGGGTGCGCTGAATTCTGCTGACGCGGCGCCCTCAGAGGTTGCAGCTTCCTCTGAGGAGTGGCGAGGCTCATGCTCTTCCTCCTGGACGGTGGGGACGGCTGCTCGCGATGGTCCTGGCGGGGAGTAAAGGAAAGAGTCAGAGATGTGAGTCCAAGGTTACATGCACATTGCATATTGCAGATGATCATAAGTCAGTCTGCTGGAGCATCAGAATCATTATCAGTGACTCATGCAATGTCAATGCGAGAGATGATAAACTATTCTGTCACCAGCTTGCTCTGATGCACCCGTCTGTCTGTCCCCCACTTGCGCATCCTCCTCCACTCCCATGATCTCCAGGACCGCCTCCTCCCAGGTGGTGAGCTGGGCTACTGAGGGTGGCCCTCCTCCTGTCCTCGCTCTTTCCCTCTTATTGTGAGCTCTCTTTGCCTGCAATGAGGGAGACAAGTGGAGTTTGAGTGAGAATGAAGGAGTGAGTGTAGAGAATCTATATCATTGATGGTTAGAAGGAGACAAATTCGGAGTGAGGTGGCAAGACCATGGGCCCTCCCTGTGTGTTGTAAGTTGTTTTCATAGCATCACAGCGATAGGGAGTGTGAGGGCTGCATAGTTGAATAGTTAGGTGAATGTGACCATAGAGGGAGAGGGAATGGGTAAGGGTGCAGGGATGTCAGTGTCAAGTGGGATGTGGAGGAAGAGGTTGTCGAAGCTGAGTGCTGGTGAGGAGAGGCAATGGGGATCAGAATGAGGTTGATGGGAAATTCATACTCACTTTTCCAGTGCGCAGCAGGTCATGAAACCCCTTCCTGCACTGAAGCCAGGTTCTGCGGGTTATGGACAGCGAGTTGACCTCCTCTGCCACCTGGATCCACACAGCCTTGGTTTGATGGGAAGGCTTCTTCCTCCCTGAAGAAGGGAAGAGCACCTCCTTATTAGCTCTGGCTCCCTCAATTAAAGCTTGCAGGGCAACGTCATCAAATCGAGGTGCAGACCTAGGTCTCTGGCTGGCCATTCTTCCTGCAGGTGCCTCTAACATGCAAAGGCAGAAGCTTGGCAGTCTGCAGAGGAAGCAAGGCTTGTTGCAGACCTTAAATGCTGCAGCAATGATGATGTCATCGGAAGCGACTTTCAGACTGGAAAAACTCACTGGCCATGGGTTCCCACACGTTGGAACTCAATTGGCCAATTATGTTAAAATCGCATCAATCTCCCACATCGATTTAGATTCGGGTGGCTAACACGAAATGCGGATTACACGACCCCAGCCCGCCCCTGAATCAAAATCCAGCCCGATGTCTGCAAATCTAAGGGGGTTTATTTATCTCTGTTGTCTATGACTACCCCCTGCAGTCACAACCATGCTTGCTGCCTTTTAGTAAAGCACATCAAAGCACATTCCAAAATAACAACAGAAAACGCTGGAAAAACTCAGCAGAACTGATGAAAGGTCATCGACCTGAAACGTTAACTCTCTTTCTCTCTCCACGGATGCTGCCTGGCCTGCTGAGTTTTTCCAGCGTTTTCTGTTGTTATTTCGGATTTCCAGCATCCGCAGTATTTTGCTAAAGCACATTCCATGTCCACTTATCAGTGAAAGACCACCAGTTACAACTTCATTTCACTTTGAAAAAAAACCTTTTGGCCTGGCAAAGCATTTCAATATAGACCAAAAATTAAGGGCCTACATACTCTGTACTAGGTGAACTCCATCAGTGCAGTGAAATTGGGCAGCAATGCCATGCTGTTATTATGCTGCTCAGTGGGAATGGAGCACGTTGTCTGAGCTCAACAATGCATCTGCTGAAATAAAATCGAACCCTATCCCTCCAGGAACAAAGGAGAACGAAGCAAGTCACAAAAGCAGCTCTTCTTTATCTAGCTGAATAAATGAACCATTGTATGTGTATGAATTGGTATATTTAAGGGCTGATCTAAAATGAACAGCAATTGTGGTGCGGAGAAAAAAGTCTTGTACTAAAACAAATCTTGGTTTACGGTAATCTTTTTGAGGGGAAAAAAAATGCCATTGTGTGGAAGAGCAGCTTTGTTAGCAATATTACAGTGTGTCTATGGTTTGTTTTGATCTACATTTCCAGCAAAGTTATAAATATGTTCCTTTTTAATGCGTTTATGGTTTGACTAGAAATATCAACCATAAGGAATCTTCACTAGTGAATTAAAAATGTTGCTACTTATAATGACCAAGAATAATTTTCCTCCATAGTTTTTTTCAGACAATGAAAGAAAATTTCCATAAAAACCCTGACGCTAATTTAAGAAGCTTATTGCTCTCTTAAATTTTTTTTAAAAACTTGCTTGATTTTACTGTCCACGTGGGAATGCTGCACATTCTGATGCACGTCATTTTCTCTTCATTTAAATTATTCAAACTTACAGTCGGAATGAGCAGAAGTGAGATATTTGACGTAAGCAAAGGGATGGGAGTTAAGTGAAAACTGGAGACCAAATTCAGCGTTGACTATGAGCATATAAAATTCTACAAAGTGCGCAAGATTGCTGTGAACACATGCATCATGTCCTCAGTACATCCTAAAGTACTTTAAGCCAATACATTACTTTTGAAGTGTAGTCATTGCTATGTAGGCAAACACAGCAGTCAATTTGTGCCCACCAAGGTCCCACAAACACCAATGAGATAAATGAGCAGTTATTCTATTTTTGGTGGTGTTGGCTGCGGGACAGCAGGAGAACTCCCCTTCTCTTCGAATAGTGACATGGGAACCTTTACGTCCACCTGAACAAGCAGATAAAGCCTTTGTTTAACATCTGATCTGAAAGAATACATCTCCAACAATGCAGCACTCCCTCAGTTCTGCACTGAAGTATCATCCTAGATTATGTGCTCAAGTCTCTGGAATGGAAATCAATTTATTATAAAAAGCATTATGTTCACAACAAAGAAGCATGAAGCCTGGAACAAAGAGTTAGTTGGCCTTAGTAGATGATTGCCAAATATTTCAACCTTGTCAACACTACTACCTCAGAGTGAGAACTGTATGAAATAATGCTTTTTTGTTTAACAATTGCTCATACAAGCAGCATGAAAACTGTGGAACTAACTCTGCTTATTTGGCAATCAACACCGTACTTCTGGTTTTCCAATGTATGTGTAATCCAAAGGAATTAATGGAATAATATCCTTTTTGTTTTCACAAATGAATCCTCTTCATCCAAGTTTACCGAATTCAATCCGAAGGGAATTGCATCTTAGAAGACGATGATGAAGTAGAGATGCACATTGAGGTCTGAGGCAAGTGGGAACCAACAGTAACCACTGACAATGGGCTAACCAGAGATCATTCATGCCACATTGAAGCAAGCCAGAGTCTATTCATCTGTAGAGGACCTTCTTTTGAGTAATAGCAGGATCTGCAACAGATTAGGACACACATCACATGAAACACATGTTGGCCATTTAACATCGCACCATTATCCCAAAGTCTACTGGAAACCGCTTCATTAGATTATTAATAGAGAAGAAGAAAGAAAAAAAAAGACTTGGATTTATATAGCGCCTTTCATGACCTTAGGACTTCCCAAAGCGCTTTACAGCCAGTGAAGTACCTTTGATGTGTAGTCACTGCTGTAATGTAGGAAGTTCTTGTAAGTGTGCAGTTTGGTCACCTTGCATACTATTATGCTACTGCATGTAATGCCTACTAATCAGTCTGCTTACCAAACTGATGTGTGAAAAGCAGTTCTGTATGCTGCTCCAGGATGTTTCCAGTGCAAACATTACACAGAAATATGTGTAAATGTTATATTTTCTAAAGATTTACTTTTTCCTCAATTGTGGCTCCAGTGTCATCTTTCTCCATGCATGCCAGCTTGTCAAACCCATTTCATACATAGATGTGAAAACTATGTTGACTGTCCAACCTTCTGGGTGCAATTGTTGGACTATTCCATTGCATACAATGGTCTGTTATTCTGTGGGTCTTGCTCTGCATTATTGGCATCAGCTGCGCAATTTGCAACATTAAAACGAACATAAGAACATAAGAAATAGGAGCTGGAGTAGGCCGTACGACCCCCGAGCCTGCTCCACCATTCAATAAGATCATGGCTGAACTTCTACTTGCACTTGTGCCTGTTTCCAGTGCTTCCTTAACGATGGCGTTGGGCTGGGAGTTGCAGTTCAATCAAAAAAGAAAGAAGAGAGTGATCGTTCAAGTTGTGGGCATGTGTGGAATTCCAAGGGGTGGAAATGAGCAAACAGCAAAGTCTAAGGCTGGAGTAGTGCTTGAGGCTGGAGAAGAGGACATTACTGAAGCAAGGATTACAGGAGGTCCAGAGTTGATAATAGTTGGGCAATGTTGTGGTTTGTGGGAGTTGTAAAGCTATTCTTTTGAAAATCTGCCCTCAGTTAGGTGGGCTGGACCATGAAGTAGATGAAGAAGTTGGTGAGATCCATTATATCCACTGTGTACTTGGTCATGCAGTGGAGAGAAGGTAGGTCATTGGAACACTTGAAAGATGTTTATTTTTTTTATCCTGAGTTTTTGCATTTTTTATGTATTTATTAGAAGTTTCATTTATAGGAGTAAATAGTGGAGTGATTGGGGACCACTTTGGAGAATTACTTTTGCTGCAACATAATTGGGAAGAAGGTTTTGATAAAATGTGGTTAGGGAGAGAATTGAAATTGGGGAGAAAGGTATTTGCATCTTATAATTGTCAAAAATTAAAAATAATAAACTTGAAAGGAGAAAATCACTTAAAATACTTGGCCAATGAGAGAGGAAAATTGCCCAATGACATGATTGTCACAGTGAAGATGATTGACTTAATGTATGTGATGGGGCACAAATTTTATTGTGAAGATTTTTATAATTGCATACATTTACAAATATATTAAAGCTCTGTGATTATATATTTGCAATTACATAGGGCTTGCAGTTCAGCCACACTGAAGATAGGAAAGAGCCAGCCTTGAAGAACAACAACAAGGGTCTCAACCTCCAGCTCCTAGTTGTAGTTTTGCCCACCTACATTGCTTAGAAGAGTGAGTGAGATCGGAGACAGTGTGGATGTGGGCTAATGTGAACAAAGTCAGAACAAATGTAAATTAGGGTCTGAGGCTGAAGTAAATAGGACACGCAGTGAGCAAGACAATATTATTTTAAAAAACATGTTGTCTGTGAGCATCACCACAGGAGATCACCCAGTTGTGTTTTTATATTAAAAAGGCAAGAAAAAATGAAAATTAAAAAGAAGCATCTTCTGAACTGGCATTTTTAAAATACTAATGGTACTTTGGGTATATTTCAGTCTGATATTAGTTCTGTTTTAATCCAGGTGTTGCCGTTAGCGCACGTGTGCAACAGCAAGAAGCAGATTACACTTATTAATCCATTGGGTGTGAACCTCGTAAACTACAAACAAAGACTCTGCCAAGCTATCCAGTCCTATGAAAAGTAAGTAGGCACACAGTGAGAGGTTTGTATTTCCATAAATTAGCAACAAAATAAATGTAGGAAGGACCGTTCGTCCCATGCAGCTCACTGTTCTCTTGGCCTTTTTTTTGCAGGACCAGATCTGACGTTTTTCCAAATTGTTTTCCTACCACTTAGATTCCTCTATTCTTTATTGAATCAGCAATAAATCCAATTCTTTGCTGAATTTTTCATCTTCAGTCCATATCTATAGTACTGAGCGGGAATCTATTATTGAAAATGAAGAGATAATTCCTATTGTATGTTTAGCTCAGAGCGGTCTCGGTTTATAATCATACCTCTGCTTTTTCTATTAATTTTTTTTGCGCACAAATTTATATATTCATGAATCTGGTTCTTTCATTTAAAGTATTTGAAGGATTTCTGCAATTTTTTTTTAAACTGCAAATGGATTTAACTTCCTTTTACCCTGCTTCATAGCTCAGTGATTTTTAAAATGTGGAATCGTTTTGATTGCTCTCTCTGAATCCTTTTCACTTTCTTTTCTTATATTATTTTTGGCCACTCTTGTACACAAAGCGAGACATTTCCCAGTCCTGGCATTGAAACAGCAGGACTAAAATACAGCAAATCTCATACTTAGATACATTGTGAGCAGCCAATCCTGTTGACCTTTCCACAGTTGACCCTCATTTAACATGCACATCGAGCTGCCAGTTTTATATTCGACCTGCTGCTGTGAGCACATTAAAAGGTGGAGGTGTGGCTGGGATTGGCAAATCTGGCACGCAATCAGCCCTTAAATGGCTGCACTTCTAATTTGAAGGGGATTACAATAGTTTCCAGCCTTTCCAAAGGCCATATGAAGCTAAAGAAATGCTTGGTTTAAGAAAAGAAATGTGGTTAGCAAAACCAGTATGAAGCCAGGAAACAGAGGCTGTGGGCAAATGGTGGAGCAGTGGAACACACAAATCCCATTTGATAGCTGGTGATGTGGAGGTGCTGCTGCTTGAGATGGTGTGAGGTGGGTTGTCCTCTTTGGTATGGCAGGGAACCCACATTGAAGGACAGCAGTGCACTGTGCCTGGAAAGAGGTGGCAACCAGTATCCACACTCTTCACACTACTGAAGAACAGATGTGGAAGAAGGTGACGCACCTTAACAAAGCTGTGGAGGTAGGACTGCCCAACAGTACTGTTTATCATGTAGATGGCCAAGTATGTATGCTGTCAACCTGTTGCACATTTACTGCTGGCCCATGCCAAGCCCGAACACAACCGTACAGCTCTTTCATTGTTTACCAAGCACACCCATACTCCAGCAGGGCACATGTCCGAGGTACACTTGGAAACCTCGGCAGATTGATATTTTCAAAAGGGCATCATACCTAAAATCATCGTACCACAACCTAGCTGCATGACGAATGGTCACAGAAAAATATTCAAGTCACTAAATTTATTTTTGCTGGAGAAAAGAAGATTGAAGGGATTTATGATAGTGCTCTTCAAATGAACCAAAGATACAGATGAAGTTGAAATAAGCAAACTATGTAACATTAGACTAGAGGATGCAAGTACAAATGAACCCAAACAGAAAATGCTGGAAACACACAACAGGTCAGGCAGCATCTGTGGAGAGAAGAGACAAGTTGAGGTTTCAAGTGTGAACCCTTCATCAGAACCTTTTTACAAATGAATTCTAATGAAAGATCCACCCCTGAATGTGCACCATATGTAAGGCTTTTATTCTACTTTCAGACCTGACCTAACCCGACCCGACCCGACCCGCTTCTTGTGATCCTCTCAGTGACCTGACCCAAACCATTGAAATCCCTTCTGGCTCCCCTGAATTAGCCAGCATCCTTCACAGTCTGGCCTGCCATGAGATGTTCCCAACTCCCCTGACCCACATACATCATTTTTTTTGCCAGGCCCTGATTATAAGCCTAGGTCTCAAGTACTGACTCGAGACCTCAGCTTAAAGTCATACTCCCCTCAGTACTCCTTTTGCTCATCTGCTTGCTTGTATGGGCCAATTACATTTTCACCCAGCTCATGCACTTCTTGGGCCATCCACACCTAGTGCTTTCTGATCTGCTTGTCCACTCACTCCAAATACTACGTTGCCCAGCTGCTCGCCTGTTTGCATGCTCCATGTTTCCTGACCAGCCATTTCACCTGCCAGCCCAGTCTGCGTACTTCCCTGCCTGCCTGCTGAGTACATCCTGACCTGAGCGCTTGCAAGTATTTCCTTTAAGGCAGTGTTGGCCAATAGAAATCACTGACTAGCTACAGGTGTGGCTCCAGCTACACCGTTTTAGCCACGTGCACTAATTTTAGTAGAAAATGCCTTAATACACACACAATACAGTTAAGTGTACTTCACTTGTATATTTACTGAACAAACATCTACTACTATTCAGTAACCAAGGAAGTAAAGCACGCCAAATGATCATAAAACACTCGCACACTCTGCTTTTCATCTTACCATTTTACTAACAAACACATAAAACGGTTAAAGTACCACATACATACATTGTGCAAATATTTAGAGATCATATGCCCCAAAGACAGTGTCTAGTACTCATCTTTTATTGACTAATCAGAAATGAAATTAGCCACATCAGAATTCCCAATTAGCCACATGTAGCTAGTGACTATTGTATTGGACAACACTGCTTTAGAGCAGATCTGAACTCGACTGCTGAATTACTATAAGTAGAGTGGCTTAATGAGCTGCCTGAGGACAAATTAAGACAAAATCCTGCAAGCGCACCTAACCTATCAAGTAAAGAGGTTCAATGTAAAACTTGTAACATTTACAGAGAGAGAGTGCAGATAAACACGTGGCTGCAGGGATGGTGTAGCGGGGAGGGTTTCAGTTATGTGGATAATTGGAGCACATTCTGGGGAAGGTGGGACCTGTACAAACAGGACGGTTTGCACCTGAACCAGAGGGGCACCAATATCCTGGGAGGGAAATTTGCTACGGCTCTTCGGGGGGGTTTAAACTAATTTGTCAGGGGGATGGGAAAAAGGGCTGTAGTCCAGGAGCCAGTGGTGAGTGTAGGGAGGTACTGAGGAGGGTATCAAGGTCGCAGGAATGTACCGGCAGACAGGAAGATGGCTTGAAGTGTGTCTACTTCAATGCAAGGAGCATCCGGAATAAGGTAGGAGAACTTGGAGCGTGGATTGGTACTTGGGACTACGATGTGGTGGCCATTACGGAGACATGGTTAGAACAGGGACAGGAATGGTTGTTGGAAGTTCCGGGGTATAGATGTTTCAGTAAGAGTAGGGAAGTTGGTAAGAAAGGTGGAGGAGTAGCATTGTTAATCAAGGATAGTTTAACAGCGGCAGAAAGGCAGTTCGAGGGGGATCTGCCGTCTGAGGTAATATGGGCTGAAGTTAGAAATAGGAAAGGAGCGGTCACGTTGTTAGGAGTTTTCTACAGGCCCCCAAATAGTAATAGAGATGTGGAGGAAGAAATTGCAAAGCAGATTATGAATAGGTGTGGAGGTCACAGAGTAGTTGTCATGGGTGACTTCAACTTTCCAAATATTGATTGGAACCTTTATAGGTCAAACAGTTCGGATGGGATAGTTTTTGCACAGTGTGTGCAGGAGGGTTTCCTGACACAATATGTGGAGAGGCCGACAAGAGCTGGGGCCACGTTGGATTTGGTACTGGGTAATGAACCGGGCCAAGTGTTTGATTTGTATGTGGGAGAGCACTTTGGAGATAGTGACCACAATTCGGTAACTTTCACTATTGCAATGGAGAGGGATAGGGCCATACGGCAGGGCAGGGTTTATAATTGGGGGAGGGGTAATTATGATGCGATTAGGCAAGAATTAGGGAGTATAAGATGGGAACAGAAACTATCAGGGAAAGGCACAAACGAAAAGTGGAGCTTTTTCATGGAGCAATTACTGCGTGTCCTTGATAGGTATGTCCCTGTCAGGCAGGGAGGAAATGGCCGAGTGAGAGAACCATGGTTCACAAAAGAGGTTGAATGTCTAGTCAAGAGGAAAAAGGAAGCGTATGTAAGGA
Organism: Squalus acanthias; assembly: GCA_030390025.1. Classification (NCBI taxonomy): domain Eukaryota; kingdom Metazoa; phylum Chordata; class Chondrichthyes; order Squaliformes; family Squalidae; genus Squalus; species Squalus acanthias. Next base: position 18,084,206 of record CM059431.1, on the reverse strand, counting down.
TGAGAAAACAAGGTTCAGTTGGGTCGATTGAGGGGTACAAGGTAGCAAGGAATGAGCTAAAAAAAGAGCTTAGGAGAGCTAGGAGGGGGCATGAGAAGTCCTTGGCGGGTCGGATCAAGGAAAACCCCAAGGCTTTTTACTCTTATGTGAGAAATAAAAGAATGACCAGGGTGAGGGTAGGGCCGGTCAAGGACAGTAGTGGGAACTTGTGCATGGAGTCAGAAGAGATAGGAGAGGTGATGAATGAATACTTTTCGTCAGTGTTCACCGAGGAGAGGGGCCATGTTCTTGAGGATGAGAGTGTGATAAATGTGGATAGGCTGGAGGTGGTAGATGTTCTGAGGGAAGATGTTTTAGCAATTTTGAAGAACCTGAGGGTCGATAAGTCCCCTGGGCCAGATGGGATATATCCTAGGATTCTTTGGGAGGCAAGGGAGGAGATTGCAGAGCCTCTGGCTTTGATCTTTGGGTCCTCACTGTCCACGGGAATGGTGCCAGAGGACTGGAGAGTGGCGAATGTTGTTCCTCTCTTCAAGAAAGGAAATAGGAATGACCCTGGTAATTATAGGCCGGTTAGTCTTACTTCGGTGGTTGGTAAGATAATGGAAAAGGTCCTGAGGGATAGGATTTATGACCATTTGGAAAGGGGCAACTTAATCAGGGATAGTCAACACGGATTCGTGAAGGGTAAGTCTTGCCTAACAAATTTGATTGAATTCTTTGAGGAGGTAACTAAGTGTGTAGATGAAGGTAGAGCAGTTGATGTCGTATACATGGATTTTAGTAAGGCGTTTGATAAGGTTCCCCATGGTCGGCTCATGAAGAAAGTAAGGAGTTGTGGGATAGAGGGAAATTTGGCCGATTGGATAAGTAACTGGCTATCTCATAGAATTGAGAGGTCGCACAACACCAGGTTATAGTCCAACAATTTTATTTGAAATCACAAGCTTTCGGAGCTATCGATAGCTCCGAAAGCTTGTGATTTCAAATAAAATTGTTGGACTATAACCTGGTGTTGTGCGACCTCTCAATTTTGTCCACCCCAGTCCAACACCGGCATCTCCGCATCATATCTCATAGAAGGCAGAGGGTGGTGGTGGATGGAACATTTTCGGACTGGAGACCAGTTACCAGTGGTGTGCCACAGGGGTCGGTGCTGGGTCCTCTGCTGTTTGTGATTTTTATCAATGACTTGGAGGAGGGGACTGAAGGGTGGATCAGTAAATTTGCTGATGACACCAAGATTGGTGGAGCAGTGGATGAGGTGGAGGGCTGTTGTAGGCTGCAAAGAGACATTGATAGGATGCAGAGCTGGGCCGAAAAATGGCAGATGGAATTTAACCCTGATAAGTGCGAGGTGATTCATTTTGGTAGGGCAAATTTGAATAAGGATTACAGGGTCAACGGCAGGGTTCTGAGGAACGTGGAGGAGCAGAGGGATCTGGGGGTTCACATCCACAGATCTCTGAAGGTTGCCACTCAAGTGGATAGAGCAGTAAAGAAGGCCTATGGTGTGTTGGCGTTTATTAACAGAGGTTTTGAGTTTAAGAACCGTGAGGTTATGCTGCAACTGTACAGGACCTTGGTGAGACCACATTTGGAATATTGTGTGCAGTTCTGGTCACCTCACTATAGGAAGGACGTGGAAGCATTGGAAAGAGTGCAAAGGAGATTTACCAGGATGCTGCCTGGTTTGGGGGGGAGGTCTTATGAGGAAAGATTGAGGGAGTTGGGGCTTTTCTCTTTAGAGCGGAGGAGGATGAGAGGCGACTTAATAGAGGTTTATAAGATGATGAGGGGGATAGATAGAGTGGATGTTCAGAGACTATTTCCTCGGGTAGAGGCAGCTGTTACAAGGGGGCATAACTATAAGGTGCATGGGGGGAGATATAGAAGGGATGTCCGAGGTAGATTCTTTACTCAGAGAATGGTTGGGGTGTGGAATGGACTGCCTGCTGTGATAGTGGAGTCGGACACTTTAGGAACTTTCAAGCGGTTATTGGATAAGCACATGGAGCACACCAGAGTGATAGGGAGTGTGATAGCTTGATCTTGGTCTCGGACAATGCTCGGCACAACATCGAGGGCCGAAGGGCCTGTACTGTGCTGTACTGTTCTATGTTCTATGTTCTCTGTACAGAACGGCTGAAGCACTTGAATTTAAACATAATCAAATGCAATCATACCAGGTAATAATCTGGCACTATCCTCACAGCCAGTGTGGGAGCAGTGAATGACTGCCCGTAACTTCGGGATTTCCGCCTTTAGATGCGCACGCGCTACATCCTGAAGTGGCGGTCAGTTTCAAAGGGGAAATAACGGCAAACGGCCACCGCAAATTCCAGCCCAATATATTGTTTGCACAAATGCTTATTTTTACTTTTGCCTTAAGTCTTATTGGGGGTGAAATTCCTGTTTTCTCTAAGAAACAGTCAGCATGAGAGGAAAATAGTATTTACAATTTTGTGGTGACGTCGCCTTTTTAAAAAGACAAGTATCACTCCTGTTATTACTACGATAGAGTTAAAATTTGCAGTTTGAATTGCAGCAGAACAAATGTAAATAATGATCGGCTGAGCATTCTCTGATGTTTTAAAATGTAATTGCATGTTTTTTTTAGCACTTAACATAATGTTTAAAATATTTTTTTCTCAGGAAATTTAATTTCATTCTAAGCCCTCGTTCCCAGTTTCCGGTAAATGCATTGATGTAAATTTCTCTGTCTGGTATACCTTTCAAAATCATAAATGTATCCTTTTCTAGTGACTATTGTATTGGACAACACTTTCAAACCATTAATCATCTTATGGTGGGGAATTTCGAAAGCAGTTCTTGCTTTATATGGGACTTTATAGATTAAAAAAAAATGTGGCAGATTACTGACAAAAATTGAAATATGTACACTGTGAAGCAAAAATTATCCAAATGTGGGGGAAAAAAAGATTATTTCATACAACACAGCAAATGAAGCTGATACAGGAGCTGATTTAACTTTTAAATCTATAGTTAAAGTTACTCTGAACACTATTTTTAAAGTTTAATGCTCATTTAAAATCTGTGTGTGCTATTTTAAAATAGTGCACAAAGAAATTATAAGGGGTAAAAATCAGTATGTTTTTTGCCCAATTTCTGGGTCCAAAATCTGCGTCACAAAGTTGAATTTTGCAGTGCGACTTTCCGCTCTACAAAATGGCGCTACAAGCGCACCCGACGCCATATTGGTTCAGCCGCTCGTTAGACGTCCTTGGCAGCTGCCTGAAACAAACAGACATTATTTAAATATGCGAATAAGGGACTTGCGCCTGAATCAGGACCCTTTGAGAAATTGGTGTCATAGATCTGATCACTCGCTCCACGGTTGACTGCATGGTCTCAATGCCGTGCATGAAGACAGTACACTAGTTGGAACTGGACTCCTCCATGTTCTCAGACGTTGTGTGCAAGCTCGCTGGCAGGCAAACCAGCGCACTTAGAAAGAAGCTTCGTGGGTATTGCCCTCAGTTTTCTTGTGTATGGTGGGCCTTTGAAGTCTTCATCTGTGCTCTCTGCCACATGGCTTGGTCGAGAGCTCTCTATCCTGGCCATCCTATCCCCCTGCCCTTGCTCCTGTGCACAAGTTCTAGCTGAATCTCCACGTGCAGACTCCTCTACTCTACACTCTGAACTACGCAGGGTGCCAGTCTTTGAGCTGGTGCCTGCAAGTGTAAAGCCGAGTGACGCTTCCTCATCTTTAGATTAGAAAATTGCGCATGTCACTCCGCTATTTAAAAATGGTGAGAGAAGGAAACCAGGGAATTATAGACCAGTTAGCCTAACATCTGTTGTTGGGAAATTGCTAGAGTCTATAATTAAGGATAGGGTGATTGAACACCTCGATTTGTGAAAGGTAGGTTATGCCTGACAAACCTGATTGAATTTTTTGAAGAGGTGACTAAAGTAGTGGACAGGGGAATGTCTATGGATGTTATTTATATGGACATCCAGAAGGTATTTGATAAAGGCCCAAAATTTGTGGTCGGAGGCTTCCCGCAGTCGGAGGCTTCCCGCGGGTGGATGTCTCCAACCTGCAAAAGATCTACGGATTTACCTGGTGGTCTGGGAGGTATGGAGATTCGCGATCCTGGGCCTCTCCTGGTACCCGCAAGTAGAGGCCCACATAACCCAGGGGCGCACGCAGTTCGCAAGCGCCCCTGGGATCACGTGGGCCGGCCCAACCAATGAAAGAAGAGTTGACAGATCGCAAGTTCCGGGTTTTCGCGCACGCGCTTCACATGCCTAAACCCAGAACTTGCGTGGCCGTTATGGGCGCATGCGCACCTCGTGTTCACCCATTGGGTCGCAAATTACGGCCCAATGTCCCACATAAGAGACTATTAACTAAGGTAGAATCCCACAGAATTGAGGGCAAATTATTGACCTGGTTAGGAAATTGGCTGAGCGGCAGGAGACAGGCAGTAGGGATAATGGGCAGGAACTCAAATTGACAGGAGATGACTAGTGGTGTCCCGTAGGGATCTGTGTTGGGGCCTCAACTATTCACAGTATTTATTAATGGCTTAGATGATGGCATAGAAAGTCATAAATCCAAATTTGCTGATGACACAAAGATAGGTGGAATTGTAGGCAGTGTAGATGAAAGCATAAAATTGCAAACGGATATCGACAGATTAAGTGAATGGGCAAAACTGTGGCAAATGGATATCAGTGTAGGCAAATGTGAGTTCATCCACTTTGGACCTAAAAAGGATAGAACAGGGTACTTTCTAATTGGTGAAAAACTAAACAGTGGAGGTCCAAAGAGACTTTAGGGGTCCAGATACATAGATCATTAAAATGTCATGAACAGGTACAGAAAATAATCAAAAAGGCTAATGGAATGCTGGCCTTTATATCTAGAGGACTAGAATACAAGGGAGTAGAAGTTATGCTGCAGCTGTACAAAACCCTGGTTAGACCACACCTGGAGTACTGTGAGCAGTTCTGGGCACCACACCTTAGGAAGGATATATTGGCCTTGGAGGGAGTGCAGCGTAGGTTTACCAGAATGATACCCGGACTTCAAGGGTTAAGTTACGAGGAGCGATTACACAAATTAGGTTTGTATTCCCTAGAATTTAGAAGGTTAAGGGGTGATCTGATCGAAGTTTTCAAGATATTAAGGGGAACAGATAGGGTGGATAGAGAGAAACTATTTCCGCTGGTTGGGGATTCTAGGACTACGGGCAGAGTCTAAAAATTAGAGCCAGACCTTTCAGGAGTGAAATTAGGAAACACTTCTACACACAAATTGCACATGCAATTGATGCTAGATCAATTGTTAATTTTAAATCTGAGATTGATAGCTTTTTGTTAACCAAAAGTATTGAGGGATATGGGCCAAAGGCAGGTATATGGAGTTAGGTCGCAGATCAGCCATGATCTCATTGAATGGCGGAGCAGGCTCGAGGGGCTGAATGGCCTACTCCTGTTCCTATGTTCCTATCTGCAGTGCTGCCCTCTGCTCCCTCAGGGCTGTGTGGAGCTCCAGGACCGGAAATGCAGGAAAGGGACAAGGGTTAGCATTTAGCAGCATGGGTAAGCAGAGACAGATGATTGGCTTCTGAAAGCAGCAGCAATTTGTCATGCACAGTGTCTGAGGGTGTGAGTTAAGTGAGGATGGAACAAGAGAACGGTGGTTGAAAACCCTGCGGGACTTGTCCTCCAGTCTCGCCAGACGCCACACACCTGATGTGCCCCCGCCCCACGATGTCCATCACTTGTTCTTCCAGTGTGGACAGTCCCTCCTCCTGTGGCTGCTTGCTCCCTCTAATCACGTGCGAATTTGTCCTGCAAGAAAGAAGGGAAGGTTTCAGTGTTAGAGTAGTGAGATGTTTTGAGGATGCGCATGTCAGGGTAGAATAGTGTTGCTGGTGTATGAAAGAAGGCAGAGGTGTGAGGAGGTGAGGGAAGTAATACTGAGGAGAGTAGCAGGTGCAGTAGGAGCAGAAGGAGGTGGAAATGAAGTGTGTGGCAGTGATTGAAGGAGCGTGATGGGAATCAGGGGAAGAAAGGGTTGTGAGCGCTGGGGTTACAGTTGGTGCACAGCCAAGTAGAGAGTAATGGGAGATGAGAGTTAGGAGGCTTAGCTTAGCTGCCCTTGTGAGGTTATCAAACTTTTTCCTGCATTGCAGCCACGTACTGGGAGCGATGCTTCTGGCGCTCACCCGCTCTACCACCTCTGCCCCATCGTGCCGGGCAGCTTGCCTGTATATCTGGCTAAGTAAAGAAATTAAGGATAGTATCCGACTAAAAACAAGGACATATAAGGTAGCCAAACTTAGTGGGAGGATAGAAGATTGGGAAGTCTTCAAAAGACAGCAAAAAGTAACTAAAGGATTGATTAAGAAAGGGAAGATAGATTATGAAAATAAATTAGCAAAAAATATAAAAACAGATAGCAAGAGTTTCTATAGTTATATAAAAAGAAAAAGGGTGGCTAAGGCAAACGTAGGTCCCTTAGAGGACGAGACCGGGAAATTAATGGTGGGAAACATGGAGATGGCAAAAATGCTGAACAAATATTTTGTTTCAGTCTTTACGGTAGAGGACACTAAGAATATCCCAACACTGGACAAACAGGGGGCTCTAGGGGGGGAGGAGCTAAATACGATTAAAATCACTAAGGAATTGGTACTCAGTAAAATAATGGGACTCAAGGCGGATAAATCCCCTGGACCTGATGGCTTACATCCTAGGATCTTGAGGGAAGTGGCAGTAGGGATTGTGGATGCTTTGGTAATAATTTTCCAAAATTCTCTGGACTCAGCAAAGGTCCCGGCAGATTGGAAAACTGCTAATGTAACACCCTTATTTAAAAAGGGTAGTAGGCAGAAGGCTGGAAATTATAGACCAGTTAGCCTAACATCTGTGGTGGGTAAAATTTTGGAGTCTATTATTAAGGAGACAGTAACGGAACATTTAGATAAACATAATTTAATAGGACAAAGTCAGCATGGCTTTATGAAGGGGAAGTCATGTCTGACAAATTTGCTTGAGTTCTTTGAGGACATAACGTACAGGATGGATAAAGGGAAACCAGTGGACGTAGTGTATTTAGACTTCCAGAAGGCATTCGACAGGGTGCCACATAAAAGATTATTGCTCAAGATAAAAAATCACAGGATTGGGGGTAATATTCTGGCATGGGTGGAGGATTGGTTATCTAACAGGAAGCAGAGAGTTGGGATAAATGGTTCATTCTCGGACTGGCAACCAGTAGCCAGTGGTGTTCCGCAGGGGTCGGTGCTGGGTCCCCAACTCTTTACAATCTATATTAACAATTTGGAGGAGGGGACCGAGTGTAACATATCAAAGTTTGCAGATGGTACAAAGATGGGAGGGAAAGTAGAAAGTGAGGAGGACATAAAAAACCTACAAGGGGATATAGACAGGCTGGGTGAGTGGGCGGAGATTTGGCAGATGCAATACAATATTGGAAAATGTGAGGTTATGCACTTTGGCAGGAAAAATCAGAGAGCAAGTTATTATCTTAATGGCGAGAAACTGGAAAGTACTGCAGTACAAAGGGATCCGGGGGTCCTAGTGCAAGAAAATCAAAAAGTTAGTATGCAGGTGCAGCAGGTGATCAAGAAGACCAATGGAATGTTGGCTTTTATTGCTAGGGGGATAGATTATAAAAACAGGGAGGTATTGCTGCAGTTATATAAGGTATTGGTGAGACCGCACCTGGAATACTGCATACAGTTTTGGTGTCCATACTTAAGAAAAGACATACTTGCTCTCGAGGCAGTACAAAGAAGGTTCACTCGGTTAATCCCGGGGATGAGGGGGTGGACATATGAGGAGAGGTTGAGTTGATTGGGACTCTACTCATTGAAGTTCAGAAGAATGAGAGGCGATCTTATTGAAACATATAAGATTGTGAAGGGGCTTGATCGGGTGGATGCGGTAAGGATGTTCCCAAGGATGGGTGAAACTAGAACTAGGGGGCATAATCTTAGAATAAGGGGCTCCTCTTTCAAAACTGAGATGAGGAGAAACTTCTTCACCCAGAGGGTAGTAGGTCTGTGGAATTTGCTGCCCCAGGAAGCTGTGGAAGCTACATCATTAAATAAATTTAAAACAGAAATAGATAGTTTCCTAGAGGTAAAAGGAATTAGGGGTTACGGTGAGCGGGCAGGAAGTTGGACATGAGGCTGAGTTCGGATCGGTCAGGGCCCTGTGGGTGGCGGAGCGGGCCCAAGGGCTGAGTGGCCGGGTCCTGCTCCTACTTCTTGTGTTCTTTAGATTTGAGGTTAGGATCAGATCAGCCATGATCTTATTGAATGGCGGAGCAGGCTCGAGGGGCCGATTGGCCTACTCCTGCTCCTATTTCTTATGTTCCTGCCGCTTGGTGGAAATAAGATGTACCTCCTCCTGCCGATCTCCTCCACCCAGACCTCCAAAGCAGCATTAGAAAACTGAGGGCCCTTGCAGCTTCTCCTCTGCTTGTCATTATCAACAATCTTCAGTAACAGTTGCTTGCAGCCAAAGTGCACCTCCCCTTTAAAAGGTGCAGGCTTCCTTTAAGTGGTGCCAGCAATGCATGATATTGAAGCCCTTGTTAGGTGACCTGGCAATTAATAGCATGAGTAATGCTGGCAGCCCGCTTATTGTATTTAAATTAGCCAGGGAGACCAATCTGGGGCCTTAGTTGTGTCCATGTGGCTGGGTGCATGCTCTGTGTGCCTGAAATTGGGCTTAAACTAATTTCCACCCCTAGATGTCCACTGAGGCAACAACACAACAATGTGAACTCTGTATAATAACTGCGTACGGCTCTGTCTAGAACTATCAGTATTACTGATTTTATATCTGTTCAGTGCTGTACAATTACTAAAATAAAATCTCGAACTAAAATTGGAAATAAAGGAAGCAGTTTTATAAAGGTCTAAGCAGTAAGCACAGAATCCCCACTATGTATTGAGCTGAAAGATAAAGCAGTCAAAATGCTTTAGGAAAGACAATGGGCGAAACTTTCAAATTCGGCAGAATGGAAAGGAAAATCAGGAGATTTGTATAACGGGTGGGCGATTCGCTACCTTCCGTTGTTACAGCCCTGCCGAAGTTCTGAGTTTCACCCAATCTTTATTTTCCTTTGTGTGTAGGAGCTAATTGTTTCATACATGCTGGAATTATCTTGTAAATAACTCACTGGTGACTTTGCTGGTTGACTTTGCGGTGTGCCTCACTTGTGGTATACACTGGGCATCTGAGCACTTGTATTGTATTTATTTACAAAAACAATTTACTTTATTGTTACAGGACACTCCATTATGTTTGTGAGCTTGTTCACAATGGATTTCTGCCAATGCCATTTGTTCATCCGAATGCAAAAACATACTACTTTGGTTGACTTTGGATTAACCTTTTAAATACAGGTTGAGCGTCCCAAATCCGGAGTTCCGGAATCCGGAATGTTCCAGAATCCGGACACCCTGAGGGAGGCTTACCAAAAACCGGAAATAGCGCAACCTGGGCCCAGGCATTTCCGGACTCGGCACGTGTTTCTGATGTCCGAAGTCCGGAAATATCGCAACCTGGGCTCGGGCATTTCCAGACTTCGGACATCAGAAACACGTTCCGAAGTCCGGGAAAACCCGAAAACCGGCTCGGCCTCGGCCCCAAGGTCGCCAGATTCAGGACGCTCAACCTGTAATACAAAGCTGGAGTTTCCAAATTCATTATTAGTTAAGAATTTTTAACGTTTTTTATCTCTTTTGCAAGGCGTCTAAATTTAGTTACATGGAGAGCATTATCTCAAGAAGAGCGAGATAAGTAAGTAACAGCATTCTTTACAAAACGGCACAGAAGCATTTTTGTTGCAAGTGCAATAAGATTTTAATACTTCTTTTTCCGCGTGTGTTTATTTCATACTAGGTTCAGCAGTGATAAACCGATCTCATTTGGAGACCATAAGGCGGCCGTACTCCAGGCTTTGGACAGAATGGGTTGGCCAATTCCTCAGGAAGATGTTACGCTATTAGAGGATGAAATCCAGACTGGTTATTCATATGAACAGCAGGCATCTGACCTCCAGAAAGCTGCTAAAGAGAAGGTTTGTGAATCTTCTGCAGGGTTAGAAATGGATGTAAGTGTCCAAAGGATTTCAAATATTCCACTTCATGAGGTATTGCTTCCTAATTGTTGTTCTTCTTCTTTCGTATGACAGTAGCAAAAGCAAATCAAATGTCAATATCTAAGTCAGATATCCAGGCCAAAGCTTCCGGTGTAACAGCGTGGATATCTTGTAGGCTGCCTGCAACTAATTGTTGATGTGAAGAATTGGCCTTGGAGTCTAAAATTGGGAATAAGGAAAGGTTGTGCCAAATTGATTGATCTTTAGTGGTCGCCTGTCAGAAAAAAGCTTAATTAGACCATTATAGTTATCTCGAACTCCCGCCAGTCCCACCATTGGTGGCAAAGATTTCAGCTGCCTTGGCTATGTTCTCTGTAACTCTCTCTCTAAAGCTCTCTGCCGCTCCACCTTTAGAAAACATTTTTTTTCATCGAGCTTTTGGTCGCCCATCCTAGTCTCTCCTTTCCTGGCTTGGTCTTACATTTTTGGGTATTTTCTAACTATCTTATTCTAGTTTATTTTGGCTCTTGTATCTTAGATCTCTCTCACAATGAGTCTTAATTCCCTATACATTGGAGAAAATCTATCCTTACCATGAGATCTAGGTAAATTTTCAGTAATCTGCCTGTAAAAACAAAACAGCCTGCTAATTGCTTCTAATTACTCCATTTTTTTTTCGTTTGGGGAATGTGGCGTCGCTGGCAAGGCCAGTATTTATTGCCCATCCCTAACTGCCCTTGAGAAGGTGGTGGTGAGCCGCCTTCTTGAACCACTGCAGTCCGTGCGGTGAAGGCACTCCCACAGTGCTGTTAGGGAGGGAGTTCCAGGATTTTGACCCAGTGACGATGAAGGAACGGTGATATATTTCCAATCAGGATGGTGTGTAACTTGAAGGGTAATTTGCAGGTGATGGTGTTCCCATGCGCCTGCTGCCCTTGTCCTTCTAGGTGGTAGAGGTCATGGATTTAGGTGGTGCTGCCGAAGAAGCCTTGGCAAGTTGCTGCAGTGCATCTTGTAGATGGTACACACTGCAGCCACGGTACGCCGGTGGTGGAGGGAGTGAATGCTTAAGGTGGTAGATGGGGTGCCAATCAAGCAGGCTGCTTTGTCCTGGATGGAGTTGAGCTTCTTGAGTGTTGTTGGAGCTGCACTCATCCAGGCAAATGGAGAGTATTCCATCACACTCCTTACTTGTGTCTTGTAGATGGTGGAAAGGCTTTGGGGAGTCAGGAGGTGAGACACTCGCCGCAGAATACCCAGCCTCTGACCTGCTCTTGTTGCCACAATATTTATGTGGCTGGTCCAGTTAAGTTTCTGGTCTATGGTGATTCCAGGATGTTGATGGTGGGGGATTCGGCGATGGTAATGCCGTTGAATGTCAAGGGGCGGTGGTTAGCCTCTCATTTGTTGGAGATAGTCATTACCTGGCACTTGTGTGGCGCGAATGTTACTTGCCACTTATCAGCCCAAGCCTGAATGTCGTCCAGGTCTTGCTGCATGTGGGCATAGACTGCTTTATTATCTGAGGAGTTGCGAATGGAACTGAACACTGTGCAATTATCAGCGAATATCCCCACTTCTGACCTTATGATGGAGGGTAGGTCATTGATGAAGCAGCTGAAGATGGTTGGGCCTAGGACACTGCCCTGAGGAACTCCTGCAGCGATGTCCTGGGGCTGAGATGATTTGACCTCCAACAACTACAACCATCTTCCTTTGTGCTAGGTATGACTCCAGCCAGTGGAGAGTTTTCCCCCTGATTCCCATTGACTTTCAATTTTACTAGGGCTCCTTGATGCCACACTTGGTCAAATGCTGCCTTGATGTCAAAGGCAGTCACTCTCACCTCACCTCTGGAATTCAGCTCTTTTGTCCATGTTTGGAGCCAAGTGGTCCTGACGGAACGCAAACTGAGCATCGGTGAGAAGGTTGTTGGTGAGTAAGTTCCGCTTGATAGCACTGTCGACGACACCTTCCATCACTTTGCTGAAGATCGAGAGTAGACTGATGGGGCAGTAATTGGCTGGATTGGATTTTCCCTGCTTTTTGTGGACAGGGCATACCTGGGCAGTTTTCCATATTGTCGGGTAGATGCCAGTGTTGTAGCTGTACTGGAACTGCTTGACTAGAGGTGCTGCTAGTTCTGGAGCACAAGTTTTCAGCACGACAGCCGGGATGTGTTGTCGGGGCCTGTGAGATTTACCGTATCTCACTCCGGTCTTCAAAAGTAGTAGAACTTCAGAGCAGAGCTTATTTTAAGTTTGAAACATCAAGTGAATTTATTTGTTTACAAAAGATGAACAAACATATAAGTAAAAACCATATGATATAGTGATACATTTAGAGTAGACAATTTTCCACCTAATTGCTCCAGTGCGTAATAAAAATATTGCAACTCTAAAAGATAACCTAACTCTTTGTAAGTAACTGTAAAATAAGGCAGCAATTCTTCCTGTGAGCTAAAGACAGAATCATTGAACCTTGGGCTTCAGATGATGATAAACGACGCAAACAAATTATGACCTCATCTGAACTGCTCATTGAAATTACTGCCTCGCAACTTAGTCCAAGGCATCAATTATTTCACTCGTAATGAGTCCTTTCATCAGACCTGATGATTGCCAAAGCCACTTTTGTTTTTGAACTCAGCTATAATCAAATATCTTAAAACATTAGCAATTAGCGGCATATTGCTTATTTTTGTCACATGCTCTGCGGCAGGATTAAGGCAGCAAAATACAATCAGGCTACAATGCTAATTGCAGAATGTGCTGGGAGAGTTAGATTGGGCGGACGAAGATGACTTCTGCATGCAGTAAAGCTCCTCAGAGAGAATGAGAACTGCTTGATTCTTGATTGCCAGATCAGTATTAACTGGCGTATACTGGAAAATAGCTATCTAAGAATGGTGCAGTATTTATTTTCCATCCTGGAACATGCTATACTCTTCTTCATCATTGCTAATAGCATCAACCAGTGATTCAACATCTGACTGGAGGTAGTGCCTACTTTGGTGTAGCATTGACTCAGATATTTGAAAATAGCAACAATTTTGATCCTGTGAAAGCACTCAACAGAACATGAATTTGGAGATATCTGACCTGGTCTGCTTTCAAACAAGCTTTCATTAGTGTCCTGCAAAGAATTACAAAAGCAAGATTTAGGCATATGTCTGAGCAAATCGGATTGGGCTCCAGCAACCAAGTGCTGCTTCACACTGGCATTCATCTTCTCGTCAAAGACCTACACTTCAGCTGAACTCAACCAAGCAGATTCTATACAATCCTGCAGCATATCAAATCTAATGTTGTGTATTGGTTCACACCCCTGGTTTAATAAAATATGTGTGTTAGTTTGAGCTAATAGTTGGAAACCATTGCTGTCATATCTTGATCAAAGTTTCCATTGTCATTGTATTGTCTTTCTATATTTCTCTATTGCACATCAGTGTTGATAGACCAAGAAAAACAGTGAAAATGTCTCTGTATTTTACATATTCAATTGGCACTACTATCTCTTGCTGCCAGCAATGGGTTGTCTTCTGTATCCTCTTAATCGTGCTGCTGCTTGTATACCGTATCCCCATGCTGCCCCTTTAAAATAAAATTGTTGTGAGGATGTGAGCACCACAGCAAGGCTTCATTTATTTCCCATCACTAGATACACTGAGAAGGTGGTGGTGGGCCTTCTCCTCGAACTGCTGTAGCCCTTGTGATGATGGTGCTCCCACAATGGTGGCTTTTTTTCACTCTTGAGATGAGAGTGTCGCTGGCAAGGCTGGCATTTATTGCCCATCCCCAGTTGCCCTGAGAAGGTGGTGGTGGGCCTTCTTCCGGAACTGCTGCATGTAATGGTTTGATACAACTGAGTGTTTTGCTAGGCCATTTAGGATGACAATCATAGAATGGTTACAGCACGGAAGAAGGACATTCGGCCCGTCGAGCCTGTGCTGGCTCTCTGCACGAGCACTTCAGCTAGTCCCTCTCCGCTGCCCTTTCCCCGTAGCCCTGCAAATTTTTTTCCTTCAGGTACTTATCCAACTCCCTGTTGAAAGCCGTGATTGAGTCTGCCTCCACCACCCTTTCAGGCAGTGCATTCCAGGATCCTAACTGCTCGCTGTGTAAAAAAGTTTTTCCTCATGTCGCCTTTGGTTCTTCTGCCAATCACCTTAAATCTGTGTCCTCTGGCTCTCGACCCTTCCGCCAATGGAAACAGTTTCTCTTTATCTACTCTGTCCAGACCCCTCATGATTTTGAACACCTCTATCAAATCTCCTCTCAATCTTCTCTGCTCCAAGGAGAACAACCCCAGCTTCTCCAGTCTATTCACATAACTGAAGTCCCTCATCCCTGGAATCATTCTCGTAAATTCTTTCTTCAGCCTCTCTAAGGCCTTCACATCCTTCCTAAAGTGCGGTGCCCAGCACTGGACACAATACTCCAGATGAGGCCAAACCAGTGTTTTATAAAGGTTCATAATAATTTCCACACTTTTGTACTCTATACCTCTATTCATGAAGCCCAGGATCCCATAAGCCTTTTAAACTGCTTCCTCAACCTGAGCTGCCACCTTCAACGATTTGTGCACACATACCCCTAGGTCTCTCTGTTCATGCACCCTCTTCAGGATTGTACCATTTAGTTTATATGGCCTCTCCTCATTCTTTCTACCAAAATGTATCACTTCGCACTTTTCTGCCGTAAATTTCATCTGCCACGTGTTACGTTCACCATTACTGAGGCAGTAATCATGAAAAATGGGAATTATGGCATCACCAAGTCGTTGCATCATTTACAATGCCTGCCCCCATTCGGGTGAACAGTTCCAGCATCTGGCAGAAGTAATGCCAGAAAATACAATGGTTGTTAAAGTGGGCTAGAAAGTGCCTAGGTGGGAGTTTCAAGTGGGTATGGGATGTCTCACTGAATGTGTTGCACGGGTTAATGGGTTGGGTTGGACCACCTTTACAAAGCTGACCTTTTACTTTACCCACTTTCTCAATCTGTCCCCGTCATGGAAAGATTATCTTTAGCAACTAGCTAATAATCAATTTGGGATGCATTTGTTCTTTTTGTAATCTCCTTCTCCATTGATTGGTCTGACTTATAAGAGGTAGTAAGTATCTAGATCATAAACAACGTGGATTGATAATGTTAGACAAAGTGGATTCATTGAATTATGCCCTCCCCTTCAATACTGATAGTTCCCAGCGATAAGATTGGGGGCTGGGGGAATAATATTACAGAAATTAAAACTTAGAGAGAGTAATAATAAGAAACCCTGTTTTATATTTGCACTAACTTTTCACCAAAATCCGTGACATGAAGAATTTCACCCCCGAGATTCGGATAATACTGCAGTCTTTTGCCATATTTAATTGGCAGATTATTAAAGGTTGGCTGAAGTCTAAATTAACAGATAAGCAGTAAAAGGAAAATTGGGAGTTCTTTAGAGCTACTAAACAAAATTCTCTGACCCCATGACACTAGCTGGACCTTGTATGCAACGGGTGACATATCAGAAAACCGCTGGTGAACTGTCTGTGATTTTTCTGTGCATTGGAATACATCTGTGAAATCTGGCAGCTACACACAAGGCCTCACCAGTAACACAAGGGGCTGGATTTTATCAATGGGGATGCGTTGGGGGCGGGACTGCTGGTTGTCGGGTTTCAGTCCCGCCCCCAACGACGTCTAGCCAACCCACGCTATTTTCCCTTGATTGACCTTGTTAAGCCCGCCCTGCCGTATGACGTTTCATCTGTCGAAAAAAAAATGTTGACAGATGAATTGTCAGCGTTTGACAGCTTTGAGAAGCTGTGAAACACTGACTATCTATGTTCTAAGGTGAGCCCTTGCACAAAGACTCACCAAAACCTCTCTCCTCAGCAGAAAGCAGATGGCTGCTGCATCTGAGAATGCAGCAGCCATTCTGTCATCTCTGCCATTGAGATGAGGCACCTCCGGATCCCCAAGGGTTGAAGCCTGCAGAAAGAAGCAACGGTAAGTAAACTTTTTCTAACACTTTACACTCACCTCTCATACTTACCTGTCCACACTTGCACCCATCACTCACCTCCACAGTGGACCTTTCGACCCCTCTCACCCCCGCAAACCCACTGCTCGCCTCGCTGACCCTGGCGGGGTTAGACGTCGGGAAGCCCGCACTTGCAGGGGTGAAATGGGGATAAGCCTCAAAACTGCCTGTTAACTACCTGTTAACAGACAGTTAATTGGCTCTAATCCCCTTCCCGCCTCGAGGAGATGGGTCCCTGCGCGAGTCAGGGACCCGCCTCCCGGGAAGATGGTTCGGAGGCGGGTTGGGAGCGGGGTTGGGACCCGCTCCCAATTTTTCCCATTTTACCAGCAGTCCCGCCTCCAAACCCGCCTCCTCAGGGCTGGTATAATCCAGCCCAAGCTCTCAGACAATTCCATCGTCATCATCTCCCAACCAGTCTTAGGGATGCAGAAATGTGTGAAATTGTGAACTTGTGCAAATATACCCTTCCCTTGTGCACTTGGGTCTGTATGAGTCTACTACTGTGAACTTGAATGCTAAGGGATGAAATAGAAGGCTAGTGCATCCATTGGTAAAGCTTGTTACTGCTTTTTAAGAATGCCCAATACAAGCCCCTCCGCACCAATGCCCCCATGATGCTGCATGTCTGTGCTTGTGAAGAGTAAAATTTATGTGGTAAAATTATTACTTTAATCTAAAGCAAGTGAAAATAGTTTAATGCACAGGTGAGACCTAGGTGTGATAGCACACTCGCCTCTGAGTCAGAAGGCCATGGGTTCAAGCCCCACTACAGGACTTGAGCACAAAATCTAGGCTGACACTCCAATGCACTACTGAGAGAGTGCTGTATTGTTGTAGGAGTCATCTTTCCAGTGAGATGTTAAACCAGAGACCCGTATGCCTTTTCAGCTGGACAACTCTGGCACATTGTTCATCATATGATTATCCAAACCTAATTCGAATATTATTTAACACTGGCCTTATCTAACACTTCTTCAAATTAGGTATACTTAAGCAGTTAAATACATTTTACACCAGCTGTCCACATTCTGTTTTATCTCAGCCTCCCTGTCAGCTGATTTAAGCTAATTCTTCGCGCTCCACCGCACATACGCACTTTGTTCCTTCACGTTATATGCTAGCTGTCCCATCATGCTCTATGTTTATGCCAAGCCATTTAGCCTGTCACGGTACACTCTCCTACATTCCCCAAGTTAAATCATTCTCATGGCCCTACTGAGTCCCGTGCATGGTTTGTGCGCAGGTTCCCTGCCCCATTCACGCTGGCCAACTGCATTGGGCGCATTGAAGGTCTCGGACCTCGGGGTCCAGCCCCATATAATATGGGTGCATCTGCTGCCCTCAGTCACATCACTGGCCACAGTGTAAAATGCACAATGCTGATATTAATTCATTTCATTCAAAAGACATAAAATTACTTTGGCCTTTTGGGAACTTGAGAGGAAATCTTTCCATAAGCCCTGTAGTAAATGTACAATATAGTTTATAGCGTTCTTTATAAATTACTTTAGTCCACAGAGAAAATCTTCCTGAAAGGCCTTAAGCTTGATCCAGGAAATTGGCAAGGGACATCTGTAATTTTCAAAACTGAACAAAATATACCAGAAAGTAAATGAAAATGATTTATACACCTATTACTCCTCTCCCAGAGTACTTTTTACACTTCTGTGAAAATGATGGATTTTATAGTTGACTCCTGGTGAGAATTCCACTGTATGCATCTTATTACTGTTATCACTGAAGCTTATGGACCTGAGAAGAATATAATTATAAAAATCAGTGTGTCTTTCGGAAGTGCTTGTGTTTGTCTCATTTAGGAGATTATCAAGATGTCAAATCATTTCTTTGTAAAAAATCTATCTTTGTTTCTTAGAAATGCCGCTTTTTAATTATCCTTTGCAGGAGCTGGGGGCCATGAATCAAGTTCCCAGGAACCATCGTCCCAGTGTACAAAAAGCCACAAAACAGGCCAGAAGAATACTGGACATCGTTAGAGGTCAGAGGGTAATTGCAAGGTCAGAAGTTGATGGTTTTTATTACCCAGGTAAGTTGACTGTCATGTGTTCTTTTAGATTTCTAAGAGGTCTATAGTAAGTCTATTTAGAAGCTTAAAGATTACTGTGTAGATTACCAGGAGATACGTGACTGCTCATTGCAACTGCTTACATTACAAAATAGTTTGTTTGACTGCACAAAATGGTGGCGAAGGAGTTTTTTTTCTGTTGAAATGTAAAGCATAAAGCATCTCCCCAAATCTTTAAGAGAATCAATCGGAAATGATCCTGTGAGAATTGAATTCCAATTTGCACTTAAAATCGTGACTGTTAAGTTTAGAATTTCACAAGGTATTTGCCCACTTTTGCAAAGTGAGGATGATTTCACCATCACCGATTGAAACAATAAAGCTGCCCTAAGCAATAATTGCACTTTACATCTAATAAAAGCAGTAAATGTCAACATCTTGTAGTTCAGATGCACTATTACTGTAAAATACATTCTCATCTTTTCATATTCGTCTCATAAAATACACAAGATGGAGAGTAGCAGTAAAATACAATGGGGAAAGCTTTGCAGGAAAAAATGTATGTAGGAAGGGAACAATGATTTCAGCATACATTAGCAACACTGCTGGTAGCATTCTATTTTTGCCTGTTGTGAAGCCTTTAGAATAGACAGCAAAATACATTAAGCTTTTTGGGTAACAACCTAATTATGTTTCTTGAAGAAAAAGCATTCCTTCTGAAAATAATAACAACAGCCCGGATTCTGCGGTGGGTATGACGGCGTACTCTCAGAGTACGCCGCCATACTGCACTTTGAAATCCACCGCAAGTTCGGGATTGCGTATGTGCTAAATCCCCAACTTGCAGTCTGTCAACATAAGCTTTGATAGGCCATCAACAGGCTCTGCTACCGAAAACCTAATTCCTGGTGCGGATTTGGGCTATTTGCCCACCAACTGCCCAGCAATTATGTGCGGAAATTTTACGGCTGGTGCAGACAGGCGCAGAGCCTGTTTCCACAGCGTAAGGGGATACCCGATATGAAAAACATTTTTTTTTTTTAAATTCAATGTCGCCCAGGAACATTAAAAGCTTTAATGAGAAGCAATCCTAGTGTATGTTAAAGCTGCAGGTTTTTTTAAAATAACGTTTAAATTTAATAACTTTCTGCACACTGCACTGTTTAGAAGTGGGAATTATGAATTGGATTCCCACGATAAAAGCTAAATCTGTATGTATTTTAAAGGCTGTAGGAATGAAGTAATCTAGTAATTTAAATGAATGAAAGGGAAACTGTTTTCTGATTGGAGGACCGAGCCCACGTAATCCCAGGTTGCATCCGCACAGGCTGCGCCCCCGGGATCCGTGGGCCATTACGCTCCTACTCGCAGCGCCAGAGCGCAAGTTTACACAGGAGGGCCGCCATCAGGTAGGTGCGTATTCTTTTCGCAGGTCGGCGGTGCACTCCGGAGGTACGCCGCTGACCACAATTTTTGGCCCAATAAATATATACAGCCATACAGTCTTCTCCAGGTAGATGTGAAGGTTAGTCTGGCCCACAGAATTCTCCGTGACTGGTGATGGTGTTTCTTTGTAATTGTGCAATAGATGGGGTTGAGCTGAACAATTATAAATGTTTCCTGCGCCCCATCTCCATGGAATGCTTTGTGATGTGGGTCCTTTAATTTGATGACCTGATTGATAACTAAAAATTACCCTTCAAATAAAAGCAACCAAAATGCAAGTGATGAGCAATTCTTTGAGGGAAAAATTTGGTTGTTTTGCGCCTCCCATTAGCGCCCTAAGAGGGCGCTAATGGTTGCAAAGCAACAAGCACCCGGGCGCTGTGATGTTTGCGCCGCTCGTGAAATTGACCAGACATTTTGCGGCGGTGCTAAACACTACCACCACGATCTCCTGCGTCTGCAGATCGTGACGTCAGTCGAGCATGCAACGCCCCGGTAGCACCCCGGACCGGATATTGAGTGGCGCCCCCTGTCTTACCGCCTGTCGCTAGCAACGACAGGTTAAGGGGCGCGTTTTGCAGTCGGGAAGGGACTGGGGGAGCGCTATTTAAAGGCGACCGCTTCCTGCCTTTTTTTGTCAGCGACATTTTTGCACCACGCATTCTGAGAGAGAGAGACTTCTGGAGAGATTCAACGCTGTGTGAAGGAGTTTTGGGTACTGAGCAGCACTTTGCAGGTTCATTTTGATTTGACCTTCCTTGCATCGATTTAGAAGAGACTGTGGGGGCTGCACTCTGAGCTCTTTCCCTGGTACTCTCCATTGTTCTTTCCAGCAGATTTGATGTACAGGTCTCTCCAGGCCGAGATTCAAGGCTGCAATGAGCAGGGTGTGGATGGAGAGCAAGATCGACCCTCCCCTTTAAGAACTAGCCGGCGCCAGTGTGTCTGTGTTCCATTGCTGACTGACATCACATGAGCTTCACCAGCGCTCTGAGTCAGCGCCTCGCTCCTCGGCGTTAGCGCCTTAAGAGAGGTGTGTAGCGCCTGATTTAGCGCTCTAATTACCTCCAGGGGCGATAGAAGCCAAATTTGCAGTCGGAGGCGATAATTAACAACAGGTGCTAAACTTTGCGCCCAGCCGATAATTGCACCCCAAACGGGGCGATACCGAATTTCTCCCCCAATTTGCCTTTAACTCATGGCCTAGTTCGGAGTTGAGGACTTAAATGTTTGAGTCCTACTATTCTTAACTGCAAACTTTCTTGTTTTTTTCCTTCATCCTTTCCTGAAGACGGTGACTTGCTAAATATGGTTCCATTGATGCCGATAGTCCTTTGGTACTTAAGTGGTTATTTTTGATGTGTGAATCTGGATGAGTATAGCAAGGCTATTAATTTGGGAAACATCAGAGCCAAACCCAATCCTATTTATATTCAGTATTCACTTTCAAGTCAGAATTACTGGGTAGAAATCTGGAACAGGAGCCCCTTTTCATCCACTTCTTAGCCCCGGGGCACTGAGCTGAACTGTAGTGCTTCCTCTTCTGACTGGCTGAGATTGACTCATTCAGCACAGACCAGGAATTGATCCTGGGACCTTCTTGGTCCTGCTGCATTCAGGTTACATCATCCAGTGAGCCTCAAAAAGCCACAATAAATGTTTTAAATGCATGTGCGAGGAATATCCCCGCTGAGAAAATGTAACTTTGAAGAGAAAGTAAATTGAAAGCATAACGTTTACAGGCTGGAAGCTAGCAAGGTAAAGCTTGTAGGCCAGAAACATTGATAGCTGGAAAGAAAGAACGGGCCCAGTGTATGACTGTGAATAACATCTCTAGGAATAGGTCCCAGTTCCTGTTGGAAATTAAATATGGTACCAAAATGCCAGATAGTAGAGATACAGTGGGGGTAAAATCCAACTTCGGGGGAGGGGGTGCAAAATAGGCGGTTTCCCCATGGCCTATATTTATTGTGAATTTGAGTTACATCAGGAAAAAAAGAGTTGTGCTGACGGTTTTGTTGGAATTTGATTTCATTTGTCATGTCTACTTTCAACATTAACCAAACTTGCGTTTTTTCTCATAAATATTATTTGTGAGACAGGTATGGTGGTGTAGTGGCTTTATTACTGGACGAGTAATCCAGTGAACTCAGATCCCACCATAGCAGTTTGAGAATTTGAATTCAGTAAAAAAAATTTGGAAATAAAAAGGTGCTTTCAGTAAAAGTGTCCATGAGGCTGTTGGAATCTCGTAAAACTCAACTGGTTCACTAATGTCCTTTAGGGAAGGAAACCTGCCGTCCTTACCTGGTATGGTCTATATATGACTCTAGTCAAGGCTTCTTCGGCAGCGCCTCCCAAACCCACGACCTCTTCCACCTAGAAGGACAAGGGCAGCAGGCGCAAGGGAACACCTCCACCTCCAAGTTCCCCTCCAAGTCACACACCATCCTGACTTGGAAATATATCACCGTTCCTTCATCGTCGCTGGGTCAAAATCCTGGAACTCCCTCCCTAACAGCACTGTGGGAGTACCTTCACCACATGGACTGCAGCGGTTCAAGAAGGCGGCTCACCACCACCTTCTCAAGGGCAACTATGGATGGGCAATAAATGCTGGCCTTGCCAGCGATGCCCACATTTCATGAACAAATTTTAAAAAAAAGTCCCATACCAACATGATTGACTCTTAACTGCTCTCTGAAGTGGCCTAGCAAGCCACACAGTTGTATCAAGTCGCTACAAAGAATAACACGTATAAAAACTCCCTACCTAACAGCATTGTGGGAGCACCATCACCACATGGACTGCAGCAGTTCAAGAATAAGACCCACTACCACCTTCTCAGGGCAACCAGGGATGGGCAATAATCTTGGGCTTGTCAATGATGCCCGCATACTGAGAATGGATAGAAGAAAACACAAGTCTCGTGAGTGCTTTTAGTCGGTTGTTAAACTGCCACTGCGGCTTAGGCTGTGTCCTTACACAACGTTTGAATATTTAAGATTATTCAAAACATAGGGGCTGGGAAAACACCACCATATTAAGATAATCATGCTTTTAATTCCAATTTTGCGGCATATATTTGTTTCTTAATGAAACTATTTATATGCAAAATGATGTGCATAAATATATCTTTATATCACAGAGGGATGCTTAATTCCCAGGGTAATTTGGTGTTCAGTTCTTGTATGATAAATCCAAAGGCTAAATATTATTTTTCTCTTTTGTTTATTATTGTACCTAATTATATGTACATTTAAACACATTTAACTGCACTTTTTCCATTGCTATGATAAATTGTTTATAGCCAAATTATTCATTGCAATGCCTCCTGCATTTGCAGCTGTCTCTGTGGCAGCTTCGGAAAAAAACTGCTAACGGGCAGTATAGTATTTATTAAACATTAAAATTCTGATCTCGTAAAACGTAGCTGCTGGGCATCCATATGGTGATAAAGCTTTCTAGTTTCTAGCTTCTGAGGTTTCTAATGGAATTTTTTTTAATGCTCTGACATTTGACTTAAAAATGAGCAGCAGGCATTCGAGTTAATATTTTTTGAATGATTTTTCTTGTGTTGTGGCATCAGCCTGCTTGCGTTATTTATCTGCTCTCTCTGGCTTCGATTGGTCTTGAAGGATTGACGAATTAACTTACGATGATACAGATATAAATGAATTATTTATCTAGCTGTGAAACTGTTACCAGTATCCCTCTGTTTTAATGCCTTTTAATAGGGTGCAGTATAACGCTCTGTCCTTATGGACATAATGGTGTTTGCGCGGGATAACGTTAAATATTAAAATGATTATTTTCCCCTTCCAGTTAGATTGCAAACCTACCCAATGATGCCCTATAGCCTATTGTATGTGAGAATTATACCTCAAGTTTTCTTTATTTTATCTCTGCTGTTCTCAGGAATTGTGATTGAGTGTGTTGGTGTCAGAAAAGCCATAATTGATTTCACTAAAGGAGACACTCAGATTACACCAACTCGGTTTTTAATCCAGGTTGGAGGAGCTGCACCTTGCCCTCCATTGAAAGTAAGTGGTAACAAGAGCAGGTCAGAGGCTGGGTATTCTGCGGCGAGTGTCTCACCTCCTGACTCCCCAAAGCCTTTCCACCATCTACAAGGCACAAGTAAGGAGTGTGATGGAATACTCTCCACTTGCCTGGATGAGTGCAGCTCCAACAACACTCAAGAAGCTCGACACCATCCAGGACAAAGCAGCCCGCTTGATTGACACCCCATCCACCACCTTAAACATGCACTCCCTCCACCACCGGCGCACCATGGCTGCAGTGTGTACCATCTACAAGATGCACTGCAGCAACTCGCCAAGGCTTCTTCGGCAGCACCTCCCAAACCCGCAACCTCTTCCACCTAGAAGGACAAGAGCAGCAGGCGCATGGGAACACCACCACCTCCAAGTTCCCCTCCAAGTCACACACCACCCTGACATGGAAGTATATCGCCAATCCTTCATTGTCGCTGGGTAAAAATCCTGGAACTCACTCCCTAACAGCACTGTGGGAGTACCTTCACCACACAGACTGCAATGGTTCAAGAAGGCGGCTCACCACCACCTTCTCAAGGGCAATCCTCAAGTGCTATATAAATGTACCTATATCAATCTGTATCATGTCTCCTCCCAGTTTTCTTTTCTCAAGTGAAAATAAGTTTAGTTGCTTGAACTTTTCTTCATAACTTCGTTCTCTAAGGCCTGGAATTATCCTGGTCCACTCTTCTCTGAACTCCTTCTAAAGCATCTATATGCTTTTCTACAGTAGGGTGACCAAAACTGCATGTTATTTATTCCTTACACCTCCATTAAACGCCTTGGAATGTTTTTCTACATTTAAAGGGACTATACAAATGTAAGTTGTTGTTGTTAGTACACTCTGGAATTGTCTTCAGCATCGATCTGTACAACGTTAGTATAACTTGCTCTGTCTAGTAGTCCAGTGACCTCCGGTGTTTAATTTACCTTATTCATAATGGCATGGCACTGACTTCTGTTTCTAGAGTTTGAGCAATGATCACTCCCAAATCCTTTCCATTCCTTTCCTTCCCAATCTCTGCCAGTGGAGACTCTTTTACGATATTGATTTTGTTATTTTGCTAGTTTATTTTGTTTGACAACCACCTTTCCCTGGAATTTTAGTGGGTTGGCTCCTTTAAGGGGAAGCACTTGTCGAATCCCAATGGGATTGAGCTTTGCTTAAACCTATAGTTGTACCAGCTTAATTTAAAATAGAATCCTTTCATCTTATTGATTCTGTTGATTTACTTTTGTTAGCTAATTTTGCTTTAAAAACTAGTTTGTGTTGGTCATAAAACCCTCCTGGACATTTAATAGTATTGCCCTTTACAGGAAGGCACTTAATGTATCCTGGTGGGGTTTGTGTTAGCCTCGTCCCACATTTCTCACGGGTATATCTTTAAAAAGGACCTTTTCATGTCCTACACATGATTACTGTTACCTTTTCCTATATACATCACCCTATGTCTATCCACATTAAGATCTATTTTCTAAGCTTAATTTGGATTTATTTAATAAGCCTACACTGTATTTGCAGGTGGGAGACTTCATTTTGGTTCGTAGTGATGCAGGGGCGGAAAATGATTGCTATCTACCCGGTGTGGTCATCGCAACTCCAAACAGAGCAGTGGCAGCTGATAAATTTTATACCGTTTTGAAATATAATAATAGAAAGGTGAGTAGGTTTGCACGATTTAAAAATATTGCTTTTCCCCCCATGA
The DNA here is from genome assembly GCA_030390025.1 of Squalus acanthias. NCBI lineage: Eukaryota > Metazoa > Chordata > Chondrichthyes > Squaliformes > Squalidae > Squalus > Squalus acanthias. The sequence continues at coordinate 18,058,817 of CM059431.1, read as the reverse complement.
GTTCACACCAGTCAATTTATTACAAGGTAACAAGTATTAGTTAATTTCTATAGATGTAGTTTAGGTTACTTTTGATTAAACATTAAATGAATCAATTAAACATTGGGAAGACCACTGTCTTTGGCCCACGCCACAAACTCCATTCCTTTACTGCCGATCTTATTCCTCTCCCTGGCCACTGTCTCAGGCTGAACCAGATTGTTCACAATCTCGGTGTAATATTTGACTCTGAGTTGAGCTTCCAATCCCATATCCTCCCCATCACAAAGACCACCGACTTTCACCTCCATAGCATCACCCGTCTCCCCCCCACCTCAGCCCATCTGGTGCTGAAACCCTCATCCACCTTTTTATTACCTTCACTCGACTATTCCAATAGTCTGCTGGCCGGCCTCCTTTCTTCCTCTTTCCATTAACTTGAGCTCACCTGAAAATCTGCTGCCCGTATCCTAACCCATACCAAATTCCGCTCACCCATCACCCCTGTGCCCGCTGACCTACATTGGCTCTCGGCCCACCAATGCCTTGATTTTAAAATTTTCATTCTCGTGTTGAAATCCCTCCATGGCCTTGGCTTTCCCTATCTCTGCAACCTCCACCAGCCCTACAACTCTCCAAGCACTCGGCGTTCCTTCAATGCTAGGCTCTTACGCATCCCCTACTCCAGTTGACCCACCATTGGCGGCCATGTCTTCAGCCATTTAGACCCTCTGGAACTCTCTCCTTAAACCTCTCCTCCTCTCCACCTCTCTTTCTTCCTTAAAGACCATCCTTAAAACCTACCACTTTGACCAAGCTTTTAATCACCCTTCCTAATAGCGCCTTCATTGGCTTGTTGTCAATATTTGTCTGATTACTATCTTGTGAAGCACCTTGGGACATTTTTCTATGTTTAAAGGCGCTATATAAATGCAACTTATTGTTGCAGTTTTTTTCTCCATTTATTGTGATAGTGTAAAAGTCATAATAAGTATCTCATGAGAATTAGATACCAAATAATCTACCTTTTTTGTTTATAATCCTTTGTATGTTCTCATAATTGGGGATTTATCTGTGCAACTGGTCCAGTTGCTCGTTCTTTGCACCATGGGATGCTTGGATCGCGTTTATCAAATTTTCACACGGGGAATTCTTGTCACCAGTTGCGGTAACCACTAAATGAAGGCAAAGTACTTCCCCAGAAAATGTCCCTTGTGAATACTTCAATTCTTTGGTGCCACTTATTTTGTTTCCTTCAACCTTTCCTGCATCATCCTCTAGCTGAGAAGGCAAGCAGCACTCTTCTCCCAGGTCTCTGTCAGTGTTTCTGATTTGGCTGCCGGAGAGGCGATCTAAGAACATAAGAAAATAAGAAATAGGAGCAGGAGTAGGCCATTTGGCCCCTCGAGCCTGCCCCGCCATTCAATAAGATCATGGCTGATCTGGTCTTGGCCTCAACTTCACTTCCCTGCCCGCTCCCTGTCGTAAGAATGAGCCTTACGCGTGGTGAACTTAAAGTAAGCTTTAATCAACTAAAAAGGTGCTACATACAAAAGAGGTCTTCCTCTATGCCTCTCCAGGATCCAACTGATCAGTCCAGTATTTATCCTGGACTAATCACAGGAAGTGATGCAATAAAGTTCGAGTCACAGGAAGCTGTATTGTGTTACCACATTCTCCCCCCCCAAAAGATTAGGAGGCCGGGATGCTCCCTCCATTTCGTAGCCGCTGGACGAGGGAGAGCCGCACCCGTTTGGGTTCTCGTAGCGGTAGAGGGCCCCTAGCCCATTTACCCGCCGCGGGCCGTGGACCAGAGTCCGAGTGATCCAGCCCGCTCTGTGAGGGGTCAGGACGATCCTGACTGTGTACTGGTGCCCGAACGGGTGTCGGGCAGGGCTGTGGCAGATCCGTTTCCGAGCGTACGGTACGGGTTGGATCGTGACTGCGCGTGCGAGCCCCGACGGGCTCATAGTCAGTCTGCCCCAGGTCGGCACGCTGGAGTGAGGTACCAGCCGGCGTCAGATCCAGATCGTGATGAGAGGCACCTGGCGAGCCCAGAGATGTGCCTGGTACAATATCATCCCCTGGTGTCCCTCTATGTTTCGGCGGGCAGGGAGCCAGATCCCGCAATGACACGGTAGATTCCCGACCGTCAGGATACCGAATATAGGCGTAGGTAGGGTTGACGTCAGTGAGCTCAACTTCATCTACCAGGGGGTCATTCTTAGACGCCCGGAGATATCTTCGGAGTAGCACTGGTCCCGGTGTAGTCAGCCACGACGGGAGAGATATCCCATAGGATGAGCGACGCTGAAATCGGAAGAACCGTTCATGAGGTGTCGTATTTGTGGCGGTCGAAAGGAGGGACCGTGTGGAGTGTAATGCATCTGGAAGTACTGCTTCCCATTGCTGGTTGGGTAGGCCCCGAGATCTCAAAGCCAGACGTACCGCATTCCAGATGATAGCGTTAAAATGCTCGACTTGCCCATTCCCGACCGGATGAGAAGGCGTCGTTCTGCTGGCAGCAATACCCCGTTCCGAGAGATAGGCCTTGAGTTCTCCTGACATAAAAGAAGGGCCCCGATCCGAATGAACATAGGATGCCATGCCACAGAAAGCAAAAACCTGCTCAAGGCAGCTGATAACCGTGGTCGTCAGCATATTGGGGCAGGGAAAGGCAAACGGAAAACGGGAATACTCATCGACCATGGTCAACAGATAAGTGTTGCGAGTTGAAGAGGGCAATGGCCCCTTAAAATCGATGCTAAGCCATTGCATTGGCTGGGTCGCATGTATAAGTATACCACCCGAGGGGCGGAAAAACTGAGGTTTCAATTCCGCACAGACTCTGCAGTCCGAGCACATCTTCTTTACATCCTCGGTAGAGAATGGGAGATTTCGGGACCGCACGAAGTGTAGCATGCGAGTAACGCCCGGATGACACAACCCATCATGGATGTCTACGAGTGTAGAGGGTGCCATGGCGGAGCAGAATGCTCGTGTGAGGGTATCCGGAGCCACATTCTCCTTGCCAGGTCGATAGTGGATGGTGTAACCAAAAGAGGCCAATTCCAGCCGCCAAAGCTGGATTTTATTATTTTTAATTTTGGTCCGTTTTCGATTATCGAGCATGAAGGCGACCGATCGCTGGTCTGTGATTAAGGTAAAGTGCTGGCGAGCTAGGAGATGACTCCACTTCCGTACTGCCTCTATGATGGCTGTAGCTTCTTTCTCGACTGGAGGATAATGTAGCTCAGCCCCTTGAAAAGTCCTGGACAAAAATGCCACCGGACGACCTTCCTGATTCAGAGTGGCCGAGATCGCCACCTCCGAGGCATCACACTCCACAACAAAAGGAAGACTCTCATCGATGGAGTGAAGAGCCGCTTTCTCCAACTGTTTTTTCAGGAGGTTAAAGGCTGCAACAGCCGCTGTGTCTAGTGGGAATGTGCTGGCCTTCAGTAGAGGTTGGATTCAGTCCGAGAAGTTAGGAATCCATTTAGCATAGTATGCAAACAGGCCGAGGGCCCGGCGCAAGGAGGCCGGATTCTTAGGTGGCGGGAGTTCTTGGAGTGGGCGAAGCCTTTCAGGGTCAGGTTTAATGATGCTATTGCCCACACAATAGCCAAGGATGTTGATGGTTGGTTGTGACTCAATGGATTTAGCCGCATTTAATGTCAAATTACGGTGCTGGAGTGCATCCCAAAATCGTTGGAGATTGGCGTCATGTTCCCGCTGATTGCGACCTGCGACAGTAATATTGTCCAGATAAGGAAACGTATCCTTCAAGTCTTCCTGTTTGACCAGGTCATCCATTGCTCGCTGGAAGACAGCCACTCCATTAGTGACCCCAAAGGGGAGGCGACGAAATTGATACAGCCGTCCATTGGCTTCAAAGGCCGTATACTGCTTGTCTGAGACCTTCAAGGGTACCTGATGATAGGCACTTTTCAGATCATATGTTGAGAACACCGTGTACTCAGCCAGTTTATTAACCATATCATCGATGCGCGGCAATGGGTATGCGTCCAAGTCCGTATATTGATTGATGGTCTGTGAATAGTCAATGCACAGCCGTTTCTTGTGAGGTTGTAGAGGGTTCTTAACAATAACGACCTGGGCGCGCCATGGCGACAAACAAGGCTCGATGATATCCTCTGCTAAAAGCCGAGAAATCTCAGCCGCAATAAAAGACTGGTCTTCCTGACTGAAACGTCGTGACTTTGTTATAATCGGTTTGCATCGAGGAGGGATACTGGTAAACAGTGAGGGTTCATCCAGTGAAGCTGCTGACAATGCACAGAACGGTAATCGAGGTCGTATATTAGAAATAGTGAGTTCAGGTTTGGATCCGCCGAACTCAATGGTGAGCTTCTTATGCTGCTTTTGAAAATCCAGCCCTAAGATAAGATCACTACATAAATCCTTGAGCACCGAAAGCCGGGTGGAGGGATACCTGTGACCATTAAGTGTTATTTCAACCATACAAAAGCCAGAAATTCTGGTATTAAGTGATGACTGAGCCATCGCAACTGCCTGGTCCGATGGGAAAACATGTAGCTTTAACTCTGCAACAATCTGTTCCCTAATGAAACTATCAGTGCTACCTGAGTCAATTAAGGCATCTAAAGTATGTCCATTAATTGATGCTTTTGTAGCTGCATGGAATAGGTTCTGAGGACAAGCAGCTGTAATTGGTGTCATTGCACAAAGAGTGGCTGAAACTCTAGGTGTGTTTCTTCGAGAGGAAACCCGAGAGGAAGCACGATAGATGTTAGCCGGAACATCTTGATAGGCCCTTACCGGGGCAGTTAGGTAGGACTTAGCTTGATAAGCCCTCGTAGAGGCTCTAGATAGGCAAACCTTTGCAAAATGACCCTTTTTGTTGCAATGACTGCAAAACGCATTGCGAGCAGGGCAGAATTTCCGAGGGTGAAACTCATCACCACAAAAGAAGCATTTCTTAGATTGCCAAGAGGCTGCCACAGTGGGGTCATCATCCTCTTCATCAGTGAAGTCATCAGATTGATCGTCAGGGATAAAGACCTCCCTAATAGAGTTCACCTGTGGCCTCTTAAATTGCCTGACTGTAGTTAAGGCAGTAGACCGAGGTCTGGGCACTGTATAAAGGTCTGCATTTCTTTTTGCCAGATCTAGAGAGCAAGCCATGTCATAAGCTCTCTGAAGCTCAAGTGTCTTACTTTCCAGTAGACGCTGGCGTATAAATGGGGAGGCAAGCCCGCAGATGAAAGCATCACGGATCATTTCTTCACGGTACAGCTCAGCTGAGGCCGCCTGAAAGTTACAGTCCATACTAAGTCTGCGAAGCTCTTGGAGGAATTTATCAATGGATTCCTCCGGCCCTTGTTGGGCTGTAGCTAGTAGATGTCTGGCATAGACCTCATTCGGTGTCTTAGTATATAGTCTCTTAAGCGTCCGAATTGCCTCCTCGTAACTGTCCCATTCCTCCACATACTGAAATACATTCGGGGTGACACAGTTGATGAGTATCCGCAACTTTGAGTCATTATCAGCCTTGCAGTATTCAAGAAAATTGTCAAACGTGCGATACCAGTGTTTCCACACCTTACCGGCTGCTGGGGTGTTTGGGTCCAAGTCAAGACGCGATGGTTTAAGGATGTTTTCCATGATGGGTGATTCCCTGGATCCTTAGTTCCGAGTTCGTCCAAAAAGTTTGAGTGCGAAGTTTTTCAAAGTTAATTAAATTGTCGTAAGAATGAGCCTTACGCGTGGTGAACTTAAAGTAAGCTTTAATCAACTAAAAAGGTGCTACATACAAAAGAGGTCTTCCTCTATGCCTCTCCAGGATCCAACTGATCAGTCCAGTATTTATCCTGGACTAATCACAGGAAGTGATGCAATAAAGTTCGAGTCACAGGAAGCTGTATTGTGTTACCACACTCCCCATAACCCTTGACTCCCTTACCATTCAAAGATCTGTCTATCTCCACCTTAAATATATTCAATGACTCAGCCTCCACAGCTCTCTGGGGAAGAGAATTTCAAAGATTCACGGCCCTCTGAGAGAAGAAATTCCTCCTCATCTCCGTTTTAAATGGGCAACCCCTTATTCTGAAACTATGCCCCCTAGTTCTAGATTTCCCCACGAGGGGAAACATCCTCCCTGCATCTACCCTGTCAAGCCCCCTCACAATCTTATACGTTTCAATAAGATCACCTCTCATTCTTCTAAACTCCAATGAGTATAGGCCCAACCTGCTCAACCTTTCTTCATAAGACAACCCCTTCATCTCAGAAATCAACCTAGTGAACCTTCTCTGAACTGCCTCCAATGCAAGTATATCCCTCCTTTAATAAGGAGACCAAAACTGTACACAGTACTCCAGGTGTGGCTTACTCACCTAGTTCTCTCCTTCTCTGTGGGGAAGTGGTTGGACATACTTCAAGGGCTGGTTTGACATTTCTAATGCATCATGTCGCTAGCTGTGTATGTAACTCTCCTTCCAACCATTGCATGGCAAAACACAGAAGAGTGCCCTGCCTCTCTCTACCATATCACAGAGCTTTTCCCACAGCAGAGGCCGATAACAGTTTGTCTTGTCAGCCCTCTTGGTCAAGGAACATAAAGAGGTTGAAGAATATAACTGACAAAATCGTACTTCATGTTAAAATGAAGCAATACCATCAATGCACAGTAGAAAAGTATTAGAAATGGAATTGTAAACAAACATCTGCTTGACTATAACTCACTTGAGACAATCAGTTATGCAGACGGAAAGTTAGTAAACAGGCTAAAGGATCAGCAGTGAGAACTTGTCAGATATAAAATAGATGGAGTATAAAATAGATATTTTTCCATAAGACAAAAAGAGAGGGCATCAAACTATAGAGTTACATGAATAAATAGAGAAACTGAAACTAAACTAAAACTTAAAAGGGAGGCATATGATAAGCTTAGGGCTAACAATACTAAAGATAAGCATGAGGAATATAGAAAGTGTAGTAGGGAGCTTTGAAGAGCTAAAAGGGAATATGAAAAATGGCTAGCTGATAATATAAAGGGAAATAGGACTTTGATAAGCATACAAAAAGTAAAAAGAATAGTTAAAGAGAGGGTAGGACCATTCAGGGGTGAAGAATGACGTCTAATTGTGATGGATGAAGGGATAATGGAGATATTAAATATTTTGCATCAATTTCCACAAATTATGGTGGAAATGAGAATGTAGCTGCACTAGAAGGGGTTAGGGAACAATTGTTAGAGATTACTTTAGGAACGCAATTGACTCTGATGACATGCACCTCGGCTGTTGAAAGAATCAGACGAGCTAACAAAAGCTCTGGCCATAATTTTTCAATCTTACTTAAACATGAAAATTATGCCATTGGACTGAAAGCGTAGCCATTGTAACACCTTTGTTCAAGAATGAAGAGAAGGATAAATTGTCTAATTATAGACCAATTAGTCTAATGTCTATTGCGGGCAAACACTTAGGCTACGATTTTCTCAGCGGTGTCGGGATGGTGGCGGGAGAGCTGGTTTCTGGGTTCCAGTCACGATCCTGGCTGCAGCCGCTCTTTCAAAGGGATTTTCCCTTGAATGGCCTTGTTAAGCCTACCCTCCGGGGTTCCCGGCCAATTAACAGGAAGCGGGTCTGATGACGTCATTTGATGACGCATCATCAGCCGGTTTCCTTAAAGGGACCACAGCCGCATTGAGTTTGACAGTTGTTCTGTCAGTGTTTGACAGCATTGGTGGACGCTTGCACTCAGGCTCTCCAATGACTCCTTCCATATGCTTCCAAGGGCGGAAGAGACCTCCCCAGGACACCAACGCAGCCTGGTTGCACATTGCACAGGAGGGCAAACGCAGGGATGTCGTCAGGGGTCCCTGGCTGCAGAGGCACCAACCTTTCAATGATCTCAGTGGATCACGAAACGTTACTGCAAAGCCACACTCAAACTCACCTGCTGTGCCACTCATCACATCCCCATCACTCTGTCTTCCATACCCTTCTCCTGCACATCCTTACTCACACCAACTTACCTTGCACTTCCACCCAACCCTCTCTATCTACTTTATCACTTCCCCCAACTCACTAGCCACCCCTCACACTCACCCTCATCCTACTGCAAGCATACCAACTAACAACACACAAGGGTAGGCACTTGAGAGGCTTAGCTAATGTTCATGTGAAGTTTCTGGTAATGTGTTGTCATACAGTGACATCTATTTTTCCAACACTGCCCCTTATTGGACAGATCTGTGCACACCTTGAGAAGTGTCTTACTGAGTTCCAGTGAATGTTGAGACATAACCCCCACCCCCTCGCTATAGTGATGAGTGTGCATAGAATGGCTTGGACATTAAAGGGATGCTTCACGGTGCTGGTGTGGGATGGTGTCAACCTGGTGATGTTGATGTTGGGGCTGATCGTGGAGGGATTCAGAGGACCAAGGTGTGATTTTTTCAAGGGCACCGATGTTGCTGCAGTAGATGGCGGCTGCAGGTGAGATGACAGAAGCGATCTGTCAATGGTGAGAGGTTGTTCCAATGAGGTGGCACTGGACATATAGTTGGCTCTAAACACTTGCAAGCTAAAGAAATCTCTATATGTATTACAAATGAACTAAACAAAAGTTTCTGTGCTCTGAAACTGACCATCTGCAACATGGCATCCTTTACACCACTTCTGCAGCTGTCGGCTTATCAGATACATCAGAGCAGACTCAACTCACGCCAGGGTGAGCTGGCGTGTTCCCCGAGCAGTGGGTAACCTGTGGGGGAGAACGTAAAATTGGAAGGAAGCCTCAAAATACCATTAAATTGGCTGTTAACAAGCCATTTAATGATCTCAGTTGTCTCCCCCGCCGCTTGGTGTCGGGTCAGCTCTCCGCACACTCAATCTTTGCTATTTTGACAGCAGACCCGCCTCCAAACCCGCCCTCTGAGCGCCGGCAAAATTCCAGCCTTAGACGCCACAATTTGAGATAAAATTAGTGAGTATTTAGAAATGCAAGGGTTAATCAAGGACAGCCAGCATAAATTTGTTACAGGCAAGTTGTGTTTAACAAATTTAATAGAGTTTTTTGAAGAAGTGACTGATTGTATAGATAAAGGGAATGTATATGACTTTTTAGACAGCTGTTGAATAAGGTGTCTCACAAGAGTCTTGTTAGAAAAATTCAGGCATATGGTATGAGGAAAACAATAGATAATTAGTTGGAAGACAGTAAACAAAGTGGGTAAAATAATGTTGCTTCATAGTGGAGAATGGTTGGAAATGGTCCCACAGAGGCCAGTGCTGAGTCTAGTTTTGTTCTCTATAGATCAATGCTTTGGACTTGAGTACAGGGAACACAATCCTGAAATTTGCTGATGATACAAAAGTAGGAGGTTTGGCAGATAGTGAGGAGATTCACCAGGATGATGCCTATTTCTGCTGGAGCAGAGAAGTTCAAGAGGAGATTCAATAGAGATTTTTAAAATTACGAAGGGTTTTGATAGCATGCACAGAGAAAGACTATTTCTCTGGTTGGGGAGTCAGTGATGAAGGTTCATCAATTTAAAATTGCCAGCAAGAGAGTGGAGAGAGTTTGGAGAAACGCCTTTACATAGAGGGTTGTTGGAGCCACTGGGAGTGGTTGAGGCTAAGACCATTGCACCTTTTAAGAGAAAAATGAATAAATATTTGAAGCAGAGGAATATACAAGACTATGGGTAGAGAGCCGGGCAGCGGGATTAGTTTTGGATTGCTCCAGCAAAGAGCCGGCACAGACACGATGGGCCGAATGTTGAATCAGAACCATTTCTCATTTTTTTTAAAGATCAATATTATCATAGTAAAATAATTATAGATGAAAGAGAGCGTATAAAATTTAATCTTGATGTTCATGTGACTTTTATAAGCCACTTAAATTCACTTCATCTGGTTCATGATGCCATTTGAACACAGACAGTAAATTACCATGGGGTAGATTTATGTCTCCACTTTCTGGGCGATAATCTGTTGGAGCCGATCTTTATAGAAGCCACCCGATTTTCATTCCACGAAAATATGCCCTCATATATTATTCATTCCTAACCCATGCGCAGTTCTCTAAGAAAGTAAATCAACACACATCAGAATTGCTGGAGTTCTATCCCATCAATCACAGAAGTATAAATGAAAAATAAAAATCTACTACGTGGCCTGAAACAAGCAGTAGTGGATAAAATGCCTAAAAATCTTTCTCAAGATTCTGACTTTATTTTGTGCTTGGACTGGTGAAAAGAATAGAAAATGCCCAAAAACCTGAGAGTAGATCTTCCTTACAGATTAGTCTGTCGATAAGTAGATTTATTTTTTCGTTCCGAACCAAAATAGCTTTGATGAAAATTGGATTGGATGCTGTTGGATAAATTGCATGTAACTTCTGGAGTCAAATGCAGTGTTTATGGATGATATATTTTGTGATAACAATGTCAAGCTAAGGAAACTTTTCTTATCATAGCACAGACTTGGTTTGATTATACATCGTACTTGTATGAAATATGTATTCGGCTCCAGCAGAAAAATGTTGTTGCACTAAGGTTTAAAATTAGATCAGTGTAGCACATGTGCAATGAACAGAATAAATCATGGATTGAGCTGACTGTGCAGGCTATCTCAGAAGGGAGCTAAGACCGTATACCTGACTGCTTTGATCTCAGGGCTTGCAAGCTTATTCCAGCCCCCAGGAGGAGGTTTGTGCTTATCTATACAGTTCAGAAGATGTGAGCGAAAATATCTGTGCTTTTACCCAGGACACCACTGGTATTAATTCTGCTGAGCCGAATTTACTATAATGAGATCATTACATTGCTGCAAAATTATAAATCACTTTTTATCTTGCTTCATTGTTGCTTTTTAGGAAAAATTTCAGGAAAATTGTCTTCTGTTTCATTTTGTACTATATTTTCGGTAGTGCAGATCAAATCGTCATGTCCTAGAAATTGGATCATGCTGCAGCTGTTTTACAGGCGTGAAATGGGCGTCTAAGAGTCTAATATGGCGGTGGCGTGCGGGCGCTCTTTCCGTACTGGAGGTGCATCGCCTGCCATATTGGTTAAAACTTCAATATATGATCATCAGAAATTTATTAAATATAGAGAAATTACTTCCTGACTAACTTGAGACAAGAATGCAAACAAAATAAATCTTTAGGGGGAGAAATTCAGTATCGCCCCATTTGGGGCGCAATTATCGGCCGGGCGCAAAGATTAGCACCTGGCGCTAATTATCGCCACCGACTGCAAACTTGACTTTTATCGCCCCTGGAGGTGATTGGAGCGCTAAATCAGGCGCTTCACACCTGTCTTAAGGCGCAAAGGCCGAGGAGCGAGGCGCTACCTCAGAGCGCTGGCGAAGCTCATGTGATGTCAGTCAGCAATGGAACACACACACAATGGCACCGGCCAGTTCTTAAAGGGGATGGTTGATCTTGCTTTCCATCCACATCCTGCTCATTGCAGCCTTGAATCCCGGCCTGGAGAGACCTGCACATCAAATCTGCTGGAAAGAACAATGGAGAGTACCAGGGAAAGAGCTTAGAGTGCAGCCCCCACAGTCTCTTCTAAATCGATACAAGGAATGGCAAATCAAAATGAACCTGCAAAGTGCTGCTCAGTACCCAAAACTCCTTCACACAGCGTTGAATCTCTCCAGAAGTCTCTCTCTCTCTCTCTCTCTCAGAATGCGTGGTTCAAAAATGTCACCAACAATCAAAGGCAGGAAGCGGTCGCCTTTAAATAGCGCTCCCCCAGTCCCTTCATGACTGCAAAACGCTCCCCTCAACCTGTCGTTGCTAGCGTCAGGCGGTAAGGCAGGGGGGCGCCACTCAATATCTGCTCCGGGACAATACCGGGGCGTTGCACACTCGACTGACGTCATGATCTGCCGGCGCAGGAGATCGTGGCGGTAGTGTTTAGCGCCGCCGCAAAATGTCTAGTTAATTTCGCGAGCGGCGCAAACATCGCCGCGCCTGGGCGCTAGATGCTTTGCATCCCATTAGCGCCCTCTTAAGGCGCTAACGGGAGGCGCAACCAACTGAATTTTTCCCCCTTAATCTTTATCTCCCTCGTAGCTAAGTGTACAAACATGTAGCAATATCTAAATAGAGAAATTACTTCCTGTCTAACTTGAGACAAGAATGCAAACAAAATAAATCTTTAATCTTTATCTCCCTCGTAGCTAAGTGTACAAACATGTAGCAATATCTAAATAGAGAAATGGCTTGTGAAGCTTCTTCATTGTTCTGTACTGCAAATTTGGTACACCATCACAGAGAGAGAATCCAGTGAACTGATGCCAAATGTTCATCTTTCTAAAGGGCACAGGCAGGTTCATGCTTTAACATTGCGCTGTGTACTATTACCATACCTGGCCTTGTCACCCATTAAATGTGGCATGCAACAGGAAAGAAAGAAAGAAAGACTTACATTTATACAGCGCCTTTCACAACCACCGGACGTCTCAAAGCGCTTTACAGCCAATGAAGTACTTTTTGAAGTGTAGTCACTGTTGTAATGTGGGAAACGTGGCAGTATAAAGTGCACCGTTGCTGATGGAATAGATGGCAGGTGAAGTAGAGATGACAGAAGCGATCTGTCAATGGTGGGAGAGGTAATGAGGTCAGACTGGGTGGACACTTGTATATAAACTTGCAGCATTCTGAATCTGTAGTGGAAATGCAGTTTAGAAAAGCTAGTGACTAAGGAAACATTTCTCAATCAGCCGGGAGCTTTGACTTGACATTTGAAGCTGTCAACTCATCAGCTGAAACAATGGCCAATGACCTCCCGCCTCAGCTTCACAGACGAGGTCTAGGCACAGCGGGAAACTGGTGGGTGACCTGTCAAATTCAAAAAGCTGGAAAAAAACCATTGTTAAGTGGCTGTAAACAAGCCACTAATGATTTCAATTGCCATTTGGTAAAGGCGCGTGGCAGCGGGTTGACAGCGGGGTCCCGACCCGCTGTCAAAATAAAACAGTTTCCCACCTGACCCGTCACCGATCGTGCCCGCTGTCCTGCTGGAACATTTCCTCCTAAGTTTATTTGTTGTGCTAAAAGAGAGCAACATGACAGAGTATGCTAATTAGACCTAATATCCTGTGACCGACCTGCATATGTCAGTCGGCTAAATAGAAAACAGACTCAGACTTGGAGGGTATGTTTATTATGCTATACAGAAAACCATATCATCAAAGTAAGCTAATTATACATAATTTATATATTAGCACTTAGGCAGATTTTAAATAGACTCGCTTTTCTAACAAATACTGCAAATGCCTGTCATATAACCACATCACAATGGGGCTGCTGCATTAATTTTTACATCTGCCATTTTCAATCTTTTTTAAACCTAGTTTAATGGCACACAACATGTAATACAATAATTGTGACTGTCAAATCCATTCTACTTGCATTTTATCCCTTTATCCTCACAGAAGTTTTTTCTTGGTTCCTCATCAGGGTACATAAGGAGTAATCTGTCTATTAAATAAAATTCCTGATATATCTTTTCCAAGATGCAGTTGTTAATACAGTGGAGGGAGAGGATCAATAGTAATTCTATCTTTTTAAACTTTTTTTAAAGGGAACATTGATAGGGTAGGTGTCTCCCTGTCTACAAAGACTTTTCTACCCTATCAGCTGACCTGGTTTCCCTGGTAACACATTACAGAGACAGCTATATGGGCGCTCCACCACATTTGTGCCTGTATTTGGTTATGGAAACCAATGGTTGTAAGCAAGTTGAAGAAAGTTGGGGGGAGAAATTCGGTATCGCCCCGTTTGGGGTGCAAAGTTTAGCGCCTGGCGCTAATTATCGCCTCCGACTGCAAACTTGGCTTCAATTGCCCTTGGAGGTGATTGGAGCGCTAAATCAGGCGCTACACACCTCTCTTAAGTGCTAACGCCGAGGAGCGAGGCGCTATCTCAGAGCGCTGGCGAAGTTCATGTAATGTCAGTCAGCAATGGAACACAGACAGACTGGCGCCGGCCAGTTCTTAAAGGGGAGGGTCGATCTTGCTCTCCATCCACACCTTGCTCATTGCAGCCTTCAATCTTGGCCTGGACAGACTTGTACATCAAATCTGCTGGAAAGAACAATGGAGAGGCCCAGGGAAAGATGTCAGAGTGCAGCCCCCATAGTCTCTTCTAAATTGATACAAGGAAGATCAAATCAAAATGAACCTGCAAAGTGCTGCTCAGTTCCCAAAACTCCTCAACACAGTGTTGAATATCTCCAGAAGTCTCTCTCACTCAGAATGCGTGGTGCAAAAATGTCGCCGAAAAAAAAGGCAGGAAGCGGTCGCCTTTAAATAGCGCTCCCCCAGTCCCTTCCCGACTGCAAAACGCTCCTCTCAACCTGTCGTTGCCAGCGGCAGGTGGTAAGGCAGGGGGTGCCACTCAATATCCGGTCTGGGGCGCTACCTGGGCGTTGCACGCTCAACTGACGTCACGATCTGCGGGCGCAGGAGATCGTGGCGGTAGCGTTTAGAGCCGCCGCAAAATGTCTGGTCAATTTCGCGAGCGGCGCAAACATCGCCACACCCGGGCGCTCGTTGCTTTGCGCCCCATTAACGCCCTCTTAAGGCACTAACGGGAGGCGCAAACCAAATGAATTTTTCCCCCTTGAACTGTTACACAAAAAAACTTACAGATGTTAAACTGAGACTCTGTATGTGAGAAAAACCTATTTTGGTCCTTGCTTGCTTAGAAAACGTGGCCTAGAAATTCGAGTAGGCTGGAAACCTGCCGGTAACAGCACTGGCCAAGTCTAACGGCCACCTGCAGAAAGAGCGCAGCCAGCACCGGTATTTTGGTGCTGCCTGCTAATTTACATCAGCGAAGCGGAGAATCTCTTGTGCAACGTGTTCTTTCCAGCGCTAACCTCAGCAGGAGGCCGAAGGTCGCGTCGGAAGGATCGGTGCGGCGTTCTCGGGCAATGTGCTGTGTCGGAGCATTTAGTGACAGCTCCTGGGTTTTGATATCGAGTCCGCCGATGGCCCTTGTCGGGTTGGAGCATTGTGTGTTGTGGCACATCACGAGGCATTTGTTTGTCGACGGCTCCCCTCTTACTATCGCGGACATTTGTCTGGGTCTTGTGTGAGGTCCAGAAATGGGCACCAGACTGCCTGGTTCTCCCGCCTTCGCTGGCTGCCATAGCTGCACAGATCTTTCACCCAGATGGTTGCTGTGTGGAGGTTTGTGGTCCACATTGGTGCTGGAGGGAGAGGGGGATGCACCGTCTTGCTGCTTGCAGTGACGGTGCACTAGCCTGCATATCGCGTAGGGGATTCACTCCCTGGTGAGTGGCTCTTAACGCACAGGCTCAGACCTGGAGGGACTCCTGGAAACATCACATAAGGACTGTGGCACAGATGTCCTTAAACTGTTGCATGAGGCATCAATGGAAAGAAATTGAAAAAAGAGGGGACATGGTCAGGGGTTTACTAGTGTAAATGGTGCAGAAGAGAGTTCAATTACATTTTTTACAACAGCAGACGTTTGAAGAACTCTTGTTGAGATTATGCTGTCAAGCCTTTGCAAAGCAGACTTCCAAACTTTGCATATGATTTTATCAGTTCCTAAACTAGAAAAGCCCAATGTATAAATTGTAAGGAAATGCAGCTTTGATTTTTTTTCCTGAGATTATTGCAACTGTAGTACAGTACAGTTTATTTTAAAAGTATTTACCTCCTATACTGTTTGACTGACCAGGGGGGAGATCTGATGCATCTCAGTGGAAGCAGTTTTAACCCCAATAGCTCTCCATAGTTACCAGTTATCCCAGCAGCTGTTTACTGTACGGGTTATAGCTCACCGCCGCTGTCTCCCGCCTCTCCGCGCTGTCAGCGGCTGCACGCACGGGCGTGCTTTGGAGAGGGCGGTAAGAGGAGCGGCGAGCTCCAAAATGGATGAGCGTGCGTCAATTTGGCATTCCACGCCGAGTGGCTTCACGCTCCTGTTATTTAAAATAGCTTCTGTGAGCGCAGGCAACGGCAGCGCTGGCGATCTGCTGAAAATGGTGGCCGCCGCGGGACCTGCCGGAAGCGGGCGGAAGTGAGGTGACCGACATTTTTTTTTACCTTAACGGCCAGCGCTAACACCTCCGATTTCTAGGCCCTTATATTTAAAGACTGGTGTATTCATAGAGTAATAGAGTTATACAGCACAGAAAGAGGCCCTTCGGCCCATCGTGTCCGCGCCGGCCATCAAGCCCTGTCTATTCTAATCCCATTTTCCAGCACTTGGTCCGTAGCCTTGTATGCTATGGCGTTTCAAGTGCTCATCTAAATGCTTCTTGAATGTTGTGAGGGTTCCTGCCTCTGCCACCCTTTCAGGCAGTGAGTTCCAGATTCCAACCACCCTCTGGGTGAAAAGGTTTTTCCTCAAATCCCCTCTAAACCTCCTGCCCCTTACCTTGAAACTATGCCCCCTGGTTATTGACCCCTCTACTAAGGGGAAAAGTTCCTTTCTATCTGCCCTATCTATGCCCCTCATAATTTTGTACACCTCAATCAGGTCCCCCCTCAGCCTTCTCTGCTCTAAGAAAAAACAACCCCAGCCTGTCCAGTCTCTCTTCATAGCTGAAGCGCTGCAGCCCAGGTAACATCCTGGTGAATCTCCTCTGCACCCTCTCCAATGCAATCACATCCTTCCTATAGTGTGGTGACCAGAACTGCACACAGTATTCCAGCTGTGGCTTAACTAGCATTTTGTACAGCTCCATCATAACCTCCCTGCTCTTATATTCTATGCCTTGGCTAATGAAGGCAAGTATCCCTTATGCCTTTTTAACCACCTTATCTACCTGTCCTGCTGCCTTCAGGGATCTATGTACATGCACACCAAGGTCCCTCTGATCCTCTGTCCTTTCTAGGGTCCTACCATTCATTGTGTATTCCCTTGCCTTGTTTGTCCTCCCAAAATGCATCACCTCACACTTTTCAGGGTTAAATTCCATTTGCCACAGTTCTGCCCATCTAACCAACCCGTCTATATCGTCCTGTAGCCTGAGGCTTCCCTCCTTGCTATTTACCACTCCACCAATGAGCATTATTTAATTCATCTTCAAGCACAGTATTGTTTGTTGTGTTGTTGTTCGTGTAATTGAATCACAATGTTATGGTTTGCTTTTGCAGGAACATTCATTCCGTAGCGGACTGATTAGAATCAGCAAGACGCAGTATACCTTCATCAGTCGTTACATAAGAGAGGCTCAGATGATAGATCGCACAATGTGAGTAGTGCTAATTAACATAGCCCCTACAAACTATTTGTAGGCGATGTCTTTTTTCCAGTGTACTTGAGTAACTTGGTTTTTTCTGTCAACCAGATTTCTATAATATGCAATCCTAAACCACACAAATACTGTCATTGAAAACATTGCTTGTTTTTCTTTTACAAAGCAAATGCTGTAAATAATTGTGTGCTACATGGCATAACACTTTCCTTCAGACCTTCACTACGCACTGACCACGCATCTAAAGCCAGTAATGACTCTGCGAGACTTAAAACGAATCAAAACATGAAGAATTAACAACATGGGAATAAAGTCTTAGGTAGTCCACATCCACATCAGCGCATTTTTCAGCAGGTTTTGATCAGGAGTGGGAACCCTGCCCACTATTTTACCCCTTCAAAGATACTGAGGCTAATTGTAGCACACCCTACTGCCATTCTGGTGGAGATCAGTCAATACTCATACAGACCTGGGATCGAACCGGAGGCCTGCCTGGCCTGGGTGGTTTAGTTAGTCTGGGCACTGCATTTATCAGATAACTTACTGGGCGAGCTGCCATTTACAGTTGCTCATAGTCCACATAAGTTAACGAAGTCTAAGGCCGCAATTCTGCAAATGGATGCGGCTTGGGAGCGGGTCAGCTGGTTTCCGGGTTCCAGTCCCGCCCCCAACTGCATCCAGCCAACGGACGTGATTTTACGTCGATTGACCTTGTTAAGCTCGCCGTGCGGGCTTGCCGGCCAATTAAGAGGAAGCCGGTCAGATGACGTCATTTGATGATGCGTCATCTGCCGGTTTTCTTAAAGGGACCACGCACAATTTTTCTTTCAGCTCATTTCTCAGTGTTTGACAGCACTGAGGTGCTACAAACACTGACAATGACTGTTCACAGGTGAGCTCTTGCACCCAGGCTCCCCAGTGACTCTCTCCTTAGGCTAGAACAGATGGCAGCTGCAGGTGAGGTTACAGAAGCGATCTGTCACTGGTGAGAGAGGTTCTCCCAATGAGGTGGGACTAGACAGCCAATTCAAAACTTGTTACCTACAGAAAAGTGTAAATACATTAAAAATGATTTCCCCAACATTTCCTTACCTCTGAAACTCACCAGTGCACCATTTGATCCTTCACACCACTTCTGCAGCTGTCATCAATGCACAAACATTACAGCAGACTCACAACACAACACACTTACCTGGCGCGGTGTCCGGACGTCAGGGAACCCGAGGCAGAAGCGGCAAAATTGAAAAAGAGCCTGTTAACTACTATCAAGTACCTGTTAACAGCCAGGTAAGTGGCTATAATCCTCTTCCCGCCGCTAGGTGTCAGGTCCATGCGTAAATCGGGGACCCGACACTTGGGAAGATTGATTGGAGGTGGGTTGACAGCGAGTTTCCTGCCCGCTGTCAATCTTTACCATTTTGACAGTGATCCCGCCTCCAAGCCCGCACTCTGAGCACCGGCAAAATTCCAGCCTAACTATCTAAAACTTTGAACAGTATCCTTCATGATCAGCTACACTATTTAGAGGAATTCCTCCGATCCTATCTCGAGATATAGGTACTGCTAATTTGCAACTAACTTGGAAACAATTCTTAGTAATTATTTTGATTCAAAGTTTTAAAGTACTATTGAAAAATAAAAGCATTTAGACTGTAAAATCCTTGGTGCTTTAGTCTCTATTACCACAAAAGAGCCTGTGGTTGAGAGGTTTAATTAGATTTTTTTAATTCACTATTTATTAGTCAGCAGCTACTGCTGACTCTCTGCTGAAAAAATTAGATTCATAGATGGGAATTTTAACCCCCACACGCAGTGGAAACTGAGCAGAGGGGAGTTAAAACAGAGCGGGGGACTGACCCACCACCTTTCCGCCCCGATCTAGTCAACTTCAATTACAAGCAGTGAGGACACCCGCCTGAAGCATGATCTGGTTCCGATGATGGGCCTATACTCATTGGAATTTAGAAGAATGAGAGGTGATCTTATTCAAACATATAAGATACAGAGGGGGCTCGACAAGGTAGATGCAGAGAGGATGTTTCCCCTCGTGGGGAAATCTAGAACTCGGGGGCATAGTTTCAGAATAAAGGGTCGCCCTTTTAGAACTGAGATGAGGAGGAATTTCTTCTCTCAGAGGGTCGTAAATCTGTGGAATTCTCTGCCCCAGAGAGCTGTGGAGGCTGGGTCATTAAATACATTTAAGGTGGAGATAGACAGATTTTTGCAAGATAAGGGAGTGAAGGGTTATGGGGAGCGGGCGGGGAAGTGGCTTTGAGCCCAAGATCAGCCATGATCTTATTGAATGGCGGAGCAGGCTCGAGGGGCCAAGTGGCCTCTTCCTGCTCCTATTTCTTATGTTCTTATGTCACCGCGGCTCGATTGCAATATGTACCTGAGGCCTGAGCAGGGGAGCAGTAGTGGCTCCCCCGCCAGGCCAAACCTGACAGGAGCTTGAACCAAGAACAAAAAGAGGCCCAGGACTTCTGGCCACCATTCCGGAGGATCCCCGGTGTCGACCTCGTGCCACCCAGATTTACACTCCCACCTGCTGGTCAGGCAGTGATTCCCGCCAGGATTGGGTGAGAGTCCAATCAACATAATGGAAATGAGGCCCAGGAGCTAAAAACTCTCTTCGCCTCAGCCGGTGCCGGCATGTGAGCTTGCCACTCGCCCCTATGCACTGATCCCGGCCTCCCCATGCACAGATCCCGGCCTCCCCATGCACAGATCCCGGCCTCCCCATGCACAGATCCCAGCCTCCCCATGCACAGATCCCAGCCTCCCCATGCACAGATCCCAGCCTCCCAATGCACAGATCCCAGCCTCCCCATGCACAGATCCTGGCCTCCCCATGCACAGATCCCAGCCTCCCCATGCACAGATCCCAGCCTCCCCATGCACAGATCCCGGCCTCCCCATGCACAGATCCCAGCCTCCCCATGCACAGATCCCAGCCTCCCCATGCACAGATCCCGGCCTCCCCATGCACAGATCCCAGCCTCCCCATGCACAGATCCCGGCCTCCCCATGCACAGATCCCAGCCTCCCCATGCACAGATCCCACTTCCCATTCAAATGAACCCCGTAAAGTAGAGACTATGTAGGTAAGTTAATACTAAACATAATTCGCAGGTTAAGTGTATGACAATTTCACAAATCTCCCCCTTTCATGATGTCCCCTGATACGACAGGCAATAGAAGGGAATAAAGCAGCGAAAACAGCATGAAAGGATCCAGCTGGCAACAGTAGAGGCGCATGCTGTATCTAAGTGACATGATTCTATCTAGTCCTTAGAGGTATAAGTGATTTGAATGGTACGTGGTAGCAAGCACAAGAGCAAAGGGTCTGAGCTATGTAAAGGGAAATTGCAGAAGCTGTGTTTATAGGTAAGAGTCAATGAGAGAAAAAAGCTTTACTTTATCCAACTTTCACTTGAATTATTCAGTCATTTTTTAATAAAAATGCAAAATTATCTGAAATGTTTCAATTATTAAAATAATAAGATGATCATTCAGTAATCTTAAATTAGAAGTTGAAATTTGAAGTGGCCCAGTAGCCCCAGACTACCAAAAAATATTAGAAGGCTGCTGAGCTACTATTTTTGAGATGGTCTGATTAAGGTGATGGTGACGTCTGCTATAAACTCTCCATTTTTAAAATCTGTATTGTATTTGATTTAATCTGCCTAGAGATTGACGCAGATTGGATTGGGTTGTTCAGACCCCCACCTGCTCATTCATGTGGTGCAAAATGTTGTTTGAGTCCCATGTAGGCATCATTACTGACTTTAGATGCGTAGTCAGTGAGTAGTGAAGGACTGGTGGAAATTGTTATGCCATGAAGCACACAATTGCATTTTATTACATGGTATTCTGGGATTTTTACCAGTGTTTTGGAGATCGAATGTCCAATCATCACTCCCTTGCTCAAACAAACTCACCTTGATCCATCTGTCCTTTCAAATCCGGCCATCTTCAACCTCCCTTTCCTCTCCAAAGTCCTTGAACGTGATGTCGCCTCCCAAATCTGTGCTCATCTTTCCCGCAACTCCATGTTTGAATCTCTCCAATCGGGTTTTCGCCCCTGCTACCGCACTGAAACAGCCCTAATCAAAGTCACAAAGGATATTCTCTGTGAATGTCAGCGTTGTGCACTATCCCTCCTCATCCTTCTCCACCTCATTGCAGCCTTTGACATGGTCAAGGCAGTGCATGGAATCTTCCAATGCTTCTCCTCTGTTGTCCAGCTCATTGGGATTGGTTCTACTCTTCCGTATCAAATCATAGCCAGAGCATCTCCAGCAATGGCTTCTCTTCCCGTCCCCACACCCTTACCTCTGGAGTCCCCTAAGGATCTATCCATGGCTCCCTCCTATTCCTCATGTACATGCTGCCCTTCGGAGACATCATTTAAAAACATGGCATCAGGCTCTACATGTTGGTTGATGACACCCAGAGTATCTCTCCACCACACATACAAAAATGAAATACTGTGGATGCTGGAAATCTGAAATAAAAACAGAAAATGTTGGAAATACTCAGCAGGCCAGGCAGCGTCTGTGGAGCGAGAAACAGAGTTAATGTTTCAGGTCGATGACCTTTCGTCAGATGTTCTGACGAAAGGTCATCGACCTGAAACGTTAACTCTTGTTTCTCTCTCCACAGATGCTGCCTGGCCTGCTGAGTATTTCCAGTATTTTCTGTTTTTATCTCTCCACCACCTCTCTCAACTCCTCCACTGCCTCTGTTGTCAGCCTGCTTGTCAGACATCTAGTCCTGGATGAGCCGCAGTTTCCTCCAGTTGAACAATGGGAAGACCAAAGCATTGTCTTTACCCCCCACCGCCACAAATTCTGTTCCCCCACCACAGATTCCATGCACTGCCTTGGCCACTGTTTCAGGATGAAGCCCACTGTTCACAACCTCGGTGTCCTATTTGACCCCGAGCTGAGCTTTCGACCCCATATCCTCAAAGAATGTCTACTTTCATCTCCGTAAAATCACCTGTTTCCCCATTGCCTCAGCCCATCTTTCTTTTAACTTATTCTCGGGATATGGAGTCGCTGGCAGTGCCCATTTATGGCCCATTCCCAGTTGCCCTGAGAAGGTGGTGATGGGACTTCTTAAACCGTTGCAGTCCATGTGGTGAAGGTGCTCCTAACAATCCCGTTAGGTAGGGAATTTATTCGTTGATGCAACTGAGTGGCTTGCTCGCCACTATCCATTGTGTGTTGGACAGATATGACAGGAATCAATTAGCAAGTAAGCCTGTGGTGGTTGGCAAATTTAAAGTGATGGGGAGCTCAAGAGCTCAGGCAACGAACCATCTGTCAAGGAAGTTAGTGTTATAATTGCTCATCCACTGGTCCAGCTCTTCAGTGAACTTCACTAGTCTCATGTTCCTTTCTCATTAATTATCATTTTTTGAAAGCTCTGCAGCAGTTTTACAATTTCACTGTCAAATGCGCTATTAATTTGTCTATTTAATTCATTTAAATTACACTGGTATTGTGACATTAAAATCAGGTCAATGGCTTTTAAGTAAACAGACTGCTATTAGTATGGAATACTAATGAACTGGATCCTGCAGATATACACGGGAAATAATTATACAGTGTGCACTATTTCAGATTTTGTTCTCTTTCAGCACAATGCTGCACCCTGAAGTAACCCAGCGGGTTACTAGCTTGGCGCGTCCATCCAAAATTCCTCTCCATTCCTCTCTAATTCTACTTTAGTGGAGAGTCAGCCGTTTAAAATAAACGGGCTTTACTATTTCTTAAAATGGCAGAGCGAGGCACTTAAAACAAAAAAGCTTGAACTGTTTGTATGTTAGTACGTGCAGTTTAATTTCAGGGCTGTAATTATTCCAGCTGTCCAGCAGCGCAAAGGGTCAATAACACAGCAGTGCTCTCTTCAGATTTCTGTTCGATAATGTTACTCGTGTACAGACCACAGCCATCCAAATTATCCCAAGTCTTTCACCAGACCCTGAGTGTAGTGTTAGTCATTTTAGTTGAACTTCTGAATCCTTGCATCTGTGGTATGTTGTATGTATTCCATTATTCTGCTAGAAACAAAAATAGAGGTCTCAAGACTGGTGCTGATAATAACAGTGAGGCGGGAAGGAAGTAGGGTGGGGGCGGGGATTTGCAACCTGGAAACCTGGAACTAAGGGTTTCCCGCAAGTCCTGCCAAATTTAACGGCAGGACCTGTTTTAAATTTTTTTCAACGGGTTTCCCAGCTGCAGCCAGCCAGATTGAAAGTCTGACCAGCTGTCGGGCGGGAAGGCAGCCGGGGAGCGGAGCAGAGGTCAGTCGGACATGGGGTTGGGGGGTGGGGGGAGGGAGTAGGACATCGCGGGGGTGGGGTGTGGGGGGTCGGCCGATCGTGGGGGGGCCCGATCGCCTGGACATAAGCTTGGTGGACCAGGGAGGGAAGCACTCCTGCTCCTCCTGGCCCATAAGCAGTGCGGTAAAGGCACATATCTGATGGTTCCAGCCCTTCACGCCTCCCTTCAGCTCCCGGGAAACCTGGCCTACAGGCGTTAAAACTAAAAGTTAAGTTAAATTGGAGGCACGCAGCCTCCTTGAAATATTTTAGTGACCGACCCACCTCCTGGCCCGCCGCCAACCCACCTCTGTTAAAACCGGAAGTGGGCGGATTGGGGTCATGTTGGGTTGTGGTCGAGTTGCCCATTTCAAAACTTTTAACTCCACACTTGCCTCCCCCCATGACCCACCTTGGGGGTTAAAATGACCCCCATCGAGGCGGATTTAATTTGGAGCGGATTTCTGGCAGGAGTTGATTTCCCGTCCAGCAGAGGCAGCAGGAGGTCATGGCAATTTTGACCACCGGGCTTCATTTAAATGCTGCTGGCCTACTTCCTGCCCTGAACGGGCAAGTAGCGAGCGCAGAGCGGCTTCCGGCAGGCAAAGATCGGATGGCCCTTGGCCACCCCCTGTCGATTCCAAGTAGGTGGTGGGAATGAGGTTTCGGGAGGGTCTCGCGGGAGGCAAGTTAGGGGAGTCCAGGGCAGGCGAGGCCACCATTTTAATTGTAGGTCTTGGAGGGACACTCCTGCACCTCCTGGCCCCGCAACGGAAAATTTTAGACTTGCCAGAAGGGTCTTTTCTGCCTTCCGGCCAGCTGCAAACCAGCTTCTGCCTCGTGGGAAAGCCACAACGGTTTCCCCGCTCAGGCTCCGGTTAAAATTGCATTGGGGTCCAATTGACGTAATAGAATCCCGATTTGTATAAATTTATCAACCTGCTTTAGGCAGACACCTCAGCGGCTTGCAAAACCCTGTAGGTTAACATCACAAATAGTCGCAACTGCTTGGGATCTGAATGGGTAAGTTAACTGCAAGGAAGTTCCTCTTCAAACCGCACACCATCCTGACTTGAACATATAGCACTGTTCCCTCATCCTCACTGGATCAAAATTCCATAATTTTCTACTGGAGGAAGGCATACAGTGATGTTCCCCAGGAGTCAGTTCTAGAACCACTGCTTTTCTTTATATATATTAATGACTTGGATGTGGGAGTGCAGGGCACAATTTCAAAATTTGCAGATGACACAAAACTTGGAAGTATAGTGAACAGTGAGAAGGATAGTGATAGACTTCAAGAGGACATAGACAGGCTGGTGGAATGGGCGGACACGTGAAATTTAACGCAGAAAAGTGTGAAGTGATACATTTTGGTAGAAAGAATGAAGAGAGGAAATATCAACTAAAGGGTACAATCCTAAAGGGGATGCACGAACAGAGAGACCTAGGGGTATATGTGCACAAATCGTTGAAGGTGGCAGGGCAGGTTGAGAAAGCAGTTAAAAAAGCATACGGAATCCTAGGCTTCATGAACAGGTATAGAGTACAAAAGCGTGGAAATTATGATGAACCTGTATAAAACACTGGTTTGACCTCAACTGGAGTATTGTGTCCAATTCTGGGCACCACACTTTAGGAAGGATGTGAATGCCTTAAAGAGGGTGCAGAAAACATTTATGAGAATGATTCTCAGTTATGTGGATAGACTGGAGAAGCAGAACCGGGACCAATATCCTCGCAGGGGGGATTTGCTAGTGCTGTTGGGAAGGATTTAAACTAGTTTGTCAGGGGGCTGGGAACCTAAGTGTGGGCCCAGAACAGAGAGAAACAAAGCTGGAAGTGCAAGTTCGAAAAGTAGTCTGCAAAACTAGTAGGGAGCAGAAACAAAGGTCAACAGTAAAGAGGGTCAAAGTGCAGAAAAATATTAAACAGGCAAAGTTGAAGGCACTTTATCTAAACGCACGTAGCATTCGCAACAAGGTGGATGAATTAATGGCACAAATAGAAGTAAATGGGTATGATGTAATTGCCATTACAGAGACATGGTTGCAGGGTAAACCAAAGCTGGGAACTGAATGTTCCAGGGTGCTCAACATTTAGGAAGGACAGACAAAAAGGAAAAGGAGGTGGCGTAGCGCTGTTAATAAGGGATGAGATCGGTACGGTAGAGATAAAAGATCTTGGCTCGGCAGATCGTGATGTAGAACTGGAATCAGTTTGGGTGGAGCTAAGAAACAGCAAAGGGTGGAAAACATTGGTGGGAGTTGTGTATAGGCCACCAAACAGTTGTGGTAATGTAGGGCACAGTATCAATCAAGAAATTAGAAGTGCATGTAACAAGGGCAATACGGTAATCATGGGGAACTTTAATCTACATATTGACTGGGCAAATCAAATTACCACTAATGGTGTGGAGGATGAATTCTTGGAATGCATGCGAGATAGTTTCCTGGATCAGTATGTGGAGGAACCAACCAGGGAGCGGGCTATTCTGGATCTGGTACTGTGTAATGAGAAAGGGCTAATCAATAATCTTGTGGTAAAAGGACATTTAGGGACAAGTGACCATAATATGATTGAATTTTACATTAAGTTTGAGAGTGATGTAGTCCAATCTGAAACTAAGGTCTTCAATCTAAACAGAGGAAACTACAAGGGTATGAGGGACAAGTTGGCCATGGTAGATTGGGAGACTACACTAAAAGGTATGAAGGTGGACATACAATGGCTAACATTCAAGGAAATAATGCATAATTTGCAACAAACATATATTCCTCTAGGGCATAAAAACCCAAAAGGAAAAGTGATCCAACCATGGCTAACAAAAGAAATTAAAGCTAGTATTAAGTCAAAGGAGGAAGCTTATAAAGTTGCCAGAAAAAGCGGTCAGCCTGAGGATTGGGATCTTTTTAGAAATCAGCAAAGGGGGACCAAGAAATTGATAAAGAAAGGGAAAATGGAATATGAGCACAAACTAGCAAAAAATATAAAAACGGATTGTAAAAGCTTCTATAGGTATGTGAAAAGGAAAAGACTGGCGAAGGTAAATGTAGGTCCTTTACAGTCAGAGATGGGAGAATTTATAATGGGGAATGAGGAAATGGCTGAGAAATTAAATAAATACTTTGTTTCTGTCTTCACGGAGGAAGACACAAAAAACCTCCCAGAAATACGAGAAAACCAAGGGCGTGGCGAGAATGAGGAACTTAAAGAAATTATTATTAGTAAAAAAACAGTACTAGCAAAATTAATGGGACTAAAAGTCGATAAATCCCAAGGACCGGATAACCTACATCCTAGGGTTTTGAAAGAGGTGGCCATTGGAATAGTGGACGCATTGGTTGTCATCTTCCAAAATTCTATAGATTCTGGAACAGTTCCTGTAGATTGGAGGGTAGCAAATGTAACCCCGCTATTTAAGAAAGGAGGGAGAGAGAAAACGGGGAACTACAGACCTGTTAGCCTCACATCAGTAGTTGGGAAAATGCTGGAATCTATTATAAAGGATGCAATAACTGGGCACTTAGAAAATGTGGTGTATTTGGATTTTCAGAAGGCCTTCGATAAGGTCCCACACAAGAGGTTGGTGAACAAAATTAGGGCACATGGAATTGATGGTAATATACTAGCATGGATTGAGAATTGGTTAACAGACAGAAAACAAAGAGTAGGGATAAACGGGTCTTTTTCAGGATGGCAGGCTGTGACTAGTGGGGTACCGCAAGGATCGGTGCTTGGGCCCCAGCTATTTACAATCTATATCAATGATTTGGATGAGGGGACTAAATGTAACATTTCCAAATTTGCTGATGATACAAAGCTAGGTGGCAGTGTCAGTTGTGAAGAGGATGTGAAGAGGCTTCAAGGGGATCGCGACAGGCTCAGTGAGTGGGCGAGAACATGGCAGATGGAATATAATGTGGATAAATGTGAAGTTATCCACTTTGGTAGAAAAAACAGAAAGGCAGAGTATTTCCTAAATGGTGAAAGATTGGGGAATGCAGATGCTCAAAGGGACCTGGGTGTCCTTGTACATGAGTCACTGAAAGTGAATGTGCAGGTGCAGCAAGTCATTCGGAAGGCAAATGGTATGCTGGCCTTCATTACAAGAGGATTTGAGTACAGGAGTAAAGAAGTCTTACTCCAATTATATAGGGCCTTGGTGAGACCACACCTGGAGTACTATGTACAATTTTGGTCTCCTTACCTAAGGAAGGATATACTTGCCTTAGAGGGACTGCAACGAAGGTTCACGAGATTGATTCCTGGGATGGCGGGACTGTCGTATGAGAAGAGATTGAGTAAACTAGGCCTGTATTCTCTTGAATTCAGAAGAATGAGAGGGGCTCTCATTGAAGCATACAAAATTATTACAAGTCTTGATAGGATGGATGCTGGGAGAATGTTTCCCTTGGCTGGGGAGTCTAGAACCAGGGGCCACAGCCTCAGGATAAAGGGTAGGCCATTCAGGACTGAGATGAGAAGAAATGTCTTCACACAGAGGGTGGTGAATCTTTGGAATTCTCTACCCCAGAGGGCTGTGGAGGCTCAGTCATTGGGTATATTCAAAACAGAAGTTGATAGATTTCTGACTAGTAAAGGCATCAAGGGATATGGCGATAGGGCCGGTGAATGGAGTTGAGGCAGAAGATCAGCCATGATCTTATTGAATGGCGGAGCAGGCTCGGAGGGCTGAATGGCCTACTCCTGCTCCTATTTCTTATGTTATTATGTTCTTAAGCTGGCGTTCTCCTTAGTGCAGAGAAGATTGAGAGGAGATTTGATAGAGGTGTTCAAAATCATGAGGGGTCTGGACAGAGTAGATAGCGAAAAACTGTTCGCATTGGCGGAAGGGTCGAGAACCAGAGGACACAGATTTAAGGTGATTGGCAGAAGAACCAAAGGCGACATGAGGAAAAGCTTTTTTGCTCAGCGAGTGGTTAGGATCTGGAATGCAATGCCTGAAAGGGTGGTGGAGGCAGACTCAATCATGGCTTTCGAAAGGGAGTTGGATAAGTACCTGAAGGAAAAAAGTTTGCAGGGCTATGGGGAAAGGGCGGGGGAGTGGGACTAGAGAGCCGGCATGGGCTCGACAGGCCAAATGGCCTTCTTCCATGCTGTAATCAGTCTATGAGTCTAGTCTATACCTAACACCGTTGGGAGCACCATCACAACAAGGAGTATAATGGTTCAGTAGGAAGGCCCACCACCACCTCAACGTAACTAAAGGTGGACAATAAACACGGCTTTGCTAGTGTTGGCCACATCCCAAGAACAATGTTTTAAAAATGCGTGCTCACCTGGGGCCTGGCGCTCCTTGGATTGGAAAGAGAAAAGCCTTGTTAAAAATGGTGAAATGTCGATGGCAAATCATGACTGGACAGTAACAAGGCATGAGGCATTTTGGATGGGATCTAATTGAGATAAAAGTGTCTGAGTTGCCTGCAGGGTTGCTTCCAAAGGTTTTTCCTGTGAAAAGTAAACTATATGAGAATGCAAACACTTGGAAGATTGTGAAGCTTAGAGTGGTGGAGCATTTCCATCATTTGGACAGTTATTGTCACAGTTTAATATCCCAATCACCCATTATAATGATTTTTTGCAGCCTTGGTCCTGCTTCCAGCATCATTAGGTCCCAATCTTAAACCTGCTGATAGCTGCCTGTTCCTGCTAGTATTGGGTCAAATACCTGTGTCCAAATGGTGGTTAAACATTCTCTTCAGTCACACCATGCAGGAAATTCTTCCTAGAATTGATTTTGCTTTAAAACTCTGAAACAAATGTGATCGTCAAATACATTTGACGCGTCGCAGCACCTTGTAAATAACCTGGATATCTTATAACTGGCCTGAGTGACATTATCAGATGGGTGCCTATGTCAGGCGGAAACAGAGACAATGCGAGCAGGCAGCACCGTGGCAGATCGAGTCGTGGCAGAATGTGTTATGCGTCTCCCACTCAGCTGTAGCCAACATTTAATGAGAAAGCCAGCTGGCATGTTAACCTGCACGTGGGTTGTTAGAATCAGTGCCTTGTCACTGGGCTTCGCCACGGGTGGGGAGAACTACGACAGGTCAGCAGCAGCCCAAGTTTCTGACTATAATTTGCTTCACCACAATTTGTGTGAAAATATAATTCACTCTTAAGAAATGACTTTAGATCCACAGCGAAAGTCTTGTCTTTTGTATATATTTTCGACTAAGATTTCTAGCTTGTAGCTTTCCATGTGGTTAAAGAATAATACATTTGCGCATCAAGCTAAATTAATCATTGTATTCAGCAAGGGCCTCAGTGCAGCAGAGGTTTTCTGAGCACTGAAAAAGACACGGTAATAAGACTCCTGGGTAAGTGTCAGCCGTGGCTTAGTTCGTAGCATTCTCACCTCTAAGTCAGAAGGCTGTGTGTTCTAGTCCCCCCCCCCCCTACCCCCAGGTGCAATATAGAAATGTAACGGCCCAGAAATTGGACTTCGATGGTTGCCGCGGGGGTAAGGATCCCCCGCGATATCGCACTCCGCGCCTGCCTTTATGGTTTTGGCCCACACGAACTTCAGTTCCTGGGCCTCTCCCTGGTGCCGGCGCGCAGTGTGTGCGTGTCCCAGAGGCGCAGTTAGTTCGATGCGACCTCTGGGATCACGCAGGCCAGTTAGAGCCAATGGCAGCACACCATCTTTCATTCATAGTTTTGACAGGAAGAGCTGTCAAAGCTATGAATACAAATTGCCCCCAATAGAACAGCTAAACCTCAATTAAATTTAAAAAAAAAACCCATCACATCAATAAAATAACTATAGTTAAATAAATTAACCACTTTAAACAAAAATTACAATTTTTGAAAAAATTTAAATTCTTTTTAAAAGTTATAAAAATAAACTTACCTTTCTTTAAAGTCTCTAAAAAAGATAAACCTGTTGAAATTTTTTAAAATAATACTTAATTAACTACTTACCTTGTTAAAAGGGGGTCTTACGCCTCCTTTCTTCATGTGTAAAATCTTCAACACTTACCTTCGCGTTCAAACCTGAAAAAAAACCTAAGTGTGCTGCGTGCGCACAGCCTGTAGTGCGCACGCGGTTCACTTAGGAACCGCCCCCTTCGCAATATCGGAAGTGCCGGTTTCCCGCGCATGTGCAGTGCATGCAGGAAACCGGCACTTCGGGACCGAATATGGGTGAGTACACAGTGCGTACTCTCCCGTATTCGGACGAATTTCTGGGCCGTCTAAAGGACAATTTTGTGCTGTAAGCCCATGCCAACTAGGAACTGGATTGAGTCTGCCCATTCTGCAAGCTTATTAATGTCTTGCTGTAATTTGTTGCAGTCCTCCTCAGTGTTAACTATGCCCCCCAATTTGGTGTCATTCGCAAATTTAGAAATTGTGTTTTTGATTCCAAAGTCTAAATCGTTAATACAAGTTGTGAACAGCAGTGGTCCCAGCACTGATCCTTGCGGAACACCACTTCCCACCTTCTGCCACTGTGAATTGCTACCCTTTACCCCGACTCTCTGCTTTCTGTCTTGAAGCCAGCTAGCTATCCATTCTGTTACTTGTCCCCTGACTCCACATTCTCTGACCTGACGCTCCAGTACAGTACTGAGGGAGTGCTGCACTCTCATAGGTGCCGCCTTTTGGATAGATGTTGAAATGAGGCCCTGTCTGCCCTCTCAGGTGACTGTAAAAGGTCCCATGGCACTATTACAAAGAAGAGCAGAGGAGTTCTCCCTGGTGTCCTGGACAACATTTATGGCTCAACCAATATCACTAAAACAGATTATCTGGTCATTATCACCTTGCTGCTTGTGGGAGCTTGCTGTGCACAAATTGGCTGCTGCGTTTCCTACATTACAACAGTGACTCCACTTCAAGAGTAATTGATTGGCTGTAAAGTGATTTGGGACGTACTGAGGTCGTGAAAGGGGCTATATAAATGCAAGTCTTTTTTATAATACACTCCGGTGGCAAAAGGGATGTATTCCTAATAGAACCCTGCACTTAATATGCTGTACCATAAATATTAAATAAATGGTGAATTGGATTGTATCAAGAGGGCAAAAGACAATCTAGAGAGGTAATCATGTTGTAAACTGTCACGGTTAAGCCCTTGCAGTTTTACCGGAATTCAGAACTGTGAGATTATTTTACAGCTTCCACACAATCTTACCCAATTATCATTACGTGTAATATCACCGCAGAAGAGATTAGAGACCCACTAGATACGGTTAAGCAGCAGGGATGACCAAAGTGTATTATGATATTGGTTGAATTAATATTGTATCATGTGGATATCTGACATGTTTTCTACATATACATAAACGCAATTTACAGCTCAGAATAGGTTAGCAAAAAGAAATAAAAATGAGGCCAACTTACATGGATTAAGATGCTTCTCAGCAGCATATAGAAGACTATTTGTCATTGTTATGCGGTTACTGTAGGGACTGGCTAAGTGGTTAGATTAGGCCTCCTGCTTATTGGCGGTTGTGTGGTTGCTAGGTGAACCATTGTTGTTTGGCGCAAGGTCTTTTCTTTAGCATCTTAATGAAAGGGAAATAGCTTCAACACTGAGCATTTTTTGCTGTGTTCATAAAGGAACTGAATCATTCCATGAAAAATGGAGCTTATAGTGTAGAATTCATGTCAATGAATCAAAAATATCATTACATATTTTTTTATAGTATGTTACAACGAAATTGTTTGTATTTTGCGTATTACAAAACAAGTTACATTTCTTCCTTTTGTTTAAATCTTTTTTGTGCTCATCAAGGTAAGGGATGTTTGTACTGGGAAATGGAAAACTTTCCAACTTGTTTTTAATTTGTTCGTGGTATGTGGCCGACACTAGCAAGGCCGTATTTATTGCCCATCCCCAGTTGCTCTGAGGGTGTTAAGAGCCAAGCACGTAGTGTGGGACTGGAGTTCAATGTAGACCACCAGGTAGGGGGTGGCAGGTTCTCTTCCTTGAAGGACATGAGGGAACCCGTTGGATTTTACAACAATCCAGTCATTTTCTGTTACTAGTCCACAAGTTACCAGATTTTTGAATTCAGTTTCACAACTTGCCATGGTGGGACTGGAACTCAAGACCTGCTGGGTTGCTAGTTCGGTATCATATCTATTAGGTTGCCATACCCTATCAGGCACCCATGATCATCATGAAGCACCCTTTCTACTCCAACAACATGCCTCAGCCCCAACCGTAGAAGACCGCCCCCTACAGCACCAGTGTGGAATTTTCCTATTTCCCACACTAACAGGAGGTTAAGACCTTTCATGTCTGGGACTGAAATCTAGTCCAGACTGATGAATTAAAACCTTCTCTGTTTACTAGCTATAATGATGCATTGTGAAGTGTGTTTGGGCAGACTCAATCCAGTTCCTAGTGGGCATGGACTTACAGCACAAGATTGTCCTTTAGACATGTTACATTTCTATAGGGGATTGACAGGGTAGATGCTGAGTGGTTGTTCCCCTGGCTGGAGTGTCTAGAACTAGGGGGCAGAGTCTCAGGATAAGGGGTCAGCCATTTAAGACTGAGATTAGGAGGAATTTCTTCACTCAGAGGGTTGTGAATCTTTGGAATTCTCTGCCCCAGAGGGCTGTAGGTGCTGAGTCTTTGAGTATATTCAAGGCTGAGATCGATCGATTTTTAGACTCTAAGGGAATCAAGGGATATGGAGATCGGGCGGGAAAGTGGAGTTAAGGTGGATGTTCAGCCATGATCTTATTGAATGGCGGAGCAGGCTCGAGGGGCTGTATGGCCGACTCCTGCTTCTTATTTCTTATGTTCTTATGTTCTTATATTGCACCTCACATGTAGAAGTCTCAAGAAGTTTACAGTATGACAGAAAAACAATGGCAGGCAGGCAAGCAAGAGAGGAAAAGGGAAAAGCAAGAAAGGAGTTGATGGCATGTTTGAAGAGGAGGATTTTTAAAGGCTTTTGAAAGGAGGGAGAGATGTATCATGAAATTTAGGGAAGGAGTTCCAGAGGACAGGCTATGATGGCTGAAACAGCAGTTAACCTTGGTTGAGCAGAGGGATCAAGGGATGAGGAGCAGGTGTTGGAGGAACTAAGGGTGCATGCTGTTATATGGATGGAAGTGATTGCCGAGTTGGGTGGGGCAAAGTTTTGGGGGGGGATTTGAAAGTGAGGATGAAGATCTTAATACCAGTTCACTGAGGTATGGAGAGCCAATGGAGCTTGGTAAGGACAGGAGGATGTGATTTTGAGTAGGTTGGGAGATGGGGGTGTGGCATTCTGAATGAGTTGTAATTTGTGTGGAGTGGAGGAGGGAGAACAAGATGTTGAGCTTTGAGGTGATAAAGCCATGGATTCGGGTTTTGGCAGCAGTGAAGCAGAGGAGGGGCGGAGGCAGACAATGTTGTAAAGTTAGAAGAAGGTGGTCTTGGTAATGGTTCTGCTCCTCTGACCTAGCCTTAGGGGACAGCTGAGGAGGTTGTTGGAGTCAAGGCGCGTTGGTGGTCCCGTCCACACTGGTGGCAGCTAACGAGAATGGATTGGGTTTTTCTAACATTAAGCTGCAGGAAAATTCAGCTCATTGATGTATAACGTCAGACAGGCCAATAGAGTTTGTAGCAACAGCCTTAGGTTTGATTGAAAGATCAAATTGGATGTCATCAGCATACATTCGCAAACTGACCAGTGCTTCAAGAAGAAGATATCTCTGAGGGGTAGCATATGAATGATAAGAGGTAGGGATGGAGGAGAGAGCTTGGGATACATTGGAGATGACCAAGCTTGCAAGGGAGGAGAAACCACTATAGGAAATGTAACGATAAATAAGACAGTGACCGAGTTGGCCGAGTCCCGAATCTGCCAGACTGGGCTTAACTCAGATGGTGAGGGAACTAACACAAGAAAGTAATCTGCTCAACTCTTCTTCACCAACCTACCTGTTGCAGGCATGTCTGACCATGATAGGGTTGGTGGAAATGGCCACCGCATAGTTGTTCTGAAGACAAGCTTGCATCTCCACCGTGAGGACATCTTCCATTATGTAGTGTGGCACTACCACTGTGCTAAGTGGGATGAACTAAGGACGGATCTAGCAGCCCAAACCTACAAGGCTCAAGTCAGGAGTGTGTTGAAATACTCACCACTCGCCTGCACGGGTACACCTGCAACAACACTTAAGAAACCTGACACCATCTAGGACAGCCGTTTGATTGGCACCTGTCATCAGCCTCAATATCCACCTCTCTGTCTTTGTGACAATGGTGCTCCTGCAATGGTGTTACATAGGAAATTTCACGATACTGATCCAGCGAGAACAAAGTAATGGCATCATGTGGATGCCATATGTATGATTTACAGGATCGATTGCAGAAACTTCTACAGCACCTCCCTCCGATGTGACCTCTACCACCAAGAAGGACAAGAACAGCAATGTTATGGGATCACCATCGCCTTCACGTGTCCATCCAAGTCACACATCATTCTGATGTGGATATATTGCCGTTACTTTGTAGTCGTTGGATCAATATATTGAGCTGGATATTCCGATCCCTATGGGTGTGTACGCGCTTTGTATGCACCCGGAAGGACATCGGAAATGCCGGTTTCAGGCATGCACTGCGCATGTGCTGAAAACCGGCATTTCCGATCTGTCAAGAATGCTCTTGACAGATCGGACGCCTGCCCTGGAGAAGGGCCTCCGCGGGCAGAGAGTTCCACTTTCTGGAGACTCTCCACTCGCACAAAACCCTTAGAATTTTTACGCCTGGTAAAAGTAGGCCTAAGGCCTGCTTTTACCAAGATAAGAGTTGAAAAAAAGTAAAAAAAAAATGATTTATCATTTAAAAATACTTAAAAAAATAAGTTTATTTTTAGCCCCATAAAAAACTTTAAATATTTTTTTCAAAAAATTAAATTTTTGTTTAATATATTGTCTTTTCAACTAATTTAAAAATGTGATTTAAAAAAAAATATTTCATGTTTTACAGTGTTTTTGGGGTGATCTCCATTCATATATTTGACAAGTCTATCTGTCAAGTGTATGAAGGGAGATTCCCTTCTTTGATTGGCTCCCTATGGCCCACGTGGTCCCAGGGACACTTGCGAACTGCATGCGCCTCTGGGATACGTAGGCCCTGCGCACTTGGAGTTGGAGAGGCCCAGCATCGGAACTACACGCACCTCGGGGGCCCTCAGGTAAGTGCGTAGATATTTTCCAGATTGGAGGCCTCCATTTGTAGGAATACCATTGTCACAAGAAATTTAGCAATTCAAGTATAAGGCCCACCACCTCCTCCTCAGGGCAGCTAGGGATGAGGAATAAATTTGGCCATGCCAGTGTCGCCCACACCCCAAGAACAAATAAAAACAAATTCTAGAATAGTCATCTTTACTCTGACCACATTCAGTGTAGAATTCATTAAAGAAAAGACGTGACTGGGAAAGAGAGAGAGCAACAATGAATATTCCATCAAAGACTCTTCAGTTCTTAATGAGTGCTTTGTGATCTAAACTGCGTTAAGCGGAGTACTACAATTAAATCTTTATGAGTACAAGTTGAGTATGAAAAGGTTTTCCTGAAGGACAGGCAGAATTCGGTATTTGTCCCTGTCTAGTGTTTACTCATGTTTCCAATATGTTCTGTGGGACTTTCTTAAAATTTGTAGGAGCAGTTGATGAATTTGGATTTTATTTTCCTCCTCAATTCTCTTCCCTCTTCTCCTGAAGATGCTGCCAAATGTTGAGGTATAGTTCCACAGCTACCAACACCAAGTATCCACCCCTGCCTCAGCTCATCTGCTGCCAAAACCCTCATCCATGCCTTTGTTACCTCAAGACTTGACTACTCCAACACACTCTTGGCCGGCCTCCCATCTTCCACCCGCCATAAACTTAACGCCTTCCAAAACTCTGCTGCCCGTGTCCTAACTCACACCAAGTCCCGTTCACCCATCACCCCAGTGCTCGCTGACCTACATTGGCACCCGGTTAAGCAACGCCTCGATTTTAAAATTCTCCTCCTAGTTTTGAAATCTCTCTGTGGCCTCGCCCCCCCCTGTCTCTGTAACCTCCTCCAGCCCTACAACCCTCCAAGATATCTGCGCTCCTCCAATTCTGGCCTCTTGCGCATCCCCGATTTTAATCGCTTCACTACGTAAAAGGCGCTATATGAATGCAAGTTGTTGTTGTTTGCTCAAGTGGCTATTCTTCATGTGTGAGTGCAGACAATAAGGGTAGAAATTCATCTTGGGCGGTGGCGCAAAATGGGCGGTATCAGATCGGCCGCCCGTTATATGCAGCCCCTGATTTTCAGTCCCACTGCAGTCAATGAAACTGAATATCAGGCGTTCCATATAACGGGCGGCCGATCCAATACTGCCCGTTTTGAGCCACCGCCCGAGATGAATTTCGAGGCCTATGTGTTTCCAGGCGACTTGGGCATGTGGGTCATCACAGCTGAGTCTGATTCTGTTTTCACTTTCCAAAAAGAGCTTGAATGAAAACCTGACCTTTTTTTGCCCCTCCCAAGCCCAAGAATGGTAATATCACACTGCTGAGATCACCTAACTCAGCATTGACCTGGGATTAAACCTGAGACCTTCTTGGTCTGTGGGACTTCGTTTCACACTAGGTAGTGTACTGAACAACTGAACCATTGGGGATACTTCTGTGAGAGAGGTGGATACTTAAAAAAGTAGATACCGCCCGTTGCTAACCTTACATTCTTCAACTCTGTCTTCCAGACCCAACGTGCCATTTGTAAAGCCTATTCCTAAACCAGTTCTACCACAGGAACTGCAAGAAGACACTTCATCTTCAGAGGAAGAAAGACGCAGTAAAAAACAAAAGAAAAGTAAGAAGCACAAGAAGCATCATAGAAGGCAAAAGGATTCTTCAGATGCTGAGGATGATGAATGGCGATTGGCCTCTGGATCAGAGCTCGGACTAAAAGAGACAAATTTCTCATCTGATGAAGATAATTACGAAGGTACATTCTGCTTTCACCCAGAATCAGGATAATCGGCTTCTCAACTTGATGATGAATGCAATCCAGTGGATCCCAGTATTAGTTTTATCAGCACCCATTTTGCAAAGATGACAGAATGTTCAAACCCAGGAAAGCAAAATTACTGTGACTCTCTCATTCAACGCAAGTGCCTGTTTGTAGGGTGATCACACCTGTGGTATTGGTCGCAGTCATCAAGATGTCTGTGACCTTCCTCAGCAGGTGGGCTGAGGGCCCAGGGAAGAAAAATGGGTAAAGAACGCCAATGAGAAAAAAATAATTAAAATGAAAAGAAATACAAAGAGAGCACACCGCGAGAGAAAGTAGAATCAAAAGAAAAAATACAAAACAGATTAATCAGCATCTGGTAGAGAAAGAGGTTAACATTTCATATTTCGGTACATACCAAGTGTATAAATCGGGATGATTTCCTTTGCATGCTAGGTATAGTGAAATTGTAAGTAAATTCTTAATAAAATGTATTCATGATTTCACTGCACCTGGAATACAGAGGAAATCTCCACCCACCCAATTGTATAATTATATTTCAGTACGTATATTATATCAACCAAACACGCATATAAGTTGAAGTCCCTTTAATATTTGCTCAGTCTAGAATGATTTTATTCATTGTTGCGTTGTTTAAGCTTAGAGCTGAACAGATCTGCTTTCTGTCTTTCCATATGGTCTACAATTTTTACATTTTGATTTAGTACTGATCAACCTGGGGTATATTCACCAGTGGTGTACTGGCAAAGAACTGCAAATTATGTGATTCAGTTCCTGTGTTGTGACTTGCATATGTTTGCATCCTATAATGTAATAAGTATCTATGCCCTAGAGAGTCATTTTTAAATGCACTCAAAAATTTCCCCTGGAATTTCTGCTGTAGTTGAAAGTTTTGGAATAATGTAATTGAGTCAGTAATCATTCATGCAATCCTCCTTCTCATTGCTGATAGACTAAGAATTGGAAAGCAGTAGTGAAATCCTGCAGAAAGCTGTTGGTGTTTTTTTTGTTCCTTCTAAGTACGAGTTTTGTTTTGCTTCTTATCATTGTCATTGTCATCTTGTCAGATGAATCTCAGCAACATATGTAATTTTATTCCCACAAGCTAGAAATTTCCATCTGTTGTTTGTTTCTAATGTAGTAGAGTTGTACTTCATTCTGATTTTTGACACATGAATATTAACATTTTACTTGATCTCCTGTGACTTTGCTCATAAAACATCTGATTCTCTTCCTGTAACTGTGTCTCTCGTTCTCTTCAACTCTGGTTCTTGCTGGCCGAGGTTTTCTGCTTCTCTGCTCAAAAGCCAGTGATTTTCTGCCCATTCACTTTACTGGACAGGAATCCTGGGCTGGTGAGCACATAAGTGGAGAACCCCACCCTCTATGTCCTTCTCTGTGTCTTTCTATTTGTTTTACGTTCTTTTCCTCTCTGCATGGCTTCCTCACATTTTCTTTGGGCTAGAAATTCATTATAGCCCAGGAATGGGTGGTATCATTAGAAACGTTTGAGAATTAGCTTCAGGCACTAATGCTTTAGACTGCACGCAAAATTCGTCCTCACTGTTCAATAAAATGATTGGAGTCCTAAATCAAGTCTTAAAGACCAAGCTCATTGGCATTACACTTAAAGGGTGAACCAATATCAGGTGCAGTCTAATCGCAACTCATCATTGCCACAGGCTTTTCCCAGTACTTAAAGGGGAGGTTCATTGATGCTGCAGCACCTCATTCTCAGCACGGCTGGCTGTGCAGCTCCCTCAGCGAGGAGAAGCACAACAAAGAGAAGGAGCCGGAGGACTGAAGCAGGTGCGCTCATGGCAGATCCATCTCAGTCAGGTGGTCAGGGTGTTTGAATGCTTCAACAAATGCTACATACCACCATCTGTACCACAAGCTTCACACACTGCCCAAAGCACCAGACCCCCCAGCACTCACCCACCAACAATCTCTACCTACCAACACTCACACCCACATCTCACACAATGACAGCTATTCAACTATGGCAGGTACAAGGATCATTAGTTATTAGAATAAATGTGATATGTGTGATATGTTTATGCATAAAATTATTAATGGAGTTTGCAATATTTTGTGGTCTCTCTCATTTCACCTTTGCGCCCAGGAGGATACTGTGATATGGCATGACACAGGGATGGTATGATGGGTATGTGGTGAGCAAAAGGGATCTTGGGGGAAAAATTTGGTTGATTTGCGCCTCCCATTAGTGCTCTAAGAGGGCGCTAATGGGGTGCAAAGCAACTAGCGCCCGGAGGCAGCGCCGCTAACACCTCCCGCAAAATTCAGTGGGAGGTTAGCAGTGGCGGTAACCGTTAGCGCCACGTGTCGCTGCGCTGCGCCTCCAGCGATAACGTCATCGCCGTGCGCAGCGCCCCGCTCGCGCCTCAGCCACGATCTTCGGTAGCGCCCCCTGACTTACCACCGGACGCTATGTCCGACAGGGTCAAGGAGGCCTACCTGTGGCCGGGGCAGCACAAATTAAAGGGGAGGTGCCGGGCGGCCATTTTTGTTGCTGGTCGCCTGCCAGCACCTGCCCCCGTTGCTGTCCCCGGCCTCCTGTGCAGCCCCCCACAGGGTGCGGGCTGCGCTCCGTGAGCCTGGCACTTTTCTTGAGTGCTGGGCTCTTTTGCCGGCACTCCGATCCCTGGTGGCCCAGCTGGGTCATGGGTCGCGCTGTGCTAGGCCTCTCCGCTTTAATAAGGGGGGGAAGGCCTGCAGTACTGCGGCGCGATGTGCCACAGCGCATGGCGCTGCAGCACGTAGCGCCACGATATTCACTCACAGCACCCCAAGAGGGAGGCGGGGTGCTTCCAGTAGTGCCCCGCCTCCCTCTTGGGGCACTACCAGTGAATTTCGGGCACGGGGGCGCTAACTTTTTCGAGGCGCTAAAAGTGATGTGGAGCCGTCTAATACACTGCTCCTCGCTTAATTGAAGGTAGGAGAAGTGCTGTTGGAATATCCTCGGAGGGTAAGACCTCCTGGTGAGAGCCCTGATGTCCCTCCTCATCCCTCTGCGCACATGTTCCCATATTTCTCGCTGCCTACGCTCCCTCCACCAAAGATCCTGGAGGGCGAGGTGGCATGCCAGTACAGCCCCCATTAATGTTGCCAAGTGTAGCAGTTTGAATCTTTGGGCAATAAATGTAGCTACTTTGTAGTTGCCAGAAGACTGCTGATACAAAAGAAGCTTGAAATTACTCATAGGAACTGTTCGACTGGGTGAAACTGTCAAGAAACCACTGAAACTAACCTGTCCTGACAGCTGGGAGTGATTAATGCTGATGCCTTTAAATAACGTCGCTGGAGCCAGCTTCCTGGAGCTGTGCGCCAGCTCTCCCTGTCGCTGTCTGGTCGAGGCGCAAAGGTAAGTGGCGAGAATCAGTTTTGCAGATCGGGTGCCCGGTGAGCATTGCACGCTCACTGACATCATGATCTGCCTGCTGTTGAAGTCCCCGGCGGTACCTCGTACTGGCAGCCCAACGGGGTGGGGGCCGGATTTGCCGTGCGGCACTGGATTCGCCTCGCCCCAGCCCCAGCGCTACTGCATCAGCGCCCCATCTGCTGGTGCTAACGGGAGGCGCGACGGTACCGAATTTTCCCCCCATATGTCTTTTGTCAACCTTTTGTGTTTTGCTGTTTATGTAAGTCTGCTCTTTCATCTGTCACCTCGCTCTTCTGTATGTTTCGCCATGTGTCTGTTCGTGCATCATACATATTCTGGTACTGACTTCGTGAATTTGCATTTTTGCATTCTTTTAAAGGGTAGGCCGTGCAATAAGATGAGAGCCAAAATGCACCTGGTTGGGGGTGGGGATCTGAGATAAGTGGGGAGAGTTTGTGGGTGTGTCGAGTGGCTGAGTCCAAGAGGTGAGTGGGTCAAATCCAAGCGAAGGGTCGGAGCCTGGCCTTAGAGGTAAGGGAGAGGGGGAGTGAATTTGGTCTTCGGCAACAACGTGAACTGGGCGATAGCGAATCGGCAACCCGTTTTACACAACGCCCGGTTTTTATCTTTCACTGAAGACAACGGAAAAGAAAGTCAGGTGCGGCAGTCGTTTCGCTATCGCCCATTTCGTGCTACCGCGGAAGACCGAGTTCACCCCCAAGGGGAAGCTAGGCTGGGAGGGATTGGAAGCAATGTTACCATTAAGCTGCGTGGCTGCTCAGCGGTCTGGAGGTCCCGCGCAGGCCGGTCACCGGCTTTCGAATGGAAAAAATTTGAATGGGCCGCGCAGCCTGTTAAAGGGGCCATGCACCCAAAGAAATATTAGAGGGAAAATTGATCGGAAGGTCGGTGCCTGTGCTGGGAAAGAGCAGCAAGGATTGGGACAGTGACTGGAAAGGAGCCGTCATTTGACTTGAGAGGGAACAGTGGGTTCACAACCTTCTTCCCTTGCGTCAGACAGTTTTCCTGTTGCTAGTATGCTGGATCTGGAGTGGTGGCCTTAACCAGCATTGGAGCATTTGGAAATTGCTGCAACATAGGTGGATGAAAGCGAAATTGGGGGCATGGCTGTGGGTAGGACTCAGAGGAGATGCGAGAGGTGGGGTGCTGAATTTCAAAGCCAGTGACGTCCAAGAGTGGGATAGGATGGTACAGGAGGGAGTGCAGCAAGACCTGAGACTCGAAGCTGGAGCGAGGAGGGAGTGTAATGATGCCCGAGGACCAAATGTGGAATGGAAATGGGGAAGGGAGGAAAGATGAACTTTTGTGATGCTTGCTTGCTTTGCATTTGGGGGCCAGGGAGCATTAATGTTGTCTGAATCTGGGCATAGTGAAGTGTCCACAAGACCATCAGATCTTGCTGAGTGCAGATCCTGCAGCTTATCAACTTTCATTTTTTGAAACAGCAGTGTTGGCAAATCAGTCGATCTGCCTGTCCCGAAGTTGAGTTTGATACTGACTTTTAATACTTGCGCTCCTGGGCTGCGACTGCACTCTGCTGCAAGTGTTTTATTATTTTGCAACTTAAATCTGTCCCTGATATATGCGCTAGCTAGAATCACTCAAAACATTCCATGGGTCGGCTCTAATGGATGCCACCGCCCGCTTTCAAAACTTAGGTCTTTTCTGAGAAGAGGTAACCACAGATTTTTCTTATGTTATTTTTCAACATTTTTGCAATTTTCAGAAGTGTGAGATCTGTTCCAAACTATCCCATGAAGCTTCTCACACTTACTCGACTCACTGGAAAGCAATCTTAGAAGATAGAGTGGGATTGCTCAGTGTTCCACTCATCAGTGCGGTTTGGGGTCCGAGTCCTCTCGGTCTCATGCTGCAGGGCTGTTAGGGGATTAAGTGCAGAACCAGCTGCCCCGTCGTCAAAAGCTGCAGCACCCCATTGCAAATGCTTTATTATTTTGCACGTTAAATCCTTCCCTGATATCTGCACCAGCTAGTATCACTCAAAATACTCCACGGGTCAAAAGCACCTGTCAGGTCACTAGAAATATAAAAAAAGATAGTAAGAGTTTCTATAGATATTTAAAAAAGAAAAGAGTTAACAAAGTGAGCATTGGTCCTATAAAAAGTGAGTCTGGGGAATTAATAATGGAAAATAAGGAGATGGCAGTTGAATTGAACAGGTATTTTGCATCGGTCTTCACTATAGAGGATACAAGTAACATCCCAGAAATAGCTGTAAATCAGGAAATGGAAGGGAGGGAGGAACT
The DNA here is from genome assembly GCA_030390025.1 of Squalus acanthias. NCBI lineage: Eukaryota > Metazoa > Chordata > Chondrichthyes > Squaliformes > Squalidae > Squalus > Squalus acanthias. The sequence continues at coordinate 18,015,570 of CM059431.1, read as the reverse complement.
CAAGAAAATTATAATCACCAGGGAAGTGGTACTGAGCAAATTGTTGGAGCTGCGGGCTGACAAGTCCCCGGGTCCTGATGGAAGACCTGTCAAATCTATGAATAGAGATCAGCCCCAAAACATAAGTAAAACTTCAAATAAATTTTTTTAAAAATCACATTTTTAAAATGACTATAAATTACATAAATTAACTATTTTAAACAAAAATTTAAATTTTTGAAAAAAATAATTAAAGTTTTTAACGGGGCTAAAAATAAACTTACCTTTCTTTAAAGTATTTTAAAATGATAAATCAGTGGAAATTTTTTTTTTTACTTTCTTCAACTCTTAGCCTGGTAAAAGCAGGCCTTGCGCCTAGGAGCTGTCGGCTGTACACCTGCTTTTCTAGGCGCAGCTGTTTCCGACTTATCTGGACTGAAGCAACTGCGAAAAAAATGGAAATTTCAGCCGTACGCGCTGCCTATCCGGTGCAGGCGTTTGACCTGTCAAGCCCTTTCTTCACAGAACGGAAGTTCCGGTTTCCAGCGCATGCACAGTGCATGCCTAAAACCGGCACTTCCGTTGGCCCTACGGGTGAGTACACAGCGCATACACACCCGTAGGGAACGGAATTTCTGGGCCATTATTAAAGACGTTATAGCAGGGCACTTAGAAAAGTTCAAAGTAATCAGGCAGAGTCAACATGGTTTTGTGCAAGGGAAATCATGTTTAACCAATTTATTGAAGTTCTTTGAGGAAGTAACATGTGCTGTGGATAAAGGGGAACCGGTGGATGTACTGTACTTAGATTTCCAGAAGACATTTGATAAGGTGCCACGTCAAAGGTTATTGCGGAAAATAAAAGCTCATGGTGTAGGGGGTAACATATTGGCATGGATAGAAGATTGGCTAGCTAACAGGAAACAGAGAGTAGGCATAAATGGGTCATTTTCTGATTGGCAAGATGTAACGAGTGGTGTGCCACAGGGATCAGTGCTGGGGCCTCAACTTTTTACAATTTATATAAATGACTTGGATGAAGGGACCGAAGGTATGTTTGCTAAATTTGCTGATGACACAAAGGTAGGTAGGAAAGTAAATTGTGAAGAGGACATAAGGAGGCTACAAAGGGATATAGATAGGTTAAGTGAGTGGTCAAAGATCTGGCAAATGGAGTATAATGTGGGAAAATGTGAAGTTGTCCATTTTGGCAGGAAGAATAAAAAAGAAGCATATTATCTAAATGGTGAGAGATTGCAGAGCTCTGAGATGCAGAGGGATCTGGGTGTCCTAGTGCATGAATCGCAAAAGGTTACTATGCAGGTACAGCAAGTAATTAGGAAAGCTAATAGAATGTTATCGTTTATTGCGAGGGGAATTGAATACAAAAGTAGGGAGGTTATGCTTCAGTTATACAGGGCATTGGTGAGACCACATCTGGAGTACTGTGTACAGTATTGGTCTCCTTATTTAAGGAAGGATGTAAATGCGTTGGAAGCAGTTCAGAGAAGGTTTACTAGACTAATACCTGGAATGGGCGGGTTGTCTTATGAGGAAAGGTTAGACAGGCTAGGCTTGTATCCGCTGGAGTTTAGAAGAGTAAGAGGTGACTTGATTGAAACATATAAGATCCTGAGGGTTCTTGACAGGGTGGATGTGGAGAGGTTGTTTCCTCTTGTGGGAGAATCTAGAACTAGGGGTCACTGTTTAAAAATAAGGGGTCGCCCATTTAAGACAGAGATGAGGAGAAATCTTTTCTCACAGAGGGTCGTGAGTCTTTGGAACTCTCTTCCTCAGAGGGCGGTGGAAGCAGAGTCTTTGAATAATTTTAAAAATGAGAAGTCGCACAACACCACGTTATAGTCCAACAGATTTATTTAAAATTACAAGCTTTCGGAGCTATCGATCGCCCCTTCTTCAGGTAAAGTTACTGTGAGTGAATCATTCATCTCCGCATCATGACGAATATTTTTAAGGCCGAGGTAGATAGATTCTTGGTAAGCGAGGGGGTGAAAAGTTATCTGGGGTAGGCGGGAATGTGGAGTAATCGGATCAGCCATGATCTTATTGAATGGCGGAGCAGGCTCGAAGGGCTGAGTGGCCTACTCCTGCTCCTAATTCGTATGTTCATATGTAAGTAAGAGATTACTGACAGTGCTGGATTCTGGACCGTGCATTTAACATGAGCCCACAATCCTGAAGAACGTATCAACTGTACTAATTTAAACTTGCGGTTCTTTTACACCTATTAGATCGTGGGCCTTAAAATTATGCTGTGACAATATTCTGAATATCCTTTATTAAACAGAAATGTTAACCTATTTAAATAAATACCATACAAACAAGTTAAGCATCTGTATGCTATCTTCCTACTGAATAACTTGAAAGCCATGACTGAAATTTCGTACTTTGGAGTGATGTCCTCAAATGAAGGGCTAAATTTGACCAACTTCAATTTAATTTCTGACGAAGGGTCATCGACCTGAAACGTTAACTCTGTTTCTCTCTCCACAGATGCTGCCTGACCTGCTGAGCATTTCCAGCATTTTCTGTTTTTATTTCAGATTTCCAGCATCTGCAGTATTTTGCTTTTGTTTCAATTTAATTTTGATGTCTATGAATTATTAGCAAGAGAGTTACAGCTCTTCAGCAGAAACAGGTGGTGACTGAGACAAATGTCCGAGGTGCCACCTTTACCACTTTCTAACTAGCATAAATGCATGATAGTGATTGATGCATAATATCATTTATTTCTCTGCTTTATTTTTTCCAGACCACAAATCTACCTCTGATTGTAAAACTAAAACTGGCTGCCTTAACTCTTCCTCCACTCCGTCATGCACTCCTACTCCAACCTCCTCTGTCTCACAGTCACACTCCTCATCACAGTCTGGAGCTCTGATGTCCTCGAGACTCTCCACGCCACTAACACCGAAACATTCCCCTCAGCCACTGTCTACCCCTTCAACAGAAGGAGCATCTCCAGATCAGGCTCGTGCACCTACAATAACCAGCGGGAAACTGGAGGAACTGGGCAACCAACTGCAGCAGGCCCAAACAGAGCAAAGGAAAGAACAGGAGGTCAGTGGCATGCTTAGATATTTTCATAGCATCAAATAAGTAAAGAAAATCTGAGATTTCTTTCTTGTACTCTCCTTCTACGGAGCATAATCCACACCTACAACCAACTCTGACTGTGATTCACAGAGGTCTGCTGAAATGCTATTTTTCTACTGGTATCTATTCTTAGCAAAAAAAAATCCACAAATATCTGTTTGTAGAAAAATGATGGAATTTAGCAGAAACTCAAATTTAATAGATGAGGAAATCTTTCTGAACAGGGCGGTACGTTCACTTTTAAGTACAATTCGGCTAACTTTTGAACCGTGGATGGTTGACACTCCAAGGAATTCCAGGATTCCAGGACTAGATATTTAAAAAATGTCAGGTCATACATCATGATCCAGAAACAGACTGTAATATTACAGTAATATTGCTATTCAGATGTCAAATTTTGCTGTAACAATTTTAGATAAAAATAAAACCGTTTTAAAGCTTTATTTCTGCTCTAAAATTGGAAATACTAGCAGTGCACCGTAGGTAGATCAGCATTATCATTCTCTGTAATGTAGATAACCTGCTGTGCATTTCTACCATTTTCTGGGGGTTTTTTTAGTGCAATTTTCTAAAGTTCATGGTTTTCTTCTTGCCTTTACTTTTGCTCTGCGAGTGTTTGACAATTTCCCCCCATCCTCTCACCGCCTCCATTCTCTCTCTGTTTTGCATTTGCTACAGCCACCACCCAAGGATCCTATTAGATAGAAGAAGACAGTCACCAGTCCAGCCAGTTACTTTGCTGCGCTTATCTGTAAGACGGCCGTTTGGAATAAGCTGCACGCTTTTACTAAGCACTGTTGTCTTACCCTGGTAGTTCAAAGTGACCAATGATTCATTCTGGCCATGTTCCAAGGTGACCTTAACAGTTTGATTGCAGAGTTCTCCTCGCCGGTCTTTGCACTACTTTGGTATATTTTATTTATATGTGAATGAGGAAGACTAGTTGAATTTACCAATGCTGATCCATATTCCTGAAAAAAAATGAGATTGCGAATCAAAGTAGACGGTATTGCAAAATGGTCTACAAGTTAAATTAGAAGCACAGTGTTTTTCTGCAGTGAGGTCTTAAGGTAACCATTTTTATTTTTTATCTTAATGTGCATTTTTATTGTGCTCCTTAAGAACGTTATAAAAATACAAAAGGAAAGGAGTTAGATGATAGCTTTTTACCTCTGAGACCTAGCTTTGAATCCAGGCCAAATTGATGAGATGAAAGTTCCTTCTGCCAGCTGGTTGCAAGGGCTCTACGTGAAATTAGCTTGGACATTCTCAACCCAATTCCTCGTGGGCATGGACTTGCATTTAGAGCTAACCTGGAAGTTCTTGATGCTGACACTGGGTGCCTGAAACAGAGGGCTGGATTTTGCCAATGGGGAGCTTTTGGAGGCGGGACTCCCACTTGTCGGGTTTTAGTCCCACCTCAATCAACAACCCACGCTATTTTCCCTTGATTGACCTTGTTAAGCCCGCCCAGCAGGCTAAGCAGGCCAATTAAGGGAAAGCCGGTTACAGAGAACGTCAGCGTATGACAGATGAATTGTCATCGTTTGACAGCTCTGTGATGCTGTCAAACACTGACATTCTCTGTAGTTTTATGAGTTCTTGAATTCAAGACCTCATCAAACCTCTTTCTTTTGTAGAAATTAGATGGTTGCTGCATTGGAGAATGCAACGGCCATCTGTCATCTCTGCCGTGGAGGTGCGAGACTCTCCGCATACCCACCGATTGAAGCCTGCAGGAAGAAACAAAGGTAAGTACACTTTTTCTAACACTTTCCACTCACCTCAGATACTCACCTCTCCACACTTACAACCATCACTCACCTTCACAGCGCACTTTTGCACCCCTCCGACCCCCGCAGACCCACTACTCGCCTCGGTGACCCTGGCGAGGTTTGCAGCCTTCGGGAAGCCCGTACTTGTGTGGGTAAAATGGGGATAATCTTCTTATCTGCCTGTTAACTACCAGTTAACAGGCAGATAAGTGGCACTAATCCCCTTCCCGCCTCCAGGAGATGGGACCCGCCTCCTGGCAAGATGGCACGGAGGCGGGTTGGGGGCGGGTTGGGCACCCACCCCAAGATTTTGCCATTTTCCCGGCAGTCCCGCCTCCAAACCCGCCTCCCCAGGGCTGGCAAGATCGCGCCCAGAGTGTTCCATTCACCTGCGCTAACATCACATCACTTTGATGAACATTAAATTCACACAAGAAAGGCGTTACAAAGAAATAAAAAATAAACTAAATAACATATCAAAGAAAAATGGCAAAAGCCACACAGGAACTAGTTACTGATTTTAAACACTACCAGTGAAAAATCATGGGTTACATATTGTTCTTAACTACCTTAATTTCTGAAATGACTTGCAGTTTAACTATTTACCTTCTGGTTGCATAACTTGTACATTAAAGAAGGGTATTTAGGGCATTTTCTTAGAAACATTTAGCTAACTGGCCAAATTTGCAAATAGAGGGGATGGTGCCGTGTAGAAAGAGTTTGGCTGTGTAATGAGGAAGTGGATTCTGTGTCTCTTGAAAATTATATTCTTCTGGGTTGAAATTGTGCTCCGTCATATCAGTAATTAACATGTTAGCATGCTTGAATGAAATTCCATTGTCCACTCTTCTAACCCTTGTATTGTTAAGTAGCAGACAGAAGAATTTCATATGAACATATTTGTTACTAATGCTAAAGCACTATTTGAACCTAAAATGAAATCAGAAAATGCTGGAAACACTCAGCAGGTCAGGCAGCATCTGTGGAGAGAGAAACAGAGTTAACGTTTCAGGCCGATGACCCTATCGTCAGTTCTGATGAAAGGCCATCAGCCTGAAATGTTAACTCTGTTTCTCGCTCCACAGATGCTGCCTGACCTGCTGAGCATTTCCAGCATTTTCTGCTTTTATATCAGATTTCCAGTATCTGCAGCATTTTGCTTTCGTTTTACTATTCGAAGTTTATGGGCCAAAAATTCGGCACTTGCTGGGTGAGTACGCGCTGTGTACTCACCCGTAAGGCCTCCTGAAGTGCCGGTTTCCTGCATGCACTGCGCATGCGTGGGAAACCGGAACTTCCGGTCTCGTGAAGGGAGCGGTTCAGAGGTGAACCGCGTGCGCGGGAGAGGCTGCGCGCACGCAGCGAACTTAGGTTTTTTTTCAGGTTTCTCCGGGAAGGTAAGTATGGAGAAGCTGCGCTTTTAAAAAGGAGGCGCAAGGCCTGTTTTTAACAAGTGGTTAATTAATTACAATTTAAAAATTTTTTCAACAGGTTTATCTTTTTTAGATACTTTAAAGAAAGGTAAGTTTATTTTTAGCACTGTTAAAAAGTATTTAAATTTTTTCAAAAATGTAAATTTTTGTTTAAAGTAGTTAATTTATTTAATTTATAGTTATTTTAAAAATGTGATGGTTTTTAAAAAAAATTATTTGAAGTTTAGGTGTTGTTTTGGGGCTGATTTCAATTCATAGATTTGACAGGTCTTCCTGTCAAATCTATGAATGAAAGATGGTCTGCTGCCATTGGCTCTCCATGGCCCACGTGATCCCAGGGGACGCATCGCACTAACTACGCCCCTGGGATACACAAGCACTGCGCGCCGGCAGCTGCAGGAGGCCCAGGAGCTGAAGTCCCCGTGGGCCCAGAAGTCAACGGCAGGCGCAGTAGGTAGGTGCGCGCGGGATCCTTGCACCCGCGGGAAGCCAGGGAGCCTAATTTCTGGGCCATTGTTTTTAACAGTTGTCCTACTTCCCTTTACTTATATATATTTTAATTATTTTCCATGTTCAAAAAGGCAGTCAAAGGATATCTGAAAGAATTAGTGAATTTGAAGGAGAACCAGATTAACTCAAAGATATTGCAAGAACAAACAGAATTAGCCAGACAACAGGTGGAGCTTCTTAAAAGACTTGAAAAGTTATCGCCCAAGCTGAATCACAGCGCTAAAGAAGATCAGAAAGGTAAGTAGTTAGCTATGCAACTGCCTCTTATTAGAACCTGGATCACATGGTGAGTTTTGTTTTATTGAGCAACCAAGGTGAAGGACCAAGGTCTCTAATGCAGGGCACCACCAAAGGTTGAAAAAAGTTAAAGGGAAGATGGGCTCCAATTTTCATCTCCGTTTGCTCCATTAACTGGTGGACAGTAAAAAAGAGGCAATGGCCCATGTCTCTGCCTTGTTTGCTCATCATGTACATTTCTGTCAACATTTCAGACAGGATTCTCGTATAGGAACATAGGAACAGGAGTAGGCCTGTCAGCCCCTTGAGCCTGCTCCGCCATTCAATGAGATCATGGCTGATCTGCGACCTAACTCTACGCACCCGCCCTCGGCCCGTACCCCTTAATACCTTTGGTTAACAGAAAGCTACCAATCTCCGATTTAAAATTAACAATTGATCTAGCGGAAGAGAGTTCCAAACTTCTACCACCCTTTCTGTGTAGAAGTGTTTCCTAACTTCACTCTTGAAAGGTCTGGATCCAATTTTTAGACTCTGCCCCCTAGTCCTAGAACCCCAACCGGCGGAAATAGTTTCTCTCTATCTACCCTATCTGTTCCCCTTAATATCTTGAAAACTTCGATCAGATCACCCCTTAACCTTCTAAATTCTAGGGAATACAAACCTAATTTGTGTAATCTCTCCTCGTAACTTAACCCTTGGAGTCTGGGTATCATTCTGGTAAACCTACGCTGCCCTCCCTCCAAGGCCAATGTATCCTTCCTAAGGTGTGGTGCCCACAACTGCTCACAGTACTCCAGGTGTGGTCTAACCAGGGCTTTGTACAGCTGCAGCATAACTTCTACCCCCTTGCATTCTAGTTCTCTAGATGTAAAGCCAGCATCTCATTAGCCTTATTGATTATTTTCTGTACCTGAAATATGAATATTATGAATATTAAAATGAGGGCGGATTGACATAATTTCATCCTGCACAGTATTTTCTGACATTTGAGTGTGCAGGGCACCCCCATATAAATTGGGTGTCTGTTAGGGACCATATGTAGATGAAAGTTCATTTAAAGAGCACAGTAAAAAATCAATTGGCAGTTTGGAGGCCATTTCTCGATTGTTTTTCACAATCTAATAGCTACTTCCTGCTATTTAGGCTTTTATGAGCCTTTGTGGGAATTTGTCACTCCTTTTATTTCCCTACAGCTCCATTAGAGCCACTAATAGGTTTCCCCAATGAGAATTCCCATTTTTGTGAGCTTTTTAAGAGGAATAAGAGTAAGATCAGGCTGCATCAAAGGTATTCTGTGCACACCTGCTCATACTCTCATGCCCGCATCTACAGACAGAGATGCACGTACCTTACTTTGATAGAGTAATGTTGCATGTGGACTTTCCAACTCTGAAGGTAGGTTCCGACAGCACAGATCCATGTGTAGATGTGACTAACTGGAATGTGGATGGCTCTTCAGAAGCACTCCAATCACAGTGCGCCATGCTTTCAGTGGCATTGCATGAAAGAAGGCATTGCAGGTTGATCAACAGTCAGCATAACCCGACTAGCCACACGCAAGATGCGACTAACTATATCTGCAAGCATCATTGTACCTACCTGGCAATGACCATGAGGAACTGTCTTCACAGGGCCTGGGGTCAGTACGGAGGTGGATGCAGAGCTTTGCAATCTGCTACAGGGACACCTGCAGCTAATGTACAGCATAAGGCTGGCACAACTAGTGACTGTAATGGTCAACTGTGCCTGCAACCTATCTTCACCTCAGTCCAGCCATTCTGCAATGCTCGAAAAGCATACCAAAAATGGTGGGGAACCAAGGGTCTAATGAGGGTGAGGAACTAATAATTAATAATAATTAATAATAATTAATATAAGTAGTGAAAAAGTACCAGAGAAACTAATGTGACTAAAAGCCGACAAATCCCCTGGACCTGACGGCCTACATCCTAGGGTTCTAAAAGAGGTGGCTGAAGAGATAGCGGATGCATTGGTTATGATCTTCCAAAATTCTCTAGATTCTAGAATGGTCCTAGTGGATTGGAAGGTCGCAAATGTAACACCGCTATTCAAGAAAGGAGGGAGAGAAAAAACAGGGAACTACAGGCCAGTTAGCCTGACATCAGTCGTCGGGAAAATGCTGGAATCCATTGTTAAGGAAGTGGTATCAGGGCACTTAGAAAATCAAAACATAATTAGGCAGAGTCAACATGGATTTATGAAAGGGAAATCGTGTTTGACAAATTTATTAGAGTTTTTTGAGGATGTAACTAGCAGGATAGATAAAGGGGAACCAGTGGACGTAGTATATTTGGATTTCCAAAAGACATTTGATAAAACTAGCAACATAAAAGGTTATTACACAAGATTAGGGCTCATGGGGTTGGGGGTAATATAATAGCATGGATAGAGGACTGGTTAACGGACAGAAAACAG